>OZ014524.1:288555793-289263918 GCA_963966055.1 Lathyrus aphaca
CAGCGAACCTGTACGAGTCCTTGAGTGAAAGCTTAGATTTCCTGAAAACTGCCACTGACAAAGGGAAACTTAGTATTTCAGGACCTCTTTGGCTATTACAACCGTGGCTTAATGCCACTTTCGAAACTTCTATCCATGTTAATAACACAGTGAATAAAGAAGAAGTGAAAGATAGAGTCGTCGAATGGCCCAGGTTAGCACAACTATCACCATCTGATGAAGGACTCAGTCTTCGACAGGCTTTCACAAGTTATGTCATGATGTTCTCCAAGAGGTATAATTTCACTCCTTCCATGACACCTTTTGCTCACAGAACAATTGGTCCTGATTGGTTTACCTCACAACCTCCCTTTGAGATGGAAGAGGTTGAACAAAAATTCCTCGATGTTTGGGAATCTTTCTTGGTCCCTAGACTCTTTCTTTCCCACCATAACGTGACGAAGAGCAAAATTGCTTTAATCGTTTACCAACCCAACCTATTTGCTAGACAGTTTGGATTGGTCCAACCGAAACCAAAACCTATTTTTTCGAAGAAAGTTCCATTCTTTTCTACAACTCCTACCACTCTGAAGAACAAAGCCTCCAACTGGCGAAGAAATATTTTGATGGTTCTGTTAACATCTTCCCAGTGTTTTTTCGACCTTCCTTTCTTTGCACACATGAATTCGACGTTTGGTGGAAGGAGTATTACTGCACCAAATTCTATGATGTAAAAACATTCACAAATCACTTGACCAATGCATTTACTCTTGTGCAGGACCGGACAAAAACAGTTAAAGGGCAACATATCGAAGAGATACAAAAGTTTCAAAAATATTTTGAAACTATTTATAGGCCAGAGGAACTTAGTCGAACCATAAGTGAAGTAGCAGTGACTTTAAAATAGAAGTTGACGGAGAGATTGGGTAGATTGAAATTGCCTACATATGTTCGACCAGAACAACGATATGAGCTAGCTTTCAATCTTTATCCACCAAGGTTTCCCTATCTTCCTTCTGCTGACTTTGGGGTGGCATTGAGACCTCCATTTCCAGATTGGTTTGTTTGTGGGGATTCTTTGAAAATCCTTCGTCAGCAATCCAAAAAAACTGCCAAGTGAGTGGTTCCGACTAAATTCACTTTGGATGATTACAAAGGGAACCTTCATATTGGAATAGAACACATTCACGTGGAAACTCTTATTCTTGAAGGTGTTTTAATCGACAATTATTTATTTGTTTTCAATATTCTGAACTTGTCTTTCTTTCTATGACTTCATTTTGTGTTTTTTAGCTACCAAAGTCCAAACCAGAAGGGCTGCTGTCAAAAACACTAGTGATGTGATGGTAGAAGACCCACCCGTTGTTACTAAGAAACCTTCGACTAAGGTACCATTCTTTCTTTCTTTGATCAACCTGCCTTTCTATTTTCAAAAATTGAATTGTCTTTTATTACTACATTCAGGCAAGTCGAAAGCCACCACCTACACCTAAAATAAAGAAACTAGAAAAAAGAGTGTCTAGTGAAGAGTCTGGTGATGAATCACCAGAACCAAGTCAACCCTAAAAACGAAAGAAACCTACTAAAACTCCCACTCCAAAGTCCAAAGCCAAAGTGGTGAAAGATACTCCTCCACCAAGTCCAGCTGCAAATGTGCAATTAAAGGAAGCAGAAAGTGGGAACTCTGGCTTACAAACTGAGGCTCCTCAGGTAAGTCTTTGTTCGACTATTTAACTTTTATCTTCTTAATATATTTTCTTTCTTTTTTGATGTTTTGGGCTATTTGCAAGTCAATTTAGACAACACTCCAGAAAAGACAGGAACAAAAAAAAATGTTCCAACGCATCAAAGTGCTAGTCCAACACCCTCTTCTCCTAAACATCTAACATATGAGCCAGAGGCGGAAGAATCGCCTATGCCTGATTTTCCCCAATACTCTGACGACCGCTCTCCTTTTCTTCCTCTAAATGCAAATTCGCATCTGCAGGATGAATACCTAAAAACTGATGCTAAGGTCGAAGATGATAACCTCAAAGAAGGAGTAACTGGTGGTGATGGTGACAAGTCAAAGGAAGAACATGTTGGGTCTCACCAAGGGAAACCAAGTCAGTCGAATGCTGAGTCACAGAAAAGAGGGTCAACTGGTTTGATAACTCTTTCTCGTGAAGAGATTGAGAATCTCAAAGTACAGAAACCATCAGAGTATCTTAAAGTTGTGCTCAATGCCCGCTTCAACTTTCAAGACTCTTCTCAAAGCACTTCGACCACTTCGGGAGCTACTTCCAGTGCACATTCTCTTGAAGTTGTTCTAGCTGAGATCAAGGAAAAAATCCTTGACATGGACATGTTCATGGTTTTGGATGCATATTCAACTGCCTGCTTCGACTTAAAGAAAGTCTTAAAACAAGTCAATGTCTTGGAGTCTCCTACTAAAGTGAGCAACCTTGTGATGGACCTAACCACCTTGGTTGACATGGTGAGTGCTGACTTAAATCTTCTAAAGGATTTCACCAAACAAATCTCCAAGAAATCTGAAACTCATCTTGTTGAATGGGATGCCGCCATCGTTTCAACCAACAAAATCACAGAGCTGCAGAAGATCTCTGAAGACTATGCCAAAGAGATTGTCGAATGTTACACCAACATTCAGAAATGGGAGGAGGAGATGGCTGAGTTTCAAAATAAAATTTCTCAGGAGAAGAAACACAAGGAAGCTCTTCAGAAGCCTAATCAGAAAGAGATTGATGAAGAGTTACAAGTGGGGGTTCATCATGCTGAAAGGGCTCAATTACTTACTCAGGAAATTGAGACCCTTTCGACCAGCAAGAGCTTCTGTGAGCGTCGACTCTAAATTCAGAGAAAAAAGTTTGATGATTTGAAGAAATCTTTTGAAAAGATTCAGTTGTAATAGGGATAGTGAATATATTTTTATGTACTAGTTAATTCGCCAGTAATTTGTTTGTAATGAATCTACTGCCTTTTGTTTGGCAAAATACATTATTTTCCCTTAGTTGGCTATCTTACTTTCTTGCAATATTGGCTTATACTTTTTTAAATACTTTCCATTTATCTTTAGTATTCTTTTATCTCTGTCTATCTCTTCGACCTCATATGCGCCATTTTCAAAAACTCTTAAAATTTGGAAAGGTCCCTCCCACTTGGGAGACCATTTTCCCATTAATCTATCTTTTCGATCCATAGGAAGAATTACTTTTCAAACAAGATCACCCACTAAAAATGTCTTAAATTTCACTTTCTTATTGTAAAACTTTTCGACTCTTTCTTTTTTCCTTTTTATCAATTCTAACGCACGCAACCTCTCTTCGTCCAAGTCAACTAATTCGTCCATCATCAGGCTCCAATAAATTTCTGATGGGATTACATGTTGTCTTTGAACTCGTATCGACTGTAAATAAATTTCGACTGGTAGCACTGCATCATGTCCATAAGTCAATTAGAATGGGGTAGAGTTTGTTGCTTCTTTGGGAGACGTTCGACAAGCCCATAAAATTTGATCCAAAGTCTTATGCCAGTTTCTAGGTTTTTTACCTATGTGTATTTTGATCAAATTTATCACAACCTTGTTTGTTGCTTCGACTTGTCCATTTTCCTGGGCATAACAAGGTGTTGAAGTTAAGAGTCTAAAACATGTTTTTTTTGCAAACATTTGCATTTTTTTTCCAGTAAATATAGATCCTTGGTCAGTAGTTACTATTTCTGGTATTCCAAACCTATAGATTATATATTTTTGGATAAACTCTATAACTGCCTCCTGGTCCACATTTACCAATGGCATGACTTCAATCCATTTATTAAAATAATCTATTCCAACTAAGATGTACTTCTGCCCTTTTGAAGAAGCTGGTCGAATTTATCCAATTAAGTCCAAAGCCCAACCCCTGAATGGTCAAGGCTTTATAATTGAATGCAACTCATTTGCAGGGACATGTGGTATACATGCATGTATTTGGCATTCCTGACAACCTTTCGCAAATTCGACACAATCTTTCAACATTGTTGGCCAATACACACCTTGTCGAAATAATAACCATTTCATTTTATGGCCAGCTTGGTGTGCACCACACGCACCACTGTGTACGTTCGACAAAGCTATGTAAGCTTCATCTTCGCCCAAGCATTTCAGTAAGACTCCTTATGCAGTCTTTTTATATAATTCATTTCCAAGAAGCACATAGCTTAAGGCTCTGTATTTTACCTTTCTTTCGACTTTCTGATTTGGGTCTTGTAGATAATCCTTAATAGGTTTTCTCCAATCTTCAATTTCTGAATCATCTACATTGAAGATTTCAAAATTTTCTTTATCTCCATAACCCAATTTTATTGTCTCTAAATCTGATGGGGATAATTTGGTGGATATAGCTCTCCCCTTACTTCAATAGTTTTCTCAAAGTTTTCTTTCGACACTTTGTAGCCTGATGCAAGTTGAGCCAAATCATTTGCTTCTTGATTATTCAACCTAGGGATATGTTTAATGGCTACGTTGTCGAATTTTATAAGGAGTCTCTTAGCTATTAAGAAGTACATAATTAGGTTCTCTTTGACACATTTATATTCTTTTGTCAATTGTTTTATTACTAACTCAGAGTCACCCATTATTTCGACTTTAGTTGCCCTCAATTCCAACAATATTTCAAGTCCAGTAATCAGAGCTTCATATCCTGCTTCGTTATTTGAACATAAGCCTTCAACCTTGTACTTGAATTTTGTTGGAATTTTGTCTGGAGAAATAATTAGTATATCAATGCCAGTTCCATTCTTATGACTGGAACCATCGAAATAAAACTTCCATGGTTCTACTTCGACATATTCGATCTCATCTTCTTTTATTGAGTGGTCAGCTATAAAGTCAGCAATCACTTGTCCTTTAACAACCTTTAAAGGCATATATTTCAAG
Organism: Lathyrus aphaca; assembly: GCA_963966055.1. Classification (NCBI taxonomy): domain Eukaryota; kingdom Viridiplantae; phylum Streptophyta; class Magnoliopsida; order Fabales; family Fabaceae; genus Lathyrus; species Lathyrus aphaca. Next base: position 288,560,688 of record OZ014524.1, read on the forward strand.
GAATACTCTGTCAATGGCAAAGCCCATTTCCCAATTCGACTATGCAATATAGATTTAGATAACATATATTTTATTACGTCGAAATGAGAGGAAACATATACATCAACTGGTTTTATATAATGCTTTAACTTTGTACAAGAAAAATATACACACATACATAATTTCTCTATCACACTATATCTAGTTACAGCGTCGTTTAAGACTCTGCCGAGATAATAGATGGCCCTTTCGACACCATTTTCATCTTCTTGACACCACATGCTTCCCAATGTTTTGTCTGATGCTGAGATGTATAACCTCATACTTCTTCTTCTACAAGGGGACATCAAAATTGGAGGACTAGCTAGATACTCTTTGATCTTATCAAAGGCATCTTGCTGTTCTTGCCCCCATGCAAAGTTTTCCTTCTTTAGTCAAAGTATAGGAGAGAAGGCTTGCGTTTTTCCACTAAGGTTGGAGATAAACCTTCTGAGAAAGTTGATTTTCCCTAGCAGAGACTGCAATCCCTTTTTTGTTGATGGAGATTTCGCTTCCATTATGGCTTTGGCTTTGTTCTCATTTATTTCGATCCCTTTTTTGTGGACCACGAAACCTAAGAAATCACTCGCCTGCACACCAAAAGCACCTTTAAGGGGGTTCATTTTTAAACCAAACTTCCTCATCCTTTCAAAGGATTGTCGAAGATGATCTAAATGGTTTTTTCCTGAAATGAAGTTGATTACAATATCATCAATATAAATTTGCATGAAAGTTTCAATAAAATCATGAAAAATTGAGTTCATAGCTCGTTGGTAAGTTGCTCCAGCATTTTTTAAACCAAAGGGCATTACAACCCATTCGTAAGTCCATATTGCTCCAGGGCAACAAAATGCTGTTTTAGAAACATCTTCTTCTGCAATAAAGATTTGATTATAGCCAGAGTATCTGTCTAACATACTTAAGTACTCATGGCCTGTTGCAGAATCTATAAGCATTTCTGCTACTGGCATAGGATATTCATCCTTTGGGGTAGCTGAGTTCAAGTCTCTAAAGTCAATACATACCCTTAGTTTGCCATTTTTCTTAATTACAGGCATTATATTTGCAATCCATTCGACATACCTGGTAGTGCGGATGAATTTGCATTTTAGAATTCTTTCAACCTCTTCTTTTATTTTTGATAGAATTTCTGGTGCGAAGCATCTTGGAGTCTTTTTTACTGGCTTTTTTCCCTCCATTATTGGTAGCTTCAATTCGACCAAACTTCTATCTAAACCAGGAATCTCGTCGTAGTCCCATGAAAAGCAGTCCTTGAAATCTTTCAACAAACAGACTATTTCGAACTTGAACTGAGGGTCCATCTTTGCACTTATGTAAGTTGGCCTTCTTTCTGCCCCCAGTCCTAGATTTATTTCTTCCAATGGATCCTGCGCCACCATTTTCATGTTAGTTGACACTGGATCTTTTTCGAATCCCAGGGGTTCGTTATCATAGATGGCATCAAACTTCTGGTGCTACCATTCACCCAACTGGTTGTCATCATAGTCTTTGTCAACGTCCCTTTGAGGACATTTTTCTTCAGAATTTTCTTTGTTGGTTTCGACGGCCATATACTTCATTTCGACTTCAAGAACCACTTTGAGTTTATTTTCGGCTATATAAGTCGTAATTCTTTCAAGAGTTGTTTCTTCAGTCATCATCATCAAATACACTTCCCCAACCTGTTGGCTCAATAGGAGAAGTTCCCCATATGTGACTTGGTTCGCCTATTACTTCTTTGTCCCACTGAAAATCGTGCGTTGGGTGAAGATACATGGAACAGTAGGCGTTGTCAGTTGCCTTCAAGTCGAATTATGCTGGACTGCAAGGAGGTATGTGAGCCAAATTCTTGTCGAAACTTCGACTGTTTGCATTGTTTATTTCAATCATAAAATAGCTTTGATCTGCTTCAATATTCTCAACAATTCCATCAGGATTCCAGATAGCTATTCGCTGGTGCATTGAAGAAGGTACGACTCCTATTCCATGAATCCATTTTCTTCCAAGCAGTAAGTTATAATTCTCCCTTGAAGCAATGACTATGAACATTGTTGGTCTTGTTATGGTTCTAACAGTCAAGTTCACCTGAATAACGCCCATGGTAGTTCTTACTTTCCTTTCATAATTTGACAGCACCACATTGTGAGGCTTTGCATCAGAATCATCCTTCCCAATATTCCTTAGCATGAAGTGGGGCATCAAATTCACTACAGCTCCACCATCCACTAGTATCTTATTTATACCAACACTTTCGACCTTTCCCTTAATGAACAAAGGCTTCGGGTGTCCTTTCATTGAACTATCTGGCTTTTCAAAGAATGCATTCTGCTATTCGACACAACCGTTATTCATTACATAATAACACACTGGCCTAGGCCCCATTGTACTATCTTCCATATTCTCTTCTTCATCTTCGACCTCCATAATCCTGTCATAGTCCCTAGGAAGGACATATACCATATTGCAGACCACATCGAATGAGCCCTCTGAGTCAGACTTGAAATCATCAGTACTTCATCGTCTTCTAGCACTTTGTTGTTGAGTTTCGACATCTCTAACATGCTGCTTGGTTTTTTATTTTCGGAAGGCTCCTCTTCGCCTATGGCTTGGGCAGTTTTGCTTGATTTTGCGTTGTTTTTGCTTACATTTTCCTTTTCGATCATGCTTCCTACTGCAGCTTCTTTTTCTGCCCTCTTCTTTCTTTGGAATCTTCTCCATTGGGATCTTGACATAGGATTCTTCCTTTTGTAGTTCTCTGATGGGTATGGTCTTGGTTTTGGGTTTTCGATGTCCTTCTTTCCTTCTACTAAAGATCATCTCTGAATTTCAAAATTTCTCCACTTCTTTGGTCCTTGAGCATCCCTAACGGGCTGGACCCATCTATCATCAGCAACTTTGCTAGATGGTTAGTAAGTGTTGTAATGTCTTTCTCCAAACCACTAGAGGTGCTGCTCAGTTCTTCTTGGGTCATATCTTCCAGTTTTGATTGCTGGGATTGTCCCCCAGATTCCTTTTTTCTGGGACTTATACATTTCTTCTAAGTTTGTTGTTTCCTTCCTGTCGAAGATTGCACTGCAACATGAACATAACATCACTTCAGTCTTCTTCCTTTGACTCCTTTAGATGAATTCTTCCAGATTCTCATCCTCCTTTGGATATGCCAGCCTTTGGTGCTCTTCTCGATGGTGATCCTCATCAATTTTCTCTTGGATTCTCTGGGACAGGTCTACCATGTTGATGTCTATTTTTTGTCCATCAGTAATACTTAATTTATTCATTCTTTCAACAAGAGCTCCTTTGACTTCAATCTAGTTCTTTGTTAGGTGGGAACTTTTCTCTTTGATTTGTAGCTCTTTAGGATCTTCCATTGTTCTGCACTGGATGCCGTAAGTGGCAGGTTTTACAGGGCCTTCAATAGCTTCTGCCTTGATTCTTGTAATGTCCTTATTGACAGGTCCCATAGTGTTGACGCAGTTTGCAACATTACTCATCTTTATGAAGCCTTCAGAAACCTTCTTTTCGATGCTACAGAAACTGTTAGCTATCTCTTCATTAGTGCTTGCAGGAACATCTTCCCATCCAGTTGGTTGGATTTTTTTTATGTCAACGCGAGAGCTTGTGGGAGCAGTGTATTTCACTAGATAATCAAATTTTCCACTTGGCTCCCCCAAAGTATCCCATACTATTCCATCTTCAACAATGTTTTTGTTATTTCCTTTGTTGAAACCTTCAGTAGTTCCCAGCCTTTCTGGTTATCAAAGCCTTCAGTAGCTTCAATCTTGTCCTAACTGTCGAAACCCTCAGTAGTCTCAACTTTGTCTTGACTGTCGAAACCTTCAGTAGTCTCAACTTTGTTGTGATTGTCTAAACCTTCAGTAGTTTCAACTTTGTTGTGATTGTCGAAACCTTCAGTAGTCTCAACTTTGTTGTGATTGTCGAAACCTTCAATAGTCTCACCTTTGTTTTGACTTTCGAAACCTTAAGTAGTCTCAACTTTGTTGATGTGGTCATTCAGTTCCTTAACATCAAGATATTTAGTAACCTTGATCATTATTGGCAGAGTCACACAATCTTTGGATAATTCTTCCAGTTCAGGTTGATCTGGGAGATCATCAACAATCCCCACCATGTTTATGTGGGTATCGAAGCCTTCAACAGCTTCTATCATTTCAAAACTGTCCTCAGATGTCTTTTCGACTTCGACCATATTCATAATGAAAGGTTCAACATAATTGGCTTCGACAGTCTGCATAGGATTTGAGTCAATCCTCATTTGTTGTTTTGATTTGTCTCCAAATTTCAGTCTTCCATCACAACTTGCATTTTGAACAAGATCCCTGAAAATGAAACATTGAGAAGTTTTATGACCCAAAAAGTTATGGTATTTACAAAAACCTCTCTTTTTTCTGTTGGTCAACAAGAGGCTCTTTAGCGCCTGGTGGTTTTATTAACCGACCATCTTTGTCCAACACGTCGAAAATTTCGTCACACTTGGTGACGTCGAACATATAAGTTCTTTTAGGAAACTTATAATTCTTTTCTGGTTCGACTAGATTCTTTCCGTTCGAGGGAACTAATGCTTTACAAGAGTACGGTGGGCCTTGCTTTAGTTCTGCTAAATTAATTTCTTCTTCGTCGAAATTAAATGATTCATTTTCGTCATAATCATCATCTTGGCATACTCCTATATAGGCCACCCTCTCTTTTTTACTTTTATTCGCTCTGAATTTTTCAGCTTTTAACCTTTCAATTTATCTCACTCTATCTGTTAGTTATGCCACGTCTCTCAAATATTGAGTGTCTAGTTTCTTTCTTATAGAATAATCTAGACCTCCTGCACCCATTTCGACTAACTCCCTTTCTGGCACTTGTGTGAAACATCTCTCTTTTATCAATCTGAACCTATTTAGATAATCATCTATAGGTTCTGAAAATTTCCCCTTGACACTGGCTAATTCTTTCAAACTTATTTTAATTTGTCCCATATAAAATTGCTCGTGGAACAATCTTTCTAACTGGGTCCACGTATATATGGAGTTTGCAGGAAAGGATGTAAACCAAGTAAATGCATTTTTTGTCAAAGAACTTGGGAAGTATTTCATTCTTAAATTTTCGTTTTGGGCTATTTCCCCCGCTTCGATCAAATAATGTGTTATATGTTCTATGGTGGATTTGCTAGTGTCCCCTGAAAATTTGGTAAATTTGGGGATTTTCCACCTTGGGGGTAATTCCTGTTGTAGAACATATTCAGATAATGGGGAAGCGTAACTAGGCCTTTGTAATCCCACATTTACCCCATTTTGCACCATTATCCTTTCGACCATGGCTGCCAAAATGTTTTCGGCAGGCAAGTTGTTATACCGTATTCGCTGTTGCAACACATCATCAACATCCTAGCCTCTCTGGACTATTATCCTCCTAGGCTCTTGTTGGACAGGTATTTCGACACGAGGTTGTTCGACTACTCCTCCCTGGTTCCCTAGGTTGGGTTGGGGATTTTCTAAAGGCCTTTGATTTATTGTGGGTTCCTCTTCGACATTTACTACTGGGTTCTGAATTATTTGGTCTCTTTGTCGAACTTGGGGGACACCGAAAAAGTCAGCAATACGCGTCATTTGTGCTGCCAACATTTGGTTTGTTTGGGTAGTGTTTTGTATCAAAGGATTAAAAACTACTCCCATTTGTTGTGTCAACATTTGGACCATATCATGATTACTTTCGTCCATTTGTTGTCGTATTACTTGCGCAAAATTATTTGTAATTGCTGGCTTTGGAAGCCTGGTGGGGGTTGATTCAATCTCATATTTCCACCAGATCCTGATCCTTGCAATGGTGATGACCTATTAAATAAGGAATCAGAATAGACTGAAGATGTGTATTGTAACCTTGCCATAGTGGTAGTAGGCATCCTATAAGGTTGCTCCCTACCAAACAAGGGCATTGTAAAGTTCGTCGAAAAAGGCCCATGTAAAGTTCCCTATAGGGGGAGGCGTTCCCATGGACATTTGGTGTCCCATGGAAGAAAAACTAGGCGCATTTTGAGACACTGCAAACACAGGTGTTGACCATGACGAAGATGGTATGGCTTCTGACACAGAAACTAACCATGTATTTCCTCCAGTCGTAGGAGTGGGGGTAAGCACTGTGTCACACCCTAAATTTTGACTGAGCTATTTCGAAATTTACATTCATCTGGCGCATTTCATAGCATTATCGCTAGTCAGTCGTTTTTGTATTTTTAGTCCATTAGTCTTTCTTCGCATTTTTAGTCGATTGTATCATTCAAAGTCATTTTAATTTCTATTCTTAGTTTTTTAGAACTTATTTAGAATTTTTGTCTCATCTTAAACTATCTTAGATTATTTAGAATTACATATTAGTTTGAGTTTTTATTAGTTAATTTGCTTCTAAATTTATTTATTTATTTGCAATTAGTATTGATTAGTCTCATTAATTATTTTTCCTTTATTTAATTTTTAAGAGTATTTACTTTCATATTAGAGTAATATTTTTATTTAGGTATAATTAGTTACATTTACTTTAGTTTAGTTTAGATTCTTATAAGTATAATTTAATTTTGATTTTTTTTATATCGTTTCAGAATTTAATTAAGTTTAATTTCAATTTTTAGGTTAATTCCAATTTTTATTTAAATTATAATCAGTTAATAGTTTAATCTAATGATTAGTTTTAATTCATATTTTAATTTAGTTATCTTGTTTAGCCTTTTCTAATTTAGAACTAATCGGGTTTAATTTTAGTTTAATGCATTCTTAATTTATGATAGTATTTATTTGTCTTATATTATAATTTATTTTTATTTTAGTTTTGGTTTAATTTATTGTATTAGTTTAACATAATCAATTTTTGTTAATTAGTTTCTTCCCGTTTAAAATTAATTTGTTTTATCAGTTTTTTTTAATCTGTCAAAGTCTTCTAACAAAGTCCAAATTTGTAGCATCCTATTACCCATTGATTACCCATACCAGATAGTGACAACTTCCTCCCCCCCAACCATAGTATCATCCCTGATTTCTTCAATAGAGATTTTGTCTTGTACCTGCAGTAAAAAAAACAGAGAAGCATTACACCAATTTGGAACACCCACCAAATCTGCTCCAACAAGCAACAATGACAACACAACCAAAATAACATTTCTTTTGAATTTATATGGGTAAAAAAATGATAATAAGGAGGCCATAAACAGACGCAAAAGGGGGGATATTCGGAAAAAAAACTTCTTCAGGTCTTCTTTCTTTTTTTACGAAAACCTTTCTTCATCCCTCAAAATTTTCCTCATCAACCCGAGAACATAGAAAACCTTCACCTCAATCTTCAAAAAATATTTTTTCCTCCAAAACCTCTTCACAACACAAAAAAAAACTTCTTCTTCATTAAAAAAATCCACCTCAAACAAAATCACAAAAAACCTCAATACCTTCATTCTCACTAACCTCAACCCCTTCATCAATCTAAAAAAAAAATCAAAACCAACAATGAACAAAAGGAAACCCAGAGAAAAATTGAAAAAAGAAAAACCATAACGCAGGAAGAAAAAACAGAAAAGGGTTGCCAAGAATAAACCTCTTCTCCGGTGTTTGTTAGGTTCCTCACTATCACCACTCAAACCAAAAACCTTCGTCGCCGCCATTATCACCACCACCCCTTTTACCTCCGACGTCGACCATAAACCCACCGCCGAAACCAATGCGAGCATAAACACCTCAGATCCACAAACCCAAAAGCAGAAACGAGATTCAGAGAGCAAGGAAAATTGTGAGAGAATCATCACTTACCTCCTTAATATCGCGAGCCGAAAACGACCGAGAGTGAGAACCTGATTTCGTTGGCTTTTCTTTTTTCGTATGTTGTGACTTTTGAGCGTGTCCTTGCTTTTTGTTTATTGGGCTTTATTATTTTGTTTAATAAACTTTAATGACCTTTTGATTCTTTCCTAATTCAGTTTTATTATAGTTGACCGTGATACTGAGATGAAGAAGGGTTTATTTGTTTTATTATATTTTAATTTGCTTACTATTTTCTAGTTTTATGGTTATCATTGATGAAATAGATATGGGTTTTAGGCCCGTGTTGGATTTTTCATGCTACACCCACATATCTGCGCTTAACCCCCTTTTTCATTCTTTATGTTTTATTCAATATTTTCTTTTGACATTTGTTTATTCATAATTTTATTTTTTTGATTCAACAATTTCTGTTTTGTAAATAATATAGTTCATTTTACTTCTAAATTTCTTTTTGCTCCACTTTTTGGGCCGATGATATGACCAAAGCTCACGATAAATCGTTTCCGATAAATCGTGACCAATATGAGGCCATTCATTTTATTTATTTATTTCATAAGCTTAATTTATTTTTTATTTCATGGTTATTTTATTTAGTATATTTAATTAATTTATTTAATTTTTTACATTTTTTGTACAATATTAAGTTCTAACGGTTCCGATCAACTCATACACTGCACTCACGCTTTCTCTTGGGCAAATTACAATGAGACCCTTTATTTAAACCACAATCCCGTGTAATTTACTTTGTACCCCTCTCCCGTTTATTTTGCACACAATTTATCTTTCCGCATTTATTTTAACAGTTTCGATTGCTAGGAACACCCATAGAAACTAGAAATCGTATCCACTTAATTAATCAAATAAACAATTCATCTCATATATATTTTGCACACACGTAAGTCGGTCACCTATGTGATCGCCATCTGCACGACTTTACGCGTCTTAATTAATTAACAAGGAACTGAACTTCGGAATCTAGCATTCCGCGGGTTCTTTGATGAACCACTCTTGAGTCTAGCCTTCGAGTTGTGTTTCATTTACTCCTTCGTTTCTAAAACATCAAACCCTAAGACATCCAAAATAAAACATCTATATTTCAAATTAAAATCGTGAAAGAACTAAACTCAGGAATCCAGCATTCCTCGGGTTTTTTAATTGAATTACTCTTGAGGCTAGCCCTCGAGTTGTGCTTCATTCGCCCTTTCACACTAAAAGAATACAACTTAAAACTTACCAAAAAATACAAATCATTTTATAATTAATTAATGAAGAACTGAACTCAGGATTCTAGCATTCCTCAGGTCCTTGAATTGAACTACTCTTGAGGCTAGCCCTCGAGTTGTGCTTCTTTCTCCCTTTCGTTTAAAACACTTTAACGAAGGCCAAACATATTTTCTCAAAACAAACATTATTTAAATCTTTCTATCTCGCAAACAAGCTTGCGCTTCAGCCTCCGCCGCAAGTATAAGCCAACACTTAGCAGATTAGAAAGCGTTTTTTAACAATTGTTCATTAAAAAAAACACAAATCATAGTCGCACGAACTACAATGCTCTAACTTTCCCATTGCACAAGGGAATACGTAGGCACAAGGATTTTAATCCTTCACGAGCACAATAATAAAAAATTAACCCTTTTCTCCATAATAATAATTAAAATTCTCTTCTTTTAACAAACATATTAACAAACGTTTAGAAGACAAAGACTTAAATCAACATTTAATCGCATAGTTAACTAAGAGGTTCCCGTTGAGTACAACGAACGTGGGGGGTGCTAATATCTTCCCCTTGCATAACTGACTCCCGAACTTAGAATTTGGTTTCGTTGACCATTTCTTATCCCATTTAGGTTGTATCTATATCCCCCTTTTCTTTAATTAGAGTAAATAGAATTAGGTGGCGACTCTATTGTTTTTTTCTGCTTCCCATCGCGAGGATCATATTTTTCGAGGTACGACAGCTTGGCGACTCTGCTGGGGATTAGCTCCATGCTAGTGAGGGTCGAGCCTAACTTAGGATAGCTTTGTGCGTTTATTTGTTTGATCTTGTCTCATTTGTCTTCTCTATGTTTTGTTATTTATGTTTGTTTATTTGTTCTTTTATCGCTTTCTCTTATTTGCTCATTATTTTACTTGTCTGTGAGATCTTGGGGATACATCATGAGTAAAAAATGAACTTTGGAAAAAAGAAGAGGGAACACCTAGGTTATAATTGGTAGTTATTAGTGTTAGTCTCTAAGAACTCGCTTCTTAAGGGCCTAGCATGAAAGCTCCCCCTGATAGTTAGACTTTTCGTGGATCTTGTCGCAATGCAGCTAACCTGTCGCGTGACCTTATTCATGAAAGGGCTGTGATTCTGGGATCCATTGTTAAGAACCAGTTTCTATATTGGTAATTGTGTAGTGTTAGTCTCCAAGGGCTCTCATCTTGAGGGCCTAGCATGAGAACTCCACTCAGGGTAGACATTATCGTTATTATCGTCAAAATGCAGCTAGCTTGCGGCAGGGTGTTAATACGATAAACGTCGGTGACCTTGAGTTTCCTTAAACCATCACCGTAGAAACCATCCTGTGAGTGGGATTTATGGGTAGAAAAATGTAGAACCAATCTCTTACAGCCTACCATTTAGGAAGTTTTAAGCTTTTCCAGCTTTCGTGTCTGTTTGTGCTTGTGACCTTAAGCATCCTTGCATTGCATCCATTCGCATACAATTGCATATCATTTTCTCAGAGTAAGCTCATCCTCGTCCTGTGTCCATAACCCGCAGTTGATTTCCCAACACCTACATTGGACTTGAAGTAGTTCTTGATTGATCATGGACCCTGAAGGACAAAAGAAGACTGCGTCAAGGGGAGACTTTGATTTGACAAAGGACCAGTTGAACCTACTCATGGATGTTGTGACAACTTTTACAAGGAGAGGGGATAATGTTCAACAGGATGCCGTAATTGAAGATGTCTTTCCACCTCAAAGGAACAACTTTTTTCAACCTCAGCCTGCAAGGACCCCAGTTGGGGCACCCGTTATTCAAGAGCATACCATTATTCGAGATGGAAACTCCTTACCTCATGATGATGTTGAATACCAAAACTTTGGGTTCTCGAATCCAAATTCTCAAGGGGAAATCCCAGTAAGGAAGACCAAGGGACCAGATGTTGCTGAAATGACTGAGAAATGTCGAGTGCTGAATGAAAGACTTAAAGCTGTAGAGGGGCATAATGCTTTTGACCTGGATGCTTTAAAAATGTGCTTAGTACCGGGTGTGGTTATACCTCCGAAATTTGAAACCCCTAACTTTCAGAAGTACAAAGGGGATAGCTGTCCAAAGCACCACTTGGTGATGTTCTGTCGAAAAATGACCGCGTATGCTTTTGACGATAAGTTGATGATTCACTGCTTCCAAGACAGTTTGAGTGGGGCACCGTTGAATTGGTACATGGAATTGGAAAGAAGTTATATTCAGTCATGGTTGGACCTAGCCAATGCTTTTGTAAAGCAATACCAATACAATTTGGAAGAAGCTCCAAGCCACTTTCACTTGAAAGATATATCTCAAGAAAGTGATGAGCCGTTCAAAAGGTACGTTCAGAGATGGAAAGAGTTTGCCGATCGTGTTCAACCACCACTCTCAGAAAAGGAGTTAGTTGACCTATTTATGGATACTCTGTGTAATACCTCAAAATTTGCCCTCATATTTATCCCCTTTACTGGTGTATCATTTTGCACTCATCTGCATTTCTCACCAGGTCATTAACATCATAGTAGTTCATTTCATTGTTTCATAAGGCATGTGATCAGGGCTCAAGTAAATTAGGGTTTTGTAACTTATACGTATCTGGCAAGGATTGAAATAACAGAGAATATTCATTGGACTATGATTCCACTCCAAATGCGGCTGCTCAGTTGTGTCTCAATTCAGATGGGAGTTTAATTTAATTTTGGTCAAATTATCGAAAGATCACTGCAATTGCAAGGTTATTTTGGACCACTGGACTATTTCTTAGACAATGCGTATTCATGGTTCGGGCTGCCGTATGTTGTGATTCATCGGGATATCGAGCAGTATTTTGTGTGAAGTTTGGTTCGAATCCTCAGTTTATCAGTGACTCAATTGGATTCGAATGGTCATGGCATGTTTCAGACGATTCAAGGAGTTGTGACTAATCTGAAAAATATTCATTGGCTCAGAAGAGGTCGTGTTTATAGATTTGTGGAAAGTTTTCAAAATAGGTTTTGGGCTAAAATCGAGATTGCGTATCCATTCATTTTCATTGTTGTAAACTTGTCCCCAATTATTCCAGTCCATTTCTATTATTTTCCACTTTCCATTTCTTTTCAGTTTTAGTATTTTTATATGTTTTCATCACACCACTTTCGGTTCTTTTCATTCATTTATCCATTTATGTTTGTCCATAATCCTTGGTGAATCATCCTTCCTTAAAGTCTAGTTATCCAAAGCTATAGTTAATTTCCTAGTCCATTATCCATTAATCATTTTTATAATTTGATTACCTACCTTTACCTCATCTCTATCATCAACTGTGTCAGGAGTCTCTTATGTGTCTCTAAAGCCAGGAGGAGCTTGAATGGGAAGACTATCCATTGCAAGTTAAGGGTTGAGAAAGATGAGAAACCAACCATTTTGAAGATTTGGTGTCATTTTACTCTTTGGATTTTAAATGTGTTTTGCTGGTTTTGGAATTGAAGAGTTTAGATTTGAAGATTTTAAGTATTTCGCGGATTTAAATTGTATTAAAATTTGGTTGTTACACTTACATACTTGCATTGGATACTTGTTTGAAAGAACTTGGATTGGAATACTTGCAAGTCATTGTTAAGGTTTCGTGAGCTATTTTAAAGTGAGGATACGAATGTCATGTCCTAGGATACACATAAAGTTTATTTTGGTCCAAATGTCTTTCAAGTGCAATTAGTGGGAATTAGTGGGAAGATGGATTATGGTTTGGGGGATCTCCTTTCTATCATAGAGAATGATATTTAAGAGCTGTTGCAAAACAGGGGGAGGTGGAAAAGATTGCAAACAAAAATGAAAGAATTAGTTGGAAAAATTATAAGAGAAGATTGCTAAAAATAGTTGTGATTACAAAAAGAAAATAGTTATACAAAAAGAAAGAAAAGCTGACAAAAATTCAATACAATCTCTTAAGGAAATTCCTAGTTCTAGCACAATTCCAGCATCCAGAATTGCATATCAGCTGAAGAAGGGTCGGATATGGAACGGAGGAAAGGTTCAATCGTCACTCTCAGAATTTCATCATTGGATCTTCTACCATTTAGAACTGTTATCCGCAATTGGCAATCAATCTTCAACTTCGACATTACCGCTGATGCTTCTCCAATCTTTTATTTTCAAATCCTGCAAGGAATAATCCAACAACAATAATTCAGCAAGTCTGCGGCCACAACAAAGCTCTATTTCGGTCAGATTCAGTAAATGGTTCGTGGCGGAAAATGGAAAAGTCAAGGGTCTTACAAGTTGACAGTTAAGGAAAACTCAAAGCAACAATAGCAATGAAACGGTATTGGCAGGTATTCCAAGACCGCAAAGAAGAAGAAGTCGTAGAATTGATCAAGACAAACGGGTTCGCAAGACTAATACCTGATCATGGCTTCATCAAACTCTTCATCACTCTCATCCGAATTTCATTAATGCTACATCAATGCTCAACACCCTTCATCCAAAAAACTTGCATCAAAATTCGACCCTGCAAAAAGAAACAGAAACCATAACAGAAGAAAGTTAAGAAAAATCTATAACCAACTGAATCTTAACCAATTCACAACCACCATAACCGATTTTTGATAACAGAAAATTCTAGAAGCTACTTGAGAAAACTCCAGAAATACCACCTCCAAGCATTCCCTATAAAGCAGGAGCTTCTGATTCAATCTGGTCTTCTTCCACAACTTTTTTCAATACCCTTCACCATTCTAACCAATCCTCCATCACCAATCTTCTTCTCCTCCTTCAACCTTTGAACCTTCTTCTCCTTCACAATCTCATCATCTTCATTGTTCTCCTCAGTTCTTTGCAACTTCATTCAGTGTCAGTGATCCTCCATCTCCTTCAATCGTTATAACCGAAATCTGCAAAATCATCTCAAAAGACAACAAACAGGAAGATTGAATCAAGTTTGATACACAGATTCAAAGGCATTGAAACATTCAGAATTGAGGGCAAAACAACAAGAAGAAGATCGTAAGCAAATTGCAAACCGCACCGGAATACGACTTGACACCGATTTCACGATCAACGGCGGATTCATAGCATACATACGCAAAGAGAGGAGCAAAGATCGAAGCAATCTTCTCCATCTTCTTCTCTGGTTCGCAAGCAAGAGAGGCCGAAACAATCATTAACAAACTTCAATCAATACCTTTACCTGCAAATTCAAGAAGAAGTCCAATAATCAATCACAATCAGTAGCAACCTAAGGCTCGGAAACGTGAAAGGAGAAGTACGACGGGGATCGAATCGCGTATATACCTGAAGCACGTTCTTTGTCAGTGACCAAGTCGTAAGGTACGAACTGCTCCTGCATTATTTCTTGTGCGTTTATGTGCTTTCCTTCGTTCTAGCGTGTTTGTTTAGTCAGTGTCTTTTTCGTGATCCGCGGCTATACCGAGTTAAGAGTACAAGATTTTGAGCTCGGATTTGAGTGAACAGTGAGATTAGGTTAGGGTTGAAGTTTACGGTGGAAGGGCGGAGACTTCGCTTTCGGTTAGATTAGGTTAGGGTTTAGGTTAGTACGAGAGGGAGATGTTGGTGACGGCGGCGGTGACAAGAAGAAGAAGACGAAGGGAGGTCGAAAGGTGAGGAAGAAGGACATTGAAGGGTTGGTGGCGGCGGAAGCTTATGGTGGAAGAAGAAGAAAGAACTGAGGTTGTTGGTGACTGTGGCAAGAAGAAGAAGGTGATGGTGAATATTGGGAAGAAGAAGGACGAAGAGAGACAAGGAGTGGAGGGCGGTGATGACGGCGGTGATAGGAAGAAGAGAGAGGGGAGGGCTTAGGGTTTCATCAGTGTGCCTTCTTTATTTTTCTTCTTCTTTGTTTTTTTCTTATTTCTTTTATATAATTACATTTAATTAATAAGATTTATTGGATAATTATTAAAATATCTTATAATTTAATTAGATATTATTAAAATGTCTTAAGTTTTAATAAGAATTATTATGACATTAAGATGGCTTTAAAGAATAATATCTAGAGTTAGATTAGATTAGATTTAGTCTTAGAGTTTAATATAGACTTAGGTTAGTTTAAATTTGAATATTTGGAAGGAAAATGTTAGGCTTGACTTTAGTTTAGGACTTAGACTTAAAGTTCCACTTTAATTAGGATTAGAATAAATAAATAGGACTATTGTTCATGCCTTTAATTGTTTTGTTTAGAATTTTATTTCTTAATCCAATTTATTGTTTTGCCTTATCATTTGATTTTATAACTTGCATGGGCTTCCCCATTGTTCTTAGAATAAACTTAACTTCTTTAGGAAGTAAGTTGAATTCTAATAGTTTCTAGTTTTTTCCATTAGGATTAGAATGCCTCACAAACCATTAGGACCTCTTGTAAATAAATCAATAAAAATTAGGGTGTGTCTTAGTTCCCATTAGATTTTTCCTTTTCTAACTTGAGTTATCCTTTCTCATCTCATAAAGAAAAGCAATAAAATACTTAATAAAAACCGAACAATCTTGTACGACACGAGACTTTGGTGCGGAGTGTTTATACGCGTCCTGTTTCGGGGCGAGGTGTAAATACTCCCCGCGATGGATAGGTATTAGTACAAGACAGTTCACAAACAAATTCAAAATACTTCTCATAAAAGACAAAAACAAATAACAAGCGACTATCCTACGGGAACTTCTCTTTCTCATCTCATTCACTCACAACGCGAACTCGCGACGACTTGTCTCATTTGCAAGACGGTAAACGCACTCGTACCAGACAAGCCTGCAACACCTAAGCATAGACATACGCAGTTCCAGTATAAAAAACACAAACAAATAGTTCCCGCCTTAGTTAGGCGAACTACGTCGACTCTGATCCTCATTATCCCGATGAGGTACGTAGGCAGCGGGGTAGGGCCCGTTCGAGCACACTCTTTATTTTCCCTACATTTCCCCTTATTTCCATTCTCTTTTTCCAAGTTTCTTTTCTCATTTCCATTCTCATTCCAATTTCCAGTTAGCGGTTTTATTCAGCAGCATTCTTATCTTTCACCCTTTGAAACAAAGCAAGCAAGCGTGGATCCCGTCGGGTACGATGGACGGTCTGGGGTGTTAATACTTTCCCAGGTCGTAACCGACTCCCGAACTCAGATCTTTGGTTCGCAGGACCTTGTCCTTTCCTTCTTCCTTAGGTTTGTGCAACATTACCTTTCCCATTCATTCGGGATAAAAATGTCTGGCTGGCGACTCTACCTTTCCGCGCCACTTTCGCGTTTGTACTAGGATGAAAATCCCGGGAGCGACAACTGGCGACTCTGCTGGGGAATACTAGCCTGATTCTTCCGGTTTCCCTTGTAGAGTCAATCCTAGCGCCTGTTTGGTTTTGCTTCTTTGGGTGTTTGTTTGTTGCTGAGTGCTTTAGTTTAGCTTTATTGTTTTCATTTACAGCTTTTATTTACAGCTTTACTTTATCGCATTTATTTACCGCTTTCAGTATTTTATTTTCCATGCATCATATTATATTGGACTGTCTGGCTGTGCTGGTTTTCATTTTTTCTGTGGGTTGGGAGTTACTGTGAGATAAGCCAAATACCCGGCTTGAGTGCACCATAGGATTAGCGTGGACAAACATTGTACTCTTATGGTATCTCACCATGATGGGTGGCGATGTGTTCCACACCCAGATTGCGACCGTCTTGGAACTATCCTGTGTGGGGATTACCTCACTTCAGGGTACGACCTTGATAGTTATGTGCATCTGGTGACCGATCTTCGAGGACCTTAATGGGAACACCCCTCTCTAGTGATGACAGTGGCATACCACATTTGTTGGCAAACCCACTCGCATCCGAGGGTCCATTGGGAACTCATATAGGATGGCCTGGTTCTCTCATAGGAATTCAGTTAAAGCAAACTGTTCGTATGACGATAGTATTGTACCCTTCGGGATGAATGTACTATTGTTTCTCAATTCAGTGCTTGAAGCTGGAGACTTGTGAGGGATGCTTGTTTTTCCGGACTCAACTGAGACCTCCCTGCGTAGTACATAATACCAAACCGATTCCCTGATTTGGTCATAAGCCATTTCTCGGAGATGGTGAATGTATTATTGCTATTCGGCTTTGAGAGTCCGTGATGTTGACCCGAGTAGCACACCCGTGAGATTGGGAGGGGTTTATAGGTTTGCAGGAACCTTAATACCTTCAGCATACCCACTTTGCCTTTGGTTCAGTTTTGTGATCTGGATTTCTGTTCTTAAGATATGGATCCCGGACAGAGGGATGATTATTGTGATATCTGGATTTTGAGACCTTGCACCGACACCTGATTATATGATTGGCACATCACAGACACTTCACTGATCACATGCCTTGCCTTGCATAAGCATCATATCATCATTAATCATTTGTGTTTCTTTTATTCTTAGGGTTTGCATTACTCCCGGTTCCTGGTCATATCTTTGCTTCAGAATGGAAGACGTCAGGAAGAAGAATATTTTCTACAAGTTTTTTGATACCAAGGTGGACTTGCTCAAGCAGATGGTGTCTCTCATTACCCCGGGTCATTTGGATTTCTTCAAACAGCAATATGGTGATATTTTGGATATGGTGTTCAGCTTGGATATTTCGCAGAAGAGTGCCATTCATACCTTGCTACAGTACTATGATCCTAGACTCCGATGTTTCACATTTCCAGATTTCCAGCTAGGTCCACTGCTAGAAGAGTATGTTGAGATTCTGAGACTACCGATCCAAGATCAGATTCCGTTCAATTCAGAAATGACAAGGCCGACTCACGCCGACATTGCTAAGGCTCTTTATTTGAGACCATCAGAAGTATCTGCTAATCTGGTTGCCACCAAGGCCGGAGTGCTTGGTTTTCCCTTAGAGTTTCTGGTCAGAAGAGCTGAAGAATGTGCCGTGGAAAAGCAGTGGGATTCAGTTTGCGCCATCTTGGCACTATCTGTGTATGGGATAGTTTTGTTTGCTGATATGGACAAGTTTGTGGACATAAATGCTATTCATTTGTTTGTGTTGAAGAATCCGGTACTTACTCTCGTAGGTGACTTGTACTATTCAGTGCACTATAGGAATGAGAAGAGACGAGGCGGCTTGGTTAGATGTTGTGCTCAGTTGTTCTACACTTGGTTTATGAGGCACATCCCTATTGCTGGAGTGTTCACGGATCCCAAGGTAATCTGGTCGCAGAAGCTCAACACGTTGACTGCCAAAGACATCAGATGGTTCACTTTAAGGTTAAAAGGGAAAGAGCTTATCTCCAGCTGTGGAAAGTATCCTAATGTTCCCCTCTTAGGAGTAGCTGGGTGCATTAACTACAACCCCATACTCTTGAGAAGACAATTAGGATAAGCTTTGAAGAATGTTCCCAAGGATTCAGAGTTGGATCAGACCTTCTATTTTCCTATGAAGGATAATCTCCCATTGGTGCGGGAGGCTGCAGGTGCTTGGAAAATGGTTATTAGAAAGGGTATAGATCGATTGGGCAGGAGCAATAACCAAATGTTTCCCGAGTTTGAAGCGTGGGTAAGAGAAAAAGCCCAAGTGACTCTAATCCCTTTCTCTGCACTGTTACCACCACCTACTACGGTGCCTTTGGAGGAATATCAGAAGTTAGAAGCTTTGGTCAAGCAGCTTAGGGTTGAAAATTAAGAGACTCTTAATTATTGTCAAAAATTGATGATCCAGAACCGTCGGTTAGAAGATAGAGCTGTACAAGCCGAGGAAATAGTTCGTCTCAAGCAGAAGGACTTTGAAGATAGAAAGCTCTACTTCCGAAAAAAAGGGTTAGCTGAGACTCACAAGACGGCCCAGCGCCGAAGAGAGAAGAAATATCTGAGTGAAGCCAATGAAGCTGTTACTTTATGGCAGGAGAGATGGGACGACCATTTGAAGAAGCAAAAGGAGTTAGACGCCAAGCACAAGCAGGAAATCAAAAGTCTTCAGGATTCTTTGGATGGGCAAAAAGAACTCCTCAGGAAGGCTTATCATCAAGAGAAAGGCCGTCTCCAATGCTTAGCAGAAAGTCAACAAGCACTGAAGGTAGCTCAAAAGGAAATTGAAGACTTGAAGTTGAAAGCTGATGTGAAGAGGTCGAAGGCCGAGTCGAGTCAAAGCAAGGAGAATGAGATAGCATTCCTACAGCAGATTGAGGAGTTACACGCTTCTTCTGATACGAGGGACCTCCTCATCCAAAGACTCATCCAGGAGCCCGGTCATCCAGATATAGTTCAGCTGTTCCAGAACGTCAAGCGCCTTAGTTGGAGATTGCAAGATGTAGAGTTCCCTAGGGTTTAATTTCATGTTATCGTACTTGGATTACCCGCAGGCTTGTTGCGGGATTCCTTATATTTGATGTACTTTCGTTGTTATTGTGATTGGCACCCTTCGGGGACTTTGTATTTTCAAACTCCAGTTTATATGATTGATTTGTTCTGAATTTCTTGTTCGTTATTTGTTGCACCGACACGGGGTAATGAGCACCAATTCTCCACAGCCGTCATTATATTTGAATATTACTTGGGTCTTCTTCCCAATTCTTATCTTCTTAATGCCAGGACCGGAAACGGGAAAAGTCCCGGGAATAAAAGGAACACATTGCATTGCATACGCATCATTTGTATTTTGTCTTTGTCTTTGTAGGTTTTTCTACGGGATGTTTAATTTATCTGTGTTCAACAGGCAAAGATTGCGAGAGCCGCCAAGACCCGGTACCTTCGACAAGATATCCCTCATCGGTACGCGACCCGCAACAATCAAAGAACAACAATGGACGCCATGCAGACAGAGCTCAATGAAGTCCGTACCAAGATGGTAGAATTTATGACCCTGATGCAAGGGATGGCCCAGGGGCAACAAGAGCTGAGAAATGCAATTCAAGGGCTAACTCCTCCTAATACTAATGCTCAGGCGACCACTTCCGGCGGGTTAGGGGCTCCTCCCAACACCAACAACGGCCCAGGTGGACCTCATGTTTCAGATCCAGCTATGGAAACGTTCGTTCCTGTGCACGATAGGCAGGAGGACCAATTCCAGTATTTCAACAATGATATGGGTTTCGACAGTGATGGAAATCTTAATGACTTCTTGGTGCTTGCGGAGAAGGTTAAGGCCCTCGAGTGCAGAGACACTTTGGGGATTGACATATCAGACATGGGTTTAGTACCTGGGGTGGTCATTCCACACAAGTTCAGACCACCAGCATTTGATAAATACAACGGCAGCTCCTGCCTGAAAACTCACCTACAGGCCTTCTACCGGAAGATCGCGGCCCACACACGAGACGAAAAACTCTGGATGTATTACTTCCAGGATAGTCTCTCCGGAGGATCCTTGGAGTGGTACATGAAGCTGGAGAGAAGCTCTATTAGAAGCTGGAAGGATTTGGGAGAAGCCTTCCTCAGACAATATCAATACAACATTGACATGGCACCCAGCCGCACTCAGCTTCAGAGCTTGACACAGAGGAGCTCGGAGAGCTTCAAAGATTATGCACAGAGGTGGCGTGAGATAGCCGCCCGAGTGCAACCACCTTTATTGGAGAGAGAGATGGTCGACCTTTTCCTGAATACCCTCCCAGGGCATTTCATGGAAAGGTTGCCTGGTTGTTCCTCAAGTGGTTTCTCGGACATTATCTTGACTGGAGAAAGAATTGAAAGCTGGCTCAAACAGGGGAAAATTCAAAATGGAGGCGCTTCGGTGTCTGGTATCAAGAAACCCTTTGTGAAAAGGAGGGAAGGAGAAACAGGTGCAGTATACGCACAGAGGGGAATGATCAATCAAGGATATTATCAGCAAGTGGCCCCTGTCACTATTTCAACACCACCCGTTCAACAGCAGGTCCAGCCTCCACAGCCGCAGTGCTCACAAGGGTATCAGCCAAGAGCCCCTCGTCCATACTACTCTCAGAGGCCGAAGGATAGACATATTGAAGCTCCACCAATGTCTTACTCCCAACTTTTGAAGAACCTCCTACAGCTTCAAATGATTCAGCTCCGAACCTTGCAACCTCCGAAGCCAGGCCAAATTCCTGAGGGTTATGACTTAAATGCTAGATGCGAATTTCATTCCGGAGCTCCCGACCACAGTACTGAGAATTGTAAAGCATTAAAGCATGTCGTTCAGGACTTATTGGATACTAAAGCGATCAATTTTGCTCCTTCTCCTAATGTGCTTCAGAACCCCATGCCTCCTCACAGGGGTACAGTTGGGGCAATTAATGAAGGGGAGAACTTGAATTTGGTGGATGACGTTGATGACTTGCAGACTTCATTGGTTGCTATCAAGGTTTGCTTGTTGAAGAAAGGTATCTCCCCTGGATGCGAGGAAGGTTGTCCGGAATGTGCTGAAGCTACCAACGGTTGTAAACGGTTGAAGGCCGGAATCCAAGGCATGATTGATGAAGGAATGCTGCAGTTTGACAAGATCATAAAAGAAAGTGAAGTCTCCACAGTAACTATCTTTTATGACCCATCTCAAGTTCCTTCACGGGCCAGAGCGGCACTAATAACCATTACCACTGCTGGACCCATAATGTACCAAAGCGACAGAGCTGTTCCTTGGAATTATGGTGGTGAAGTGTACTGCAACGGCCAGAGGCAAGAGTTGGCCACGACTAGTATAACCCCAGCTCAAGTAGAAAATGTTGGAGTAGGGGGTTTTACTCGAAGTGGAAGGTTGTTTGCGCCGGAAACACTGAGAAACAATGTGATACCACCCAGAGATACTGCCGAAGCCCAAGCTAGAGCCAGAGGGAAGCAACCAGTAGTTGTCAATGATCCAACTCCACCAACTGATCCAGACCTCACCTTTGATAAAGAAGCTGAAGAATTCCTGAGGATCATCAAGAAGAGTGACTACAAGATCGTGGACCATCTGCAACAGACGCCGTCGAAGATCTCCATCTTGTCCTTGCTCATGTGTTCTGAATCTCACAGAAAAGCTCTCCTAAATATTCTGAACAAGGCATACTTGCCTCAGGATATTTCTGTAAATCAGTTAGAAACGGTGGTGTCCAGCGTCAATGCCAGTCATGGATTGGGTTTCACAGACTTGGATTTGACTTCTGATGGGCGTGCTCATAATCAGGCATTGCATATTTCTCTGGAATGTAAGGGTGCAGTACTCTCCCACGTGTTGGTAGATACTGGATCATCTTTGAACGTTTTGCCCAAGAAAGCACTGATGAAGTTGGACTACGATGGAGTGGTTCTAAAGCCCAGTGATCTAGTAGTTCGAGCATTTGATGGGTCGAGGAGATCGGTGTTTGGAGAGGTGGAGTTACCTATCAAGGTAGGTCCACAGGTCTTCAATACCACGTTCTACGTGATGGATATACAACCTGCATATAGTTGTTTACTCGGAAGACCTTGGATACATTCGGCAGGAGCGGTATCATCTACGCTTCATCAGAAGCTAAAGTTTGTCTGGGAGGGTCAAATTGTGACTGTCAGTGGGGAAGAAGATATATTTGTTAATCATCTAGCTTCATTCAAATATGTGGAGATGGACGGCGAAATAGTCGAGACCCCATGTCAGGCTTTTGAGCCCTTGAAGTCTGAGCAAGCATCCGCAGTAGCAACTTCTCCTGAAGTACCGAAGAAGGGGGTTTCCATAGCCTCCTATAAACAAGCACTTGAATTGGTAGAATCTGGAATACGAGAAGGCTGGGGCAGTCCGGTAGAAGTGCCAGAGAAGAAAGACATGTTCGGGATTGGCTATCACCCTGGAAGATCTTCGTTTGAAACAAGTGCTAAAGATTGTCAGAGCCCGGTTACTTTCACAAGCGCGGGAGTGGTAGACTAAGAAAACATCAGTGCTGTGCAGGATGACATTGTCGATAGTGATTGTGACCTAGATGAATGGATCAGGCTTGCCGCTCTAGGAACTCAGCTTAGCAACTGGACATCGGAAAGGCTTATTTCGGTCACTTCTTTCGAAGAGTAATAATGTTTTGTTTCTATTTTTCCTGTATTAAAGCACTATGTCTTGCCCGAGGCATAGCGGCTCTTTGTAAGGGTTCATTTGTTCATTAACACAATCATAAATAAAATTGACGTTTCACATTCATTCATGTTGTTCTCTGTCTTTCGTTTTTTACTTTTGTTTTTCAAAAAGAAAGAAAAGTTTTAAAATGGCAATGTTTCTCATTTTCTCAAGTTGTTGCTAAAGCCTTGCATGAATCATCATTCATGCAGGTGCTCGTCACCGGATCTTATCAATGACGACCCTGTTATGGATGAGTATGACTTCGACAATCCAATTTATCAAGCCAATGAGGAAGGTGAAGAGGATTGCGATTTTGTCGCTCCCGGGATTTCCATCCTGGTACAAACGCGAAAGTGGCGCGGAAAGAGGTTAGAGTCGCCAGCCAGACATTTTTATCCCGAAGAAAGGGAATGGTAATGCTGCACAAACTAGAAGAAAAGAAAAGGAAGGACACGGGTCCTGCGAACCAAAGAGACTGAGCTCGGGAGTCGGTTATGACCTGGGAAGGTATTAGCACCCCAGATCATCCGCCGTACCCGACGGGATCCACGCTTGCAAAAGAAACTGTTTCAACGGGTGAGGGTATGAAAGCTGCAGCAAAAGAAAAGAAATGGACTGGAAAATAAACTGAGAAAAGAAATGAAATAGGAAACAAAGAGAAAAATGTAGGGAAAATAAAGATTGTGCTCGAACGGGCCCTACCCCGCTGCCTACGTACCTCATCAGGATAATGAGGATCAGAGACGCCGTAGTTCCCCTAACTAGGGGTAGAAAGGAAAAAAAATTGCTTGTGAATTAAAGCTTGAACTGCCTATGCCATTGCTCAGGTGTTGCAGACTCGGACGACGAGTGCGTAACCGTCTTGCAAGATGACAAGTAGGAGCAAGTTCGCGTACGGAGCGAAGGAGATGAGGAAAGAATTCCCGAAGGAAAGACGCTTATTGTTTGTTTGGTGTTTTTTAGAAGCTTTTATGAGTGAAAGTTTGCATAGGTGAGTGTACCTAAGTCTTACTCAATGGGATGTGTACATCTCACATCATCCCGAAATGGAATGCGCAAGAGGCACACCTATCTATGGAGGAAATCCCCAAAGCTAGTCCCACAAGTGAAGGCTCAAGCACACTAACCTATTATCATTATTAAGTGTTTTTGTGGTTTTTTGGTTAAGAAGTGTTTTTTGGCTTTTCTTTGTGAGGTACTCATGCTAAGACCTATCCACCACGAGTGATGACTCACACCTCGCCCCGAAATGGAACGCATGTGAGCATCTCATAGCAAAGTCTCATGTCACATGAAAGTACTCAACCTTTATTAAGTGAATTAAAATTAAGTTTGAAGATGAGAAGAGAGAGAGCACCAAAGGATCTCAAAGGAAAAATTCTAAAAGGGACTAAAATAATCCTAAGTATTCACATGCATGGATGTCCTAGGGGTGAATGAGGTTTCTATCCTAATGAAGAAGAAAAGAAGAAGATAAAAGAAGGGATGAGAAAGGCCTAAGCCCAACAACAAAGGGTTAGTAACATAAACATAAGAGGAAGATGAGAATTGGAGATGTGGAACTCAATTCCCACATCTCACACTTACCATAGCCCCTGCAAGGTTAGTATGCACAACAAAAGTCCAGCAAAGTGACCAACACAATCATGGAATTAATCATGCTCAAAGGTGCTTGTAAACAAGAATCAAACATCATGCCAACATTGCAAATACACGACTTACGCGTCGGAAACATGAAAGCAAACATCAACCAGCAAGCAAGTCACCCTAAAACATCATATTTAATGATCATGCAATGATCCATGGCAATTAACACAAGCAAAGGGATCAAACAAGCTCAACACAGCACTAGAAAACCATTCTGCTTCAGTGTTAACCGGTTAACCCTATGCGTTAACCGGTTAACCAGTTCAAACCTGCACAAAATACGCATGAAACAAGAGCGTTAACCGGTTAACCCTATGCGTTAACCGGTTAACACTGTCAAAACAGCAATAAATCCTGCAGAAAACAGCAACTCAAAACAGCTTATTCAAATAATCTTGCACCAGACCAGCACTCAATTATCCATGGAAAATTAGATCAATTCACATTAATCCATAACATTACACTCATGAACAATAACATTCGGATCCGGATACCAATCAAACAATCAATTCATGCAACACAATCAAATACACAAACACATGGTAGGTTCAAAGCACAAGCATGCAAATAAGCTAAAAACATAGTTAGATCTGAGATTAACCAACCTACAAAGCTGAGGTATGCTTTGGTAATTGTTGATTAAGCTGAAAATGATAGATCTCACGCAAAACTTTGAAGATCCGATGCTAAGCTCCACACTCCATGCAAAATAAATGCAAGAACATGCTCTTGATGCAGAATTTTGGATCCAAAAGCACTTCTAGATCTCAAACCAATTCTGGATCTCCAATAAAACCAGCAAAAAGATGCAAAGAAGATGTGGATGGAGGTTTAGTTCCAAGATCTACACACCTCAAGGCAAGGTTATGTGATCTTCAAAGAGGAACTCTTAGTGAATTTGGAAAAATGGGATAGAAAAGTGAGAGAATTGTGAGTGAGAGGAATGAAAATTCAGAGAAATGAGAGTGAAAAATGATGAGGGAGAGCTTTGGTTTGGAGGGAAATGGAATAAATATGATTTAGGTTTGGGGCCCAAAATTTTGGTTTGGGATCCAAAAAATATGGCTTGGCATTAGCTTAGAAAGTGATTTGGATTTAGGGTTGGAATGAGGCTTGGATAAATGCTCTAGATCCTTCTCTCAAATTCAAATTTAATTCAAATGAATAAAAATCAGAAAATTGGAAAATGGAGCCAAAACACACATGCTGAAATTGCTGCTGGAAATTCAAATTTCGCAGCTGTTAACCGGTTAACCATATGCGTTAACCGGTTAACGCATGTAAAATTTGAATTTCCCCCCCTTTGGTGGGAAACCTCAAAAAAAAAGCCGGCGCCTACCGCTTCAAGCTGATTTTGATCCTCATCCTTTCCTTTTTGCTTTGAACATGATACAGGGCTTGTGCAGAATGACCCTGTGAGATTCTTGCCAGGTTACCACGCTCTTGATTTTTACTTGCAGTGCTTCAAATCTTCCAGATGGTTGATCATATGCCCTATGCTAGAACATGTGAGTGTTATGCCTCATTTTTCTATGCAAAATGCTAAAGATATGATATGTTATGATGAATATGATGCTTAAAATGAAGAGGGCAAATTTGGGGTGTTTCAGCTGCCCCTATTCAATCAACTGTTAATCTGAAAAGGATGAGAGCAACGGCTATCAGACATTCGAGATAAACTGTGATTGAATACCAAGAAGACCAGAAATTTGCACTCTGACGAAGAATGCAACACCGGGAAATAAACCCGACCAGATGACGCTCTGGGGATGTGAAAGGGAGAAAAAGCAGACGAGCTTCTTCCAAGTTGAAACTGATATCCGGAATAAGAACATGCTGACAGACAACTCTTTTGAATGACCTGTGACGCCAGGTGGAGAGAGCGGACGAGCCCTTAAGGATCTTCAAAATAGCCTGAGATGGACGAATCTCCTTCACCAATCCTTACGCAGATAAGTGGAATAAGACGGACGAGTCTTCTTCGGATAACCCTTACGCAGGCTCCGGGAATGCATATAAGTCTGTGGGATAGACATGCAATCAAGGTAGACGAACCTTCTTCATATATTATCCGCGGATATATGGTATAAGACAGACGAGTCTTCTGAGCAAACCTGTTACGCCAGGTGCAGCAACCATAATTGGTGCTTGAGACAGACGAGCCTCCTTCGGACTTACCTGTTACGCCAGGACCGGTAACCATTTCGACATTTAATTCCCACTGTCAGGATTCGAAACCTCTTCAATACAGACGAGTATTGGATGATCATCAAGATAACACAGACGAGTGCCCTAAGTCAATGATACAGACGAGTATCAGACGATGATCTGAGAAACACAGACGAGCGTTTCAGACAATGATACAGACGAGTATCAGCCACTGGTATAGACGAATACCAGAAATTCAAACACAGACGAGCATTTGAAATAGTCACAGAAATATCAGGGTAAACAGCAAATCTTCACATTCAGGTGCAAGCACAGACGAGTGCTGAGGACGATACAGACGAGTATCCAAGCAAAGCAAACGAGCTTCAGAACACAGACGACTCCTGGGGAATAAAAGCAGACGAGCTTCAAACAAACACGGACGAGTGCTGGACAGTTGCAGACGAGCAACAACAGAGAATACATATCAAGGCACAAACGAGTGCTTAAGAGTTGCAGACGAGCAACTATCATAACCAAACACAGACGAGTGCTGGACAGTTGCAGACGAGCAACAATAGAGAATACATGTCAAGGCACAGACGAGTGCAGCAAAGGATCCAATACCAAAACACAGACGAGTGCTGGGAGGTTGCAGACGAGCAACAACAAATATCATCGGAACACAGACGAGTGTCGGGGAGTTGCGGATGAGCAACTATCATAACCAAACACAGACGAGTGTTGGAAAATTGCAGACGAGCAATAACAGAGGTATCGCAACACAGACGAGTGTTGAGAGTCAATAGCAAAATGATATATCTCCAAACACAGACGAGTGCTGGAATTTGCAGACGAGCGATCAATCACAACAGGCTAACACGGACGAGTGCTGAAAGATGCAGACGAGCAGCAATACAGCAGTAATATGTCCTTGCTGGGGAAAACTTTGCTTAGGAATAACTCATACGAGTGTTGAAGATTGCAGACGAGCAACAGACGAATGCCTGATCGGCAACAAGAGATACAATTCTGCAGGGGAAGACAAGTCAAGAGATCTGGACACTCAATCTTGACTGAGGTGATGAATACCTGGCTGTATCATCAAATACCCAAAGTATGGCAACTTGCTGGAAATATTCCCTGGACGGAGGTGAAGATCAAATATGAGCTCTGTAGGGACAGGATCATCTTCAGACTTGGCTGGGGAAGCTTCTTGGGCAAATACTCTGACTGAGGAGAGCATCTGATGATTCAATACTCTGAGGGGATATCAGGCTTTCAGGTATCTGATAAACAAGGACTCTTGCTGGGGATAGAATACTGTCAATTCCATCTCTGATGATGTCAGGCTTTCGGGCACCTGCTGGATATACTCCGCTGGGGAAGAACACACTGCTAATTCACTGGGGATAAGACCCTGCTTGGGCTGCCGCCAAGGCTTGATTGGAGAAAAATCTCTATTTAGACCAGTCAGGCTTTCAGCCACCTGCTGGGAAAAGAAATCTCTGCTTGGGGAATACTCTACTGGGGGAGAGTAAATTGCTTGATGTGACGCCATCCTGCAACCTGCAACAACAGAAAACACACGTGTGTCCCGGGGATTTGCATGGAATGATCGGTTCATCCATCGTCACCCGACACTCAAAGAGGGTTACAGTTTCCCTGCATGTCAGTTTTCTTTTCAAAATTATCACCATGTTTAGATGCAATGCTATTTTTGCCAAAAATTCAGGACATTTTGCAAACAAAAATAAACACACACAGCTTTTTGACTGAATATTATTTTATTGGATGGCCTCTGAATAGGCAAAGATTTACATCAGGAAGCAACCACCTGGAAAGAGGTAGCCACTATAAAATTGAGAAAAGAAAATGTCCTAATGGCAATGTACACGGCATTCCAAGGAGTTCCATTTCCGCTATGACCTGCATGTCTTCAAGACTCTCCATTCTGCTTTAGCTTTCTGAGAGGACGAGGGGACTATTTCCTATCCTTCTGATATTGTCAAACTGTACGAAACGATGACGTGGTTCAGATAACTCGGACCACAGCTGTTCGCTTACTCCCTCATTTTGCGTGGATCGCCCTCTCGGGTTTTCAATCCACCGGGATCCCCTTTTTTGCCTGAGCTGTCCAATGCGGCTTTTCAACTCAGCGGGTGTACACATTTTTTTATATTTATTTCCCTAATTTTTGCCCGAGCTTTTTTATTCTGTTTTTAGCTCGCCGGGATGCCCTTTTCTTGCCTGGACTTACATTCTGTTTTTGTGTCCAGCGGGTCTCTTTATGCGAAGTATTTTTTAACTGCGTCCGAGTTAACAGGGGATGGGAAGTCATCTCCATCCATAGTGGTGAGCATCAGCGCTCCTCCTGAGAAGACTTTCTTCACTATGAATGGTCCTTCGTAGTTTGGGGTCCACTTGCCCCTGTTATCTGAACCTGGAGGAACAATTCTCTTCAATACAAGCTCTCCCACTCGATACTCTCGAGTACGTACTCGTTGATCGAATGCCCGCTTCATTCTCCTCTGATAAAGCTGACCATGACAGATAGCCGCTAATCTCTTTTCCTCAATTAGACATAGTTGGTTGTAACGAGCACGCACCCATTCAGCCTCATCCAGTTTGACATCCATCATCACGCGCAGTGAAGGAATCTCTACTTCAACAGGCAGGACTGCTTCCATGCCGTAGACCAGAGAGAAGGGAGTTGCCCCTGTCGACGTCCTGACCGACGTTCGGTACCCATGCAAAGCAAACGGTAACATCTCATGCCAATCCTTGTAGGTGACAACCATTTTCTGCACAATCTTCTTGATATTCTTGTTAGCTGCCTCTACCGCACCATTCATCTTTGGTCGGTAAGGAGAAGAATTGTGATGCTGTATTTTGAAGTCCCGACATAAGTCTGCCATTATCTTGTTGTTGAGATTAGAACCATTATCAGTAATGATCCTTTCGGGCACTCCATATCTGCATATGATATCTCTTTTCAGAAATCTTGCCACCACTTGACGAGTGACATTGGCATAAGACGCTGCTTCTACCCACTTGGTAAAGTAATCAATCGCGACCAGAATGAAGCGATGACCGTTTGAAGCAGCTGGCTCAATCTTCCCAATCATGTCAATGCCCCACATAGAGAAAGGCCAAGGAGATGACATGACGTTGAGCGGGTTAGGAGGAACATGCACTTTATCTGCATATATTTGGCACTTGTGACATTTACGAGCGAATGAACAACAATCTGCATCCATTGTCATCCAGTAATACCCTGATCTCAGTAGTTTCTTTGCCATAGCATGCCCTCCTGCATGGGTACCAAAAGATCCTTCATGGACTTCCTGCATCAACAGGCTTGCTTCGTGTCTATCCACGCATCTGAGCAAGACCATGTCGAAGTTCCTCTTGTACAAAACCCCGTCTGTGTTCAAGAAGAAACTAGCAGCAAGTCGTCTCAAGGTCTTTTTGTCTTTAGAAGATGCCCCTGTTGGGTACTCTTGCTTCTCCAGGAATAACTTGATATCAAAATACCAAGGTTTCTCGTCAGACACGGCGTCTACAGAGAAAGCATAAGCTGGAGAGTCAAGCCTGGAGATGTCAATTCTGGGCACAAAATTCCAACACATGACTTTAATCGACGAAGAGAGGGTGGCCAAAGCATCGACAAATTGATTTTCGTCACGTGGTATGTACTTGAGTTCAACTGTTGTGAAGAATGTCAACAGTTTTCTAGCATAATCCCTGTACGGAACTAGATGCTCTTGATGTGTATACCACTTGCCGGTAATTTGGTTAATGACGAGGGCTGAATCTCCGAATATATCGAGGTTCTTAATCCGAAGATCAATTGCCTCCTCTATTCCCATTATACACGCCTCGTATTCCGCTTCATTGTTGGTGCAGCCAAAAGTAATTCTGGCAGCGAAGGGTAAGTGAACACCTTCAGGAGTAATGAGTACGGCACCAACTCCACGACCATTGATATTGACAGCCCCATCAAACATCAGCTTCCATTTGGATTCAGGGTCAGGCCCCTCCTCCGGAAGTGGTTCCTCATAATCGTTTGTTTTGAGGTACATGATGTCCTCATCAGGGAAATCAAATCTCATCGGCTGATAGTCATCCTCAAGAGGTTGCTGAGCAAGGTATTCCGACAATACACTTCCTTTGATGGCTTTCTGAGAAGTGTACTGGATGTTGTATTCAGTTAAAATCATCTGCCATCTAGCAACCCTTCCGGTCAATGCTGGTTTCTCAAAGATGTACTTGACAGGATCCATCTTGGAAATGAGAAATGTAGTATGGGTCAACATATACTGCCTCAGTCGGCGAGCAGCCCATACCAAAGCGCAGCAAGTTTTCTCGAGCAGTGAGTATCGGGATTCACAGTCGGTAAACTTTTTGCTAAGGTAATAAATGGCGTACTCTTTTCGACCAGACTCGTCATGTTGGCCGAGCACACACCCCATCGACCCTTCTAGCACGGTCAAATACATGATTAATGGTCTCCCCTCCACTGGAGGCATCAGAATTGGAGGCTCCTGTAAGTATTCCTTTATTTTGTCGAAAGCTCTTTGGCAATCATCATTCCACCTGACCGTCTGCTCTTTTCTTAGCAGTTTGAATATCGGTTCGCACGTGGCAGTCAGGTGAGATATGAACCGAGAAATATAGTTCAATCTACCTAAGAACCCGCGCACTTCTTTTTCTGTCCTCGGTGCAGGCATATCCTGAATAGCTTTCACTTTAGCAGGATCTACCTCAATTCCCCTTTGACTTACAATGAAACCCAGCAATTTTCCGGAACGCACCCCGAAGGTGCACTTGTTCGGATTCAACCTCAGCTTATACTTGATCAATCTGTCAAACAACTTCTTCAAGTTAACCAAATGATCCTCTTCGTCTTTGGACTTTGCAATCATATCATCCACATAACATTCGATCTCCTTGTGGATCATGTCATGGAACAACGTGACCATCGCCCGCTGATAAGTTGCCCCGGCATTCTTCAGACCGAAGGGCATGACCTTATAGCAGAATGTTCCCCACGGGGTAATGAACGTTGTCTTCTCCATGTCTTCCGGCGCCATTTTTATCTGATTATAACCGGAGAATCCATCCATGAAGGAGAACACTGAGAATTGAGCAGTATTGTCGACCAACACATCAATGTGTGGCAACGGAAAATCATCCTTCGGGCTTGCTCTGTTCAAATCTCTATAGTCAACGCACATTCGGACCTTGCCGTCCTTCTTAGGTACTGGTACAATATTAGCTACCCAAGGTGGGTAACTAGTCACGGCAAGGAACCCAGCATCCCACTGCTTTTGTACCTCCTCTTTGATCTTCATCGCCATATCCGGGCGAGTTCTTCTCAACTTTTGCTTTACAGGAGGACAGTCTTCTCTCAGGGGTAGGTTATGCATCACGATGTCGGTATCTAAACCCGGCATATCTTGATATGACCAAGCAAAGATATCCACATACTCTCTCAGCATACTGATCAGCTCTTGTTTGACGTCGGCCTGCAGATTGGCCCCTATCTTGATTTCTTTCTTTGCATCTTCACTGCCAATGTTGATGGTCTTAATCTCTTCTTGATGAGGCTGAATAACTCGTTCCTCTTGTTTCAACAATCTGACCAACTCTTCAGGGAGGTCACAGTCTTCCTCAACCCCTTCATCAGCTTGGTAGACTGGATTATCAAAGTCATGCATAGTCATAGCAGGAACGTTATCCGTGGAATCCGGATGATCATCACTGCACAAACGATGTGCTTATTCAGAATCTGCTTATTTTGAAAAAGAGACGCTAACACAAAACACAAAAATGAAAAAACACATTGCCATCTTTATATTGTTTTTTTGTGAAAAAGTTTTTTAAAACAAAGACAGGGAACCCGGTTTGTCTGAAAATGTCCTTTTATTTCATAGCAAAAATAACAATGCGATACAAAACATGGTGGCCCAATACAATGGATCCAAGCATCTTGGGCAGAATGCTGGACTTGACAATGCAGTATGCTAATAAAAGGAAACAAAACAATTACTTTGAGAGCCAGGTGACTTGAACAATGTCTTCAGCAGACCAATTTCCTAGCTCCTCGCCGGGTGCACACGGGCGGATCCAATTGTTGTCCCAGTCTCGGTCACTATCCCCGTCTTGACTTGCCATACAGATTTGATCACGGTTGAGCAACCCAGCACTTGTGAATGAGATAGCTTTACCACTCTGATTAGACCCTCCAGGTTGATACCCTAAGCCAAATTTATCACCCTTCTTTTCCACCTCCAATAGCTTGCCCCAGCCCTGGGCATTTCCTGATTGGACGACCTCCTTTGCTTCCCGGTAAGAATGAATTGACGTGCCTTCGTTGTTTTTCTTCACCGGAGTCAAGATACTGACGTCTGCCTCAAACGCTTGGCACAAAGTCTCGTGAATTTCTCCGTCCATTTCCACATACTTAAATGTTGACAGATGGCTGACGAATATATCTTCTTCCCCGCAAACTGTGATGACCTGGCCATCCACCACATATTTAAGCTTCTGGTGCAGGGTTGAGGTGACGGCTCCAGCTGCATGTATCCACGGTCTGCCCAACAAGCAACTATACGCAGGCTGGATATCCATGACATAGAAGACACTCTTGAAGACTTGAGAGCCTATCTTAACAGGCAACTCAACCTCTCCGAAAACTGATCTCCTTGAACCATCGAAAGCTTTAACTACTAGATCACTCGGTGTTAGGATGATCCCATCAATGTCAAGCTTCATCAATGCCTTTTTCGGGAGCACGTTCAAAGAAGATCCTGTGTCCACAAGGACATGAGACAGCACAGCGCCCTTACATTCCATCGTGATATGCAGTGCCTTATTGTGATTTCTTCCCTCCAAAGTGAGATCTCTATCAGTGAAGCCCAAGCCATGGCTAGCATTGACACTTCCAACAACAGCTTCAAGTTGATTGACCGTAATCTCTTGAGGAACGTAAGCCATTTGAAGTACTTTCAGCAAGGCTTCTCTATGCGCGGGAGAGCACATCAGCAGTGACAAGATAGAAATCTTTGAAGGCGTTTGATTCAGTTGGTCAACCACCTTATAGTCACTCCTTTTGATGATCTTCATGAACTCCTCTACCTTTTTCTCAAACGTCCCCTGCCCAGCCACAGGAGTATTCGACTCATCATTCACAGTCTGTTTTCCTTTGTCTTTGGATGAAGCTTCGGCCTCGGGATCCTTTCTCAGTGCAGGGGGAGCAAATAAACGGCCACTTCGAGTAAAACCTCCAACACCTCCCACATTTTCAATAGTCAAGTCAGCAACAGGTCTACTCTCCATCTTCTGTCCCGCCATATAGACATCAGAACCATAATGCCACGGAATGGCTCTATCATCATTATACGGCACTGGCCCAGGTACAGTTATAGTCACAGGACTAATCTGAGGAGTGTAAACGGTAACTGGCCCTTGTCTGACGGGCATGTCAGCTTCATCGTAGAAGATAGTAATGGTTGACACATCATCAGCCTCTTCATTACTAATCTTGCTAAATTGCAAAGACCCATCATCAATCAACTCTTGCAAACCCGTCTTCAATTTCTCGCAGCCATTCACAGCACTTATACAGTCTTCACAATCGAGAGAACAACCAGGAAATACTTGACCCTTCAACAGTCTCTCTTTCACCACCCTCAACGGCGTCTTGACCTCATCAATACTCAGCACCAAACTCAACTTGTCATCACGCTCAACAGCATTAACTCTTGCCCCTCCATGATTAGGTATAGGGTTCGAATTGATATTCGGTGGTGGCGCAAAGTTGATTGCCTTTGAATCCACGAGATCTTGAACTTTGTGATGTAGCGCCCTGCACTTCTCGGTTGAGTGCCCGGGTGCCCCTGAATGAAAAGCGCATCGCGCGTTGACATCATAACCAGCTGGAAGCTCTCCAGGAGGTGGTGGTGCCAAAGTCCTCAATTGAATAAGGTTCAAGTCTAGTAGTCTTGGCAACAAGGCAGCATATGTCATTGGAATAGCTTCAATTACTCTGTTAGCTGAGCGAGCCTGCCTTGGCTGATATGGCCTTTGCTGGTAGTTGGCTCTAGGTTGCTGTTGTTGTTGATGTGGTTGTGGTGGAGGTAGCATTTGTTGTACAGGAGCTGCAGGAATGGTGACAGCAGCCACATGCTCATAAGGTCTTCTGTAACTACGGCCCTGGCTTCGGCCGAATACAACATTGGTCTCGCCTTCTCGCCTTCTCGGAGGTCCGCCAAAAGCTTTCCTCGCTCCACTTGAGCTACTAGCACCTGGGTCTTGTATCTTCCCCATTTTCAACAGCGTTTCAACCCTTTCTCCCGCAATGACAATGTCGTTGAACTTTGTAGCAGAACTCGACGCCAGTCTTTCAAGAAATACTCCTTGGAGGGTACCCATAAACATATCGGCCATCTCATTCTCTAACAGTGGCGGTTGCACCCTGGCAGCTAGCTGACGCCACCTCTGAGCGTATTCTTTGAAGCCTTCTTTTGCTGTCTGAGCCATATGTTGCAACTGGGTGCGATTTGGAGCCATATCCATGTTATACTGGTACTGCCTCACAAAGGCTTCAGCAAGATCTTTCCAGCTCTTGACATTGACCCTGCTGAGCTTCATGTACCACTCAAGGGAAGCTCCCACCAAGCTGTCCTGAAAGTAATACATCCATAATTTTTCATCGTCTGTATGCGCAGCAATTCTCCCAACATATGATTGCAGATGGGTTTTTGGGCAAGCAGTGCCGTTATACTTCTCGAAAGTAGGAACTTTGAATTTATACGGGATCCTGACTCCCGGAACCAAGCCCAAGTCTGTTATATCGAATCCCAAAGAACTCTGGGACTGAATAGCCTTGATTTGCTCGGCCATCTCTTCAAATCTCTTGTTCATTTCTACCCCCTGACCCTCGGCTTCATCAAGCAAAGTGAACTGGTCGTCCTGGTGGTCCACATGAATGTTATGCATCCTGTCGTTGACTGTTGTCTCCCCTGGTTGTATAACCTGAGGTCCACCCTGACGTGCGCCCGCACCGGCATGATTATCAGCATTAGCAGCAGCAGCAGCATTCCGGTTCTGATTTTCAACCATCTCTCGCAAACGTTCTTGATTCAGCCCCATACCGGCTATTAACGTCATGAAGTTGTCCATCCTCTGCCTTAGATCTGCCAAATCTGCCTGCATTTGATCCATGGCTCGCTCTCTGTTAGTCTTGGTTGGGTATCTGTGCACTGTTGGTTGACTTCGAACTTTTCGAGGAGCTATAGTGCCTATTATCACAAAACACATTAGTATCTGATGCAACACCTGCAAAACAACAAACAAGTTATATGGATGCAATGCAGTTGTTTATGTTTCCAATCACAGGTCATTTTATGCCCCGGTTCCGGTATTTAGCAAAGAAAACCAGATGGGCACTGATCCTCGACTTTCAGAAACCTTTGCGGGAAACCACATTCAAACCATAATAGCAAGCAAACCAAGAAATAGTGAGAAACATCATAACATAGATCAGTTCATTAGGCACAATGAAACAGAATTCCTCATAGAGTACGAGTTCTTACAGAGGATAAACAAACAGCTAGGACTCCTACAACATGCCTGTAGGTAATCCAAATACAAAGAACACAAACTAAGAAGCATAACCGCCGCCTGAGGATCCTGAAACTCCATCATCAGACCTGACCTTCTTGACTCCTGCCATCAACTTGAGGTCTTCAATCTCTTTGAGTGCTGCTTCGAGGGCTTGCTGACTGTCTGCGAACTGTTGAGTCTTCTCTCTGCGAATCCTGTGGGCCTGCTCCACCTCTTCTTTCTTGTAAGCCATCTGAGTCTCAAAGAATTCTTCTTTTTCTTTATATCGCTTCAACTCTTGCTCTCTTTGTCCCTTCAACCAGACAATAGACTGACGAGCATCTCTAAGGGTCTTTGACTTCTTCTTGCGCTCAACTTCTCTTTGGGCTTCCATCATCCCTAATCTGTGGAAATGTGCTTCTTTTCCTGCAAAGTCCTTCTCCTTAGCCTCCAAAGTCATCTGTACCTTCAGCAACTTCTCCTCAGCTTCCTTCTTGGCTCTGCTAGCTTGGTGATACGAGCTTACCATCTCGGTATTTTCAACTCTAACTGCATGTAACTGAGCTTCTAACTTCTTGAATTCCTCTAAAGGCACAGTATCAATGGTCTCAGCAACTGGGGGAACTGGCGCTGAAAATGGTAACAAAACTCTTCTAGCTCTATCCTTCAACCAAGCTTCATACTCTGGGAACGTCTGATTGTTGCACTTCCCGAAACTAGCTATTCCTTCTCCTTTGATGTTTTTCCAAGCTCCAGCGACCTTCCTCACTAAGGGCATATTATCTTTCACGGAGAAGTAGAAAATGGGGGTCAGCTTCAAATTTTCAGGCACATCTCTCAAAGCGTATCCTAACTGTCTTCTTAACAAGGTTGGGTTGTAATTAATCCCTCCAGCTATCCCCAACAAAGGCACACTATGATAACTTCCGCAGCTGGTGATAAAACGTGCACCTTGCAGCCTTTGAGTGAACCACCTAACATCCTTGGCAAGCAACTTTTCCAGCTTTTGGGCCCATATCAAACTATGGTCACTGAACACTCCCGTACTAGGCAAATGCCTCATGAACCACATGTGAAACAACGGAGCACAACATCGGACCAAACCTCCCCTCTTCTTCTCAGTCTTGTAATGAACCGAGTAGTACAAATCCCCGAGTAAGGTAGGCACAGGATTCTTCAACAGAAAGAGATGTATGGCGTTTATATCTATGAACTTCTCCATATCAGCAAACAAAATGATGCCATAGATAGAAAGAGCCAAGATAGCACAGACAGCATCCCATTCCTCTTCAACAGCCAATTCTTCCGCCTTCTTTACCAGCACCTCCAAAGAAAACCCAGACACACCTCCTTTAATAATCGTCAAAGACTTCACAGTAGCAGGGCTCAAATAAAGAGCCTCAGCAATAGCTTCAGGTGCTGGTCTACTCATCTCAGAATTGAAAGGAATCTGATCTTGAACCGGCATACCCAAGATCAAAGCATACTCCTCCAGCATAGGGCCCAATTGGAAATCAGGAAAGGTGAAGCAACGGAGCTGAGGATCATAATACTGAAGCAATGTATGAATGGCACTCCTCTCTGAAGAATCTAACTCTATCACCACATCAAGAATATTCCCGTAAGCCTTTCTGAATCTCTCTACCTGGTTGGGTGTAATCAGCTTTACCATCTTTTTCAACAAACCAACCTTGATATCAAAGAACTTGAAATGAATGTTCTGCTTGCGAGGATCTTCCATCTTTGAAGAGAATACCGGAACCGGAAACAGAGATATGAACCTGTGAATGAAAACAAAAACAATGATTAATGATGCAATGATGCAATGCAGATGCAAATGCAAGGACACATGACCATCCGAGACCATCTGGAGTCTGGCCACTGACAAAGTTCCTCTGAATAACTGACAAACCAAAAGTCCACTGAGTCACACTCTCTGATAATCACAACCCTCTGAAGAAAATCTCAGGACCACAGTATCACGAATACCAGAACCAGAAAACCAGAACTCCGGAACCAAAGTAACTGTATCATAACATGAACTGCACTGATAACAAGGGTATGATGATGTCAAGGGTTCCTGCAAACCTGTAAGCCCATCCCCAATCTCACGGGTGTGCTCCGGGTCAAACATCACGGACTCTCAAAGCCGAATAGCAATAATACTTTCACCATTTCCGAGAAATGGCTCATGACCAAATCAGGGAATCGGTTAGGCATTATGTACTACGCAGGGAGGCCTCAGCTGAGTCCGGGAAAAACAAGCATCCCTTATAAGTTCTCAGCTTCAAGCGCTGAAATCGAGAAACAATAGTACATTCAGCCCATAGGATACAGTACTAATGTCATACGACCAGATGCTTTGACTAAGTTCCTATAAGAGAACCAGGCCATCCTATGCGAGTTCCCAGTGGACCCTCGGGTGCGAATGGGTTTGCCACAGAATGTGGTCTGCCACTGTCACCACTGGAGAGGGTTGTTTCCACAAAGGTTCTCAATGATCGGTCCCCAGATGCACATAACTATCAAGGTCCTATCCCGAAGTGGAGGAAATCCCCACACAAGATATTTCCAAGACAGTCGCAATCTGGGCGTGAAACACATCGCCACTCATCATGCCACATGCGAGTACAATATGTCCACTCTAATCCTAGGGTGCACTCAAGCCGGGTACTTGGCTTATCTCTCAGAAATAGTATCACCCATCCCACCAAACAGAAAACCAGTCCAGACAGTCCAGTATGATATATATGATGCGGAAAATAAATACTGAAAACTGTAAATAAAGCTGTAAATAAAGCAGTAAACAAACAACAATACCATACAACAAGCCACATCAACAAACATCACCCAATGAAATAGAAACAAACAAGCGCTAGGAGAGACTCACAAGGGAACCAGAGATCATCTGGTGATGTCGTCCCCAGCAGAGTCGCCAGCTGTCGCTCCCGGGATTTCCATCCTGGTACAAACGCGAAAGTGGCGCGGAAAGAGGTTAGAGTCGCCAGCCAGGCATTTTTATCCCGAAGAAAGGGAATGGTAATGCTGCACAAACCAGAAGAAAAGAAAAGGAAGGACACGGGTCCTGCGAACCAAAGAGACTGAGCTCGGGAGTCGGTTATGACCTGGGAAGGTATTAGCACCCCAGATCATCCGCCGTACCCGACGGGATCCACGCTTGCAAAAGAAACTGTTTCAACGGGTGAGGGTATGAAAGCTGCAGCAAAAGAAAAGAAATGGACTGGAAAATAAACTGAGAAAAGAAATGAAATAGGAAACAAAGAGAAAAATGTAGGGAAAATAAAGATTGTGCTCGAACGGGCCCTACCCCGCTGCCTACGTACCTCATCAGGATAATGAGGATCAGAGACGCCGTAGTTCCCCTAACTAGGGGTAGAAAGGAAAAAAAATTGCTTGTGAATTAAAGCTTGAACTGCCTATGCCATTGCTCAGGTGTTGCAGACTCGGACGACGAGTGCGTAACCGTCTTGCAAGATGACAAGTAGGAGCAAGTTCGCGTACGGAGCGAAGGAGATGAGGAAAGAATTCCCGAAGGAAAGACGCTTATTGTTTGTTTGGTGTTTTTTAGAAGCTTTTATGAGTGAAAGTTTGCATAGGTGAGTGTACCTAAGTCTTACTCAATGGGATGTGTACATCTCACATCATCCCGAAATGGAATGCGCAAGAGGCACACCTATCTATGGAGGAAATCCCCAAAGCTAGTCCCACA
Source organism: Lathyrus aphaca (assembly GCA_963966055.1). Taxonomy (NCBI): domain Eukaryota; kingdom Viridiplantae; phylum Streptophyta; class Magnoliopsida; order Fabales; family Fabaceae; genus Lathyrus; species Lathyrus aphaca. The sequence goes on from OZ014524.1 coordinate 288,600,846, forward strand.
AGTGAAGGCTCAATCACACTAACCTATTATCATTATTAAGTGTTTTTGTGGTTTTTTGGTTAAGAAGTGTTTTTTGGCTTTTCTTTGTGAGGTACTCATGCTAAGACCTATCCACCACGAGTGATGACTCACACCTCGCCCCGAAATGGAACGCATGTGAGCATCTCATAGCAAAGTCTCATGTCACATGAAAGTACTCAACCTTTATTAAGTGAATTAAAATTAAGTTTGAAGATGAGAAGAGAGAGAGCACCAAAGGATCTCAAAGGAAAAATTCTAAAGGGGACTAAAATAATCCTAAGTATTCACATGCATGGATGTCCTAGGGGTGAATGAGGTTTCTATCCTAATGAAGAAGAAAAGAAGAAGATAGAAGAAGGGATGAGAAAGGCCTAAGCCCAACAACAAAGGGTTAGTAACATAAACATAAGAGGAAGATGAGAATTGGAGATGTGGAACTCAATTCCCACATCTCACACTTACCATAGCCCCTGCAAGGTTAGTATGCACAACAAAAGTCCAGCAAAGTGACCAACACAATCATGGAATTAATCATGCTCAAAGGTGCTTGTAAACAAGAATCAAACATCATGCCAACATTGCAAATACACGACTTACGCGTCGGAAACATGAAAGCAAACATCAACCAGCAAGCAAGTCACCCTAAAACATCATATTTAATGATCATGCAATGATCCATGGCAATTAACACAAGCAAAGGGATCAAACAAGCTCAACACAGCACTAGAAAACCATTCTGCTTCAGTGTTAACCGGTTAACCCTATGCGTTAACCGGTTAACCAGTTCAAACCTGCACAAAATACGCATGAAACAAGAGCGTTAACCGGTTAACCCTATGCGTTAACCGGTTAACACTGTCAAAACAGCAATAAATCCTGCAGAAAACAGCAACTCAAAACAGCTTATTCAAATAATCTTGCACCAGACCAGCACTCAATTATCCATGGAAAATTAGATCAATTCACATTAATCCATAACATTACACTCATGAACAATAACATTCGGATCCGGATACCAATCAAACAATCAATTCATGCAACACAATCAAATACACAAACACATGGTAGGTTCAAAGCACAAGCATGCAAATAAGCTAAAAACAGAGTTAGATCTGAGATTAACCAACCTACAAAGCTGAGGTATGCTTTGGTAATTGTTGATTAAGCTGAAAATGATAGATCTCACGCAAAACTTTGAAGATCCGATGCTAAGCTCCACACTCCATGCAAAATAAATGCAAGAACATGCTCTTGATGCAGAATTTTGGATCCAAAAGCACTTCTAGATCTCAAACCAATTCTGGATCTCCAATAAAACCAGCAAAAAGATGCAAAGAAGATGTGGATGGAGGTTTAGTTCCAAGATCTACACACCTCAAGGCAAGGTTATGTGATCTTCAAAGAGGAACTCTTAGTGAATTTGGAAAAATGGGATAGAAAAGTGAGAGAATTGTGAGTGAGAGGAATGAAAATTCAGAGAAATGAGAGTGAAAAATGATGAGGGAGAGCTTTGGTTTGGAGGGAAATGGAATAAATATGATTTAGGTTTGGGGCCCAAAATTTTGGTTTGGGATCCAAAAAATATGGCTTGGCATTAGCTTAGAAAGTGATTTGGATTTAGGGTTGGAATGAGGCTTGGATAAATGCTCTAGATCCTTCTCTCAAATTCAAATTTAATTCAAATGAATAAAAATCAGAAAATTGGAAAATGGAGCCAAAACACACATGCTGAAATTGCTGCTGGAAATTCAAATTTCGCAGCTGTTAACCGGTTAACCATATGCGTTAACCGGTTAACGCATGGAAAATTTGAATTTCCCCCCCTTTGGTGGGAAACCTCAAAAAAAAAGCCGGCGCCTACCGCTTCAAGCTGATTTTGATCCTCATCCTTTCCTTTTTGCTTTGAACATGATACAGGGCTTGTGCAGAATGACCCTGTGAGATTCTTGCCAGGTTACCACGCTCTTGATTTTTACTTGCAGTGCTTCAAATCTTCCAGATGGTTGATCATATGCCCTATGCTAGAACATGTGAGTGTTATGCCTCATTTTTCTATGCAAAATGCTAAAGATATGATATGTTATGATGAATATGATGCTTAAAATGAAGAGGGCAAATTTGGGGTGTTACAGATTTACCCGAAGAATTGGCCAGACTACTTAAACAGGAGGAGAAGATGATTCAGCCGCACGAAGAAGATGTCGAAGTAATAAACCTGGGTACTGAAGAAGACAAGAAAGAAGTCAAGATTGGAGCTGCATTAGAAGAATCTGTTAAGACTCGTTTGATGGCTATGCTTCGAGAATACATTGACGTCTTCGCATGGTCCTACCAAGATATGTCGGGTTTAGATACTGACATTGTAGTACACAAGCTACCTCTCAGAGCAGATTGTCCTCCGGTAAAGCAAAAATTGAGGCGCACGCGTCCAGACATGGCAATTAAAATAAAAGAAGAAGTGAAAAAACAGTTTGATTCTGGCTTCTTGGCCGTGACCAGTTATCCTCCGTGGGTTGCTAACATTGTGCCGGTTCCCAAGAAAGATGGCAAAGTCAGGATGTGTGTGGATTATAGGGATTTGAATAGGGCCAGCCCCAAAGATGATTTCCCTCTACCTCACATAGATGTACTAGTCGATAATACTGCTCAGTTTTCTGTGTTCTCCTTCATGGACGGATTCTCAAGCTATAATCAGATCAAGATGGCTCCCGAGGACATGGAAAAGACAACTTTCATCACTCCTTGGGGCACCTTTTGTTACAAGGTCATGCCATTTGGTTTAAAGAATGCAGGAGCTACCTATCAACGGGCAATGGTGACGTTGTTTCATGACATGATCCATCATGAAATTGAGGTTTATGTTGATGACATGATAACAAAGTCCCAGACAGAGGAAGAGCACTTGGTCAACCTAGCAAAATTGTTTGATAGGCTTCGAAAGTTCAGATTGAGGTTAAATCCGAATAAGTGTACCTTCGGGGTTCGTTCTGGCAAGTTACTCGGCTTCATTGTTAGTGAACGAGGAATCGAGGTTGATCCAGCCAAGGTGAAAGCTATCCAAGAAATACCTGAGCTGAAGACTGAAAAGCAAGTGCATGGTTTCTTAGAAAGACTAAACTACATTGCACGGTTTATTTCTCACCTAACGGCCACGTGCGAGCGCATCTTTAAGCTTTTGAGGAAGAATCAGGCCATTAAATGGAACGAAGATTGCCAGCAAGCCTTCGACCGAATCAAAGAATACTTGTTAGAACCACCAATTCTTATGCCTCCAGTGCTAGGGAGACCTCTGATTATGTATCTTACTGTGCTTGAAGGATCGATGGGATGTGTGCTGGGTCAGCAGGACGAGTCTGGTCGAAAAGAGCACGCCATTTATTACCTTAGCAAAACGTTTACCGATTGTGAGACGCGATACTCACTACTCGAGAAAACTTGCTGCGCTTTGGCATGGGCTGCTCACCGACTAAGACAGTACATGCTGACTCACACTACTCTCTTAATTTCCAAGATGGATCCTGTGAAATACATTTTTGAGAAGCCGACTTTGACAGGAAGAGTGGCTCATTGGCAAATGATACTAACGGAGTATGACATACAATACACTTCGCAAAAGGCAATCAAGGGGAGTGTGTTGTCAGAATACTTGGCCCAACAGCCGATTGATGATTATTAACCCATGAGGTTTGAGTTTCCGGATGAGGACATCATGTTCCTCAAGTCGAAAGACTACGAAGAACCACTTCCGGAGGAGGGGCCCGACCCTGAATCCAGATGGAAGTTGATGTTTGACGGGGCTGTAAACATGAATGAGAATGGAGTAGGTGCTGTTATTATCTCTCCAGAAGGGGTCCACACACCTTTAGCCGCTCGGTTGACCTTCGAGTGCACTAACAATGAGGCAGAGTATGAAGCTTGTATCATGGGGATCGAAGAGGCAATAGACTTGCGAGTCAAGAACCTTGAGATCTTCGGAGATTCTGCTTTGGTGGTAAATCAAGTCAATGGAAAATGGCTAGTTCATCAAGCTCGTTTGATTCCTTACAGAGATTATGTCAGGAGGCTGTTAACTTTCTTTACCAAAGTCAAGCTGAGCTATGTTCCTAGAGATGAAAACCAGTTCGCCGATGCTCTCGCAACTTTGTCGTCCATGATTAAAGTTTGTCGAGAGAATTTCGTGCCTCGAATTTCGATTTCCCGGCTTGAAAGACCTGCTTATGTCTTTGCAGTTGGTGATGGTGAAGATAACAAGCCTTGGTACCACGACATCAAACAATTCCTGAAGGCTCAAGAATACCCGGCTGGGGCATCTAGTAAGGATAAGAAGACCCTTAGAATACTGGCAGGAGGTTTCTTCTTGAATCAAGATGGTGTGTTGTACAAACGGAACTTTGACACGGTGCTGCTCAGATGCGTGGATAGACACGAAGCAGACCTGTTAATGCAGGAGGTTCACGAAGGCTCCTTTGGTACCCATGCTGGAGGACATGCCATGGCCAAGAAATTATTGAGATCGGGATACTATTGGATTACCATGGAATCTGATTTTTGTAAATACTCCCGTAAATGCCATAAATGTAAAATTTATGCCGACAAGGTCCATGTGCCTCCGAATCCGTTGAGTGTCATATCTTCACCATGGCCGTTCGCTATGTGGGGCATCGATATGATTGTAAAGATTGAGCCAACATCTTCTAATGGTCATCGCTTCATCCTAGTCGCTATTGATTATTTCACGAAGTGGGTTGAAGCGGCATCCTACACCAATGTCACTAAACAAGTGGTCGCTCGATTTATTAAGCGAGACATCATCTGCCGGTACGGAGTCCCTGAAAGGATCATTACTGATAATGGTTCTAACCTCAACAACAAGATGATGGCTGACTTGTGTCAAGACTTCAAAATAGAACACCACAACTCTTCTCCATATCGTCTGAAGATGAATGACGTCGTCGAGGCGGCTAATAAAAACATCAAGAAGATTGTGCAGAAGATGGTTGTGACGTACAAAGACTGGCACGAGAGGTTACCATTCGCGTTGCATGGGTACAGAACATCAGTACGTACTTCAACTGGGGCAACTCCATTCTCATTGGTGTATGGTATGGAGGCAGTCCTACCAATCGAAGTAGAAATCCCCTCATTGAGGTTGATGATGGACATCAAGCTAGATGAAGCTGAGTGGCTCCGATCCAGATATAATTAATTGAGCCTCATCGAAGAGAAGCGTCTAGCAGCTGTATGCCATGGACAGTTGTATCAACGACGAATGAAGCAGGCTTTTGACAAGAAGGTGCGACCACAGAGGTACACGCCAGGAGATTTAGTGCTGAAAAGGATTCTTCCTCCTCTCAACGATCACAGGGGCAAGTGGACACCCAATTATGAAGGACCGTTCGTGGTTAAAAAGGTTTTCTCAGGCGGAGCCTTAATGCTGACAACCATGGACGGAGAAGACTGCCAATCCCCTGTCAATGCAGATGCAGTAAGAAAATACTTCGTGTAAAAAGGACCCGCTGGATAAAAACAGAATAAAGATCCAGACAAAAATGGGCATCCCGGCGAGCCAAAAACAGAATAAAAAGGCTCGGGCAAAAGTTAGGGAAATCTTGAAAAAAAATGTACACCCGCTGAGTTGAAAAGCCACATTGGACAACTCAGGCAAAAAAGGGTATCCCGGTGGATTGAAAACCTGAAAGGGCGATCCACGCAAAAGAGGGATTAACACGAACGACTGCGATCTGCGAGATCCATGACCTACCTACAGTTAAGGTTATCCTAAGGGTTGAAGATCAGTTCACTTACTTTTTCTCAAGAGGCAGAGCGAGCGGAGCGTCTTGAAGACATACGAGTCATAACTGGGTTGAGACTTGATGAGATTCACTTCTCACATTGCCAATAGGATAGATTTTTTTTTTAGTTGTTCCCTCATTCTAGGGAACTGCTTCCTTTGTATTGCCTATTCAGGGCCACCTTTCCAAGTCAATAAAAATTCAACTTCAGTCAATTGGACTGCTTTGTTTCTTTGTTTTTGCTTTCTCCATCTAACATGGATTGATTGTGAAAACGTCTAGCAAATGGTAACTTGCATTGTGTTATGAACATTTGAATGCTTTCTAACTCGTGCAGGAGAATAGAAACATTTAATACAACTCTGAAAGGGTGTCGAGGTGCCCAGACAATGACTCATGCTATGAGCCTGGGGCAAGCGGGTCCCAAACTAACTCTCTATGTTGCAGGTATTATCGATTGTGTTCATGCAGGCACAAGTATTGGTGTTGCTAACAAGGCTGACAACTATTATCCAGGAGGGGCATTCCCTCTTGTTTGAACAGAAACAACTACCTCCCAGGGTGTTTCCAATCATCCCCAGCTATGTGGAAGTTGAAAATTCCCCAGCAAGGTAGCAGAGAGTGGGTGTCGTCCCCAAGTAGAAGTTTCCCTTCAGACAGGGGCAATTCCCAGCAGTACAAGGAGTTCTTTCCTCCCCAGCAGGTGCTTCCTCAACAGTTTCATGCCTTTGGTTCTCAGCCAGATCAGGAAGTCCTCACTTCCTCACCAGAGTTCAAGAAGGGTCCATCTCCAGCAGGGTCTTGGCACTCCAATCTCAAAGTCCAATTTATTTTTGGCAGTGACGGCTGTTCAGAGCTGGTGAGCTATTAACAGTTTTCCCCGCAGAGTTGTTTCCTCCTCATCAGGATGAACCAGATCAATGCAGTGATCATCGTTTCTCCCCAGTCGAGCCATCTGGGATACGTGTAGTCTCCTTATCAGGAGATCTTTTTGCATTTGCATACGCATAATCATCATCACATTTGCATCCTCCAAAGCGTAGCATTTCCATCGTCATGGAGCATTACGCCATAAATTCAAACATATGCATACCAGCATGGGCCAGTTTTGAGGTATATTACATAAGACCCGTTACATCTCCAATCAGATTGAAGTGTTACCCACAGAATGCAACTTCGTTTCCCAGGGTGGTTACTTCTACCACGTCTTGTTGTTATCCCCGGTTGAGTCCTGTTTCAGTACAACAGTCTCATTTTTTCGCGTCTCCGTTTCAGTACAACGGTCACGTCTCGGGTTATCATTTAAGTACAATGATCCCGTTCCTTTCGAGTTTCCATTTAAGTACAATGGTCTCGTCTCTGAGTCTTGTTTCAGTACAACAGTCTCATTTTTTCGCATCTCCGTTTCAGTACAACGGTCGCGTCTTGGGCTCTCGTTTAAGTACAACGATCCCGTCCCTTTCGAGTTTCCATTTAAGTACAATGGTCTCGTCTCTGAGTCTTGTTTCAGTACAACAGTCTCATTTTTTTGCGTCTCCGTTTCAGTACAACGGTCGCGTCTTGGGCTCTCATTTGAGTACAACGATCCTGTTCTTTTCGAGTCTCCATTTAAGTACAATGGTCTCGTCTCTGAGTCTTGTTTCAGTACAATAGTCTCATTTTTCGCGTCTCCGTTTAAGTACAACAATCACGTCTCAGGTTATCATTTAAGTACAATGATCCTGTTCCTTTTGGTCTCGTCTCAGTGCGATGATAAGGGATCGGTTGATACCATCTCCGTGTTAGATCGGTTGATCTTATCTGAGTCGCAAATCGGTTGATGTTGCGTTAAGTTCTGTTTCGATAACAGGCATCTTCTGTGACTTGGTCCTACCCGACAGTCGCGTTGCAGGTTCCCGTTTTGTACAATGGTCCTGTTTGCTTGGGCTCTCGTCTATGTACAACGATCCCGTTCCATCTTGTCCTATTTTCTTTGTGTTTGGTTATCGGTCTAGGCTGATATACCTTTGCGTCTCCATTCGAGGATGGTTTCGTATTAGATCCGAAGATATTTTGAATTTTCATTCGAGGATGGCATTCTTCCCAGCATATTTCCACCTGGTCTTATTTTCCGCTACCTATTCAGAGGTCAAAATCAAAAAAAATATAAATAAATAAATGGGCAGATGGCATTTCCATTACCCTCAGTGTGCAAATTTTCAGGTTTTATTCGAGTATTCAATCACTCCATACCTTGAACGTCTAAAAGCCGTTGCAATTATTCATTCAAGTCTGCAGATGATTGAATAGGGGCAGCTGTAATACCTCAAAATTTGCCCTCATATTTATCCCCTTTACTGGTGTATCATTTTGCACTCATCTGCATTTCTCACCAGGTCATTAACATCATAGTAGTTCATTTCATAGTTTCATAAGGCATGTGATCAGGGCTCAAGGAAATTAGGGTTTTGTACCTTATACATATCTGGCAAGGATTGAAATAACAGAGAATATTCATTGGACTATGATTCCACTCCAAATGCGGCTGCTCAGTTGTGTCTCAATTCAGATGGGAGTTTAATTTAATTTTGGTCAAATTATCGAAAGATCACTGCAATTGCAAGGTTATTTTGGACCACTGGACTATTTCTTAGACAATGCGTATTCAAGGTTCGGGCTGCCGTATGTTGTGATTCATCGGGATATCGAGCAGTATTTTATGTGAAGTTTAGTTCGAATCCTCAGTTTATCAGTGACTCAATTGGATTCGAATGGTCATGGCATGTTTCAGACGATTCAAGGAGTTGTGACTAATCTGAAAAATATTCATTGGCTCAGAAGAGGTCGTGTTTATAGATTTGTGGAAAGTTTTCAAAATAGGTTTTGGGCTAAAATCGAGATTGCGTATCCATTCATTTTCATTGTTGTAAACTTGTCCCCAATTATTCCAGTCCATTTCTATTCTTTTCCAATTTCCATTTCTTTTCAGTTTTAGTATTTTTATATGTTTTCATCACACCACTTTCAGTTCTTTTCATTCATTTATCCATTTATGTTTGTCCATAATCCTTGGTGAATCATCCTTCCTTAAAGTCTAGTTATCCAAAGCTATAGTTAATTTCCTAGCCCATTATCCATTAATCATTTTTATAATTTGATTACCTACCTTTACCTCATCTCTGTCATCAACTGTGTCAGGAGTCTCTTATGTGTCTCTAAAGCCAGGAGGAGCTTGAATGGGAAGACTATCCATTGCAAGTTAAGGGTTGAGAAAGATGAGAAACCAACCATTTTGAAGATTTGGTGTCATTTTACTCTTTGGATTTTAAATGTGTTTTGCTGGTTTTGGAATTGAAGAGTTTAGATTTGAAGATTTTAAGTATTTCGCGGATTTAAAGTGTATTAAAATTTGGTTGTTACACTTACATACTTGCATTGGCTACTTTTTTGAAAGAACTTGGATTGGAATACTTGCAAGTCATTGTTAAGGTTTCGTGAGCTATTTTAAAGTGAGGATACGAATGTCATGTCCTAGGATACACATAAAGTTTATTTTGGTCCAAATGTCTTTCAAGTGCAATTAGTGGGAATTAGTGGGAAGATGGATTATGGTTTGGGGGATCTCCTTTCTATCATAGAGAATGATATTTAAGAGCTGTTGCAAAACAGGGGGAGGTGGAAAAGATTGCAAACAAAAATGAAAGAATCAGTTGGAAAAATTATAAGAGAAGATTGCTAAAAATAGTTGTGATTACAAAAAGAAAATAGTTATACAAAAAGAAAGAAAAGCTGACAAAAATTCAATACAATCCCTTAAGGAAATTCCTAGTTCTAGCACAATTCCAGCATCCGGAATTGCATATCAGCTGAAGAAGGGTCGGATATGGAACGGAGGAAAGGTTCAATCGTCACTCTCAGAATTTCATCATTGGATCTTCTACCATTTAGAACTGTTATCCGCAATTGGCAATCAATCTTCAACTTCGACATTACTGCTGATGCTTCTCCAATCTTTTATTTTCAAATCCTGCAAGGAATAATCCAACAACAATAATTCAGCAAGTCTGCGGCCACAACAAAGCTCTATTTCGGTCAGATTCAGTAAATGGTTCGTGGCGGAAAATGGAAAAGTCAAGGGTCTTACAAGTTGACAGTTAAGGAAAACTCAAAGCAACAATAGCAATGAAACGGTATTGGCAGGTATTCCAAGACCGCAAAGAAGAAGAAGTCGTAGAATTGATCAAGACAAACGGGTTCGCAAGACTAATACCTGATCATGGCTTCATCAAACTCTTCATCACTCTCATCCGAATTTCATTAATGCTACATCAATGCTCAACACCCTTCATCCAAAAAACTTGCATCAAAATTCGACCCTGCAAAAAGAAACAGAAACCATAACAGAAGAAAGTTAAGAAAAATCTATAACCAACTGAATCTTAACCAATTCACAACCACCATAACCGATTTTTGATAACAGAAAATTCTAGAAGCTACTTGAGAAAACTCCAGAAATACCACCTCCAAGCATTCCCTATAAAGCAGGAGCTTCTGATTCAATCTGGTCTTCTTCCACAACTTTTTTCAATACCCTTCACCATTCTAACCAATCCTCCATCACCAATCTTCTTCTCCTCCTTCAACCTTTGAACCTTCTTCTCCTTCACAATCTCATCATCTTCATTGTTCTCCTCAGTTCTTTGCAACTTCATTCAGTGTCAGTGATCCTCCATCTCCTTCAATCGTTATAACCGAAATCTGCAAAATCATCTCAAAAGACAACAAACAGGCAGATTGAATCAAGTTTGATACACAGATTCAAAGGCATTGAAACATTCAGAATTGAGGGCAAAACAACAAGAAGAAGATCGTAAGCAAATTGAAAACCGCACCGGAATACGACTTGACACCGATTTCACGATCAACGGCGGATTCATAGAATACATACGCAAAGAGAGGAGCAAAGATCGAAGCAATCTTCTCCATCTTCTTCTCTGGTTCGCAAGCAAGAGAGGCCGAAACAATCATTAACAAACTTCAATCAATACCTTTACCTACAAATTCAAGAAGAAGTCCAATAATCAATCACAATCAGTAGCAACCTAAGGCTCGAAAACGTGAAAGGAGAAGTACGACGGGGATCGAATCGCGTATATACCTGAAGCACGTTCTTTGTCAGTGACCAAGTCGTAAGGTACGAACTGCTCCTGCATTATTTCTTGTGCGTTTATGTGCTTTCCTTCGTTCTAGCGTGTTCGTTTAGTTAGTGTCTTTTTCGTGATCCGCGGCTATACCGAGTTAAGAGTACAAGATTTTGAGCTCGGATTTGAGTGAACAGTGAGATTAGGTTAGGGTTGAAGTTTACGGTGGAAGGGCGGAGACTTCGCTTTCGGTTATATTAGGTTAGGGTTTAGGTTAGTACGAGAGGGAGATGTTGGTGACGGCAGCGGTGACAAGAAGAAGACGAAGGGAGGTCGAAAGGTGAGGAAGAAGGACATTGAAGGGTTGGTGGCGGCGGAAGCTTATGGTGGAAGAAGAAGAAAGAACTGAGGTTGTTGGTGACTGTGGCAAGAAGAAGAAGGTGATGGTGAATATTGGGAAGAAGAAGGACGAAGAGAGACAAGGAGTGGAGGGCGGTGATGACGGCGTTGATAGGAAGAAGAGAGAGGGGAGGGCTTAGGGTTTCATCAGTGTGCCTTCTTTATTTTTCTTCTTCTTTGTTTTTTTTTCTTATTTCTTTTATATAATTACATTTAATTAATAAGATTTATTGGATAATTATTAATATATCTTATAATTTAATTAGATATTATTAAAATGTCTTAAGTTTTAATAAGAATTATTATGACATTAAGATGGCTTTAAAGAATAATAAGCACCAGATTAATCTATCTAATTTCAATTCTAATCATTAAAATATAGTTAGGTGTTGTTTACTATTTGCGCCCCCACATTAAGCCCATAAAAAATAATAACTAAAGAATCCGCTTCCTGCACCCCAAGGCTTCTTGCGAGAATGAGCCTGTTGGCATATTGCTAATTGCAACCCTCTTTGAGGCCCATTAGAAAAGCAACTTAAAAAAAATACTTCCTGCACTCCCCCCTCTTTAGTGCAATTGGACTTAAGACATTTTGCTAGTTACACCCCCTTTGGCTTAGGCCCGTCTATAAATAACTAGAAAATATACTAAATCCACCCCCTTTTAGTTTTCCTTAGAATTTTAATTTGGTTTTATCATAGAATAGAAAATAATACTTAAAAAATAGTAAAATAATAGAAAAATTCTACAAAAATTCAAATAGATTTTTAATCCCCATTAAAAATATTTGGAACTTTATTTTTCTGTTTTTGCTTTATTTTTTATTTTATGTTGATTTTTTTCATGTAAATGGTTCTTGGTGGAATTTCCTCATGAACACATAATTTTGTTCATTTTATTTTGGTAACTTCCAGTAACTTTTTTAGCCCACTCTTTTTACTGTAGTTAGATGACTAATAATGGTACTTAGGATAATTTTTGTAGATTTTTTAGAACATTTTATCTTAGGTTTTAGAGGCTAATTCCTTAATAATTAGGGATTAATTTGTAGCTGAAAATAAGCAATTTTTAGGCATATAAAAAATAGGATTTTTTAGGATTCTTTTTAGTACAATGTTACATGTAATTTTAGGACCCTATAGAATAAATTTCATATTTTTTTCCAGGACTTTTAATATTTTTTTAGAATATTAATTCTTAGGTTTGTTACATATAATTTCCATGTAGTTTAGGCCATGAAAATAAAGTTCAATATAAAACAATAGTTTAGATTAGATTTAGTCTTAGAGTTTAATATAGACTTAGGTTAGTTTAAATTTGAATATTTGGAAGGAAAATGTTAGGCTTGACTTTAGTTTAGGACTTAGACTTAAAGTTCCACTTTAATTAGGATTAGAATAAATAAATAGGACTATTGTTCATGCCTTTAATTGTTTTGTTTAGAATTTTATTTCTTAATCCAATTTATTGTTTTGCCTTATCATTTGATTTTATAACTTGCATGGGCTTCCCCATTGTTCTTAGAATCAACTTAACTTCTTTAGGAAGTAAGTTGAATTCTAATAGTTTCTAGTTTTTTCCATTAGGATTAGAATGCCTCACAAACCATTAGGACCTCTTGTAAATAAATCAATAAAAATTAGGGTGTGTCTTAGTTCCCATTAGATTTTTCCTTTTCCAACTTGAGTCATCCTTTCTCATATCATAAAGAAAAGCAATAAAATACTTAATAAAAACCGAACAATCTTGTACGACACGAGACTTTGTTGCGGAGTGTTTATACGCGTCCTGTTTCGGGGCGAGGTGTAAATACTCCCCGCGATGGATAGGTCTTAGTACAAGACAGTTCACAAAAAAATTCAAAATACTTCTCATAAAAGACAAAAACAAATAACAAGCGACTATCCTACGAGAACTTCTCTTTCTCATCTCATTCACTCACAACGCGAACTTGCGACGACTTGTCTCATTTGCAAGACGGTAAACGCACTCGTACCGGACGAGCCTGCAACACCTGAGCATAGACATACGCAGTTCCAGTATAAAAAACACAAACAAATAGTTCCCTCCTTAGTTAGGAGAACTACGTCGACTCTGATCCTCATTATCCCGATGAGGTACGTAGGCACCGGGGTAGGGCCCGTTCGAGCACACTCTTTATTTTCCCTACATTTGCCCTTATTTCCATTCTCTTTTTCCAAGTTTCTTTTCTCATTTCCATTCTCATTCCAATTTTCAGTTAGCGGTTTTATTCAGCAGCATTCTTATCTCTCACCCTTTGAAACAAAGCAAGCAAGCGTGGATCCCGTCGGGTACGTGTAACACGGTGGGAGAACTGACTTTAGTTATGTTGCGGATAGCAAGAGTCGCCACCGACTTTTATTTTATCCAAAGGAAAGGCATAAAAGAACAGGAAAGACCTTTTTAAAGATTTTTGGGTCCGGGGGGTAGGTTATGTAAAGGGAAGGTGTTAGCACCCTTTACATCCATGGTTATCCATGGGCTCTTAGTTACTTAGCTCACTTTAAAATGTTTTTGAAAATGTGAAGTGTGTGAATAAAAATTTTCTTAAGAGTTTATAATGACCCATGTACGGATGCGTATAAACCTTTGTTTTGAAAATTGTTTGAAGTATGAAGTGTTTGAAATTGTTTTGAAGAGTGAGCAAGTATCTAAGAGGAACCTACCCTAAGTTTTAAGTCTTTTCTGTTCTTGAATCCTTTAAATGGTAAGACTATCCCTATTATTAAGGAATAGGTAGTCATTACCTTGGATGTGAGGGACATGTGAAGGGTCATCTGTTACTTTAGGCAACTGTGGGGTGTATAAGCAATTTTGAAGGGACTATCATCTTTATTCGAAAGGGACAAGATCATTACGAAGGCAACATTCGAAAGGGACTTGATCTTTTATCTGTTAAGGGACTAGATGATGTGAATTTGAGGGACTTTTGCTTTTATACACCCTACTTGACCTTTTGATTAGACAACATGAGAGGTATCCCTAAGGAAGTGAGATGGCGATCCAGGATCGACTTACGTGTGTGAGTGTACAATTTTAATATTTATCTTTAAATTAAATGACCTAATTTCAATTTTTAAATACAAACATGTTTTTGCACTCCCTATTTACTAACCATAGCATAAAATATGAACAATAAACATTATTACTAAATATTACACCAAGGAACAATTACATAATAATAATAAAAGCAAATTAAATAAATAAGCAAAAATATTAAATAATAATAATGATTGGGTTAGTGAAATAATAATAATAATAAATCACAATGGGGTTAGTAATAAATAAATAAGAAAATAAACATAATAGATAATATAAACAAAAATATTAGAATAATTAAAAGATCAAATTTTTATATAAACAATGATTTAAGATTAATTAAGAAAATATGAACAATTATATTAATTATTATAAAGTTTTAAATTATATGTAACTTATAAAAACTAAATTAATTATAACATATTATGAAAATTATAATTACAAAATTAAATTAGCATAGATTTAATTATTTCTAAACATACATTAAAGATTATTTATATACAAAATTAAATTATAAACAATTTATAGAATATTTACATATTATGAAAATAGGATTAATTATAATTATATTTAATATTATCAAATTATAAAATATGTACATGATTAAATAAAAATAGGATTAAGTTTTGAATAAAGAAAATTAGGGTTTGATTATTAAAATTTATTTATAAAAAAAATAAACAAAAAATAAACAAATAATAATATTTACAATTAGGATTTATAGGAAATTAGGTTTTATAAAAAGAAATGTTTTAGGGTTTAGAAAATATTATTAAGATTAGGATTATAGTTTAATTTAGATTTAATAATAATAATAATAAACAAACAAGTAAAACAATAAAAATAATGAAGCAAAAGAAAAGAAGGGGAGGCCTGGTTTTGAACCCAGGACCTCCCAATACCTGGAGAAGCCTCCATCCACTGGGCTAGCCTGCGCGCAGGTGACAAGGAAAAGGATCCAATTGGTTTTGTTGTTTGTTCCTGAAAATATCATGAAAAAATAAAACAACACAAAAAGGCCTGGGGGGATCGAACCCAGGACCTTCACAATGCACACAAACACACATACCATTCCAACCGGGAGGGCGCTTCTGTTAACATAATAGCTTTAATTCATTATATATTAAACCTAATAGTTAAACTGAAAAATAAGAAAAATTTGTGGAAGCCAGGATTCGATCCCTGGACATAGACATCACACGCGTGCCCTTTGGCCAACTGAGCTACCACTACAACTGTAACACAAAACCATAAACAATTCTAAAAATAATATGGATAATTTTTGAATTAGGAAATACGCGCGCAGGCTTCTTCTTCTTCCTTGGTACCTGCGAAATTTCCTATGAAGTTTGCTACAATGTTTCCTGCGAAATTTTAAAACCATAAACCTACGAAATTCGGAGAGCATTAAAACAGTGAAATTTCTTGAAAATAATTGGTGCATTGTGATCCCCAAGGTCCATAGAATTGTTCTATGTTCTTAGAACTTATTTATGTTAGGTTTAACGTAAAGCCCCAATCTCATGGCCGAAACCCTAGCCATGGTGATTCTTTATTCCTGCATCAAAAATCGAATTGAATTGCCCAAAAACCATGTATGGAACACAACAAACATCATACAATCAACAAAATCCAATGAAAGGTCAGAAATCTATGAGTTCGAAAAAATCAAAAACACACAACAAAACATGATTCGGTTCATGCATATGGGCCTGTTTCTGATGGTGATAATGATTGGGATGCATTCAGTGATGATCAAGGAAACGATTGAAGCACTTATTTCACCTGAAAAATCACAAAATATCAAAATCCGAATTTGAAAAATATTGATGAATTTGAAAATTTGAGAGTTGTCTTTGAGGCAGAAAAATCGTGTCAAATGAATGGGGTTGTGTTCTATACTTATAGTGCAATGGATTAGGTCAAAAAATATTGATTGTTGTGTGAAGAAATTGATTGAAAAAGATTGAAAAAGATCAAGCTTTAAACTTCAAATATTTGAGAATTAAGCCTTTCTATTTCAAGACAATCATCATGATTCTCATACCAATTTGGTCCAAATCACTTTTATGAATTTCTAGAAACAAAATCCCATTTAAATATTTGACTTTTCTATTTTATTTTAATTTAAAATGATTTTAAATGAATAAAATCAAAATAAATAAAATAAAATAATAAAAAAATCTGAATATTTGATGGTTGGGTCGTGCATGAGGTATTGGTATGGATTGGGTCATCATATGGCAAGCCCATTTAGAAAAAATTGGTTTTAAACCTCCATTTTCTTCATAAACCAACCAAAAATTTCCCAACTTTGCAAGGGCACAAATCCTTCAATTTTAATGCTATGAGGGTGTTCTTGGACATTTTGGAAAGCTTGAAGAGTCCTCTAACCAACCCCATTGGTTTCATGTCCATATCATTTACCATTCTCAAGTTATGCCCTTTTGAAGTTGTTGACTTTTTGTTGACTTTCAAAAGGACCTATAATGTCTTAGCTCATACCTTCCAAATGAAGCATTTTGGGGCTTGGCTTGTGAGACACAAAGTTGTAGATAATTCAATTTCCTTCAAAATGAGCTTTGGATGGAAAATTGGTGATGAAGCATGTGAAAATTATGGCTGGTCAAAGTTCAGTTGACTTTTCCTGAGGAAACCCTAATTTAGAAACCTTTGATTCTTGATGATCTGAAATCTCCTTGATGAATCATGATCAACCCTTGATCACATGATGAATTTTACTTCATATACTTGATGTTGGCAAAAAATCATGAAGTTTGACTTTGGTTTGACCACAGTTGACCTCAGTTTGACTTTTTAACTGCTTTGACTGATTTTGACTTATCTGATCATCTGACTGAGCAAACTTTTGAGAAAAGTCTTGAAACTTGTCATGGGGGTTCTTAAACACATATAAGATGTTATGAAGCTCACTTGAAGTATTGGAAGTCCATTTAGCCTGATTAAAGTCAAAACCCTAGTTTTGGATGCACTGCTTAGGAGGATGCATTGTCTGAGGGAATTGTCAAACTTTCTGACCAATTGTGAACTTTGTGAACCTTGTGAACCTCATAAGATGTCTTGTGAACCTTGTGAACCTTGTGAACCTCATAAGATGTCTTGTGAACCTTGTGAACCTTGTGAACTTCATAAAGTGTCTTGTAAACTTCATGAACCTCATGAAAGGTCTTGTGAATCTTGTGAACCTTGTGAACCTCATAAAGTGTCTTGTAAACTTCATGAACCTCATGAAAGGTCTTGTGAATCTTGTGAACCTTGTGAACCTCATAAAGTGTCTTGTAAACTTCATGAACCTCATGAAAGGTCTTGTGAACCTTGTGAACCTCATAAAGTGTCTTGTAAACTTCATGAACCTCATGAAAGGTCTTGTGAACCTTGTGAACCTTCTTAGCACACAAAGTCTTGTATTGTGAGGGCAAATTTTGGGGTGCAACAGCTGCCCCTGTTCAATTTTCTGAAACCTGAGGGGTTAGATTGGTATATGTGCCAATCGTGACCTGGAAGGTTGAAGGGGATTGAACACAAAAGCCCAAATATTTGCACTCACCGGTGCGTAGAGTGATACTGATGACTAGTTGAATATGCTTGAGTGGGCTTAAAGATGCCACTTGGAGAAAAACTCTTCAGATACATTTCTTGGAGGATAAAGCAGTCCAAAATATGAAGATATAATGATAGCTTTTAGGAAGATAAACAACGTCCCGAGGTGGTGGTATGCTTTCAGAAGGATAAACAACATTCTGAGGTATAAGTATAACTTTTGGGAGGATAAACAACGACCCAATAGTCATGATATGCTTTCAGGAGGATAAACAACGTCCTGAGGAAATGGTGTAACCTTTGGGAAGATAAACAACGGCCCAAGGTAATGATATGCTTTCAGGAGGATAAAAACGTCCTGAGGGAATGATGTAACCTTTGGGAAGATAAACAACGGCCCAAGGTAATGATATGCTTTCAGGAGGATAAAAACGTCCTGAGGGAATGATGTAACCTTTGGGAAGATAAACAACGGCCCAAGGTAATGATATGCTTTCAGGAGGATAAAAACGTCCTGAGGGAATGGTATGCTTTCAGGAGGATAAAAAAAGTCCTGAGGTATAAGTAACCTTTGGGAAGATAAACAACGACCCAATAGTCACAAATTGTTGATGAAGTCTGTTGGAGAATTAACCCTGAAAAACAAGCTTATAACATTCTGCAAGATAATATTAGCTTATGCATTATGTATGCATGTATAATATGATGCACTTAAGTAATGTACTATGTATCTAGGTATATGTATGATATGATGTAAATGATGTATGTATGCATTATGTAGCTTGAAGCGTCTGGATATCTTCGTATAACAACTGCTGGCCAGGGAAAATAAATCCCGATTCGTTGCTGAAGAATATGAGGAACTTGTTCCCGTCTTGTTTGATAATAGGATATACATAACCTCCCGTCTTCGTTTGATAGTAGGGTATACATACCCTCCCGTCTGCTGGGGATAGTAAGGTATACATAACCTCCCGTCTTCGTTCGTCGTACTCCTATTGGAAAGTAAATTCCCGAATATCCGTATGAGGATAAAAGAGATGGATATAAATTCCCGGGGAGATGTGACTTGAAGTACTTATGAAGATGAATTTGCCCTACTGGAGATTTTGTAACTGTTTTGTAGAGATGAACCGGCGAAGCTTTGTTGAAATCCTTCCCTCGTTCGTCCTTAGTAAATACTATTACTGCATTTTCATGCATTTCTGGTAAACATCAATCATATTAAGCATTCATGCATTTTTGGTAAACATTAATCATATTCAAAAGCATACATACATTCAAACATAACCAATGGACGTTTCGCTCATGTAAATAGGGTAAAAGTAAATCTGGATTCAAAGATGGAATTTTATTTATATCAAAAAGTGACCCATACATGGGTAAGTTTGTACAAGGAGACATAAATCCTAGTAAGAGGACTTTGTCATAAAGTTTTTACAAAACAAGGAGAATCAGCTATGTGGGAAATAATCCTATTGAGTTTCAATTCTACTATTTCCATTATCTTCAAGTATCTCATCTTCTGCTGTCGAGATGGAAACGATTGAATTGAGCTTTATCTGTTCGAACTTGAGTAAGTAACACAACTGGTTGCAGTTTCCTGGGTGATCCAAACGAGACATAGTCATACGCTTTAATCCCTAACTTTTGCCTGGATTGCCCTTTCAGGTTTTCAATCCACCGGGATACCCTTTTTTGCCCAAGCCGCCTTTTCAGGTTTTCGACTTGCCGGGTGTACATCTTTTATATATATCCCTAATTTTTGCCCAAACCCTTTTGGTTTGTCGGGATGCCCTTATTTTTGCCTAGGCCAGTCAACCTAGAGGGTCTCTTTTTATGCGTAGTATTTTTTAACTATGTCTGCGTTTACAGGCTGTGGGAAGTCTTCACCATCCATAGTAGTAAGTATCATGGCACCTCCTGAGAATACTGTCTTGACCACAAATGGTCCTTCATATGTAGGAGTCCACTTGCCCCTAGGATCGCCCTGTGGTAATATGATACGCTTGATTACCAAATCACCAATCTGATATACCTTTGGCTTAACCTTCTTGTTAAAAGCTTTAATCATCCGTTTCTGGTACATCTGGCCATGACAAACTGCTGCTAACCTCTTCTCATCAATCAAGTTTATCTGGTCAAGTCGAGTCTGAATCCACTCATCTTCATCCAAGCCTGCATCCTTCATAATTCTTAAGGAGGGAATCTGAACTTCAATGGGCAGAACTGCTTCCATACCATATACTAAGGATAATGGGGTTGCCCCTGTTGAAGTACGTATTGTGGTACGATAACCATGAAGAGCAAATGGTAACATCTCATGCCAATCTTTGTAAGTAACAGTCATCTTCTGTACAATCTTCTTAATGTTCTTATTGGCAGCTTCAACTGCCCCATTCATCTTCGGACGATACGGAGAAGAGTTATGGTGCTTAATCTTGAATTGTGTGCAGAGATCAGTAATCACAGTGTTGTTCAGATTAGAGCCATTGTCAGTAATAATCCTTTCAGGGATGCCATACCTACATATGAGATTATTCTTAATGAATCGAGCCACAACACTCTTAGTAACAGATGCAAATGAAGCTGCCTCTACCCACTTAGTAAAGTAATCAATAGCAACTAGGATGAAACGATGTCCATTAGAAGCAGTAGGCTTGATCTCACTGATCATATCAATGCCCCATATGGCAAAAGGCCACGGAGCAGTCAACACATTCAATTGTGATGGAGGTATATGCACTTTATCAGCATAAATTTGACACTTGTGACATGTTCTGGAGTGTTGATAACAATCAGCTTCCATGGTAGACCAATAGTAACCTGCTCTCAATATCTTCTTTGCCATGGTATGACCACTAGAATGAGTGCCAAAGATCCCATCATGCATGTCTTCCATAATCTCAGTTGCTTCCTTCTTGTCCACACAACGAAGCAAAGTTGAATCATGATTGCGCTTGTACAAAATGCCATTACTCAAAAAGAACTTAGCAGAAAACCTTCTCAGAAACTTCCTATCCTTGACAAATGCCCCTTCAGGGAACTCCTGAGCTTCAAGATATCTTTTCACTTCATAAAACCAAGGTTTCTCCTCTGCCCCTTCAGTGTCAATCTCATTGTAGTATGCAGGCTTTTAAAATCTATCAATAGTAATCTTGGGAGCTTCATCATCCCAGCTGATCTCAAACATGGATGCCATGGTGGCTAAGGCGTCTGCCAACTGATTTTCTCTTCGTGGAATATGTCCAAAGGTAATCTCCTTAAAATGTGGGATCAAAGATAACACATGCTCTCTGTAAGGAATGAGGTTATCATGCTTGGTATCCCAATCTCCTTTAATCTGACTTACCACCAGGGCTGAATCTCCATACACATCCAGGAACTGAATCTTCATATCAATAGCAGCTTTAATACCCAGGATACATGCCTCATACTCAGCCATGTTATTGGTACAATAGAAACACAGTCTGGCAGTAATCGGGATATGACAACCTTCAGGGGAACTGATCACAACACCAACACCATTACCAAGTGCATTAGAGGCACCATCAAAAACCATAGTCCATCGGGATCCTTGTTCAGGTTCGTCATATTGTCCAGGTTCTTTAGTAATAATCATAATGTCTTCATCAGGGAACTCAAAACTCATTGAATGATAATCATCCACTGCTTGATGAGCCAAATGATCAGCTACAACACTCCCTTTAATGGCCTTCTGAGTAGTATACTGTATGTCATATTCTGTCAAGATAATTTGCCATCTTGCAATTCTTCCGGAGAGAGCAGGTTTCTCAAATATGTACTTGATTGGATCCATCTTCGAAATCAACAAGGTAGTATGGGTCAACATATACTATCTTAGTCGGCGAGCATCCCATGCCAAAGCGCAGCAAGTTTTCTCGAGCAATGAGTATCTTGTTTCACAGTCGGTAAACTTTTTGCTAAGGTAGTATATTGCCTGCTCTTTTCGACCAGACTCGTCATGTTGCCCCAATAAACACCCCATTGAGTTGTCTAACACTGTTAAGTACATAATCAAGGGTCTTCCATCAACTGGTGGCATCAAAATTGGTGGTTCCAGCAGATATCTCTTGATCTCATCAAAGGCAGTCTGGCACTCATCATTCCATTCCATCACCTGATCTTTCTTCAGCAACTTGAAGATTGGTTCACAGATGGCAGTTAATTGGGAAATAAATCTTGCAATGTAATTCAATCGTCCCAAGAAACCTCTAACTTCCTTCTCAGTACGGGGAGCTGGCATCTCTCGTATAGCTTTCACTTTTGCAGGATCTACTTCAATACCTTTTCCACTGACAATAAAACCCAAGAGTTTACCAGATCTAACTCCAAAAGTACACTTGTTTGGGTTCAATCTCAACTTGTATTTCTTCAACCTCTCAAACAATTTATGCAAATGATCAAGATGTTGTTCTTCGTTCTGGGACCTGGCTATCATATCATCCACATATACCTCTATCTCATGATGAATCATATCATGAAACAAAGCCACCATAGCACACTGGTATGTTGCCCCTGCATTCTTCAAACCAAATGGCATCACTTTATAGCAAAAGGTGCCCCACTGTGTAACAAATGTTGTCTTCTCCATATCTTCAGGTGCCATCTTGATCTGATTGTAACCAGAGAAACCATCCATAAAAGAGAATACCTTATGCTGGGCAGTGTTGTCTACCAGAACATCAATATGAGGAAGTGGAAAGTCATCTTTGGGGATGGCCTTGTTCAAATCTCTGTAGTCTACACACATACATACCTTACTATCTTTCTTAGGCACTGGTACCACATTTGCAACCCATTGAGGATAAGAAGTCACGGCTAAGAACCCTGCATCAAACTGTTTCATTACCTCTGCTTTAATCTTCTCTGACATTTCAGGACGCATGCGACGAACCTTTTGTTTCTTTGGACGACAATCTTCTTTCACTGGTAAACGGTGAACCACAATGTCTGTATCCAACCCTGGCATATCTTCATAAGACCAAGCAAATATCTCCACATAGTCATGTAACATCTGAATCAGTCTGCTCTTAACACTATCCTCCAAATCAGCCCCTATCTTGACTTCTTTCCTGTTTTCTTCAGTTCCCAGATTCACAACTTCGACTGGCTCTTCATGTCGCTGTATAGCTTTCTCTTCTTGTTGTAACAACCTAGCAAGCTCTACAGGTACTTCACAATCGTCCTCATTTCCGTCTTCAGTTTGATAGATCAAATTCTCGAAATTATAATTGGCAATAGTAGAACTGTTATCAACAGGATCCAGAGTGGATGAGGATCTGCATTTTAGTGATGTGGGTGTGTGTAAGAACACATAGCTAATAAAAGAATAAAATAAAATAAAAACAAGGAACACAATATTTACGAAAACGAAACGTCCACTGATTTTTATTGAATGAAGTATGCAAATGAAATGACATCCCGTAACAAGCACACCATTGTGCCCTGGTGTAAACCCATAATTTCGACAAGACTGAAATTAAGGGCTTGAGGTCATCTTTGTCGAAGGATAATAAAAGGAAGAGAATTCAAGAATTGCTGACAAGGTTTAAAACTCCATTACTTCGACAGAAAGGAAAATAGTGTTCTGGCAGAATAAGTTGGAAAGTTATTTGTAGCTAAGTGTTTGACAGAAGAAAGTTGTCTTTCGACGTTTCGACAGAAGAGGGTTTTGACAAAAAGCAGGGTTTGGCAGATGTTGGAAGAGTTGTTTCTTCTTTAAAAGGTTTCGACAGATTGAAGAGGTGCAAGGTTTCGTCACCAAAGAAGGGAATTCAAATTCAAAAGGTTGTAACCTTTGGCAGTTGGACACATGGAAGTTTCAGAGAAGAAAATTACATGCAGGCTGACACTTGTCATTTAGTTATAGTTTTTCCGTTCTAGGCAGTTACTTTATTTGTGTATAAATAGAATAGTTTGTGTTTAGAATAGGTGTGTGAAAATTGATACAAAATTCCTGTAAAATACTCTAAGTACCCAGTGTGAGAGAAAATGAGTCTGATATTTGGAACCATGTACGTTTGAACACCATTTATACTTCAAAGTTATTTAAATTACTTGTTCATTCATCAAGTTTATGTCATTTTTTAAGCTTTATTTACTTTTCTGCAAGTTTTTAGCCTTCGACATTTCTTCTTATGCTTGTTTAAAACCTTTACTTTATTTCATTTTAAACTTAAAGCTTTACTTTACTTGTAAAAATCAAAGTTCTTAACACTTTTACAGTATTAACAAAACAAACCACAAATTTATCACAAACACTAAGAACAGTTCGACAGAACCAATGCACATGTGTCCCAGGACTTGTTTGGTTGGTCCTGCAAGTAACCCAGTTTTCTGAAGAAATTGGTTAACCAGAGGTTGTTCGCCAGAAACCACAGCGAACAAATTGGCACGCCCAGTGGGACTAGTGCATTTGAAAAAATCTAATAGAGAACTTCTTAGACAAATTGTTCCTTGCTACGTTGTATGATTCTTAGAAGCGGTAAACTAGCCGTAACCGATGTAGAGAGACCAAAGAGAACAAGAAGAAGAAACATGGCTAACTTGCCAAATGCTTCAAACATTCCTGACGAAACAATACCAGTTTCCAATCCTATCCCTTCGTCAGGGACAATACCAGCGTCTGGCCCTGTTTTAGAACAAATTAGGCCTCCTTTGGGGGATTCCATACCAACGGGTTCAGGATCCCAGAATGCGCCTAGTTCTTCCACCATGGGACACGCCAGACCCCTTGGAACCCCTCCCCCTGGAGGAAATACATTCAGGCCATATCTGAATTATTCTCAGCCTTTGACTGGGAGGGAACAACCATATGGAATGCCAACTTCAATGATGGCAAGCCTACATAATTCGTCACCATTATTCTCTGATGATATGGTTCAAATGTCATCACCATTGCAGGGATCAGGATATGGTGGAAATGGAAATAGGATGAATCAAGTTCCACCAGGTTTCCATATGCCCGCTATGACAAACCATTCTGCACAAGTAATTCGTCAACAGATGGATGAAAGCAATCATGATATGGTGCAGGCTTTGACACAACAAATGGGAGAAGTGTTCAATCCCTTAATACAAAACACTACCCAAACAAACCAAATATTGGCAGAACAAATGGCACGCATTGCTGACTTTTTTGGAGTCCCGCAAGCACAGCAAAGAATGCAATTAAATCAGAATCCTGCCAATAGGGCTGTCGAAGAGGAACTTACTATAAACCAAAGGCCATTGGGAAACCCTCATGAAAATCCCAGGGGCCAAGAGGTGGTAGTTGAACAGCCTAATGTAGAAGAGCCTATTCGACAGGAACCAAGAAGGATAATAGTCCAGAGAAACCAAAATGCCGACGAAGTATTATAGCAGAGAATGCGTTACAATAACATGCCTGTCGAAAATAATATTG
The DNA here is from genome assembly GCA_963966055.1 of Lathyrus aphaca. Classification (NCBI taxonomy): domain Eukaryota; kingdom Viridiplantae; phylum Streptophyta; class Magnoliopsida; order Fabales; family Fabaceae; genus Lathyrus; species Lathyrus aphaca. The sequence goes on from OZ014524.1 coordinate 288,626,228, forward strand.
CCACCATGGTTGAGAGAATAATGGCACAAAATGGAGTAAACGTAGGATTACAAAGGCCTAGTTATACTTCCCCCTTGTCTGAATTTGTCTTACAACAAGAGTTACCACCAAGGTGGAAAGTCCCCAAATTCACAAAATTCTCAGGGGATACTAGTGAGTCCACCATAGAACACGTGGCATGTTATTTGATAGAGGCAGGAGAGATTGCTAATAATGAGAACTTAAGGATGAAATATTTCCCAAGTTCTTTGACAAAAAATGCTTTCACTTGGTTTACATCACTTCCTGCAACTTCAATTTTTACTTGGACCCAATTAGAGAGATTGTTCCATGAACAATTTTATATGGGACAAACCAAGATAAGTTTGAAAGAGTTGGCAAGTGTCAAAAGAAAATTTTCTGAACCTATAGATGACTATTTGAATAGGTTTAGATTATTAAAAGCCAGATGCTTTACGCAAGTGCCGGAACAAGAACTAGTCGAAATGGCTGCAGGGGGTCTAGATTATTCCATAAGGAAAAAACTGGATACCCAGTACTTGAGAGACATGGCACAACTGGCAGACAGAGTGAGGCAAATAGAAAGACTAAAAAATGAAAAATTTAGATCAAATAAAAACAAGAAGGAAAGAGTGGCCTATGTAGGAATAGTTCAAGAAGATGATTATGACGAAAACGAACCAGTCATTTTCGACCAGCAAGAAATTGATCTTGCAGAATTAAGACAAGGCCCTCCATATTCTTGTAAAGTTTTAGCCCCGTCGAATGGAAAAAATCCAGTCGAAGTGGAAAAGAATGACAGGTTCCCTAAAAGAACCTATACATTCGACATCACCAAGTGTGATGAGATATTTGATTTATTAGTCAAAGATGGTCAGTTAATAAAACCAGCAGGCACTAAGGAGCCTCCTGTAGACCAACAGAAAAAGAGAGGTTTTTGTAAATACCATAATTTTTTGGGTCATAAAACTTCTCAATGTTACCTTTTCAGGGATCTTGTCCAGAACGCAATCCAAAATGGAAGGCTGAAGTTTGGAGACAAAGTCAAGCAACAGATGAGGATTGACTCCAATCCCATGCAGGTTGTGGAGGCCAATTATGCTGAACCAGAAATGGTAAATGTGGTCGAAATGGAGATCATGGCAGAGGAAAGTTTTGAAATGGTAGAAGTTACTGAAAGCTTCGACACCAACTTCACCATGATAGAAGCTGCTGAAGGTTTCGACACCCATGTAAATATGGTGGAAGAAGGTGATGATCTTGCTGACCAGGCTGAGGAAAAAGAAGTCAAAGTTTCTGAAGACTTTGATAGTGAGAATGCCATTGAAACTACTGAAGGTTTCGACGAAAGAAATACAGTCAAAGTGGGAAGAAGCTTCGACAAGAAAAACTATGAAAGAGATGCTGAGCAGGGGGTGATCTGGGACACTCTAGGGGAGTCGAATGGGAAGTTCGATTTCATGGTGAAATATTCAGCACCACCAAGCTCCAAAACAGATATCAACAAAATCAAACCCACAGGATGGGGAGATTCTTTCAAAAATAATGACAAAGAGGAGGATAACAAGACACTCACTGTCCAAAAAGAGGCCACTGAGGGCCTTGATCAAGAGGAGATCAAGACAACAGGGACTGATGACAATTCCCTTACTGTCGAACCAATAAACAGTGGTACCATCAGAACTGAAGAACATCCTGTCGAAAGTGTTGCACACTGCTGCAAATACATATATAAGGATTTACACCCAAAAGGCAGTGTAAATCAGTCAAAGGAGAATATCCCAGAGGAAATGATGCTAGTCGAAAAAATGAACAAATTGAAAATTACAACTGAACAGAATGCTGGGATTCATATGGTGGAAATCACTCAAAAGGTAGGACCAGACACCAACAAAGGAAAGAAACGTCAAGAGAAGCATCAGAAGCTGGTTTACCCAGAAGAGAACGAAAGTCTTGTCGAATTCATCCAGAGGTGTCAAAGGAAGAACGCAGAAGTTATGCTTTTCCCAAGATGCAGTGCTGTGTTCGATAGGAAAGCAGCTGATGACTTAGAAGCAGCAGAAAAGACCCAGAGGAAGAGAAACTGGGGAACAGTCCCACCAACCAGAAACGAAAGATTCGACCCAAGAAGAGGGAAGCATCACATCCAAGGAGTGGGAGAAAAACGTTTCAACACTTATAAACCATCCAACAGGCCAAATGATGACAAATGGGTTCAGCCTATAAGGGATGCCCAAGGTCAGAAGAGATGAAAGAGTTTTGAAGTGAACAGGGGTCCCTCAATGGAAGTTAAAAAGGAGGCAAAGCCAAAATACGTCTCTGAAAACTACAAAGGGAAGAATCCTATGTCCAGATCCCAATGGAGAAGATTCCAAAGGCAGAAGAAAATTGAAAAGGAAACTGTAGAACACCAAAGGGTTGGGCAGAAGGAAGCTGAATCAAGCAAATGTGTGCAGATCACAAACAAGGGGATACCTCTGGCAGAAAAAGAAACCCTTCAGGAGAATAGATCTAGTGACACCACAGAAATGCAGAAAACCAACAACAGAATGCCAGTGGACGAAGAAGTCACAGATGAATTTAGTTCAGGATCAGATGCCTCTTTCGACGTAACCTGCAATGTGGTTTCTGTGCTGCCCAGAGATTATGACAGAATAATGGAAGTAGAAGACGAAGAGGATGACATGGCAGATGACAGCATAGGCTTGAAGCCTGTATGCTACTACATAATGAACAATGGCTGTGTCGAAGAGCAAAATGCTTTCTTCGAAAAGCCAGATGATGCAATGAAGGCTCACTTAAAGCCTCTCTTCATAAAAGGAAAGGTAGAAAACGTGGGTGTCAACAAAATTCTGATAGATGGTGGAGCAGCTGTAAATTTAATTCCTCATTACATGATAAAGAGGATTGGAAAAGATGACTCCGACACTAAGCCTCACAATATGGTGTTGTCCAACTATGAAGGTAAAGTAGGGACAACACTGGGAGTAATACAACTGAACTTGACTGTAGGATCCATCACCAGGCCTACAATGTTTGTGGTGATAGCATCAAAGGCAAATTACAACTTACTGTTGGGAAGAGAATGGATCCATGGGATTGGGGCTGTACCATCCTCCATGCATCAAAGGATAGCAATCTGGAGGCCAGATGGGATTGTCGAAAACATAGAAGCAGATCAGAGTTACTTCACAGCTGATGTGAACAATGTCACTGGTCGTAACTTCGACAAAAACCTAGCCCATATAGCACCATGCAATCCTGCTGCTTTCGACCTAACAGCTTCCGACAATGCTTACTGTTCCATGTACCTCCATCCTACGCATGGTTTCCAGTGGGATAAAGAAATAATTGGGGAGACAAATTACACTTGGGGAACTGCCCATGTCAACCCAACTGGATGGGGGAGTGAATTCAGTGAAAATGACTGAAGTTTCAGCAATGGAAAGGATTTCGGCTTATATAGCCGAAAAACAACTCAAAACGGCCCTTGAGGCTGAAGTTAGGAATATGGCTGTCGAAGCCAGCACTCAGGTTGTCGAAGAACAACATCCTCAAGAAAATATTGAGGAACAACATGCAAAGCAGAGTTTTGAAGAAGACTCAAATGGCGAATGGCAGAGTCAAAGACTTGATGCCATTTATGATGACGAACCTTTGGGGTTCGAAAAAGATCCAACCTCAACCAATATGAAAATGGTGGCATAGGATCCTTTAGAGGAGATTAATCTGGGACTGGGGGCAGAGAAAAGGCCCACTTACATCAGTGCCAAGTTGAATCCTCAACTCAGAGTCGAAATAATCCAACTGCTGAATGAGTTTAAAGACTGCTTCGCTTGGGATTATGACGAAATGCCTGGTTTAGACAGAAGTTTGGTTGAATTGAAGTTGCCAATACTGGAAGGGAAGAAGCCAATAAAGCAGACTCCAAGACGCTTTGCACCTGAAATTCTGTCGAAAATCAAAGAAGAAGTCGAAAGGCTTCTAAAATGCAAATTCATCCGTACAACAAGGTATGTCGAATGGATTGCTAATATTGTTCCCGTGATTAAGAAAAATGGCAAACTAAGGGTGTGCATTGATTTTAGAGATCTAAACTCAGCCACCCCTAAGGATGAATATCCTATGCCAGTAGCAGAAATGCTAGTAGATTCTGCAGCAGGCCATGAGTATTTAAGTATGCTTGATGGCTATTCTGGTTACAACCAGATTTTCATTGCTGAAGAAGACGTTCCAAAAACAGCTTTTCGTTGTCCAGGAGCAATAGGAACATATGAGTGGGTAGTCATGCCCTTTGGTTTGAAAAATGCTGGAGCTACTTACCAAAGGGCCATGAATTCTATTTTTCATGATTTCATCGAAACATTTATGCAAATTTACATAGATGACATTGTGATTAAATCTGCTTCAGGCTTGGACCATATTAACCATCTTCGACAGTCCTTTGAAAGGATGAGGAAGTTTGGTTTGAAAATGAATCCTCTTAAATGTGCTTTTGGTGTGCAGGCTGGGGACTTCTTAGGCTTTGTGGTCCACAAGAAAGGGATTGAAATTAATGAAAACAAAGCTAAGGCAATAATGGAAGCAAAAGCGCCATCGACAAAGAAGGAATTGCAGTCTCTACTAGGGAAAATCAACTTTCTCAGAAGGTTCATCTCCAACCTTAGTGGAAAGACTCAGGCCTTCTCACCTCTGCTTCGACTGAAGAAGGAGGGTTTCACTTGGGGGCAAGAACAGCAAGATGCCTTCGACAAGATCAAGGAGTATCTGGCAAATCCTCCAGTCTTAATATCTCCTTGTCGAAAAAGAAGCATGAGGCTCTACATATCAGCATCTGACAGAACATTAGGAAGTATGCTTTGTCAAAAAGATGAACATGGCGTCGAAAGAGCCATTTATTACCTCAGCAGAGTCTTAAATGATGCTGAAACTAGATATAGTATGATAGAGAAATTATGTTTGTGTGTGTATTTCTCTTGTACAAAATTAAAGCATTATATAAAACCCATTGATGTACATATATCTTCTCATTTCGACGTAATAAAGCATATGTTGTCTAAGTCTATTTTACATAGTCGAATTGGAAAATGGGCTTTAGCCTTGACTGAATATTCTTTAAAATATATGCCTCTAAAAGCTGTTAAAGGGCAAGTAGTTGCTGACTTTATAGCTGACCACTCCATACTTGGAGATGAAACAAATTATGTCGAAAAAGAGCCTTGGAGGTTATATTTCGATGGTTCCAGTCATAAAAATGGAACAGGTGTTGGGGTGTTAATTATTTCTCCCAATAAAATTCCAACAAAGTTCAAGTACAAAATAGAAGGATTTTGTTCAAATATTGAGGCAGAATATGAAGCTTTAATTGCTGGACTTGAAATTTTGTTGGAACTGGGGGCAACAGAGGTCGAAATAATGGGTGACTCTGAGTTGGTGATAAAACAATTGACGAAAGAGTACAAATGTGTCAAAGAAAATTTGATCATGTACTTTGTGATAGCCAACAGACTCCTCAAGAGATTCGACAGTGTAGTCTTTAGACACATTCCCAGATTAGAAAATCAGGAAGCAAATGACTTGGCTCAATTGGCTTCAGGGTATAAAGTGTCGAAGGAAAATCTGATGAAAATTGTCGAAGTGAGAGGAAAAGTTTTATCCACCAGACTATCCCCATCTGATTTGGAGACAATAAGATTGGGATATGGTGATGAAGAAAACTTTGAGATTTTTAATATAGGTAATCTAGAGGTTGGAGATTGGAGAAAACCTATCAAAGACTATTTACAAAATCCAAACCAGACAGTCGAAAGAAAGATAAAGTACAGAGCTATAAGTTATGTGCTCTTTGGAAATGAATTGTTCAAAAAGACTGCAGAAGGAGTTCTATTAAAGTGCCTAGGAGAGACTGAAGCTTATATAGCTTTGTCGAATGTACACAGTGGTGCATGTGGTGCACACCAAGCAGGGCACAAGATGAAATGGCTACTATTTCGACAAGGGATGTATTGGCCAACCATATTGAAGGATTGTGTCGAATTTGCAAAGGGTTGTCAGGAATGTCAAATTCATGCAGGCATACCTCATGTACCAGCAAATGAGTTACATTCCATTATAAAGCCTTGGCCATTCAGAGGTTGGGCTTTAGATTTGATTGGTGAAATTCGACCAGCCTCTTCAAAAGGGCAGAAGTACATTTTAGTTGGGGTAGACTACTTCACTAAGTGGATTGAAGCCATACCATTGACGAATGTAGATCAGGAAGCAGTCATAGACTTCATCCAGAAACACATAATGTATAGATTTGGAATACCAGAGACTATAACCACTGACCAAGGATCTGTGTTTACTGGCAGAAATATGCAGGCATTTGCAAAAGAAACAGGTTTTAAGTTGTTGACTTCGACACCCTATTATGCCCAAGCAAATGGCCAGGTCGAAGCAGCCAACAAAGTAGTAATAAACCTGATAAAGAAGCATGTGGGTAAAAAACCCAGAAATTGGCATAAGACTCTGGATCAAATCCTTTGGGCTTGTCGAACATCCCCTAAGGAGGCAACTAATTCTACCCCATTTAAATTAACCTATGGACATGATGCAGTGTTGCCAGTCGAAATCTGTTTACAGTCAATACGAGTTCAAAGACATCATGAGATTCCATCTGAAATCTACTGGAGTATGATGATGGATGAGTTGGTTGATTTAGATGAAGAAAGGTTGCATGCTTTAGAATTAATAAGAAGGCAGAAAGAGAGAGTAGAAAAGTTTTATAACAAAAAAGTAAAATTCAAAGCCTTTTTAGTAAATGATTTAGTTTGGAAAGTGATCTTGCCCATGGAGAAGAAAGACAGGGTGATGGGAAAATGGTCCCCTAAATGGGAAGGACCTTTCAAAATTCTAAGAGTTTTTTCAAATGGTGCATACGAAGTCGAAGAATTAGGAAAAGACAGAAGAGTGCTGAAAATAAATGGAAAGTACTTGAAGAAGTATAAACCAACATTGCAGGAAATAAAAATAGGAATAAATTGAAATTGCAAATAAAACTTGTCTTCGCCAAACAGATGGCGTGAAATAGCATTACATATGAAATTGCTAAAAGAAAGTATTCTTAAACAAATAAATTTTCCTAAGTCCTATTACAAACTACTGTCGAAAGAAGGTAGCTTTGAGTTCGTCGAACTTTTTCTTCTGAAGCTGAATTCGACGCTCGCAGAGACTCTTATTGACAGTCAGTTCTTCAATCTCCCTGTGGAGTTGTTGGGCTGATTCTGCATGTTGTAGACCCTTCTGGAGTTCGCTGTCGATTGCCTCTTGATTGGGCTGTTGGAGAGAGGCCTGGCGTTCCTTTTCTTGGAGGATTTTCTTCTGAAGATCAGCAATTTGAGCTTGATAGGCTTGAATATTGTTTTCACACTCAGCAGCAGCCTTGGTGTATTCGTCAGAAAGCTTATTCAGTTCTGAGATTTTTTCTGTCGAAGACGCCACTATATTCCATTCTGAAACTTGCTCTTCAGATTTGGCTGTAATATTCTGAGAAAATTCCTTCTGACGAACCAAATCAGCACTCACAGAATCAATTAAGGACATCAAGTCCATAACCAAACGACTTTCTTCAGTCGAAGCCTCCAACAAATTGGCTCTTTTCAAGAGTTTCTTCAGATCATACTGGGCAGAAGCATTCTCAGCCAAGATCTCAAACAGGTCCACCCCAAGGATTTTTGCTTTGATCTCATCCATAATGACACTGATGGGTTGAATGTCAGAAGTGGCCCCTGAAGCTGTCGAACCACTGGGAGAGGAGTCTTGGAAGTTATACCTGGTGTTGAGTAAGGCTTTTAAATATTCCAAAGGTTTTCTAACTTTCAAGCTTTCAATCTCTTCGTGTGACAAGCTCGTCGAATCAGTACCCAAAGAGGTTTCTGTAGGAACTTTGGATGAAGAAGGAACATTTTGAGAAGTTCCTCCAAAGCTCAAGTTGACTCTTGGTTGATTCGACAGAGTGACCTCTTCTTCGACATTCTCTTTGTCAACGGTTGTGGTGTCAGTTGGATCTGGAGCTTGTACATCCTGAACAAGAGCATCTTTGTCAGTCTCTGGTACAGCAGCTGGTATTTGAAGTGGTGCATCCTGCTCTGGAGTTATCTTTTCTTCTGCAGTGGAGTCTGGTCGAAAGGGAGAATTGTTGCCAGAAGATTCAGAGTCACTGAGGTTGAATTCATCCAAAGTTTGAGGTCCATGGACACCTGCATCTGGAGTGGCATCATCTTGAAGTCTTTCAGCCAGAGTCCTCTCAGAATTAGAAGGGACATTTTCTTCTTGGATTGTAGAAGTCTCTTCGACATCAATGACAACCTACAGGGAACATAAAAAGGAAGTATAAGATAAAGATACATGCAGTCAAGACTAGGATTGTTGTTAGTCGAAGTGAATACCTGGGGGATCTCAGTATGGACACTTGAGTCTCCACTTCTTTCACTCCTTGAGGGAATTTTGTTGACTGGACTGGCAGGGGGAGTTCGTCTGTGGACCAGAGATCTTTGGAATGCTACTGTTTTTATTTTTAGACCTTTATTTCTTTTCAAAGGTTGGGGTTCAGGAGATTCGTCCTCAGACTCTTCGACGCTCACCTCCTTCTCTTCTGGTTTTCTTTTCTTGGCTGGGGTACGAGTTACCTACAATAGAAAAAGAAGTGTTCAGTATAAGGAAATGTTGAAGTACATAAATAAGGAGGGATGCTCTATTTTGTCGAAACCTTCTTGGCAGTTGTGGGAGATTTTTCGACTGTCTTGGAGGAGGTTCCTTCGCCAGCAGTCTTCCTGACAATTCTAACAGCTGAAAAAGAAAAATTGTATGAACATTGATATAGAAATAAAAGGAGTTAGAAACAAAAAAGAGGAATGCAATTTCTTCGACACCTTCAAGAATGGGTTCGTCCACACTAACATGTTCTATCCCAATGTGAAGGTGCCCAGTGAAGTTGTCCAAGTGATACTTCGTCGGAACCACACGTTCGGCAGGTTTTTTGTTTCTTTCGCGAAGCAGTTTTAAATCAGATCCACACACAAACCAATCTGGAAATGGAGGACACAAGGCCACCCCAAATTCTGCAGAAGGGAGTGGAGGGAATTTTGGAGGAAAAGTAGTGAATGCAAAGTCATAATGTGCATGTGGTGGGAGAGATGAAGGAAAAAACAACTTATTCAATTTTTCTGTGAATTTTTGTTTTAAGGTTACTGCTGCTTCGCCTATGGTTCGACGAAGATCATTGGGCCTGTAAATAGTTTCAAAATACTTTTGAAACTTTTGAATTTCTTTGATATGCTGATCTGTACCTTTTTTCTTCTTGTCCTGCACAAAAGTAAAAGCATTCGTCAGAAGAGTGGTGAAGGTTGCTACGTCAAAGAATCTGTTGATATAATATTCCTTCCACCAGACGTCGAACTCTTCAGTACAGAGGAAGCTTGGTTGAAAGATGGTGGGATAAACTTCCAAAGATGAGTCAAAAAACTTGTTGTATAGCTCCAAACTTTTGTCGAAGTTTTGAAATGAGTTATAGAAGATAATAGCACCTTTCTTGTGGTAGATAGGCTTCGTCTTCGTCTGAATTAATCCAAACTGCCTAGCTACCAGATTGGGTTGGTAAACAATAAGGGATACCTTTGTGTTGTTAAGGCTATGGTGGGAGAAAAAGTGCCTTGGCATGAGGAAAGCTTCCCAAATGGATATATAGGAGTCTTCGTCTTTCTGGTTCTCCACTGGGAGTTGTCTGGTAAACCACCTTGGACCTACTTGTCTGCTGGCGAATGGTGCCATCGAAGGAGAGAACTTGTAGCGTTTGGCGAACATCATGATGTAGCCAGTGAATGCTTGTCGAAGGCTTATGTTATCATCAGTAGGGGTCAGTTGAACCAACCTAGGCCATTCGACACGCCTTTCTTTTACTGCCTCTTCGACAACTGGCATTTTGATGGGGATGAAAGTTTCAAAGGTTGCATTCAACCATAGTTGTAGGAGCCAGAAAGGGCCGGTAAGACTAATGTTACCTTTGTCCTTAAGGGTTTTGAGGTTACTTACACTTTCACTCAAGGATTCATAGAGGTTTGCCAAAAGTAGCTCACTCAGGCAGAATGCAACTCCATTATGAAGTTGATTGGCCATAATGATGTAACTTCTGGCCACCTGAAGGGACCTAGTACAAAAAACAAATTTGGCTAACCACAGGGTAAGGAAAGCAATATGCTCTCTGTCAGAGACTTCTTCATTTCCTTCACCTTGGTGATGAGTGATGAAAACAGAATACCCAGCATGCTTTGTGTCGAAGCCTATGGGATCCTTGTTTAAGTGTTCAGGGTTAAAGATTTCTCCTAAAGGACTAAGGCCAGTTATGGCTGCTATGTCGAATAGGGTAGGAGTCATCATTCCACAGGGTAAATGGAATGTATTGTAAGTACTATCCCAAAAGTACAAAGAGGCTAACATCATGTTTTGGCAATAACGGGGACCCTCCTTCGACAGTTGGATCAGGTCATAAATACCAGTTTTCTTCCAAAACTTTTCTTTGGCTTTTTCGACCCTAGTGAGCCACGCTAAGTAGTCGGAGGGATCTTTCGTCAAAGGGGGACTCCTAAAAATCCTAGTTTGGTTTAGGTAAGACAGATCTATCTCTGTCGAAGCCATGAGGATTTCAGGTTCTTTGGATGAGGTTTCGACAGGCTTAGGGTTTTTGCTAGCAGCTATGGGTTTAGAAGCAGAATAACAGGGATAAAATTCTTTCAGACGGTTAGGGTCAACAGTGGGATCAAAAATAGGACCTAACATAGCATGATGGACTCCAGAAACAGAAATGGGAATCATTACCTGTGACCTGTAAATGCTTGCCTTCTCCCTTTCATTTGGGGGTTCTGGAAAATACTGTTGTTGCTGCATTTGTATGGGCCCAGATAGTATGTGAGCAGGAGGAAGATCCATGGTCTTCTTTGCCTTTTTTGCACTGCGACCAGTAGTAGTCTTTGGAGGAGCCATTGATTTGATGAAAAGGTTGAAGGAGCAGGAGCTTTGAAAGGGTCTTGAAATGGAGTTTTGCGTTTGGGTAAGAGAAGAGTTGAGAATGTGAAAAGTTTGAAATGTTGTTGAAGTTGGTATTTATAGAAGATGAAATAAATGACCAATAATAAAAAAGGGAAAATAAAAAGATTTTCAGTTGGGAAGTGGAGACGTGCATTTTTGATCCATTGGTGGAAGTTAGAAAGTGGCAGTTGGTAGGAGGCCATGATTTACCTACAATATAGGGTCATGGGAGATTGTGTAAAACGTGGGCTAGATATGACGTTTTCATAAAGTGGAAATCATGATGTTTTCTTGGGACTCAACAAAATCACTTTACAATAAATGAGACTGACAGGAAGTCAAAGGTCACTTCGACAGCAAAAGATATTTCTCCAAGAATAGTCGAAAACATCTTTGCTGGGGGGCAATTTGTAAACCCATAATTTCGACAAGACTGAAATTAAGGGCTTGAGGTCATCTTTGTCGAAGGATAATAAAAGGAAGAGAATTCAAGAATTGCTGACAAGGTTTAAAACTCCATTACTTCGACAGAAAGGCAAATAGTGTTCTGGCAGAATAAGTTGGAAAGTTATTTGTAGCTAAGTGTTTGACAGAAGAAAGTTATCTTTCGACGTTTCGACAGAAGAGGGTTTTGACAAAAAGCAGGGTTTGGCAGATGTTGGAAGAGTTGTTTCTTCTTTAAAAGGTTTCGACAGATTGAAGAGGTGCAAGGTTTCGTCACCAAAGAAGGGAATTCAAATTCAAAAGTTTGTAACCTTTGGCAGTTGGACACATGGAAGTTTCAGAGAAGAAAATTACATGCAGGCTGACACTTGTCATTTAGTTATAGTTTTTCCGTTCTAGGCAGTTACTTTATTTGTGTATAAATAGAATAGTTTGTGTTTAGAATAGGTGTGTGAAAATTGATACAAAATTCCTGTAAAATACTCTAAGTACCCAGTGTGAGAGAAAATGAGTCTGATATTTGGAACCATGTACGTTTGAACACCATTTATACTTCAAAGTTATTTAAATTACTTGTTCATTCATCAAGTTTATGTCATTTTTTAAGCTTTATTTACTTTTCTGCAAGTTTTTAGCCTTCGACATTTCTTCTTATGCTTGTTTAAAACCTTTACTTTATTTCATTTTAAACTTAAAGCTTTACTTTACTTGTAAAAATCAAAGTTCTTAACACTTTTACAGTATTAACAAAACAAACCACAAATTTATCACAAACACTAAGAACAGTTCGACAGAACCAATGCACATGTGTCCCAGGACTTGTTTGGTTGGTCCTGTAAGTAACCCAGTTTTCTGAAGAAATTGGTTAACCAGAGGTTGTTCGCCAGAAACCACAGCGAACACCTGGGTAAGGCACAAGGCTTAAAAGTTCAATTGTTCAAGAAATTACAAACTTAAAAAGCAACAACACATTAATAGTATTTACTCCTGACTAAAGGAGATAGGGATAACATCTTCAGCTTTCCAATTATTGAGTCCAGCACCTACAGTAGGAAAAATCCAAGCATCCAGATTGTAGTCTTCATCATAGTCACCCACAGCATTGATCTGGTCTTTCATAAACCCTTGATTGGTGATACGAACAGCACGAGCACGACGAACAGCCTTCTGGGACTCTGCAGTGAAACCTAAACCAAATTTTTCAGACTTGTACGGAATATCAGGAAGCTGGCCCCAAATAGTACAACCACCTTCATCCACCACAACTCTAGCATCTTTAAGAGAGGCCATTGTTGGAGGTACTCTGGTGACCACAGGGACTTTCTTGACAACAGGAGGAGCTTCATAATCATTAACAATCCAAGGAACCACTTCAAATGTTTGACACGGAGTTTCAACGTATTCACCTTCCACTTCGAGATACTTAAAGGTGTTCACATGGCTAATCATATACCCTTCTTCTCCATATACAGTAACAACCTTCCCTTCCACCGGATATCTCAGCTTCTGGTGTAATGTAGAGGTTACAGCACCTGCCCCATGGATCCAGGGACGCCCAAGCAAACAAGAATACGACGGGCGAATATCCATGACATAAAAGGTAGCAATGAAGACCTGAGAACCAACTTTGATTGGGAGATCAATTTCTCCATGCACCACTCTTCTTGAACCATCAAAAGCCTTCACCACTATGTTATTGGGCTTCAGCACAACATCTTCAGGACTCAGCTTATTCAGGACTTCTTTGGGAAACACATTCAGAGAGGAACCATTGTCTATCAATACATGTGACAGGGTAGTGCCCCTGCATTCAATTGAGATATGCAGAGCCCTGTTATGATCCCTCCTGGCAGGAGTCAAATCAGCATCAGAGAAACCTAACCCATTATCATAGGTCAAGTGGGCAACACAATTCTCAAACTGGTCAACAGAAATTTCATTGGGTACATGAGCAGTCTTCAGAAACTTAATCAAAGCCTTGGCATGAGCTTCAGAACACAATAGCAAAGACAACATGGAAATCTTGGAGGGAGTATGCCCCAGCTGATCAACAATGTCATAATCACTCTTGCGAATGATTTTTAATACTTCTTCCATCTGCTTAGAGAGATCATCAGCAGCTGGCACGTCAGTAGGTATAGGTTCAATAACAGGACCTTTGCCCCGAGCATCAGTGGTGGAGGTAGCAGCTGGAGTAGCTGCATTCTTAGAGGTAACTGGAGGAGAGAAGACTCTTCCACTTCGTGTGATCTTACTAGATCCAGCAATATTATCAACATCAACAGGCATATCAGCTAAGGGTTCCTGCTTAATACCATGGATATAAACATCAGACCCATAATGCCAAGGCACAGCTTTATCGGAAGTATACGGAATAGGACCAGGAGTAGTAATGACCATTGGAACCACTCTAGCTTCAGCAACAATTTTCACAGGGCCTTCAGCAGTAATCTTGATTGGGCCCTTATGAGTGATTTTAACAGGTCCCTTGGAAGTGATCCTTACTGGTACTTTATCAACCATATCCACCTCTTCAATCTTCGCATGCTGAGTTATATGATCAACCATACTTTCCACGGAAGGTGGAGTTCTCTCAAACACTATGGTATATTTATCCATGAGACGTTGAATTCCATCTCTCAATCTCCAGCAACTATCCGGCTTATAGGTACAATACAAACAATCTTCACGACAACCTGGAAAGAACCCAGCTTGTACTAGCTTCTTCTTAATGACAGACAAGGGTGTGGTCAACTCTGCAACTGAATAGATATGTGAATCTTCATCAATTGCATTGACAGTCTTCTCATGATTTGGCATGGGAGCAGTAATCACATTTGGAGTACCCGGAGGGTCAAACTCAATCTCTCCAGCCTCAATCATATCTTGAATTTTGTTCTTCAAGACCCAACAACTATTAGTATCATGTCCCTGACAATTCGAATGATATGCACATCGTGCATTAGGATTGTACCTGGGAGAGGTAACATTAGGATTCTGAGGAGCCTCTTTTAGAGTGATAAGTTCAGCTTTCAACAAGTGTTGCAATGCCTGAGCCATTGACATGTTGATCTTAGTGAATTGTCTTCTAGCCCTCTGTTGGTTGCCCTGTGGCTGCTCTGGTGTTGTAGGAGTTGGATTGGAGATATGAACTGCACTCACAGACTGATGTCTTCTATTACGATCAGGTTGACCATAAACAACATTTGATTCTTTCTTCCCACTGGGATGCTTCTTTGCAGCATCTGATGAAGAAGTACCCACTTGAATCTTGCCACTCTTTATACCATTTTCCACGCGCTCTCCTGTCATTATCAACTCAGTGAAGCCAGATGATGAGCTTCCAATGAGATGACTGTAAAAAGGACCATTCAATGTACACATGAACATATCAACCAACTCCCTGTCAGTTAAAGGGGGTTGTACTCTTCCAACTAAATCTCTCCACTTCTGAGCATACTCCTTGAAGCTTTCTTTAGCACCCATAGACATGCTTTGAAGTTGCATGCGAGTGGGAGCTAAATCAGCATTGTATTGATACTGCTTATAGAAGGCTTCAGCAAGATCATTCCAATCACGGATGTTGACACTCTCCAACTGATAGTACCATTCCAATTGAGCTCCAGATAAGCTCTCTTGGAAGAAATGGATCCACAACTTCTTATCAGCAGTGTGGGGTTGAATTCTCCTGACATAAGACCTCAGATGTAGCTTGGGACAAGAGACCCCATCATAAACAACAAAAGTAGGAACCTTGAAACCAATGGGTATAACTACCCCAGATATCAGACTCAAATCTTCAAAATCCAGCCCAGAAGACTTCTGCAACTCCATAGCATCCATTCTATCCACCAGCATCTTGAATTTATCTTCATTAGGCTCATGATAGTAGTTGGCTTCAGAATCAGAGTCCCCCATAGTGTTGTGGAGACTGCCTCCCTCTTTTTCAGACTCTTCAGACTCATAATCTTCAACTGGTTCTTTGGTCTTGGCAAGACCTTTGAACCTTCTTCCCATGTTGATC
Source organism: Lathyrus aphaca (assembly GCA_963966055.1). Classification (NCBI taxonomy): domain Eukaryota; kingdom Viridiplantae; phylum Streptophyta; class Magnoliopsida; order Fabales; family Fabaceae; genus Lathyrus; species Lathyrus aphaca. Next base: position 288,641,760 of record OZ014524.1, read on the forward strand.
AGGCCACCTGACCTTCTAGTCTTCTTAGTCTTCTTGGCCAGCAGTGTCTTCAATTCATCTTGCCCCTTGGACAAGTTCAGGATCAGCTCTTGGAACTGTGCATTTTGTGCCTGGAGATCCTTAACTGTTTGTTCAAGAGCCATTGCTGAAATAAACAGCGAGAAGATAAGAAACCTGTGCACAATTATAAACCTGTGATGCAATGATATGGAATGTAAATGCGTATGCAATGTTTTCAAGGACCGCAGGATTTAAATTTGCTTAAACAAACAAGAAGGTAAACTTTTATTAGTAATAAATTTGTTTTGCCTCTTGGGCTTACAGAAAATGAAATGCAATAAATACAAGAGATGGGGTTTTAAGTCTCCCATGGACGTTTCCTCTTTGTGTTGAGGTATGAGTTGAGATTCTGTTCCTCGTGAAGTTGCTTTGTTAGTTCTAGGATTCTTTCTTGGCTTGCTTTGTAATGAGCCTCAAAAGTATCCCTTTGCTCCTTCAACTGGATCCAGGATCTCTGTAAGTCTTCCATATCAGTAGGCATGTCTGGGTGAAGTATGGTATAAGCAATATCTCCTTCAGCAACAGGTTCCATGGTAACTGGCAGGATAGCAGGATATGGCATCATGAGAGTCTGAGCACGAGATCACACCCATCTGAGATAAGCCTCCATAGGAATAGTGTACTTAGGTTCCAGAGTCTTGCTGTCAACCTTGTTTACTTTTCCCCATGCTCGTATGAATCTCTGACGGTAACCTTGAAGATCGTTGTCGTAGTCAAACACAATGCCCTGAATTAACATGTCATGTGGGCCATCACTCCGAGCGTAACCAAACTGTCGTAAATCTAGAGAGGGGTTGTAGGTGATGCCTCCTCTTATGCCTAGAAGTGGCACATTAGGAAACTCCCCACAACGGTCAATGATAGTGACATTCTCCATAGATCTGGAGCACCAATGAATATCTGAATGCGAGAGTGACATAATCCTTTTGGACCACCTGAACCCTTGCTCATTCTTCATTACTGAGCGAGGAAGGTGAGAAATAAACCACCTAGATAGCAAAGGTATGTAGCACATCAGAGTTCCTCTTGCTTTTGTAGTACGAGTATGAAGAGAATGTAGGATGTCCCCAAGTAATGTAGGCACTGGATTGTGACTCAGGAATATGTTGATGGCATGAACGTCTATGAACTGATCAGGATTGGGGAACAACACTAAGCCATAAATCAATAAGGCTAAGATCTCCTCAAAAGCATCATAGCTCATAGCCTTCAAGAACACTTGAGCTTTATCCATTAATACCTTAGCAAGAATACCTTTAACTCCGCTTCTCGTTTCTAGAACAATGTCAGACTTCTTCAGATGTAGAGCTGCAGCAATAACCTCTGGTTTAAGCTCCTTTTCCAAACCTGTGAATGGCTTCTGATCAAGGATAGGTATACCCAGAAGTTTGGAGAACTCTTCCATTGTAGGAACCAGATGATAATCAGGGAATGTGAAGCAATGGTGCTTAGGATCAAAGAACTGAAACAGGACACTCATCATGTCTTCATTGAATCCTGAGGTGACCAGATCCAATAGGTGACCATGTCTCTTGATGAACTGGGAATGATCAGACACTTGAGAAACCAACTCCTTAAGCTTAGGAGGTATTCCTACAAAGTTGACCCTGATAGTGTTCCTACGAATAGAAGCCATGACCTGCAACAAAGAACAAAGATAAATCCTTTGGTCCTTGAAATGGTTAGTGAAAATGCTATGCTTATGATGCATGATGATGCTATGATGTTATGCTCAATCACAAACATGTGGCACACACAAACAAGTCACACAATAGCCCTAGGTTTAAAGGCTTGCATGAGGTTTAAAGGTAAGTACCCTCCCCTAAAGTTAGTTGGTTCATCCTGTCCTACAAAAGTAACCAGGTTCTAAGGGATCTCAATATCATTGATCCTTCACAAGGGTGGTTGTTCAGTAGGCAACTTACTTGCCAACCAAAACCCTCCAAGTTTAGAATCTCAATGAGTGTAGTATCGAGTATCAACCAACTTCAGTCTTCACCAAAGCCGGCTATCTCACTACTTCCTAAAGGCCAAGATGGGATGACTAGGGTTCTAAAAGTCAGTTAGTGTATTGACAACATATGGAAGCCTCATATTATCCTCAACTTGACTTAAGGAACATAAGCACCAACCAAGAAGTCACACTAACTATGGCCACCAGATCAACCATATCGGTATACGCCGTACAGTTTCCTTGGTCTATTGCCATTTACCTAAGGTACACTAGATCCGGGTTAGGATCTTTCACACATAAGAGCACCCCAACAGATAAGTATAAAGCAAACAAGGCAAACAATTTTAAAGTGATCTAATTCCTAAGGGTACCCCTCTTTTATTAAGTCCCCAGCAGAGTCGCCAGTTCTGTAACACGGTGGGAGAACTGACTTTAGTTATGTTGCGGATAGCAAGAGTCGCCACCGACTTTTATTTTATCCAAAGGAAAGGCATAAAAGAACAGGAAAGACCTTTTTAAAGATTTTTGGGTCCGGGGGGTAGGTTATGTAAAGGGAAGGTGTTAGCACCCTTTACATCCATGGTTATCCATGGGCTCTTAGTTACTTAGCTCACTTTAAAATGTTTTTGAAAATGTGAAGTGTGTGAATAAAAATTTTCTTAAGAGTTTATAATGACCCATGTACGGATGCGTATAAACCTTTGTTTTGAAAATTGTTTGAAGTATGAAGTGTTTGAAATTGTTTTGAAGAGTGAGCAAGTATCTAAGAGGAACCTACCCTAAGTTTTAAGTCTTTTCTGTTCTTGAATCCTTTAAATGGTAAGACTATCCCTATTATTAAGGAATAGGTAGTCATTACCTTGGATGTGAGGGACATGTGAAGGGTCATCTGTTACTTTAGGCAACTGTGGGGTGTATAAGCAATTTTGAAGAGACTATCATCTTTATTCGAAAGGGACAAGATCATTACGAAGACAACATTCGAAAGGGACTTGATCTTTTATCTGTTAAGGGACTAGATGATGTGAATTTGAGGGACTTTTGCTTTTATACACCCTACTTGACCTTTTGATTAGGCAACATGAGAGGTATCCCTAAGGAAGTGAGATGGCGATCCAGGATCGACTTACGTGTGTGAGTGTACAATTTTAATATTTATCTTTAAATTAAATGACCTAATTTCAATTTTTAAATACAAACATGTTTTTGCACTCCCTATTTACTAACCATAGCATAAAATATGAACAATAAACATTATTACTAAATATTACACCAAGGAACAATTACATAATAATAATAAAAGCAAATTAAATAAATAAGCAAAAATATTAAATAATAATAATGATTGGGTTAGTGAAATAATAATAATAATAAATCACAATGGGGTTAGTAATAAATAAATAAGAAAATAAACATAATAGATAATATAAACAAAAATATTAGAATAATTAAAAGATCAAATTTTTATATAAACAATGATTTAAGATTAATTAAGAAAATATGAACAATTATATTAATTATTATAAAGTTTTAAATTATATGTAACTTATAAAAACTAAATTAATTATAAACATATTATGAAAATTATAATTACAAAATTAAATTAGCATAGATTTAATTATTTCTAAACATACATTAAAGATTATTTATATACAAAATTAAATTATAAACAATTTATAGAATATTTACATATTATGAAAATAGGATTAATTATAATTATATTTAATATTATCAAATTATAAAATATGTACATGATTAAATAAAAATAGGATTAAGTTTTGAATAAAGAAAATTAGGGTTTGATTATTAAAATTTATTTATAAAAAAAATAAACAAAAAATAAACAAATAATAATATTTACAATTAGGATTTATAGGAAATTAGGTTTTATAAAAAGAAATGTTTTAGGGTTTAGAAAATATTATTAAGATTAGGATTATAGTTTAATTTAGATTTAATAATAATAATAATAAACAAACAAGTAAAACAATAAAAATAATGAAGCAAAAGAAAAGAAGGGGAGGCCTGGTTTTGAACCCAGGACCTCCCAATACCTGGAGAAGCCTCCATCCACTGGGCTAGCCTGCGCGCAGGTGACAAGGAAAAGGATCCAATTGGTTTTGTTGTTTGTTCCTGAAAATATCATGAAAAAATAAAACAACACAAAAAGGCCTGGGGGGATCGAACCCAGGACCTTCACAATGCACACAAACACACATACCATTCCAACCGGGAGGGCGCTTCTGTTAACATAATAGCTTTAATTCATTATATATTAAACCTAATAGTTAAACTGAAAAATAAGAAAAATTTGTGGAAGCCAGGATTCGATCCTTGGACATAGACATCACACGCGTGTCCTTTGGCCAACTGAGCTACCACTACAACTGTAACACAAAACCATAAACAATTCTAAAAATAATATGGATAATTTTTGAATTAGGAAATACGCGCGCAGGCTTCTTCTTCTTCCTTGGTACCTGCGAAATTTCCTATGAAGTTTGCTACAATGTTTCCTGCGAAATTTTAAAACCATAAACCTATGAAATTGGGAGAGCATTAAAACAGTGAAATTTCTTGAAAATAATTGGTGCATTGTGATCCCCAAGGTCCATAGAATTGTTCTATGTTCTTAGAACTTATTTATGTTAGGTTTAACGTAAAGCCCCAATCTCATGGCCGAAACCCTAGCCATGGTGATTCTTTATTCCTGCATCAAAAATCGAATTGAATTGCCCAGAAACCATGTATGGAACACAACAAACATCATACAATCAACAAAATCCAATGAAAGGTCAGAAATCTATGAGTTCGAAAAAATCAAAAACACACAACAAAACATGATTCGGTTCATGCATATGGGCCTGTTTCTGATGGTGATAATGATTGGGATGCATTCAGTGATGATCAAGGAAACGATTGAAGCACTTATTTCACCTGAAAAATCACAAAATATCAAAATCCGAATTTGAAAAATATTGATGAATTTGAAAACTTGAGAGTTGTCTTTGAGGCAGAAAAATCGTGTCAAATGAATGGGGTTGTGTTCTATACTTATAGTGCAATGGATTAGGTCAAAAAATATTGATTGTTGTGTGAAGAAATTGATTGAAAAAGATTGAAAAAGATCAAGCTTTAAACTTCAAATATTTGAGAATTAAGCCTTTCTATTTCAAGCCAATCATCATGATTCTCATACCAATTTGGTCCAAATCACTTTTATGAATTTCTAGAAACAAAATCCCATTTAAATATTTGACTTTTCTATTTTATTTTAATTTAAAATGATTTTAAATGAATAAAATCAAAATAAATAAAATAAAATAATAAAAAAATCTGAATATTTGATGGTTGGGTCGTGCATGAGGTATTGGTATGGATTGGGTCATCATATGGCAAGCCCATTTAGAAAAAATTGGTTTTAAACCTCCATTTTCTTCATAAACCAACCAAAAATTTCCCAACTTTGCAAGGGCACAAATCCTTCAATTTTAATGCTATGAGGGTGTTCTTGGACATTTTGGAAAGCTTGAAGAGTCCTCTAACCAACCCCATTGGTTTCATGTCCATATCATTTACCATTCTCAAGTTATGCCCTTTTGAAGTTGTTGACTTTTTGTTGACTTTCAAAAGGACCTATAATGTCTTAGCTCATACCTTCCAAATGAAGCATTTTTGGGCTTGGCTTGTGAGACACAAAGTTGTAGAGAATTCAATTTCCTTCAAAATGAGCTTTGGATGGAAAATTGGTGATGAAGCATGTGAAAATTATGGCTGTTCAAAGTTCAGTTGACTTTTCCTGAGGAAACCCTAATTTAGAAACCTTTGATTCTTGATGATCTGAAATCTCCTTGATGAATCATGATCAACCCTTCATCACATGATGAATTTTACTTCATATACTTGATGTTGGCAAAAAATCATGAAGTTTGACTTTGGTTTGACCACAGTTGACCTCAGTTTGACTTTTTAACTGCTTTGACTGATTTTGACTTATCTGATCATCTGACTGAGCAAACTTTTGAGAAAAGTCTTGAAACTTGTCATGGGGGTTCTTAAACACATATAAGATGTTATGAAGCTCACTTGAAGTATTGGAAGTCCATTTATCCTGATTAAAGTCAAAACCCTAGTTTTGGATGCACTGCTTAGGAGGATGCATTGTCTGAGGGAATTGTCAAACTTTCTGACCAATTGTGAACTTTGTGAACCTTGTGAACCTCATAAGATGTCTTGTGAACCTTGTGAACCTCATAAGATGTCTTGTGAACCTTGTGAACCTTGTGAACTTCATAAAGTGTCTTGTAAACTTCATGAACCTCATGAAAGGTCTTGTGAATCTTGTGAACCTTGTGAACCTCATAAAGTGTCTTGTAAACTTCATGAACCTCATGAAAGGTCTTGTGAATCTTGTGAACCTTGTGAACCTCATAAAGTGTCTTGTAAACTTCATGAACCTCATGAAAGGTCTTGTGAACCTTGTGAACCTCATAAAGTGTCTTGTAAACTTCATGAACCTCATGAAAGGTCTTGTGAACCTTATTAGCACACAAAGTCTTGTATTGTGAGGGCAAATTTTGGGGTGCAACAGTACGACGGACGGTCTGGGGTGTTAATACCTTCCCAGGTCGTAACCGACTCCCGAACTCAGATCTTTGGTTCGCAGGACCTTGTCCTTTCCTTCTTCCTTAGGTTTGTGCAACATTACCTTTCCCATTCATTCGGGATAAAAATGTCTGGCTGGAGACTCTACCTTTCCGCGCCACTTTCGCGTTTGTACTAGGATGAAAATCCCGAGAGCGACACTCTGCAAAGTCCATACTTTGAGAAGATGGTAGGCACCGCATCAACAAGTTTCTCTGACATGGTGAAAATGGGAGAACGTATTGAGAGTTGTCTCAAGAGCGAAAGAATCCAGGGTGCCTCTAGTCTCCAGAGCATTGACAGTGAATCCCTTGTTGATTCCCAAAAGGAAAAAGAGGATGAGACTGATTCAATTGAAGAATCTCCCCAAGCTCCGCACCCAGTGCCATACTATCAGTATCCATATGTGTCATCTACTCATAGTCAGCAATCGTGTGGGTCTGCATACCTGATGGCATTTCCTTCACATGGTCGGTATCCTCCTGTCTATGATCAACAACAACAGCCATACCAATGGCAACACGCTCCTCAGAGACAACACAAGTACCCTAAGAGGCCAAAGAGGCAGTTTGATCCTTTGCCAATGCCATACAGTCAGATACTGCCAGGGTTAATCGACAATGGATTGGTAGAGCCGAAGAAACCGAATCCAGTGATTCCTCCATACCCATCAAGCTTTGATCCTCATGCCCGATGTGGTTTCCATTCCAATGCACTAGGGCCCTCCACTGAAGACTGCAAACAACTCCAGAATAAGGTTCAAGATCTGATTGAGTCCCAGTCCATCTCATTTACGCCTCAAGGTCTTCACCTCAACATCAATCTTTCGTCTAGTACCGCAAGTCCAACAGTCTATGTTATGGAAGAAATTGTCAAGAACGGGTGTGAAGAGGATTGGTGCACCGACACCAAGGAGCATGACGACCTCTAACTCTGAAGAAGGAAATTCAATTCCCTAAAGCTGGCATTCCCCTGTTTGTTTCAGCATTGTTGTATTTTCTTTGCATGTTGATTTTGTATTTGCTTGTTAGCATTTTTGTTTTTGAATTGATAAGATTAATGAAATGTTTATGCATCTTTTGAATCGATCCATTCGTATTCACTCGTTTTCTTTCATTATTATAAAAAAACAAAAAAACACATTTCTCTCATTTTATTTATTAAACTTTTGTTTTAGCAAAGATTGGAGGGAGGATGATGAAAACCAGAATTCTCCATTTGTTTGCTCTCAATTAAAACCTTGCCAATGATGTACAAGCATTGTTTCAAATTCCCAAACACTGGGGAAATAAGGAAGATAATCCCTCGCTAACCCCTTCGAGCCTAGAAGTAGGAGTTTTCTTTTCCAAAAAGTGAAAAACCCCTTAATGTCAAACTTGGGGCAGGGTAATCAGTTCAGTTAATCTGTTTGCATTCAATCTTCAAGAGATTCAGTCCATCATTCAAGAAGGATCAACTATATACTTTCCTCCGCGCATCAAAGAAGTCATGAAGGGTCCAAAGTTTGTAGTATTCGTTTCTTAACAAAATGGCAGTTATAATCGTTCAACAAAAGAATGAAGAAAGGAAAAGAAATACAAAGAAAAAGTCCGCTAAGTCAAATACCAGAAAAAGACAACTTAGGCCAAAATTAATGAAGTCATCAAATCCTCATTAAAGTAAGGATAAAGCAAGGTGGCTGCCATCACTTTTAAATCCTGATCCTTACAATGTCAAAGACTTTTGAGATCTGGATGCGTATGTCAATTTAACTGAACATAGGATTGAAGTTCATCACGAAGATTGGGTGGGTTACAAATAAGTTTTGAGCCTTTTATCCTTTGTTTCATAAACCGTGAACCAAGCTACGCTACAACCCTTAAAAGACCTAATTGAGGCATGGTTTATTTTGAGAGCATACTACAACAGGGTTGTGTTGACCTGACTCCTAAAGATATTTGCTAATCATTTGTATTGATTGCTTCATCTGCCATTCCATAAATGGCTGGATCCACTTTGTTTTTCTTTCATCAATGTTTACTCCACTGTATCACTATCATACCAGTAAATTGTGATTTCAAAACTTGCATAAATGTTACATTAAAATTTCCAATTTTTTAAATGTATAATGTTTATTTGCAAGTCAATTTAGCATCAAGGAAATCCCGATGAATGCAGCCAGTTAGGGAATTCGACTTGGTAAGAGAGCCCAGCCAGGGGCAACTACTTCAAAATCAGTCAATCTGAATCAATCTCTTCAAGAGTCAGCTACTCAGAGGTTGAACCTAATTCTCAAGACTCAGGCTGGAGGAGGCCATCACAACAGTTCAAGAGTTCAGTGGTTAACCAAATCAGGAGTTTCCCATCCCAAGGATCAGATAACCAGAGGTAAATCTCTGATATTCAAGCACTAGGGCAACCATTTCAGGGCCGAGTCTTGGCAGGTTGGTCTAAACCTTTTGTAAAGGGGAAAATTTCAAAAAAAACATTGATTCAGGGGCAAGATGAATCACACAGGGGAAAACCGTCTCCATGCCTTCAAGCTGATCAAGCAGGCCTTATGCGAAAACAAACTTTGAGTTCAAGACAGGTGTCGGGAATCAGGTCGTCATCTTTGTCTCCTTTTAGAGAGTCTTCTTCCAAAAGAACTATTTTATCTAATACCCACATAGGGGCATATTTTGAAATCATTTGAGTCGGTGTATCTTTCTCATGTGCTAGTCATGTCGCTTCGCTCTTAGCGTTAAGACTTATTACTGCCTTATTCATCGAGCATATACCCGCAGTAGAAAAGAGTCATATCTTACAAAACGAATCTCCTCTGATATGAAACCTCTTTGAAGTCCAATTGTCATTGGCACGAATCCGTTAAGCTGGTCGTGAAACCCTTCCGATTGCAGTTTAAGTCCACTTAATTCAACACACATTCGTGTTTTCCTGATGGTTCCCTAAGGTCTTCTTTGAACTCTTCATTTAGGGAATTTCCAGAGGTTGGACGTTTATCTAGTTTAAAAATCCAACATTTCTTTCTTTCCTCAGTCGATCGCTCATAGATGTTGATTTATCTCTACTTTGCGTTCTACTCCCAACGTTAGTTGGTCGTGTAGAACCGCTATCCAATCACTATGTTTGTCTTCTTTATCCTTAGTGTCAACAGTTACACTTGAACCTGTTAATTTATCACTTTGGGTACTTTGAATTTTCATTATTTCCTCAATCGCCGTGTGAGTTGTTTTCCCGACCGCCGTGTCGATTTCATTTTCATTATTTTCTCAACCACCGTGTTGATTTGTTTTCCCGACCGCCGAGTCGATGTCTTTTAAGTTATTTCCTTAACCTCCGAGTTGAATTGTTTTCCTGACTGCCGTATCGATGTCATTTTAGTTATTTCCTCAATCGTCGTGTTGAGTTTAGTTTTCCCGACCGCCGTGTCGATGCATTATTGTATTTCCTCAACCGCCGTGTTGATTTGTTTTCCCGACCGCCGAGTCGATGTCTATTTTATTTCCTCAACCGCCGTGTTGATTTGTTTTCCTGACCGCCGAGTCGATGTCTTTTTTATTTCCTCAACCGCCATGTTGAATTGTTTTCCCGACCGCCAAGTCGATGCCTTTTAAGTTATTTCGCCAACCGTCGAGTTGACTGGTTTTCTCGACCGCCGAGTCGATGTCATTTTAACTACCTTTCTCAACCGCCAAGTTGCTATATTGGGATCCCCAGCAGTCACACTTGAACCTGTTGATTGATCACTTCAGATACTTTGAATATTTCTTTTTCCTTAACTCCCGAGTTGATTTCTATTTTTGTTCGACCCTTGAGTCGATGCCTTTTTAATCATTTTCTCGACCCCCGAGTTGAAGTGTTTCTTGACCCCCGAGTCAATGATTTTGTTATTTTCTCAACCCCCAAGTTGATATTTGTTTTGTTCAGCCCGCGAGTTGATATCTGTTTTTGTCTGACCCCCCGAGTCAATGTTTTGTTCAACCCCCGAGTTGATATCTGTTATTATTTGACCCCCGAGTCATTGTTGCCTTTATGTTTTCAATCCCTGAGTCGATTTTATCTTTATTCTCGACACTCGAGTCAATTCTATTTGCTTTCTCAACCCCGAGTTGATATTTGTCTCTATTTGACCCCCGAGACAATGATTTTGTTTTTCCTCAACCCCCGAGTTGATTTCTATTTCAGTTTGACCCCCGAGTCATTATTCTTGTCTTTTTATTTTTGATCCCTGAATCGATTATCCTTTCAACCCCAAGTTGATATGGTCATCCCCAACATATTGTTATCCCCAGTGAGTCTTCGCCCTAAGTTTTGTTCTGTGGATCACCATTACCATTTGTCTTCATTATTTCCCGCATACCATATTCCGTATATTCATCATTAAAAAATCAGCATGCTTGGGTTCATTGCATCTCACACATCATATCTCCAGCAAAACACAAAGGAGTCCCATAAATCTATAACATTGCATATCAGCGCATTTCATCTGCATTCGGTCAAAATTTTAGGTATTTTAATATTTAATCCTCGTCTACCCCAAATGTCCGAAAACTTTGTTATTCATACCATTCAGATCCAAGAAGATTAAATAGGGGCAATTGTCACACCCTAAATTTTGACCGAGCTTTTTCGAAATTTACATTCATCTGGCACATTTCATAGCATTATCGCTAGTCAGTCGTTTTTGCATTTTTAGTCCATTAGTCTTTCTTCGTGCATTTTTAGTCTATTGTATCATTCTTAGTTTTTTAGAACTTATTTAGAATTTTTGTCTCATCTTAAACTATCTTAGATTATTTAGAATTACATATTAGTTTGAGTTTTTATTAGTTAATTTGCTTCTAAATTTATTTATTTATTTTCAATTAGTATTGATTAGTCTCATTAATTATTTTCCCTTTATTTAACTTTTAAGAGTATTTACTTTCATATTAGAGTAATATTTTTATTTAGGTATAATTAGTTACATTTATTTTAGTTTAGTTTAGATTCTTATATGATCTTAATTTAAGTTTAATTTAATTTTGATTTTTTTTTATATCGTTTCAGAATTTAATTAAGTTTAATTTCAATTTAGGTTAATTCCAATTTTTATTTAAATTATAATCAGTTAATACTTTAATCTAATGATAAGTTTTAATTCATATTTTAATTTAGTTATCTTGTTTAGCCTTTTTTATTTAGAACTAATCGGGTTTTATTTTAGTTTTGGTTTAATTTATTGTATTAGTTTAACATAATCAGTTTCTTCCCATTTAAAATTAATTTGTTTTATCAGTTTTTTTTAATCTGTCAAAGTCTTCTGAGGCCATAAATAGACGCAGAAGGGGGGCTTTTCGAAAAAAACTTCATCAAGTCTTCTTTCTTTTTTTACGAAAACCTTTTCTTCATCCCTCAACCTTTTCCTCATCAACCCGGGAACATAAAAAACCTTCACCTCAATCTTCATAAAACATTTTTTCCTCCAAAACCTCTTCACAACACAAAAAAAAAACTTCTTCATTAAAAAAATCCACCTCAAACAAAATCACATAAAACCTCAATACCTTCATTCTCACTAACCTCAACCCCTTCATCAATCTAAAAAAAAAATCAAAACCAACAATGAATAGAAGGAAACCCAGAGAAAAATTGAAAAAAGAAAAACCATAACGCAGGAAGAAAAAGCAGAAAAGGGTCGCCAATAATAAACCTCTTCTCCGATGTTTGTCTGGTTCCTCACTATCACCACTCAAACCAAAAACCTCTGTCGTCTCCATTATCACCACCACCCCTTTTACCTCCAACGCCGACCATAAACCCACCGCCGAAACCGATGCGAGCATAAACACCTCAGATCCACAAATCCAAAAGCAGAAACGAGATTCAGAGAGAAAAGAAAACCGTGAGAGAATCATCACTTACCTCCTCGATATCGCGAGCCGAAAACGACCGAGAGTGAGAACCTGATTTCGTTGGCTTTTCTTTTTTCGTATGTTGTGACTTCTGAGCGTGTCCTTGCTTTTTGTTTACTGAGCTTTATTATTTTGTTTAATAAACTTTAATGACCTTTTGATTCTTTCCTAGTTCACTTTTATTATAGTTGACCGTGATACTGAGATGAAGAAGGGTTTATTTGTTTTATTATATTTTAATTTGCTTACTATTTTCTAGTTTTATGGTTATCATAGATGAAATAGATATGGGTTTTAGGCCCGTGTTGGATTTCTCATGCTACACCCACATATCTGCGCTTAACCCCCTTTTTCATTCTTTATGTTTTATTCAATATTTTCTTTTGACATTTGTTAATTCATAATTTTATTTTTTTGATTCAACAATTTCTGTTTTGTAAATAATATAGTTCATTTTACTTCTAGATTTCTTTTTGCTCCACTTTTTGGGCCGATGATATGACAAAAGGTCACGATAAATCGTTTCCGATAAATCGTGACCAATATGAGGCCATTTATTTATTTATTTATTTCATAAGCTTAATTTATTTTTTATTTCATGGTTATTCTATTTAGTATATTTAATTAATTTATTTTATTTTTTACATTTTTTGTACAATATTAAATTCTAACGGTTCCGATCAATTCATACACTGCACACACGGTTTCTCTTGGGCAAATTACAACGAGACCCTTTATTTAAACTGCAATCCCGTGTAATTTACTTTGTACCCCTCTCCTGTTTATTTTGTACGAAATTTATCTTTCCATATTTATTTTACCAGTTTCGATTGCTAGGAACACCCATAGGAACTAGAAATCGTATCCACTTAATTAATCAAATAAACAATTCATCTCATCTATATTTTGCACACACGTAAGTCAGTCACTTATGTGATCGCCATCTACACGACTTTAAGCGTCTTAATTAATTAACGAGGAACTGAACTTCAGAATCTAGCATTCTGCGGGTTCTTTAATGAACCACTCTTGAGGCTAGCCTTCGAGTTGTGTTTCATTTACTCTTTCGTTTCTAAAACATCAAACCCTAAGACATCCAAAATAAAAAATCTAAATCTCAAATTAAAATCTTGAAATAACTAAACTCAGGAATCCAGCATTCCTCGGGTTTTTGAATTGAATTACTCTTGAGGCTATCCCTCGAGTTGTGCTTCATTCGCCCTTTCACACTAAAAGAATACAACTTAAAACATACCAACAAATACAAATCATTTTATAATTAATTAACGAAGAACTGAACTCAGGAATCTAGTATTCCTCGGGTCCTTGAATTGAACTACTCTTGAGGCTAGCCCTCGAGTTGTGCTTCTTTCGCCCTTTCGTTTAAAACACCTTAACGAAAAAACGTATTTTCTCAAAACAAACATTGTTTAAATCTTTCTATCTCGCAAACAAACTAGCGCTTCAGCCTCTGCCGCGAGTATAAGCCAATGCTTAGCAGATTAAAAAGCGTTTTTAAACAATTGTTCATTAAAAAAAACACAAACCGTAGTCGCACGAACTACAAAGCTTTGACTTTCCCATTGCACAAGGGAATACATAGGCACAAGGATTTTAATCCTTCGCGAGCACAATAATAAAAAATTAACCTTTTTCTCCATAATAATAATTAAAATTCTTTTCCTTTAACAAACATATTAACAAACGTTTAGAAGACAAAGACTTAAATCAACATTTAATTTCATAGTTAACTAAGAGGTTCCCGTTGAGTACAACGGACGTGAGGGGTGCTAATACCTTCCCCTTGCGTAATTGACTCCCGAACTTAGAATTTGGTTTCGTTGACCATTTCTTATCCCATTTAGGTTGTATCTATATCTCCCTTTTCTTTAATTAGAGTAAATCAAGAAAGAATTTAATCGATTGATTGAATCATATTCATTAAGATTTGTTCAAAATTTTCCAAGATTGGGTTAAATCCAACAATGCAATGCTGAATTTTCGAACTCAAACTCTAGCGCACATTCTTACAAGTTTAGGGTTTATGGAATAAATTACACACAATTCTATTAATATCACATCTTATTAAAAATGTTAACTGCATTTTTTTAAAGCAAAACTCATATATTACAAATAATTTTTCTATATTGATTTGATGATATAATTGACTATAGACCTTTAAATTAAAAATTAATACTTATATCTTCTAATTTAATAATCTATAATCATACATATTAATCCAAAAATTTAAATTGTCATTAATAATAGATTAAAAATTAAATTATTTAAATTATTTAAAATATATAGGTAGGATTTGTACCTAAAGAAACAAAGACTACAACACTTTCTTTAAATTTAATAAAGCATAAATTGTACAAAAATTTGTCTTACTATAAACATATCAAATTATTTGGAACCAAAAAAATAATGCCTTCAAATTTTTAACATAAACATTATGGCTGCTAATTTTAGATCATGTGCAATGTAACACCCCAAAGTTAATTTTAATTATGTTGATGTGTTTTCTTGTGAATTTTGATGTTTATGAGGTTATTTGATATTTTTGTGAAGTTTGGGGTTGTTGATATTTTAATAATATTTAGAATAATTAAGTATATGAGGTTTAGTTTATTAATTGAGATTAAATTAAATTAAATAAGAATGAATTAGAAGATGAGGGTATTTTGGTCTTTTGGTTGAGGATACGTGAGGATTTTATGGGGAAAGACTAAAAGATGTCATAAGTGCAAGAGTGACAAAAGGGGGAAAAGTTGGAAAGAACGATCATTTGGACGATCACACAATTGAGAAAGAGCTATGGAGAAGAGGGAAGAAGCTAGGGCTTGAAGGATTGAGAGATTTGCAAAGAGGTTATCGAAAAGCTTACAAAATTGAGGTATGATGAGTATTTTACTTTCGATAATATAGTTGAGGTCTCGCTTAGCGAGCCTGGGAAATCTTGGAAAAATGTTTTATTTTTAAAAACTGTATTTTTTGGTAGTCTGTTATAGGTTGCTAGAGTGATGTGAAGCTGTCAAATGATGCGCCTTGAAGTCTAGATGAGTAGAGTTAATATTTAATTGACTAATTATGATTTATTTGATGTTCTTTGAGTTAGGATGTATGATTTTATGATGTAGAGATATGAGGTAAGATGAGAGTGTTATATAATGTCATATGAGTATGTGTTTGATGTTATGATTGAGTTTTGAGGATTGATTGTTAATAATGAATGCGGATGCAATTTTATGATGTTTTGAGGATGATATGTGTATATTGCGTCTTGCATTCATGACATTGATTTTATGAGGGGGCTTCGGTCCATTGGTAGCTTTAATCTCATTGTGTGGATAGAAGTGATATAACGTTTATAATATGCTCCCTTTGGGGAGGGTTAATGGCCCAGTGTCCATTACATGAGGATGTTTCGGTACCACATGCATTAGTAAGAGGTTGAATTTCATTCTAAATGACATAGCATGAGTGCATTGATGTTTTGAGTAATGATGAGATGAGTTTGATGATATGTATTAAATGAGTATGAAGAATATTTATATGATGTTATGATAGTGATGATGCCATGTACAAATGAGTTGTAATTGATTTATTGTTGAAGTTTTGTTTAAATTCTTGTTTCTATATTATATTATGGAATGTGAATTTACTCACCCTGTCTGTCTTCTGGTGATGGTCTATTATGTCATCATGCAGATAATCAAGGTTATCACAATGCGTGCTTAGCTCGGAGATAGTGATTCGTCGAGTTAGTTAGAAGTGGAGTCATGCTCTGTGTCCAGTAACATCGGGATGGGTCTCGTTTTGAGTATTTATGTTTTATTTGAATTAAGATGCTGAATTTTGTTTTAAAATATTTTGATAAACGATGTTTGAGATGATTATCGGGTTTTGTTTAGTTAAAGATGATTTCTTCGACTTAATTGTTTTTCCGCTGCATAATTATGAAGAAAAGGTTTATGAATGTTTTCATGGTTTTTGTGAACCCGTGTTACGGGACAAGACTCTATTTGATGTTTGACTTTTGAGTTTTTGAAGTAAATGTGATGCCCTTTGATGAGTTGGACTCTGATAATTGATTTTAATTTTCTTATTTCGTGATGGGGTAGAAAGGGTGTTACACGTAGTATAATTCCTCTCATAAACTTTCAACTGCCTAGAAGCATAAAGCACAACTTGACTATTCTGTATCAACACACCACCCACTCCCATCTTTGAAGCATCACAATACACAACAAAGGATTCATTTGGACTCATAATAATCAACACTGAAGCAGATGTCAACTTCTTCTTGAGTTCTTAAAAACTCTTCTCACACTGAATGCTCCACACATAAGCTTGACCTTTACGAGTCAAATGAGTCAAATGCAATGCCTTCTTAGAAAAACCTTCAATAAACCTTCGATAATAACTTGCCAAACAAAGAAAACTTCTGATCTCGGTAACAAACTTCAGAGTCTCCCACTACAACTCTACATCTATCTTCGATGGGTCCACTACGATACTACCACTAGATATCACATAACCAAGGAAACTCACTTCTTTCAACCACAACTCACACTTGGATAAATTTGCATACAACTTATATTCTTTCAAGGTATATAATATAACTCTCAGATGTTTCGCATGCTCTTCATCTGACTTGGAATATATCAAAATATCATCGATGAACACAACTAGAAACTGATCTAAGTATTGATTGAATATTCTACTCATGTACTCCACGAACACTCTAGACGCATTAGACACAACAAACATCATCACAAAATACTCATAATGGCCATATCTCGTTCTGAACGCAATCTTCAGAATATCATCTGACTTCACACGAATCTGATGATAACTTGACCATAAATCATTCTTACTGAATATGCAAGCAACAACTAACTAATCCATCAAATTATCAATTCTCGGAAGTGGATACTTTTTCTTGATAGTAACTTTGTTTAGTTGTCAATAGTTGCCACACAACCTCATGCTACCATTTTTCTGCTTAACTACTAGAATCGGTGCTCCCAACGGTGAAACACTCGGTCGAAAAACTTCTTCTCTAGTAGATCCTCTAACTGTTTCTTCATCTTACTCAACTCTGAAGCAAACATCGTATAAAGAGCCATCGACACAGGACTAGTACTAAGTACGAAGTCTATTGCAGACTCCACCTCACACTCTGGCGGCAAATCACTAATGTCATTTGCAAACACTTCAGGAGAATCACACACAATATTTATATCTGTAATCATTCCCTCGCTTCTCCCTCTTAAGGATGTGAACATCATGAATACTTGATCATTCTCTCTCAAGAACATCTCTACATACCTCACGGTCATGAAACTCGACTATGTACTCTCTTAGGATTAAAGAAACTTCACTGATTTAATAAAACAATTGATAAACATATGGTTGAACTCTAACCAATTAATTCCTAGAATAACATCAAGTTGACTTAGAGGCAAATAAACTAAGTCAATCTCAAAATATCTACCATAAATTGTCAAGGATAATTCCAGCATACCAATAAAGTAGTCATTGAACCATTAATTGGGGTATCAATGACCATGCTACCATTCATAGAAGACAATTCTAAATTCAATATTTTGACACACTCAACAAATATAAACTTTAAAGTTTCCTTTTCAACTAACTCAAGAAACAACACAGACTCATCCAATAACTTGCACTCTTTTAATCGGCAACACGCTAAACCAATCATCCACACCTGTAACATCTTAGAGAAGCAAGAGCTTCTCCCACTTGTTTCAATCCCGCTCCTACCGGCAAGCGGTTAGAAAAACAAACGAGTACCGAAAGTGTTTCACACACATGTCACATACCAAGGAACAAACAAAATTACAATAAACTCAGTCGGATGGACCAACCTGCTCTGAGACCACTATATAACACCCTACTTTCCGACTCGACAAATAATCAAATAAAGCATGTTTGACACATATATTTTCTAAGTAGGATGTTACTCACATAGTTACTAACACATACATGAACCACATAACTGAAAAATGGAATCATTTAATAAGCATAAAAACTTATAAAATAGTCGGCATAAAAAGCCTCAACAAGCATAAGTTTGAAAAGAGTTTCAATATTCAAAGAAAATATATGAAACATAAGAAAACAAATAAAAGGACAGCTCATTCCCCTTGTGTTACATATGAGAGCGACTTCAACTATAAACTCAATCAACATGCATCTAAAGAGGCACAACACCCTCATTTACATTAAGCTCTTGCTCAAGTACCTGATTGTATGTACTCTAGAGGAGCACAAATGTTACAATACAAAAGGGGGTGAGAATACGCTCAAATCATAATCGGTGCACAAAACAATCAGGATAGATTCACACATCACAAATCATACACATATTAAACATGTACCACAATAACATGTATTCCTATTTTACCCACATCACAATCAATCATCAATCAAAATGTTATTCATCATAATCAAGATCACATAACTCCATACAAGAGTATTCAATAACACTCAAATATCTCATACGCACAATCATTATGTAATACAACATCGACTCAACTCATGCTCGTCGCGGTCCCGAATCTGAATTGGACTCACAACTCAACTCTATATGCATATGGTTGAGACAAGTCACTAGTCCATACTTTAAACTCGTGATTTTCCTCTTTCATAATAACGACAACATATGATGCATGGTGTCGCTCCCCGGATTTCCATCCTGGTACAAACGCGAAAGTGGCGCAGAAAAGGTTAGAGTCGCCAGCCAGGCATTTTTATCCCTAAGGAACGGGAATGGTAATGCTGCACAAACCAGAAGAAAAGAAGAGGAAGGACACGGGTCCTGCGAACCAAAGAGACTGGGTTCGGGAGTCGGTTACAACTTGGGAAGGTATTAGCACCCCAGATCGTCCTCCATACCCGACGGGATCCACGCTTGCAAATAAACTATTTCAAAGGGTGAAGAACTGAAAGCTTCTACAAAAGGAAGAGACTGAAACTGGATAAAAGAAAATAAAAGGGAAACTGAAAAAGAAATGAAAAAGAAATAATTAGGGAAAATAAAGATTGTGCTCGAACGGGCCCTACCCCACTGCCTATGTACCTCATCTGGACAATGAGGATCAGAGTCGCCGTAGTTCCCCTAACTAGGGGTGGAAAAGATTGCTTGTGTCTTAAGGCTTGAACTGCCCGTGTCAATGCTCAGGTGTTGCAGGCTCGGACGACGAGTGTGTTACCGTCTTGCAAAATGACAAGTATGAGCAAGTTCGTACGATGAGAGTGAAGGTGATGAGAAAATAAGTCCCAAAGGAGAGACGTTTATTGTTTGTCCAGTGTTTTTTATGATTTATTATGAGTGTTGTACAAGTAAATGAACTCAAGCTCTTTTCCATGGAATGTGTACTTGCTACTACATTCCAAGATGGAATAATAGAACAAGCACACTCAAGTAAGGAGAAGATCCCCAAAACTTGGTTCCAGAGATTAGGGCCTAAGCTCACTAACTCGTTGAATTTATTAAGTGTTTTTGTATTTTTTGTGAAGAAGTGTCTTTTTATGATTTTCTTTACGAAGGTGGTCTCATGATCAGACTTGTGCATCATGCTAGACAAGCTTGTACTATCCCAAGATGGGAAGACTACAAGTGCCCCATGGAATAAGGCTATTGCACAGGAGACCACTTTAATCCTTATTAAATGCTTTTTATGGTTTTTGTTTTGAGATGAGAAGAGAAGAGAACCAAAGGAACAGAAATGGTAAACAACTAAGGGATACTAACAAATCCTAACGTTATCATGCATGGATGAACCTAGGTTAGTGAGGCTTCAACTATCCTAAAAAAGAAGGAGATAAGAAAAGAAGAAGGAGAAAGAAGAAGAACCATGGTAGCCTAACCACACCTCAAGTTAATAAAGAATAAAAGAAGATGAGGAAGAAGTTGAGATGAAAAAGAAATAAGTAAGGAGAGGAGAAATGCAATATGGAGTAATTGTCGCTCCCAAAGATTTGCATCCCGGTACAAGCGCGAACGGTCGGCGAAAAGAATGAGAACACACAGGAGTGAACTTAGAAAGACAAAGAGTCGCCAGCTAGGCATTTTTATCCCGGAGGAAAGGTAATGCTGCATAAACCTAAGGAAAGATGGATGAGACGGTTGCGAACCAGAGAGACTGAGAAAGGGGGTTGGTTACAACCTGGGAAGGTATTAGCACCCAGATTGTCCGTCGTACTCGACGGGATCCACGCTTAAAAGATTTGTGTTTTAAAGGGTTAGTGTCAGTGCAATCTGTGTACAAAAGAGCTGGAAAAGGATGTACAAGTGTCAGTGTAAAGAAGTGTAAAGTGTAATATATATACAGTGTCAGTGTAAGGACAAGAGTGAAAAGCTCAAGATCATGAGGCTTAAAGAATAATTGCTGGAATGAGGGGGAATATACAGAGACTTTTGTTCGATAACTGTTAAGTTATGCCTACGTATCCTCTCGTGCAATGAGGAAGTCAGAACACCGTAGTTCGACCCAAAGAGGCTGAAAGGTGAATTGACTTGTGAACTGCTTACTTGTCTATGCTCAAGTGTATGACCTGTCTGGCTCAGGTGCAAACTGTCTTGCATTAGACGGAAGAAGCAAGTTCTCATTTGTGAATGAAGATGATGAGAAAAGAATCCCGGAGGAGACGATTATTGTTTGTTTTTGAGTTTTCAGTCTTTTATTGCTTTTGGATGTTTGTCATAGGTTAATGAGCTCAAGCCTAAACCAATGGGTTTAGTAGACTCATCACATCTTCCCTCTGATTAGGGGTAATGAGAATACCTTAAGTGTGAAGTCAGCTTCTCACACTTAATCACCATGGTGTAGGATTAAGATCATTAACCTACTTGTGATTATTTAGATGTTTTTGTTGTTTTTGTTTAGTGTTGAGTAATGAGATTAAGCCATAATCAAGGATTAAACAGACTCATTACACCATCCTAATAGAAGGATAATAGATGAGAATGTTTAAGCTGAGGAAAGCTCCTCAACTTAATCCATGATTAGGGATTAAACTCATGACAAAACAAGCCTTTGATTAAGTGGATTTTAGTTAATGGTAAGATGATGAAGTGAGTTTTATGATTTGTAAGACAACTTGAGGAGGACTTGTCCATTAACACTAGGGTTAGTCCTTCTTAACCAATTAAGGAAGAATTAGAACCCTAATGCAAGGCCCAAGTTACAAGTGTGAAGTCTTGATGATTATTATGTGAATTGATTAAAGGATTTAAACAACATTAAGGGTTTAACACTTAGGATTAAAGTTATACACCCCATCCTAATAGAAGGATGCAGGCATAAGCTTAATCACAAAGCCTTAAAGCCTTTAGGGTTTAGTCCCTGATTATGAGGTGAGAAGAGAAGACTCAAAGATGACACAAAGGAAAACTAAATGGGGGACTAATCAAAACCCTAATCATTGTCATGCTTGGTTTTTCCTAAGGTTTGTGAGGTTAACAAGAAAGATCTTCAATGGAACCACCAGGAAGCAGATGAAAGGATCAGGAGAAGCAAAGTAACTTGCTTCATTTAAGAAGTCAAGTCACTTGAGGAAAGAAAGTAAGAAGAAGAAGAAAGAGCAAGCCCAATCTCAAACACAAAGTAAAATGCAGCAATGGTGCATAAGAGAGATGAAAAGAAATTGTGAGAAGTGAAGGCAAATCCACTTCTCAAAGTTGCTTACCCCCTGAAAAGTTAGTGAAGGAATGCAATGCAATGCAAAATGGAATGAAATGGCATGATGCAAATCAAAACCAGAAGCAAATATGAGGTGATAATGATGCTATGAGATGATGCAAACATGAATCAAGGCATGAGAATGATCATACAAACATGTGGATGCAAATGGAACAAGTTTAGAACCATGAACATACATGAAAAGTTATGAGATGCAAATGACATACAACATGGCAAATACATGATGCAATGATCAAACATGCTTCTAATATGTCTTAAGATGCCCAATGAATCAAATGGATGCATAAAATGTCATGGCAAGTCATGTTATGCGAGCAAATGCAAGATGAATGCAAATGAAAGCCCAAATTAGGGTTTATGATCAATGCATCAAACAAAAACCAAAATCAGAAGCAAACATCAAGATAAAAAATTGAAAATGCATTCAAAGCAACCCTACTCCTATACAAACTCACTGCCCAAAGGAGGGGTTCCAACTCTTAACCTAATTAGGGTTATGAATTTTCTAAGTTTCCTAGGGTTTTAAGGTACCTTAACAAGAAAAATGCCAAACAAATGGAAAATGAAAGATCAAATCAAACCAATTTAATCTCACAAACTACATGCTAAACACAATGCAATGCAAGAAGAATCAAAGTCCAACTCTCAATGGTTAGGAAGAAATGATTTTTTGAAGTTTTGATCAAAATAATGCTTTGAAATGATTTTAATTCCATGAAAAATTCTCAAAAGACATCAAGATCAAAAAAGAAATTTGGTTTGAGGGTTGGACAATGTTTCTAAATGATTATGAAGGTTCCATGAATTTTTTTTGTGATTTTTAAATACTTAAAAGTATTTTTAATTAATTAATTCTCATTAATTAATTAAAAATAAACTTTTAAATAATTTAAAAATATTTTTAAATGCAAAAAATAAAAATAAAAATGTTTTTGGTTTCTGAAAATTAATAAAAGTTTATACAAAAAATTTCAGAATTTTTAAAATGATTTTGCTATTTTTAATAAATATGAGAAAACAAATGAATTAATATGAAAAAGAAAATGAATTTAATCTGAAAAATGGAAAAGTAATCAGATCCAAAGGCCCAAGTTTGAACTGGCTACGCGCGCGTTTGACCTGGCGCCATATCCAATGGCTGACATTCAAACCTGGCTAATTATGATTAACCCTAATTAATTGTGCCCTAATCACTTTCAGGCGACCGGAACACTGTTCCGGTCGTCTTCTCCGACCAACCAAAATCTCAAACTCTCTCTATACGCATCCAAAACAAAATCCAACTGCCCAGAACTCTTCCCCACTCAAAAACGAATCAAACCCCTCAATCAAACAACATTTATCATTCAGAAACAAGGAGAATCGAATCAAACATTTTTTTAGGGCAAAAGTTTCAGACAAAGCATACATCCTGGTTTCTCAACCATTTTCAAAAGTAAACATATATTCATGATCAGGGAAGCATGTAGATTCATCTAGGAACTTAAAATACACGTTCTGGAAAAAAAGTTCATGAAGCTACCTGAGTTTGAAGCTTTTTAGTTTGCAACTTTCTGACCCTCTCCCTTTGTGCAATCCACTCCTTTTAGGCCCCTGATGAAGTCTTGATGCTTAGAAAGAGTTTGTGATGGCTGGTTTGGAAGCTGGCAGGGGTTCTGCTCAAGGTGAGGTGAGAATCGTATTTGTGATTCTGGCAGTTTAAGGCAAGGATGATGGGTGCTTTGTGACCAGGAAGATGTGTTGAGTTGGTTTATGAAGTTTGTTTGTGTGTTTGTGGCCTGTGTGATGAATTTCGAATGCTTTTTGCTCAAGAGGGTGAAAATGAGAATGTTGTCTTGTTGTGTGTTTCAGACTTGCTTCTTGTTGTGTTTGGCTTGCATTTTCTTTGTATAAACAAATGCCATTGGTCAGAAGAAGTGACATGTGCTTTATTGATTGGTATGGATGCTTTTGCCAAAATGTCAAAGTTGGTGTAAGAAGGCATGGTCTACTTTCTAGCCAAGTACAAGGAGTGTGTCCTGCGCAGCATGATGAGGGGAGAGGCCTAGGGTGGCTCAGCAGGCTAGCAAGCAAGTGGGTTGTGTCTTATGATGAGTTTTGCAACTTGCCTTGCCTTTGCTTTTCATGAAAAAGTCTTGCTCCATAGGCCACAAAAGTGAATGATCTCTTGGCCCATTCTGATTTTTATGTGTTGTATGATCCTATGGTGAAGTTTAGAAATGCATTTGACAACCCAATTTGCCTTGAGAAGTGAATTTGCAACTTTGCCTTCTTTGGTGCATAACTTGAAATTTAGTGATTTTTGCCAACTTTGACAAGCCATAACTTTTGATCCAAAGTGAATTAGGTCATGTTCTTGTACTTTTTGAAAAGGGAAAGATCTATTCTACAACTTTCATGACCAAAGTTTTTCCATTTGAAGCTTTTTTGAATCAAAAAGTAAAGGTTGAAAAAGTTGCCTAAAAAGGCAATTTCATTAAAAGTCAAACTTGCCCAAAAAGTCAACTTTGCAAAAACTTGAAATTCTTGAATTTTGTAAGCTTCTAACATCTTCCATGATCAAATAAAGATCATATACAATCAAAATGATGAAGAATGCCCTTTGGTTGGGTCACTGGGGGCCTCAGATGCCCTGATTTTGCACTGACTTGCTTGAAAAGTCAACTCTTGATCAGATGACTTCCCTATGGAATTTCTTCATGAAAATTGATATGAATACTCCCTATACCATATAGAGACCAATAGAAACAATAATGACCCAAAAATTTGGGTTTATGGCCTTTGAAACCAAAACCCTAATTTTAGGTCACCTGTGCAGTCAAGCCTGGCTCTGCTTCCATACCATTCTCAGTTCTTGTGATTCTTTGACATTCTTGACTTTGAGAGGATATAATATGATACTTGAACACACATGACCCCTTTGAAGTGATTGATGGCCTTTAGATTGGCTCAAGAAGCTCTTGGATTGCTCAGATCACAAACCCTAGATGCAGATGACTTTGAACCAATGCAATGAATCAAAAATGGGATATGAGATGCTATGATTGTGTTTGTGCATATGAAATGATCACAAGCCATGGTGTGAATGGGTGAGGGCAAATTTGGGGTGTTTACAGTAATCAAACAATGCACAAACAAAGTCTACACCAGTAGGACTTCTAGATGCAACAACATGCTCCTAACATAGCATTAGGACTAGAATGAGGTGTGAGAAATAATGGTCTCAGTGGTACCTAATGGAGAAGGTCTGTTGCCTCTTCAATACGCCCAAAAATGTTCAAGAATACTTGTCAGAAATATTGAACTCAATGTGTGCATCAAGATTAAACCAATCAACCGGAACATTCCTCACATAGAGCTTAAACTAATCAACCGAAACATTCCTCACATCAAGCTTAAAACTTCAAAAACAAGGCTACTTAAAAGCAAACATTAACTAAAACATCAAAGACTTATCAAACTAAAAAAGTCAAGAATTAAGCATAAAAAGCAACACAAACTAATCGAGATAGAATATATAAAAAAAAGAATATTCATAATTCTACAAATTAATTACAATGGAGTTAAATACAAGAGTGTCTAATAGATATAATGCACATGGGAATATCCAATGCTTAAACTAAGATCATTTATTATTCATACTAAGGAAAAGGAATGTTTAGCAATGTTGTAAGACTTTCCACGAAAATTGGTACTAGTTAATTCACATATCCACCATTATTTATCAAAGTATATTTAAACATCCTATAAAACTAGAACTACCAGCAATAAGAAAATGATGACATGGATGGTTGCATATCTAAGACCTTGAGTTCTCCTGATAACCGCAGATAGGACGTGAAACCCTAATCCTCATATGATATCGATCCCATGTCTCAAGAACAAATGCAAATGATAGAATGCAAAGAATATGACCTAAAGATGATGCGAATGAATGCAAAACGAAAAGCAAATAAAAGATAGAAGAACCATAGGGAAAATTTGGGGTGTTATAGCTGCCCCTATTCAAGCAACTGTTAATCTGAAAAGGACGGTAGCACGGGCTATCGACCGTTCAAGATAAACTGTGGTTGAATACCAAAAGACTCTGAAATTTGCACTCTGGTGAAGAATGTAGAAATGGGAAATAAACCCAACCAAATAATGCTCTGGGTAATTGAATTGAAGACAAAACAGACGAGCTCCTTCCAAATTGAATTGTTACGCTGGATAAGGAAAACTTAGACAGATGAGTCTCTCTTCGAGCAAACCTATTATGCCAGGGGCTGGACATACGAGCCCTCTTCGTACAACCCTATTACGCAAGGAAACGGACATACGAGCCCTCCTCAAATAAACATGTTACGCCAGGGACTGGACATACGAGCCCTCTTCATACATTCTGTAATATATGATCTGAGACAGACGAATCTCCTTCAGATAAAACTGTTACGCCAGGAACGGTGATGCACTTAAGTCTGTGGGATAGACATGCATAATCAGGATAGACAAACCCTCTTCATATATTATCCGTGGATATATGGTCTAAGACAGACGAGCCTTCTTTAGATAACCTGTTACGCCAGGTGCAACAATAGGATTTGACGAACCCTTTTCACAAATCTTGCGTAGATAAGTGGTGCTTTGAGACAAACGGACCTCCTTCGGATAACCCGTTACGCCAGGACCGGTGACATTTTGATGTTTAATCCCACTGTCAGGACTTCAAACCTCTTCAACACAGATGAGTATTGGATGATCATCTAGAGAACATATACGAGTGTTATAAGCCAATGATACAAATGAATATCCGACGATGATCAAAGGAACGCAGACGAGCGCCTCAAGCGATGATACAGACGAATATCAACCACTGATATATACGAATACCAGAAATCCAATTCAGACGAGCATTTGGAGTAGCAGACGAGTACCAGAGTGATCATCAAATCAACACATATGGATATAAACCAACACAGACAAGTGTGGAGGATGATACAGACGAGTATCCAAACAATGCAAACGAGCTTCAAACAGATAACAAACACAGACGAGTGTTGGTAAATGCAGACGTGCAAAAGAAAAATGCCCTGATTGGCAGTAAGAATCACAACTCTGCAGGGGAGAACCAGGTCAAGAGGCTTTGACGATGCTTAACTCTGGCTAAAGAATGAATAATTGTTTGTATCATCACATTGGCCCAAAAATAAATTGGCAACTTATCTAGGGAATATTTCAATGATGGAAAATTCCAAACATGCAACTCTGTGGGGAAATGACAATCTTCAGACTCGGCTAGGGAGATGCTTCGTTAACACTCTAGCTGTGGAGAGAAATTTGATACTTCTAAGCTCTATGGGGAAGCGAGGCCTTTAGCTGCCTGCTAGGAACACTTCACTGTGGAAAGATAACTTCGCTTGGGGGTGAGAACAATTCAAATAGCCTTGAAGTTCTGCTGGGGATATCATCTATTTTAACTCAGCCGGGGAAATGACAATCTTCTGTCTTGGCTGAGAAAAGGATTTGGCAATGCTTTGTTGAGAAAAGACTTTGCTGAGGAGACTTTGCTGGAGAGTTAGAGATCAACATAAGTCGAATTATGCCCCGGGTATGGTATGAAGACTGTGTTGGGGAGGTATGCCAATGAAAATTGGACTTTGACTAAATGAGAATAACCAACTCCTCACGAGGAAACCTTGTCGGCTGAAGGAAAATTTTATGCTCGGGGAAGAAATAAACTTCCAATGCCCTATTGGGAAAATAAATATCAGATATTCCTTGAGAATTAACTCGGTATCTCAAGCCTATGAGCTCAACAATTGCATACTGGTTGTCAAGAGTGAACAAGTATTCCTTTACTCCTGAAACTATGTCATACTGCATCATCTATGAAAAAATCATCTTTAGAGGATTTTACAGAAGACCTGACCTCCAGAATTGCCCCAGTGTCTTCAAACTCTCACAGAAGTTCATCAGAGCTTGAGATAACTGCCCCAGATTATGTCTTGTAACGGTCCTTGCTCCACACCAGAGATAAAACAGAAACCACACGGTATGAAAGTGCAATGCAAATGATGCAAGATGTACACGTATGCTCAGGATGATGAGGATATGATGATACGCAAGCTACGGGAGATGATGGAAACAAGGATGGTTGGGAGGCTGGGCCGGGTTGATAGAGATTTTTATCTTCTTTTGTTGCTAAGCAATTGGACTTTGAAGGTGAATTACCAGACGATAACCGGTTTATTGAAGATAAGCCAACAGACGAGAAATGATGGGTAAAGAAATAAGTTGTCAGACGAGAACTGACTCCGTGTGGCTCATTGCCAAACGAGAATTGACTCTGGAAAAGAATGACTACAAGACGAGAACTGGTGTTCAACAGGTTAAATGAAAAGGTGATCAAACGAGAACTGGTTAAAGGATTCGCCTACCAGACGAGAACTGGTATTTGAATTTGGTTTGCCAGACGAGAACTGGACTTTGGGTGGGTTTTCCAGACGAGGACTGGACTTTGAAAGGTTTTCCAGACGAGAACTGGACTTTGAATTGGTTTTCTAGATGAGAACTGGACTTTGAACGGTCAAGAAGTTGGGTTACGGGGCTCAGATGTGAGATTGAAGTTGCGGGGGTTATGCTCAATGCAACTGTGATGCATATGCTCTATATGCTCGAGCGAAGCGACATGGATAACATATGCAAATGATTTATGCAATGCTCATGAAAATCTAGAAAAACTCCCAAGGTGGGAAGAAGGGTTTTATGTGGCAAGACTTCTATGTTGAGAAGGGTGACACGGCGGGGGTGGGTAGCACGATTTCCCGACACTCATCTTGAACTCGGAGATTGTTGATATAACTTGATTTGTGAAGCTAAAGTTGCCCCAGTTGGGTGAGTATTTGAAAAGACTGCCTCTGATTATCCAACTCTTGGAATGGCAGACTCGGATGTCCTCTCGAGGAGAGTTGCACTTAGTGATCTCTGGAAGTGTCCTGCCCCGGTATGACGTGGAAGTGACTTGACTCATTCTGACTGAGCATTGGAAGAATATATCCTAGGTCAACAGAAACTCCGGGTGTCCTGCCCCTGTTTGGTAGATTCACTTCTGATCAACTGGCTTTGAATGATGTTCCTCAATCAACTGATGCTTGGGAACTTGCTTTACCCTGACTGATTCCTTGGTCGACAAAGCCACTGGATAACATGCCCCTAATTCAAAGGCTAACAAGATGCTCTTGATTCTAGCCATCATTGTTGAATGATCAAGTTCCTTCTGATTGCTCTTTGTAGGAACTTCCCTGGTGTCACAGACTAACTTGCAATTAAAACTATTCATTTACAAATGGTAATTTTAATGCAGTGCACATGCAAGTTTTGAAAATTTATTTATTCGAATGTTGTGACAGTGTGTGACGAATGGACCGTTAGTCAAAACGTAGTGCTGAGTCAGCAAATCGTAGGAGTCAGTTTACGCAACCTTGTCGTAGCATGCTTTCAGAATTGAACCTGATTCAATTAGGACTTTCAAGGGTTATGACGTGGCCTGGTTCACGGTTTTAGAAAGAAATATTTATGGCTCAAATTTTATTTGTACCCACCCATTCTCCTTGATGTTCTCTAGGCTAATTCGGCCTAAGCGCTCGCCTCTCGAAAGGGTTTTGTAATGGTTGAGGAACCAATGACGTTGACGGTTTAAGCACCAATGAGGTTTCTTGGAGTAACAGTCCCCCCTTCTGACTTTGTGTCTTGTCACACGACTTTGTTCTAATGGAACTTTTTTCTTTCTAATTTTATTTTTTTACTCCCTAATTTTTGCCTGGACCGATTCTTTATGAATTTTTCGATTTTAAAGTCCAGCGGGATGCCCTAACTTTTGCCTAAGTCGTTTGTTCTCATTTTTTTCTTTCTTCGACTTAGCGGGCTTTATTTCTCTTTTTTCTTTTTCTTTTGATGATTTTTTTTAACAAAATCGTGTGACACAGGTTTGTTTGACTTGCATAAAAGGGTTGTGACTGCCTCATTCCTTTTTTGGTGAGGGTGACAATTGCGGTTTCACATCCCTTGACCTCTTGAGGTGTGATGAATAAAAGGTAATGGATCCTCGGATGCACACTCCTTTGGAAATTTGAACGCTCGGTCAAATTAACCGATAACTACCCTGCCCCAAGTTGGATGTGAGGGTTTTTTCGTTCAGAAAAGAAACTCCTACTTCAAGGCTCAAAGGGGTTGACGAGGGTCTATCTCCCTTATATCTTCGGTGTTTGGGAATTAAAGCAATGCCTGTACATCGTCAGCAGGTTCTAATTCGAAAGCATACCTTCAACAATTATGGGTATTCAGTTGTCATCATCCTCCCTCAAATATCTGCCAATCAATAGTGAAATAAATGGGAGGTAAATGGATGCAATTTTTTTTTTTTTAATGCAAGTAAAGAAAAATGAGCGAATGCGACATAATTGAATCAAAAAGTGCAAGATCACTACATTAACATTACCATTTAAAACAACAATGTTTAAAAGACAAGTAGCAACTAACAGGAAAGAAACTACAATGCAAATGATAAAAAGGATACAATGATCTCCAACCCTGATGACATCTTCTTATCTGAGCCACTGAAATCAGGAGACGCTCATTCAAAGTCTTCGGACTCAATCAGGCGAGAGGTTGACGTGCACAATCAAGCTTCCTTCTGGAAAGGATATGTACCTTTTATCGATCAATTGTTGTATTTTGGCTTGAAAATCTTTGCAATCTTCGGTTGAATGTCCCATTGATCCACCATGATACCCACACTGCTCATGAGGATTGTACTTTGGAGGGTACGGCTCTGGCAACGGCTTGAGAGGCTTAGAAACCACCAATGAGCTCTGAATTAGATGTGGCAAGAGTTCACTGTATGCCATGGGAACTGGATGAAGAGGAGCATTCCTTCTTTCCAGGTTGTTGCGAGGCCTAGGCTGGCTCTGATGTTGATTCTGAGGTCTTCTACCATGAGCTTGCAGATTTGAACGAGGAGGAGTCTAGGGTTTTTGATATGGTGCTCTGAGCATCGCTTGTTGTCCGTAAGAGTAACCAGGCCTAGGAATGGATGATCTCTGAGAAGATGTTGGTCCAAAATATTCAATATTTGCCATGACTGCATTGATGTCATACCCTTCTTCCCCTTTGGAGCTACCAACAGATTCATCTTCACTAGCTGGAATGTTCGAAAAGTCTTGGATCTTTCCACTTTTGAGCAAGCTCTCGATGCGTACTCCAACTATCATCAAATCAGAGAAGCTTGATGTCCCAATGCTACTCATTCTTTCCAAGTACGGACCTTGCAACGTGCCCACGAACAGGTCAACTAATTCTCTGTCTAAAGGCGGTGGTTGCACTTGGGCTACCAATTCTCTCCACCGTTGTGCATATTCTCTAAAAGATTCACCACTCCTCTGAGATAGGCTCTGCAAGTGCGTGCGACAGGGCGCCATGTCCACATTGTACTGGTATTGCTTTACGAAAGCTCTGGATAAATCATTCCAAGATCGGATACGACTACTTTCCAAATCCATATACCAACTTAAAGATGCACCACTCAAACTGTCCTGAAAATAGTGAATCATCAACTCATCATTGCGTCCATAAGAAGTCATTTTTCTGTAGAAAATCACCAAATGACGCTTTGGGCAACTGACACCAGTGCATTTCTCAAACTTCGGAGTTTTAAAATCTGGAGGTATGGCAAGACCAGGTATCAAACACAGGTTTAGAGCATCAAAACCAAAGGCATCAGGATATGTTAAGGCTTTGAGTTGCTCATCCAACACACGAAACCTTTCAGCAGGATCAATAGTTGGTGGATCCTTGGTTTTCACAAGAGGGATTGCCCCTTGGAAATTCAACATAGGGAAAGCAAAACTCTGATAATCCGTAGCATTAGAAGAAGATAAAGGTCCACCTCGGACAACAGATGGTTCAGGTACACTCTGATTCATGATAGGGCCCTGCACAGGCTGAGATTGAGTAAGGTTGTTCACTTGTGGAAGATCATCATCAGGAGAAAGACCATACAAAGGATTGGTCATCAAAGTGAAACCAGGTGGAAGATCAACATTCTGACGGTTGTTCTCTGACATAGCTACTGACGGCTTCCAAACTGACCTTTTTTAGTTCCTGACACTGCTCAGTCTTGTTTCAAACAACTTTTTTCGTCTTCCAACAGTTACCACTTGTTCAAACTGAGTACCGGGAAATCAGCTGGCTAGTCATGGACAAAAGAGGAAGGATGAGCTTTCTGGAAGAAGGAAATGCAATTCTTATGAATGCAAATGCAATATGATGATGCAAAAGATGCAAAGACATGAGATCAAAGGTGGAAACTGTCTAGAATCTGGAATACTGCCAAGAATCGAGTGTCTGTAACCACAAGAACTCTGTATAATAACCCAAAATAGTAACCGAGAACCAAAGGTCAATGTAAACACCCCAAATTTACCCTCACCCATTCACACCATGGCTTGTGATCATTTCATATGCATAAACACAATCATAGCATCTCATGTCACAATTTTGAGTCACTGCATAGATTCTAAGTCATCTGCACCTAGGGTTTGTGATCTGAGCAATCCAAGAGCTTCTTGAGCCACTCCAAAGGTCATCAATCACTTCAAAGGGGTCTATGTGTGTTCAAGTATCATATTATATCCTCTCAAAGTCAAGAATGTCAAAGAATCACAAGAACTGGGATTGGTATAGAAGCAGAGCCAGGCTTGACTGCACAGATGACCTAAAATTAGGGTTTTGGTTTCAAAGGCCATAACTCCAAATTTTTTGGTCATTCTTGTTTCTATTGGTCTCTATATGGTATAGGGAGTATGCATATAAATTTTCATGAAGAAATTCCTTGGGGAAGTCATCTGATCAAAGGTTGACTTTCTGAACAAGTCAGTGCAAAACCAGGGCATCTGAGGCCCCCAATGACCCCACCAAAGGGTGTTCTTCATCATTTTGATTGCATATGATCTTTATTTGATCATGGAAGGAGATGGAAGTTCACAAAATTGAAGAGTTTCAAGTTTTTTGCAAAGTTGACTTTTTGGGCAAGTTTGACTTTTCATGAAAATGTCATTTTATGCAACTTTTTCAACCCTTACTTTTTGATCCAAAAATGCTTCAAATGAAAAAACTTTGGTCATGAAAGTTGTAGAATAGATATTTACCTTTTCAAAAGGTACAAGAACATGACCTAATTCATTTTTGATCAAAAGTTATGGCTTGTCAAAGTTGGCAAAAATCACTAAATTTCAAGTCATGCACCAAAGAGGCAAAGTTGCAAATTCATTTCTCAAGGCCAATTAAGTCATCAAATGGGCTTCTAATCCACACAACATGATCACACAACATCTAAAAATCAGAATGCACCCAAGAAATCACATGTTTTATGGCCCATGGATCAAGTTTCTCTCATAAGAACCAAAGGCAAGCCAAGTTGCAAAAGTCATGATCACACCTCATCCACTTGCTGCCTAGGTTGCTGATCAATCCTAGACCCTTCCTCACATCATGCTGCGCAGCACACCCTCCATGTACTTGGCTAGAACATGACCCATGCTTCTCTTACACAAAAGTTGACATTTTGCAAAAGCAACCATACCTATCACAAAAGGACATGTCACATCTTCTGACCAATAGGATTTGTTTATGTAAATCAAATGCTAGCCAAAGCACATAACAAGCCAGCCTGAAACAAGCCATAGCACCACATTCTCATTTTCACTCCATAGAGAAAAACCCTTCGAAACTCATCACACAGCTCAAAAACATACAAACAAACTTCATAGATCAACTCAACTCATCTTCCTGGTCACAAAGCATCCATCATCCTTGCCTTAAACTGCCAGAATCACAAACACGATTCCTTCACTGCACTGAACAGAACTTGTTCAAGCTTCCAAACCAGCTAACACAAACTCCTTCTAAGCATCAATATGTCATCAGGGGCCTAAAAGGAGTGTATTGCACAAAGGAAAGAGGTCAGAAAGTTGCAAACTGAAGAGCTTCAAACTCAGGTAGCTTCATGAACTTTTTTTCCAGAAGCATGATTTTAAGTTCTAAATAGCTTCTATGCACTCCCCTGGTCGTGAATATGTGATTATTTTTGAAAATGGTGAAGAAACCAGGATGTATGCTTTGTCTGAAATTTTTGCCCTAGAAATTGTTTGATTCGATTCTCCCTGTTTATGAATGATAAATGATGTTTGAGTGAGGGGTCTAATTCGTTTTTGAGTGGGGAAGAGTTCTGGGTTGTTGGATTTCATTTCCATTGCGTGTAGAGTGAGTTTGTGATTTTGGATGATCGGAGAAGACGATCGAAACAGTGTTCCGGTCGCCTGAAAGTCATTAAGGCTGGATTAGGGCTAATTAATTAGGGTTAGTGAGTTTGAATGTAGGCCGTCCAGATGCGCGCCTAGTCAACTCCCGCGCGTGTGAGTTTGAATGCTGGCCTTAGGATCAGTTGACTTCTTCATTAATTCATTTATTTTCATTTAAATACATCTGTTTTCTACAATTTATTAAAAATAGCAAAATTACTTAAAAAATTATGAAATTTTTTATACAAGCTTTTATTTAATTTCAGAAACCAAAAATATTTTTATTTTTATTTTTTGCATTTTAAAAATATTTTTAAATATTTAAGAGTTTATTTTTAATTGATTAATGAGAATTAATTATTTAAAAATACTTTTAGGTATTTAAAAATCACCAAAAAATTCATGAAACATTTAAGAACATTTAGAAACATTGTCCAACCCTCAAACCAAATTTCTTTTTTGATCTTGATGCATTTTGAGAATTTTTCATGGAATTAAAATCATTTTGATGCATTATTTTGATCCAAACTTCCAAAAATCACTTCTGCCTAACCATAAAGAGTTGGACTTTGATTCTTTTTGCATTGTGTTTAGCATATCATGTAGTTTGTAAGATTAAATGGCCATGATTTGATCTTTCATTTTCCATTTGTTTGGTATTTTTCTTGTTAAGGAACCCTAAAACCCTAGATAACTTAGGAAAATCATAACTTGAATTAGGTTAAGAGTTGGAACTTCTCCTTTGGGCAGTGAGTTAGTATAGGTTTAGGGATCCTTTGAGTGAATTTTCAATTTTTTGTATTGATGTTTGCTTCTGATTTTGGTTTGTGTTTGATGCTTTGATCATAAACCCTAATTTGGGCTTCCATATGCATCCACCTTGCATTTGCTTGCATAACATGACTTGCCATAGCATTCTATGCATTCTTTTGATTCATTAAACATCTTAAGACATATTGAAAGCATGTTTGGTCATTGCATCATGTATATGCCATGTTGTATGTCATTTGCATCTCATAACTTCTCATGATTGGTTCATGGTTCTTAATCTGTCTCATCTGCATCCATTAGTTCATATAATCATCCTCATGTCTTGATTCATGTTTGCATCATCTCATAGCATCATTAACATCATGTATGTGCTTCTGGTTTTGTTTCTCACCATGCCATTGCATCCCATTTTGCATTGCATTGCATTCCTTCCCCTAACATTTCAGGTGGTAAGTAACTTTGAGAAGTGAATTTGCCTTCACTTCTCACATTTTCTTTTCATCCCTCTTATGCATCCATGCTGCATTTTATCATGTGTTTGAGTATGAGCTTGTTCATTCTTCTTCTTCTCACTTTCTTTCTTCAAGTGACTTGACTTCTTAAATGAAGCAAGTTACTTTGCTTCTCCTGATCCTTTCATTTGCTTCCTGGTGGTTCCACTGAAGACTTCTCTTGTAAACCTCACAAACCTTAGGAACAACCAAGCATGACAATTATTAGGATTTTGATTAGTTCCCCCCACTTAGTTTTACCTTTGTGTCTCTTTTGAGTCCTCTCTTCTCACCTCATAATCAGGTACCAAACCCTAAAGGCTTTAAGGCTTTGTGATTAAGTTTATGCCTGCATCCTTCTATTAGGATGGAGTGTATAACTTTAATCCTAAGTGTTAAACCCTTAATGTGTTTAAATCCCTTAATCAATTCACATAATAATCACCAAGACATCACACTTGTAACTTGGGCCTTGCATTAGGGTTCTAATTCTTCCTTAAATGGTTAAGAAGGACTAACCCTAGTGTTAATGGACAAGTCCCCCTCAAGTTGTCTTACAAATCATAAAATCCACTTCATCATCATATCATTAATCTAAAATTCACTTAATAAAGGCTTTGTTTTGTCATGAGTTTAATCCCTAATCATGGATTAAGTTGAGGAGCTTTCCTCAGCTTAAACATTCTCATCTATTATCCTTCTATTAGGATGGTGTAATGAGACTGTTTAATCTTTGATTATGGCTTAATCTCATTACTTAACACTAAACAAAAACACCAAAAACATCTAAATAATCACAAGTAGGTTAATGATCTTAATCCTACACCAAAGGTGATTAAGTGTGAGAAGCTGACCTCACACTTAAGGTATTCTCATTACCCCTAATCAGAGGGAAGATGTGATGAGTTTACTAAATCCATTGGTTTAGACTTAAGCTCATTAACTTATGACAAACTTTCAAAAGCAATAAAAGACTGAAAACTCAAAAACAAACAATAATCGTCTCCTTCGGGATTCTTTTCTCATCTCACTCACTCATAAACGAGAACTTGCTTCTTCCGTCTAATGCAAGACAGTTTGCACCTGAGCCAGACAGGTCATACACTTGAGCATTGACAAATAAGCAGTTCACAAGTCAATTCATCTTTCAGTCTCTTTGGGTCGAACTACGGTGTTCTGACTTCCTCATTGCATGAGAGGATACGTAGGCATAACTTAACAGTTATCGAACAAAAGTCTCTGTATATCCCCCCTCTTCCCAGCTTTATTCTTTTAGCCTCATAGTCATGAGCATTTCACTCTTATCCTTACACTGACACTATATATATCACACTTTACACTCACTTTACACTGACACCTGTATATTTTGATTTCCAGCTCTCTTTATACACAAATTACACTGACAATACCCCTTTATAACACAAATCTCTTAAGCGTGGATCCCGTCGAGTACGGCGGACAATCTGGGTGCTAATACCTTCCCAGGTTGTAACCAACCCCCTTTCTCAGTCTCTCTGGTTTGCAACCGTCTTATCCATATCTTTCTAGGTCTATGCGGCATTGCCTTTCCTCCGGGATAAAAATGCCTAGCTGGCGACTCTTTTCTTCTCCAGTGAGTTCACTGCTGTGTGTTCTCATTATTCTTTTCACCGACCGTTCGCGTCTGTACCTTTATTTGGGCCAGTCCCATCTATCGGGGGCGACAGCTTGGCGACTCTGCTGGGGACCCTTATATTGCAACCAGGGCTTCTGGTTCTTTTTGTGGGTTCCTCCTAGCGCTTGTTTGATTTGTGTTTACTGGGGTGTTATGTGCTAATTGTGTTTGTATATGTATTTTATTGCTTTATGTACAGTTGCTTTATTGTTTTCTTTATAGCTTTGCATATATCATATTGTCATACTGTGCTGGCTAGATCTATTTGTTGCTTTGGTGGGTGGGTGTGCTATTGAGAGTTAAGGTCCTATACCTGGGACCTGAGTGACACCTAGGCTAGAGTGGTTCATATTCTTTCCCATTCCATCTCGGTCTGGTGCGGGAATATGAAACACGGTTCAGACATGGGTTTCTTCTTGAGAACTCTGTGTTGCAGATTTCCTGCAATGCTAGGGCTATCTGGGAAGCCTGCTAAGTCTGGATGACCTTTAGTATTGACCTTCGGAAACTGAGGTGAATTAGAGGAGGAACTTTTATGGTTATTGTAAACACTGTACCTCCGGGTTAGAAGTGTTTACACTTCTCATAACTGATCCAAGTCTGAGGATCCTTGCTTTAGAACACCACCTGTGAGGGGGTTGGGCTGTTTACAGGTTTGCAGGTACCCTTGACCTCAACATACCCTGTTACTTTGTTTTGACTAAGAGTACTCCATCTTGGAACAGTTCTTGTGATTTTTAACCCTGGACATGTGACTCTTTATTTGAGTCCCCCACCTTGGTTACT
Source organism: Lathyrus aphaca (assembly GCA_963966055.1). Lineage (NCBI taxonomy): Eukaryota > Viridiplantae > Streptophyta > Magnoliopsida > Fabales > Fabaceae > Lathyrus > Lathyrus aphaca. The sequence goes on from OZ014524.1 coordinate 288,680,065, forward strand.
GGACTTATAGAACTCCATCTGGATTTCTTGAACATACTTGGGCTTATATCAGAGCACTTGATCAGATCCAGCTCAGTCACAAACCCTTGCATATCATTTGCATACATCATCATCGCATCATGCTAACATTTGCTTATTTGTGTTTCAGGGTATCCATACTTTATTTTTGGCTTGGTTTTGACCCCATCATCAGTATAGACCTATCTTCATCAGCATCTACTTCAGTTGTCAGCTACCTGTTTCAGCCACCAGTCTCAGCCTGTCAGTGGCCCATCCTCAGTGTCATCATCAGCATCAGTTTCAACTCATCCTCAACAACATGGCACCTAAGAAGAGTAATATCTCCTACCACTTCTTTCAGCCTGAGCTAGCTGACATCAGGAGGATTCAGACCCTGATTACTCCAGACCATATACCACTTTTTAGAGAACACTATGGAGGCATACTTGATGTGGTTATGGATTTGGACCCTTCACAGAGGAGCTTGATTCATACTTGCCTGCAGTTCTATGATCCCCCTCTGAGGTGTTTCACTTTTCAGGATTTTCAGTTGGGCCCTTTGTTAGAAGAGTATTCATCATTGGTTGGTATACCTATCAGGGGTGGAGTCCCCTTCAACCCTGAGATGGTCTTTCCTAGTAATGAAGAAGTAGCAAAGGCATTGCATCTGGAACCAGTTCTGATTGGGCAGCATATGACTACTAAGGCTGGAATCTCTGGCCTGCATCTGGATTTCTTGGTCTCTCAAGCTACCCTGAAGGCTTCTTTGGGAGAGTGGAAAGCAGTCTGTGCTTTATTGGCCCTGAGCATATATGGGATTATATTATTTGCAGATGAGCCTAGATTCATTAGCAAGAATGCAATCCACCTTTTCATTCTGAGGAACCCAGTGCCCACTTTATTGGGGGATTTCTACTACTCTGTGCACCAAAGGAATGAAAAGCAGAGGGGAAGATTAGTGAGGTGTTGTGCTCCTTTGTTCCATACTTGGCTGCTCAAGCATTTGCCCAAGACAGGTGCATTTTTGAATCCTCATCAGCAGAGGAACTGGGCTAGAAGACTCACTGCTCTGACTTCAGCTGATATCAGGTGGTGCACTCAAAGCACAAAGGGCAGAGACATCATTACCAGTTGTGGGCAGTTTCCCAATGTACCCCTGATAGGAGTTAAGGGTTGCATCAATTACAACCCTCTGCTATTCAAAAGACAACTGGGCTATGCATTGGTCCACACTCCTAAGGCACAAGGCTTGGCTGAGACTCTTTACTGTGAGAACAAGCCTAATCTGGCTATTGTCAGGCAGGCAGCCTGGGCCTGGGACAATGTTCAGACTAAAGGAGTAACCATTCTGGGGAAGTGCAACAATGTGGCATCAGCACAGTACTATGAGTGGTCCCATGTCAGGGCTCAATTTTCTGGGATGCCCTTCACCATGGAAGATATACCTGGACCATCCTCAGCACCACCTCCTGTCACTGTCAGCTTAGAGGAGTTTGAGAGTTTGAAAGAAAGAAATGAGAAGTTGACTCAGGCTTTACAGAAGACCCTCTGGGAGAGGAGTGATGGTAGGTTGGATATTGAAAGGTTGGAAAAGCTAAGGTTGGAGCATCTGGCAAGGATTGAAAAGTCAGAGGATTATATCAAGAAGTCTAGGGCTGGAGAGCAGATCTTGAAGAATGCCTGCAAGGAAGCCCAGTTCCAGAAGGCCAGGACTGATTTGTATCTGAAGGAGAGTCAAGCTAGGTGGGTCCGGATCACCGAAGCTCGTACTTTGGAAGATAAGAGGACTCAGGACAAGATCGAGCAGCTGGAAGCTAGTGCAAAAGAGCAGCAGGAAGCCCTGGCAGCAGCCCAGAGGGAGATCTCAGAGCTGAAGATCAGAGCTGGAGTGAAGAGGTCAAAGGACAAGAGTCAACACAAGAAGCTAACTGCAGCTGTTACTACCAGGAATCTCCTTATCAGGAATCTCACAGAGCGTCCGGCTGATCCTGTGACTGAAGCACTTCTCAAGGAAGTTCAGGAGGGTGAGTTTGGTCTTGGTGTCTGACTTTTTCTTGTTGTTGCTTTCATTTCATGTACTTTTATTTTCTTATGATGTATTTTGACCCCTCAGAGGGCATGTTTTGTAAAGAACAAACTATGTATCATTTGCTTTTTGTAATATATGTATCAGTTTGTTCCATCTGAGTTTACTTCAAAAGCGACATCAACAGCATCTTCAAGGGTCTGGAAAGGTCAAAACCAAGTGCCAAGCCGGATACCTTGGAAATAAATAAGCATACTGCATTGCATGCTAACCCTTTGTTTGTTTTGTAGGTTTATTTTGTTGTTGTCGCTAACTCTGTTGTGATATTCAGGAACTATTGCTCGACGTCGGGTATTTCCACTCAACCGTCCACACAGATATCCAACCCGCAACAATCTTCCGGGCATACAGATGAACCAGGTACAACAGGACCTTACAGAGGTCAGGAACCAAATGGCCAATGAAAGATTGGAAATGAGGGCTCAGATGACACAGTTTATGGAGGTGATGAACAATATGGCTCAGAGCCAAGAAAGATTGAGAGCAATGGTAGAAAGGCAGAATCAGGAAGACCCTCATCTAGGGACTGCAGGGACCAGCAACAATGAGAGGGTCCAACCTCATGTCAACCCCCTGTATTTGGACCCCACCTTCATCCAGAGATCAACATTCCTGCTAATGTACAAGGGACTGCCACTGCAGGCAGAGTGCTGCAAGAAGACCCCCAGGAGGATCAGTTCACAGTAATGGGTGCTGGGGATGAGGCCTATGACAGAAGGCTGGATGAAATTGCTGAAAAATTATGGTCCTTGGAATCTCAAAACTCTTTGGGCTTTGATGTTATGGACATGGGCTTAGTGGACGGGGTCAGAATTCCCCATAAGTTTAAGCCTCCTTGTTTTGAAAAGTACAACGGGACTTCCTGCCCCCGGACCCACTTACAGTCCTTTCTGGGGAGGTTGAAAGCATATACTATGGACGAGAAGCTATGGATGTTTTATTTTGAGGATAGCTTAACGGGAGCTTCAAGGGAATGGTATTCACATCTGACTAGAGCCACCATCAGATGTTGGAAAGACCTGGCAGAGGCCTTCATTAGACAATACCAGTATAATTTGGATATGGCACCCAACAGGACCCTCCTGATGGGAATGTCACAATCATCTAGAGAAAGCTTCCGGGAGTACGCCCAGAGGTGGAGACAACTGGTTGCTGCTGTCCAGCCACCTATGTCAGAGAGGGAGATGGCTGATATGTTTATGAACACCCTCCAAGGAACATACATTGACAGGCTGGCTGCTTTCTCCTCTACCAGCTTTGCAGATGTCGTTATAGCTGGAGAGAGAATTGAAAGCCTGTTAAAAATGGGCAAAATTTCTGACAACGGTGCCAGCTCATCCAGCAACACAAGGAAGCCTTTTGCGGGCCCAAGAAGAACTGGTGAGACCAATGCTATCCACACCAACAGGGGCAGACCCCAATATGTTCATAGGTCCGTGGCAGCAGTCACCATTCCCGCTCCAATTCATCCACAACCAGCTTATCAACCACAGCAGCAAAATTATCAGCAACAAACTCAGTATCCTCCTCAGAGAAACTACAACAACACCACCAACAACAATCAACAAAGACCGTTCCAACAGAGACCTTCTCAGGCCAATAGGGTGATCGATCCGATCCCTATGCCATATGCCACATTACTGCCACAACTCCTAAAACTCAACTTGGTTGAGCTAAGGACGTTGGCACCTCCAGATCCCACCAGTCTACCCAGAAATTACGACTCCAACGCCAGATGTGCTTTTCATTCAAATGCACCTGGCCATAGTACAGAGAAGTGCAGAGCTTTGCACATGAAGGTACAAGACCTGGTAGACTCTAAAGCTCTAAACTTTGCACCACCACCAAACGTTAACAAGAACCCTATGCCAAACCACGGAGGTCCCAGAATCAATGCTATTGAAGAAGACAAGCCGTCTTACTTGATAACCAGTGTGGGTCAGATTCGGACACCGTTGGTAGAGATTAAAGCTCAACTCCTCGAATGTCAAATGTTCCCGGGATGTGAGCTAGGGTGTGCTTATTGCAACATTTCAGTGAATGGTTGTGATAACTTGAGAGATGGCATAGATGGCCTCATCCAGAGGGGCCTGCTTCAAATCACAACATCAATTCCTACCAATCCAGCAACCTCATCAGCAACAATTCCCGTGTCTTCTACAAATACAACAACTATTGTTCCAAGCAACTCTTCAATTTCATCAACAAATGCTTCATCTGTTACTTCAACGGACCAGATATCAGCAAACATCCCTTCTACAACTTCAACACCACTTCATTCAGAAACTCCTACAACAACAACACCCATCCTTCCAACCATGTCTCCTACAACTTCAGCAGCAAATGTCTCAACGGTTACGATTTATTATGATCCTGAAAATGATTCTGCCTACAATTCACAAAATGCCACTCCTATCAGAGCACCAGTCACAATATACTATGATCCACAGACTATCACAGTCCCTTCTGCAGCTGCCATCAGCCCAGTCACCATCACAGTGCCTGGACCAGTACCTTATGGAAGCAGTAATGCCATCCCCTGGAATTACGGCTCTGATCTATACTGCGAAGGACAGAAAATCACTTTTGAATCATCAACCCCTGCACCACAAATAGACAATGTGGGGGGAGGCGGAGGCTTCACTCGAAGTGGACGTCTCTTCGCTCCACAAATTCAAAGACCCACTGCCGAAGCAGAAGCTGCAGCCAAGGCAAAAGGGAAGAGCTTGGTGCAGGAAGAGCAGATTGTTAAGGAAGCTTTGAAAACACCTTTTGATCAAGAAGTTGATGAATTCATGAGAATCATCAAGAAAAGTGATTACAAAATAGTGGACCAGCTTCACCAAACGCCTTCCAAGATCTCTATTCTATCATTGCTTATGTGCTCAGAAGCTCATCGGAACGCACTACTAAAAGTCTTGCACGCAGCTTACGTGCCATAAGAGATCACCGTCAATCAGTTGGAAGCTGTGGTTGGGAATGTTAATGCTAGTCATGGACTAGGGTTCACCAACACTGACTTGACTACGGAAGGCCGCAATCATAACAAGGCTTTGCACATTACCATGGAATGCAAAGGTGCAGTTCTTTCCCATGTGCTGGTAGACACAGGATCATCCCTCAATGTCTTACTTAAAAAAGCACTTGTGAAGCTAGAGTATGACGGATTGGCATTACGTCCCAGCAACTTGGTAGTGAGAGATTTTGAAGGCTCTAAGAGATCGGTTCTGGGAGAGATCGAGTTGCCTATAACGATTGGCCCACAAACTTTCAAAACGACCTTCTACGTGATGGATATACAGCCCGCCTACAGCTGTCTATTGGGTAGGCCATAGATTCACGCCGCTGGCGCCGTGACCTCAACCCTTCACCAGAAGTTAAAATTCGAGTGGGAGGGCCAAGTCGTTACTATCTGTGGAGAGGAGGATATTTTTGTTAGCCATCTGGCTACATACAAATACATTGAGATGGATGGGGAGATCCACGAGACAATGAGTCAAGGGTTTGAGGCCTTGAACATAAATGAAACATCTGTTGTACCTGGAACCTCAATGACATCATACCAGCAAGCCCGGAAGGTTGTTGAAGAAGGAACTGCCCAAGGCTGGGGCAAATTGTTACCTGTGGAGAAGAAAGATGATAGATTTGGGTTGGGTTACAAACCAACTCAACAAGATCAAGCAGAGGCTGCTAAGGAGCCCAACTTTGTTAGTGGGGGGATGCTCACCCCTGATGTTGTCAACAATTTGGAAGACGAGGATGAAAGCGACCGCAACCTGGAGAGTTGGATTCGTCCAAAGATCCCGGGGAGCAGTATCTCAAACTGGTCTTCCCAGGAAATTATAAGAGTTACTCCTGCAGAGTAATTATTATTTCCTGTATTTTTATAGCATGCATCAAAGTCTTGCATCTTGCCCAAGATGACAAGACTCATTTTGTAATCGGGCCATCTGTAATTTTTGTGCAACAAGATTAATCAATGAAATATCAGACATCTTTTGCAAATGAGTCTTTTTCTTTTCCGCTCACTGTTTTTCCATTTTTCTTTTTGTACAAAATATAAATGGCAGTGTTTTCAAAATGACAATTTTATTTCACTTTTCTAAACAAGATTAAAATCAAATCACTAAAATGAACAAACTGAACCCTTGCAGAGAGTGCCTTCCAGACTGCACCGACAACAGCACGGCTATGACTTCGTATGACTTTGACAATCCGATCAATCAAGTTGATGAAGGGGTTGAAGAAGAATATGAGCTTCCTGAAGAGCTAGCCAGGTTGTTAAGACAAGAGGAAAAGGTTATCACTCCTCATCAGGAGGAGGTCGAAACGATTAATCTTGGTACAGATGAAGACGTGAAAGAAGTTAGAATCGGGGCCTGCTTACAAGACTCAGTGAAGAGACAACTGATTGACCTGCTTCAAGAATATGTGGGTGTGTTTGCTTGGTCCTATCAAGATATGCCAGGGTTGGACACCGACATTGTTGTGCACAAGCTGCCTTTAAGAGAAGAATGCCCACCGGTTAAACAGAAACTGCACCGTACTCGCCCAGACATGGCAATGAAAATCAAGGAAGTGGTACAAAAGCAATGGGACGCCGGGTTCCTTGCCGTAACTAGCTATCCACCGTGGGTTGCTAATATAGTACCTGTGCCTAAGAAGGACGGCAAAGTAAGAATGTGTGTTAATTACCGGGATCTGAACAGAGCCAGCCCGAAGGATGATTTCCCATGACCTCACATTGATGTATTGGTGGATAATACGGCTCAGTTCTCGGTATTCTCCTTCATGGACGGATTTTCAGGATACAATCATATTAAAATGTCACCTGAAGACATGGAGAAGACAACCTTCATCACACCCTGGGGCACGTTCTGCTACATGGTAATGCCATTTGGGCTCAAGAATGCCGGTGCAACATATCAACGGGCTATGGTAACATTATTCCACGATATGATCCATAAAGAAATCGAATGTTACGTGGATGACATGATTGCCAAGTCCCTCACTGAAGAAGATCACCTGGTAAATCTGCTAAAACTATTCAAGCGTCTGAGGAAGTACCAACTGAAGTTGAACCCCAACAAGTGCACATTCGGGGTGCGATCTGGTAAGCTGTTGGGATTCATTGTGAGCGAGAAAGGGATTGAAGTTGACCCTGATAAAGTCAAAGCTATTCAAGAGATGCCTGCACCAAAGACAGAGAAGGAAGTTATAGGGTTCTTAGGTCGATTGAACTACATCTCAAGGTTCATATCACACCTTACGGCAACCTGCGAACCCTTGTTCAAATTGTTGAGAAAAGAACAAACGGTCAGGTGGAATGAAGACTGCCAGAAGGCTTTTGACAAGATCAAGGAATACTTACAAGAGCCTCCAATCCTTATGCCTCCAGTTGAAGGAAGACCCCTGATAATGTACTTGAAAGTATTAGAAGAGTCAATGGGGTGTGTGCTGGGCCAGCATGACGAGTCTGGTCGAAAAGAGTATGCAATATACTACCTAAGCAAAAAGTTTACCGACTATGAACAACGTTATTCACTGCTCGAGAAAACTTGTTGTGCTTTAGCGTGGGCTGCTCGCCGACTGAGACAGTATATGTTGACCCACACTACTTTGTTGATCTCAAAGATGGACCCAGTTAAGTACATATTTGAGAAGCCAGCACTTATCGGACGGGTTGCAAGATGGCAAATGATTCTTACAGAGTATGACATTCAGTACACTTCGCAGAAGGCCATCAAGGGCAGTGTATTGTCTGAATATCTTGCTGAGCAACCTATTGATGATTACCAGCCTATGAGATTTGACTTCCCTGATGAAGACATCATGTTCATAAAAGCAAAAGATCATGAAGAGCCTGTTCACACTGAAGGGCCTGACCCGGAAGAAGAATGAACTATGATGTTTGATGGGGTTGTTAATATGAATGGTCGTGGTGTTGGTGCAGTACTCATTACACCTAAAGGAGTTCACATGCCTTTCTCGGCAAAACTCACCTTTAACTGCACTAACAACGAGGCTGAATACGAAGCTTGCATTATGGGTCTTGAGGAAGCCATTGACCTCAGAATCAAGACATTGACCGTATTCGGAGATTCAGCTCTGGTAATCAATCAAACCAACGTCAAATGGTACACCCACCAGGATCATCTGATACCTTACAGGGATTATACAAGGAGGTTATTGACTTTCTTTACAACAGTCAAGCTTGAGTATATCCCTCGGGACGAGAATCAGTTTGCAGATGCTCTGGCTACCATTTCGCCCATGATCAAAGTTCAGGCTGCCAACTTTGTACCTCAGATCTCAGTGTCCAGACTTGACAGACCAGCATATGTGTTCGCAGCAGACATTGTCAAAGATGATAAGCCTTGGTTCCATGACATTAAGTGTTTCTTGGAGGATCAGACATACCCACCTGGGGCATCTTCCAATGATAAGAAGACTTTGAGAAGGCTTGCTGGTAGCTTCTTCTTGAACACTGATGGTTCCTTGTATAAAAGAAACTTTGATATGGTACTCCTCAGATGCGTTGATAAGGCAGAGGCAGACTTGTTAATGCATGAGGTGCACGAAGGATCCTTTGGTACCCATGCGGGAGGGCATGCCATGGCTAAGAAGTTGTTAAGGTCAGGCTATTACTGGATCACAATGGATGCTGATTGTTGTGCCTACGCCAGAAAATGCCATAAATGCCAGATTTATGCAGATAAGGTGCATGTGCCTCCCAATCCTTTGAATGTGATGTCTTCACCCTGGCCCTTCGCTATGTGGGGCATTGACATGATTGGAAAGATTGAGCCAACTGCTTCGAATGGCCACAGGTTCATCCTGGTTGCCATTGATTATTTCACCAAGTGGGTCGAAGCAGCTTCCTATGCAAACGTCACGAGACAAGTGGTAGCCAGATTTCTGAAGAGAGATATCATCTGTCGATATGGAGTTCCCGAGCGAATCATTACTGATAATGGTTCCAATTTAAACAACAAGATGATGGCTGAACTATGCCGGGACTTCAAGATTCAGCATCACAATTCTTCTCCTTACAGGCCAAAGATGAATGGCGCTGTTGAGGCAGCAAATAAAAATATCAAGAAGATTGTGCAGAAGATGGTAGTCACTTACAAAGACTGGCATGAAATGCTACCATTTGCCTTGCATGGGTACCGCACGTCAATCAGAACATCCACTGGGGCAACACCGTATCATCTTGTTTATGGTATGGAAGCAGTCCTACCAGTTGAAGTTGAATTACCCTCTCTAAGGGTACTGATGGATGTTAAGCTAAACGAAGCAGAATGGGTTCGGGCCCGATACGAACAACTGAGTCTGATCGAAGAGAAAAGATTGGCTGCAATCTGTCATGGGCAGTTGTATCAGAAAAGAATGAAGAGAGCCTTCGATCAGAAAGTCAGGCACCGAGAGTACCAAGTAGGAGATCTTGTGCTGAAAAGAATCCTTCCTCCTCATACAGACCACAGGGGCAAATGGACTCCAAATTATGAAGGACCATTCGTAGTAAAGAAAGTTTTCTCTGGTGGAGCACTGATGCTCAGCACCATGGATGGTGAAGACTTCCCGTCCCCTGTGAATTCAGATGCAGTTAAAAAATACTTCACATAAAAATGACCCGCTGGACATAAAAACAAAATGTAAGTCCAGGCAAAAAATAGGGCATCCCGGCGAGTCAAAAACAGAATAAAAGACTCGGGCAAAAGTAAGGGAAAATAAAGAAAAAATGTGCACCCGCTGAGTTGAAAAGCCGCATTGGACAACTCAGGCAAAAATGGGTATCCCGATGGATTGAAAACCTGAAAGGGCGATCCATGCAAAATAAGGGAATAAGCGAACAACTGCACTCTGAATTCGTCTATATCACTTACAACTTGGCAAGTTTCGGAAGGATAAAGCATCGGTCAGAATCAACCTTCTTCAGAAAGCAAGACGAGAAGAACGTCAAATGTCATACGAGTCATAGCAAAAGAGGAAGCTCCTTAAAGCGTCGTCAACATTGCCAGCTTTTTGTTTTCTCATTTTGTACAATCTCCTCATTCCAGGGGATTTGTTTCTTTGACTGTATATTGCCAATTCAGGGCATTTGAATTAATAAAATCAAAATTTCCAGTCATGTTCGTCTTGTATATCTTTATTTGCAAAGATGTCTGATGTCTCTAAAAAAAAAACTGACTGCATAAATACAGATGCTTTTCCTCTAAAAAAACACATGCTTGCAGGAAATATACTTACTCTCAGAAGTGTCTAAACTCCTATGACGGAATCCGGTAAAGGATACCTCGGGATTACTTGTACGTTTCCCTATCTTTGCAGGATTGCAGGTATCCAGAGCGTAACTTGGGGCATGTAAGCTTCATCCCAGCAAGCTGGCAACTCAATACTCACTTAGTCTCAACACTTGTGTTTTCTCCCCAGCCGAGTTGCCACTTGTGGATTCTCCCCATCAGAGTTGCCAGGCATCACTTCTCCAACAGGGCAGTACCAGAAGACGCACGTATCCCCGGCTGAGTCAAAAATCCTCCTCAACAGAATCCCTAGGGAAATCTTTCAGTGATATCTCTTTCTCCCCGGCCGAGTTGCCATTTCTCAGTTGAGTCGGGGGACCATCTCCCCACAGAGCTCCAGTCTCTATCCAGAAGAGCAGCGCATGAAGGAATCACAACAGAGTGACGAAAGCTTCTACAAACCCCAGCTGGGTCCCTCGGTACATGGATATGTCTAACAGTGACCTATATCCCCAGGCAATAGCATCTCATCAGATCTACCAATGATCTTCCCCCCCCCCAGCTGGGATGTCCTTTACAAGCAGATCGGCCAGAGATCTTCGTAGCAACGGGATCCGAATCCCGGTTGGGTATCTTTGCATAATCATAGCATTCACATCATATTCACCCACAAAGCGTAGCATTCCGTCTAGTACGGAGCATTACGAAAAAAAATCAAACATATAGCATAATCATAAGCCATGTTTTGAATCAGACACTTGTGAATAATGACAATCCGTCAACATACAGACTCCCCCAAAATCCCCAGCGGAGATTCCCCAGCAAAATCAGTTGCCTCACTTTCACAAACACCAGTATATACTCTCTTTGGCACCCGTCCGTGTCAGTACTCCCCAGTAAAGTCGCCTGAACACTCTGTGCAAACAATACCACTCATATTACAGATACTTTTTGACACCCGTCTGTGTCATAACCCCAGCAGAAAGCCAAAGACATCCTCTTTGCACTCACATGTACTTATATAATTTCCTTGACATCCGTCCGTGTCATTTTCCCCAGTGCAGTAACATAAACACTTTGTACATCAGATACTTGTTTATACTATACTCTTCTTTTTGGCGCCCGTCTGTGTCACTCTCCCCAACAGTTAAACACTCATCTATATACCACTCATACTTATACAGATACTCGTCCATATCTTGTATACACCATTTATATATCCCCGCAGATTCAACACTAGTCCTTGTTCTTTGTTAACCAGTTGGTACTCGTCCGTACCATCATCTCAGAACATGCGTCAAGCGTTTGTTTCTACTTGATACTCGTTCGTATCATAGTCTTAAGGATGCTCGTCCGCATCCTTAATCCATACACTGTGTCAAACACTTACGTCTTCTTGAATCTAGACACTCGTCTGTGTCTACTTTTCCCCAGAAGAGTCCCCTCAGATTCGACACTTGTCCTTGTTCTTTGTTAACCAGTTGGTACTCGTCCGTACCATCATCTCAGAGCACGCGTCAAGCGTTTGTTTCTACCTGATACTCGTCCGTATCGTAGTCCTAAGGATGCTCGTCCGCATCTTTAATCCATACACAGCATCTAAACACTTATACCTTTTGTTTCTTGGATGTAAACACTCGTCCGTGTTTACTATTCCCCAGTAGATCGCCAACAAAGCAAATTTTCTTTTTATCTGACATTCGTCCTATGTCATGATAAACCCTGAGAGTAGCCGTACCCTGCTAGGTGGTCGTCCTCCACCTCTTGATGTTCGTCCTCCATCATGCTCATCCGATGGCCGTCCCCATCATTGATTTTCTATCCGAATTTTGTCCTATGTCGTGATATTTAGCAGCCGTCCCCTGCTAGGTGGTCGTCCTCCACCTCTTGATGATCGTCCTTCATCATTTTATCCAATGGTCGTCCCCATTGTCGATTTTGGTTACCTGGCATTCGTCCTATGTCATGATAAACCTTGAGAGCAGCCGTCCCCTGCTAGGTGGTCGTCCTCCACCTCTTGATGGTCGTCCTCCTTCATGCTCGTCCGATGGCCGTCCCCATCGTTGATTTTCTATCCGGCATTCGTCCTATGTCGCGATATTTTCGGCAGCCGTACCCTGCCAGGTGGTCGTCCTCCACCTTAGATGACCGTCCCTCATCTTACCCCCAACAGAGCTGCCGTCCCCTGCTAGGTGATCGTCCTTCACCTTTGATGACCATACCTCATCATCTGTTTATTTCATTTATTCTTTAACCCGATGCTCGTCCCCGTCGTGGTCCCTTTTCCTTTTCTTGATGATCGTCCTTCATCAGTTTAGCCCGATGGCCGTCCCCATCGTTGGTTACATTACTTTATGAACTTGATGGCCGTCCCCGTCATGTTTCATCAGTCCCCGGAGAATCTTACAGCTTTACTTGATGGTCGTCCCCATCATAATACCTTTTATCCCCAGCATGTCGGCCGTCCCCGTCATCGCTTTATTTCCCGCACTTTCCAGCATGTCGGCCGTCCCCGTCATTGCTCTTTACCCAGCAGTCGTCCTCTGCTCGACGGTCGTCCTCCGTCGCCCACACTTTACAATATACTTTTATTTTCTTTTACGATCTATATCCCTTTTCTTCTTCATGCTGTGAGTGCAAATTTTGGACTGTCTTTAGGTATTCAACCACAAGTTATCTTGTTTGCCTGTTAAGCCGTCGCTTACATCCTGCACAACTAACTCATGTTTGAATAGGGGCAGCTGTAAACACCCCAAATTTACCCTCACCCATTCACACCATGGCTTGTGATCATTTCATATGCATAAACACAATCATAGCATCTCATGTCACAATTTTGAGTCACTGCATAGATTCTAAGTCATCTGCACCTAGGGTTTGTGATCTGAGCAATCCAAGAGCTTCTTGAGCCACTCCAAAGGTCATTGTAAACACCCCAAATTTGCCCTCACCCATTCACACATGGCTTGTGATCATCTCATATGCATATACACCATCATATCATCTCATAGTACCTTTTTGATTCACTGGATAGTTTCTAGGGCATCTGTGCCTAGGGTTTGTGATCTGAGCAACCTCAGGGCTCTTGAGCCATTCCAAAGGCCACCAATCAACTCAAAGGGATCCATGTGTGCCCAATCATCATAATACATCCTCACAAAGTCAAAATTGCAAAGGAATCACAAGAACTAGGGTTTGAGTGGATGCAGAGCCAGTTTGAACTGCACAGTTGACTGAAAATTAGGGTTTTGGTTTCAGAGGCCATAACTCCAAATTTTTTGGTCATTCTTGTTTCCATTGATCTCTATATGGTATAGGGAGTATGCATACCAATTTTCATGAAGAAATTCCATGGGGAAGTCATCTGATCAAGGGTTGACTTTTCAGACAAGTCAGTGTAAAATCAGGGCATCTGAGGCCCCCAATGACCCAACCAATGGGTGATCTTCATCATTTTGAGTGTATATGATCTTTATTTGATCATGGAAGAAGGTTGAAGTTCATGGAAATCAAGAATTTAGGGTTTTTGCAAAAGTTGACTTTTTGAGTTTTGTTGACTTTTCAAGAATGCATCATTTTAGGTCAATTTTCAAGCCTTGATTCATGATCCAAAAATGCTTCAAATGGAAAAACTTTGGTCATGAAAGTTGTAGATCTCATCTTTCCCTTTTCAAAAAGTACAAGAACATGATCAAACTCTTCATGGATCAAAAGTTATGGCCTTGCAAAGTTAGCAAAAATCATTGATTTTCAAGTTATGCACCAAAAGGAAATTTTGCAAAACCATGTACTAAGTCAAAATGCAACCTCTAATTCATTTCAAACCAGCATGTAAGCATCCTCTAAGTCATGAAAATCAGAAGTGAACTAGGAATGCCCATGATTTCATGCTTGGTTGGCCAAAAGATCACATGTGAACCAAAAGTACAACAAGTTGCAAAACACTCATGATCACTCCTCACAACTTGCAACATTGGCTGCTGAACTTTCCATAGTCTCTCACCACCCCATGCTGCGCCAGTCCTAGCCTTGTACCAAGCCTAGATCAAGCCATGCTTTCTCTTACAAAGAAATGGACATTTTGCAAAAAGTAAACTTACCAATCACTATAGGCCAGGTCACATCACCTGACCTATAGGATTAAAATATGTTATCAATTTGCAAGCTGAACATAACAAGGGCCAAGGCTGAAACACACACATTCACAACTTACACAAAAACCTCCCAACTTGCAAGTTCTATCGAATCCATTCACACAGCCTCTAAACACAAAAACTTTCTTCATCAATCATCTCACCACACTCCATAGGCCACCCAGCACCCAAAGCACAAGCCCAAAACAGCCTGAATACCCCATAGCCATTGCTCACCTTCATTCTGCAACTTCATTCGAATCTCTTTCCACAAGCCACAAACAGCCAAACAAACCTTGCAAAGCTTCTCTACACACTTCATAGATCACAAACAAACACTCACCATGACCTGAAACCTCCAGAATCTCATCTGCCATTGTTGACTGAACTGAAGCAGTTCTCTTCGAAACTCATCATCCAGCAAATCTAAACTCATTTTGAGCATTCAAGCATCTTTGGGGGACCAAGAGGAGCAGCTTGCACTGAAGGAAGAGGCCTGAAAGTTCCAGCACTGAAAGCTCCAAATCTCAGGTAGCTCCAAATATTTTTTTCCAGAAATCACTTTTGTTGTTATAGACTTGTTCTTCATGCTTGCCTGATCACTCTGGTACCATTAGTTTTTGAAATGGCTTTGTTTTAAGAGTTTAATTTGAGATTGAAGCTTACGAACCCTAGAACTTTCTCTCTTCGATTCAGCTTGTTTAGGTTAAATAAATTTGTTTTGGGAGAGGGGTTTAGTTCGTGAGAGTGTTAGGATCATTTCTCTGGCTTTAGATTTCATTTATGTTACGTTTTGAGGGAGTTGGGTGATTCTCAGGTGAGGGCTGGCCGGAGAAGACGACCGGAAGTCTTCTCCGGCAGCCTGAAAGTGATTAGGGTTAATTGCATTTAATTAGGGCAAGGTTTGAATCTAGGCCCTTGGATTGTGTTTCCCGCGCGCATATGAGTGGCCTGGATCTTTTCATTAAGTCTTAATTTTGATTTAATATTTAATTAATCAGGTTTAATTTGGTTTGAATTGGGACCACACGATTGCGCGCCAAGTCAACCTTCATATCCCCAGAATCAATCTCACGCGTCCATTCTGTTTACTTTTCTTTTTATTTGATTTTAATTCATTTTCTTTTCAATTAGTTTGTATAATTTATTTAAAATAGTTAAAAAATCATAAAAATTATGAAACTTTTTCTTTAAGGTTTTATTAATTTTTATGACCCAAAAACATTTTTATTTTATTTTTTATCATTAAAAAAGTATTTTTAAATATTTAAAAGATTATTTTTAATTGATTAATGAGAATTAATTAATTAAAAATACTTTTAGGTATTTAAAAATTACAAAAAAATTCATGAAGTGTTCTAAGACATTTAGAAACATTGTCCAACCTTCAAACCAAATTTCTTTTTTGATCTTGATGCATTTTAAGAATTTCTCATAGAATTAAATCATTTTTGATGCATTATTTTGATCATATGTTTGAAAATTCATTTCTGCCTTTTGGTGAAGGTTGAGACATTGGTTCTTTTTGCATTGTTTTCCATTTGACATGTACTTTCAAGGATAAAAAGGCCATGATTTGATCTTGCATTTCCTAATTGATTGGCATTTCTTTTGTTACAAACCCTAAAAAACCCTAATAACTTGTAAAATTCATAACTTGAGTTTGGTTGAGAGTTGAGAGCTCCCCTTTGGGCAGTGGTTCATTATAGGTCTAGGGTTTCTTTAGGTACCATTTTCCATTTTTTATGTTAAGGTTTGCTTCTGTTTTTGGTTTATGTGTGATGTTTGATCCATGAACCCTAATTTGGGCCTTCTCTTGCATCCTTCTTGCATTTCCTTGCATAACATGACTTGCCATTGCATTTTGTGCATTCTTATGATTCATTTGACATCTTAAGACATGTATGAAGCATCATTGATCATTGCATCTCATATTTGCCATGCCATTTGTCTTGTATGATCCATAACATTTCATGTTTATTCATGTTCCCTAGCTTGCATCATTTGCATCCATGACCTTGTATGAACATCCCTATGCCTTGCCTCATGTTTGCAGCACTTCATAACATCATAATCATCATCAACATGCTTCTGGTTTGGCCTAGAATCATATCATTTCATTTCATTTAGCATTGTATTGCATTTGCTTCTAACATTTCAGGTGGTAAGTAACTTGAGAAGTGAATTTGCCTTCACTTCTCATAACTTTTCTTCTCATCTTCTTTTGCATACCTTGCTGCATTCTTACTTGTGTTTGAGTTTGAGCTTGCTCATTCTTCCTCCTCCCACTTTCTTTCCTCAAGTGACTTGACTTCTTGAATGAAGCAAGTCACTTTGCTTTCTCTTGATCTTGTTCATCTGCTTCCTGGTGGTTCATCTGAAGATTGTTTCTTGAAACCTCACAAACCTTAGGAACAACCAAGCATGATAATGAATTAGGGTTTTGATTAGTCCCCCTTCATAGTTTTTACCTTTGTGTCTCTCTTTGAGTCTTCTCTTCTCACCTCATAATCAGGGACTAAACCCTCAAGGCTTTAAGACTTTGTGATTAAGATCATGCCTGCATCCTTCTTTTAGGATGGAGTGTATAACTTTAATCCTAAGTCTTGGACCCTTAAGGTGTTGAAATCTCTTAACTAATCCATCTAATAATCATCAAGACATTACACTTGTAACTTGGGCCTTGCATTAGGGTTCTAATTCTTCCTTAAGTGGTTAAGAAGGACTAACCCTAGTGTTAATGGACAAGTCCCCCTCAAGTTGTCTTACAAACAATAAAATTCACTTCATCATCATACCATTAATAAAATTCACTTAATCAAAGGCTTGTTTTGTCATGAGTTTAATCCCTAATCATGGATTAAGTTGAGGAGCTTTCCTCAGCTTAAACATTCTCATCTATTATCCTTCTTTTAGGATGGTGTAATGAGTCTGTTAAATCTCTGATTATGGCTTAACCTCATTACTTAACACTAAACAAAAACACAAAAACATCTAAATAATCACAAGTAGGTTAATGATCTTAATCCTACACCAAAGGTGACTAAGTGTGAGAACCTGACTTCACACTTAGGGTACTCTCATTACCCCTAATCAGAGGGAAGATGTGATGAGTTTACTAACCCATTGGTTTAGGCTTAAGCTCATTATCTTATGACAAACTCCAAAAAGAAATAAAAGACTGAAAACTCAAAAACAAACAACAATCGTCTCCTTCGGGATTCTTTTCTCATCACATTCACTCATAAACGAGAACTCGCTTCTTCCGTCTAATGCAAGACAGTAAGCACCTGAGCCAGACAGGTCATACACTTGAGCATAGACAAGTAAGCAGTTCATCAGTCAATTCATCTTTCGGTCTCTTTGGGTCGAACTACGGTGTTCTGACTTCCTCATTGCACGAGAGGATACGTAGGCATAACTTAACAGTTATCGAACAAAAGTCTCTGTCCATTCCCCCTCTTCCAGCTTCTTTCTCTTAGCCTCATGATCATGAGCAATTCATTCTCATTCTTACACTGACACTTTCATACTTCACATCACTTATACACTCTACACTGACACCTGTACATGTTGCTTTCCAGCTCTTTATACACAGATTGCACGGACACTACCCCTTTATAGCACAAATCTTTTAAGCGTGGATCCCGTCGAGTACGACGGACAATCTGGGTGCTAATACCTTCCCAGGTTGTAACCAACCCCCTTTCTCAGTCTCTCTGGTTCGCAAACCGTCTTATCCATCTTTTTCTAGGCTTATGCAGCATTGCCTTTCCTCCGGGATAAAAATGCCTAGCTGGCGACTCTATTCATTCTCCAGTGAGTTCACGGCTGTGTGTTCTCACTGTTCCCTTCGCCGACCGTTCGCGTCTGTACCTTCATTTGATCCATTTCATTTGTCGGGAGCGACAGCTTGGCGACTCTGCTGGGGATCCTTATACTGCAACCAGGGCTTCTGGTTCTTTTTGTGGGTTCCTCCTAGCGCTTGATTGATTTGTGTTTATTGGGGTGCTTTGTGTTATTTGTGTTTGTATATTTGCTTTATGTATTGCTTTCTGTACAGCTTTATTTATTGCTTTCTTTATTGCATTTGTATATATATCATATTGTCATACTGTTGCTGGCTGGATCTGGTTTCTCTGTTTTGGTGGGTGGGGTTCATTGAGAGTTAAGGTCCTACACCTGGGACCTGAGTGACACCTAGGATAGAGTGGACCATATTCTTTCCCATTCCATTTCGGTCTGGTGCGGGAATATGGAACACGGTTCAGATATGGGTTTCTTCTTGAGAACTCTGTGTTGCGGATTTCCTGCAATGCTAGGGGGATCTGGGAAGCCTGCTAAGTCTGGATGACCTTTTAGTTTGACCTTCAGAAACTGAGGTGAATTAGAGGAGGAATTGTTATGGTTATTGTAAACACTGTACCTCTGGGTTAGAAGTGTTTACACTTCTCATAACTGATCCAAGTCTGAGGATCCTTGTTCTAGATCACTACCTGTGAGGGGGTTGGGCTGTTTACAGGTTTGCAGGTACCTTGACCTCAGAATACCCTGTTACTTTGACTTTGTTAAGAATGCTCCATGTTGGATAGTTCTTGTGATTCTAAAACCCTGGACATGTGGCTCTTTATTTGAGTCCCCCACCTTGGTTACTGGATTTATAGACCTCCATCTGGAATTCTTGAACACACATGGATCTATACCAAGGCAGTTAATCAGATCCAGCTCAGTCACAGACCCTTTGCATCTCATTTGCATACATACTCATTGCATCATATTAACATGTGCTTATTTGTTTTTCAGGGTATCCATTTTCATCAGGTTTTGGTTTTGACCCCATCTGCAGTTTTGACCTGTCTCCACCAGCATTTGCTTCAGTTCTTCAGATACTTGCACTAGCCAGCCAGTGGCCCACTTCTCAGCATCTTCATCAGCATTTATTCTACTTAGTCTTCAGCATCATGGCTCCAAAGAAAAGCAACATCACTTATCATTTCTTCCAACCAGACTTATCAGACATCAGGAGGATCCAAACCCTGATTACACCAGATCACCTATCTTTGTTCAGAGAAAGCTATGGGGATATACTTGACTTGGTCATGGATCTGGACCCATCTCAGAGGAGCCTCATCCATACCTGCATCCAGTTCTATGACCCCCCATTGAGGTGCTTCACTTTTAGAGACTTCCAGTTGGGGCCTCTATTGGAGGAGTACTCATATCTGACTGGTTTGCCTATCAAAAGAGAGATCCCTTTTAATCCTGAAATGGTTTTTCCCAGCAATGGAGAGATAGCCAGAGCTTTGCACTTGGAGCCTGCCTTGATTGAGCAACATGTGACCTCCAAGGCTAAGGTCCCTGGTTTTCATCTGGATTTTCTGATTTCTCAAGCTAGTCTGAAGGCCTCCCTGGGGGATTGGAAAGCTGTTTGTGCTTTGTTGGCCTTAAGTGTATATGGAATTGTGTTGTTTGCAGATGAGCCCAGATTCATCAGCAAGAATGCAATCCATTTGTTCATCCTGAAGAACCCAGTGCCAACTTTGCTGGGTGACCTCTACTACTCAGTGCATCAGAGGAATGAGAAGCAGAGGGGGAAGTTAGTAAGGTGCTGTGCTCCACTATTCCATGCTTGGCTTCTCAGGCATCTGCCCAGGACAGATGCATTCCTGAACCCTCACCAGCAAAGCAATTGGGCTAAGAGGCTCACTACTCTCACTTCAGCAGACATCAGATGGTGCACTCAGAGCACCAAGGGCAGAGATATTATCACAAGTTGTGGACACTTTCCCAATGTACCTTTGGTAGGAGTTAAGGGAAGTATCAACTACAACCCTCTGTTGTTCAAGAGGCAATTAGGCTATGCACTGGTCCATGCTCCTAGGGAACAAGACTTGGTTGAGACCCTCTACTGTGAGAACAAAGTTAATCTTGCAACTGTTAGGCAGGCTGCCTGGGCCTGGGATCATGTTCAAACCAAAGGAGTCACTATTTTGGGAAAGTGCAATAATGTGGCATCAGCCCAATATCATGAGTGGTCCTATGTTAGAGCCCAATTCTCTGGATTGCCTTTCACCATAGAAGACATGCCTGAGTCATCATCAGCACCACCCCCGGCTACTATCAGTCTGGAGAAGTTTGAAAGCCTGAAGGAAAGGAATGAGAAGTTATCCCAAGCCTTGCAGAAGACCCTCCGGGAGAGGAGTGAAGGTGTGAGGGAGATTGAAAGATTAGAGAAGCTGAGAGTTGAGCACTTGACTAAAATTGAGAAGTCTGGAGAGTACATCAACAAGTCTAAAGCTGGTGAGCAGATTCTGAAGAATGCTTGTAAAGAAGCCCAGTTCCAGAGAGCAAGAACGGACTTGTATTTGAAAGAGAGTCAGGCCAGATGGGTCCGGATCACTGAGGCCCGCACTCTAGAAGACAAGAGAGTCCAGGACAAAATGGAGCAGATGGAGAAAGCCCTGGCAGCAGCCCAGAAGGAAATTTCAGAGCTAGAAATCAGAGCTGGAGTGAAGAGATCTAAAGACCAAAGTCAGAACAAGAAGTTGACTGCAGCTGTTGCAACAAGAAACCTTCTCATCAGAAGTCTCACGGAGCGTCCGGCTGATCCTGTGACCGAGGCACTTCTTAAGGAAGTTCGTGAGGATGAGTTTGGCCTTGGAGTTTGATCATTTGCTTGTTGTTATTCCTATTTCATGTACTTTTGCTTTTGCTTTTGTAATGTATTTTAACCCTTTTAAAGGCTTGTGTTGTAAAAAGAACAACTTGTATTATTTCACCTTTGTAATATATTTGTGTTGGTTTTTTATTTGGGTTCACTTCCAAAGCAACTTCAAGCAGCATCATCTTCAAGGGTCTGGAAGGGTCAAAACTGAAGACCAAACCGGATACCCTTGATAGCAAATAAGCACAACTGCATTGCATACTAACCCTTTTGTTTGTTTTGTAGGTTTTGTTTTATTGTTATTAACCTCTGTTGTGATATTCAGGCAGAATTGCTCGTCGCCGGGTGTTTCCTCTCAACAGGCCACACAGGTACCCAACTAGAAGCAACCTTCCGGGCATCCAAATGGACCAGTTGCAGCAAGACCTCAATGAGGCCAGAACCCATATGGCTAACGAAAGGGTGGAGATGAGAACCCAGATAAATCAATTCATGGAAGTAATGAATAACTTAGCTCAAAGCCAGGAGAGGCTTAGGGTTTTGGTAGAGGGGAGAGCTCAAGAGGACCCCCATGTGGGAACTGCTGGCACAAGTAACAACGAAAGGGTGCAACCACATGTTAATCCCCCGGTGTTTGGCCCACATCTACATCCTGAGATCCACATTCCCGCAAACGTTCAGGGAACAGCTACTGCAGCCAGAGTGCTTCAAGAGGATCCTCAGGAGGACCAATTTACAGTGATGGGTGCTGGAGAAGAGGCCTATGATAGGCGATTGGATGAAATAGCTGAAAAGTTGAGATCACTGGAGTCTCAAAATTCTTTGGGCTTCGACGTCATGGACATGGGGCTGGTAGACGGGGTCAGGATCCCCCATAAGTTCAAGCCTCCTTGTTTCGAAAAGTATAACGGGACTTCATGCCCCCGGACTCATCTACAATCGTTTCTGGGAAGGCTGAAGGCCTACACAATGGATGAGAAACTTTGGATGTTTTACTTCGAAGACAGTTTGACTGGAGCATCGAGGGAATGGTATTCCCACTTGACAAGGGCAACTGTAAGATGCTGGAAGGACCTGGCAGAGGCCTTCATCCGACAGTATCAATACAACTTAGACATGGCACCCAACAGGACTCTCCTAATGGGAATGTCACAGTCGTCAAGGGAAAGTTTCCGTGAATATGCCCAAAGATGGAGGCAATTGGCTGCTGCCGTTCAACCACCAATGTCTGAAAGAGAAATGGCAGACATGTTTATGAACACTCTCCAGGGAACGTATATTGACAGGTTGGCTGCTTTCTCTTCCACCAGCTTCGCCGATGTTGTCATAGCTGGAGAGAGAATCGAAAGCCTGTTGAAAATGGGTAAGATATCTGATAATGGTGCAAGCTCGTCCAGTGGTACAAGAAAGCCTTTTGCAGGCCCGAGAAGATCTGGCGAGACCAATGCCATTCACACCAACAGGGGTAGGCCCCAGTATGTTCCCAGAACAATAGCAGCAGTCACAATCCCTGCTCCAGCTCATCCTCAGCCGGTCTATCAGCCTCCTCAACAAAATTTCCAACAGCAACCTCAGTATCAGAATCAATATCCTCCAAGAAGCAACTACAACAACAACTCCAACAACAACAATCAACAGAGGCCATTTCAGCAGAGGCCCTCCCAAGCTAACCGGGTGATCGACCCGATCCCAATGCCGTATGCTGCCTTGCTGCCACAACTTCTGAAACTCAACCTAGTTGAGCTAAGAACGTTGGCACCTCCGGACCCCAACAGCCTACCAAGAAACTATGACTCCAATGCTAGGTGTGCTTTTCATTCCAACGCACCTGGTCACAGTACAGAAAAATGCAGAGCTCTGCATATGAAGGTACAAGATTTGGTAGACTCCAAGGCTCTGAATTTTGCGCCTCCACCCAATGTCAATAAGAACCCAATGCCACACCATGGTGGTCCCCGAATTAATGCCATTGAAGAAGACCAGCAGTCTTATTTGATAACTGGGGTGGATCAGATCAGGACACCATTGGTGGAAATCAAAGCTCAGCTCCGTGAAAACAACATATTTCCGGGGTGTGAGCTGGGGTGCCCTTACTGCAATATTTCTTGGAATGGGTGTGAGGACCTGAGGAATGGCATTGACAGCCTTATTAAGAGTGGCCTCTTACAAATCACAACATCATTCCCGGCAAATCCGGCAACTTCATCAACAACGGTTTCAGACCCTCCTACAACTACAACAACTAATGTTCCCAACAATTCATCAACACCATCAGCAAGTACTTCATCTGTCCTACCAAATGATCAGTTTTCAACAGTTTCTCCTGCTACAACATCAGCTTCATTCCATTTCGACTCTCCATCAACAACAACAACAGTCCTTCCATCAGGACCTCCTACAACTCCAGCAAACGATCATGAAGATGTCTCTACTGTTACCATCTTCTACGATCCAGAGAATAACTCCGCCTACCATTCAGAGGGTGCTGCTCCCACTAGAGCACCAGTTACTATCTTTTATGATCCACAAACTATTGCAATCCCTTCAGCAGCAGCAATCAGTCCAGTTACCGTCACAGTACCTGGACCTGTACCATATGAAAGCAATAGGGCCATCCCTTGGCACTATGGCTCTGACGTGTACTGTGAAGGGAGAAGAATCACTCTTGAAACATCAGCACCTGCACCACAAATTGATAATGTGGGCGGAGGCGGAGGCTTCACCCGAAGCGGACGTCTCTTTGCTTCACAAGTCCAAAGACCTACTGCCGAAGCAGAAGCCGCTGCCAAGGCAAAAGGAAAAGGCCCGGTGCAGGAAGATCCAGCTGTCAAAGAAGCCCTGAAGACTCCATTTGATCAGGAAGTTGATGAGTTCATGCGGATCATCAAAAAGAGTGATTATAAAGTCGTGGATCAGCTTCATCAGACACCATCCAAAATCTCCATCCTCTCACTGCTCATGTGCTCCGAAGCCCATCGGAATGCACTACTGAAGGTACTGCACGCAGCTTACGTGCCCGAGGAGATTACTGTCAACCAATTGGAAACCGTTGTTGGAAACGTTACTGCTAGCAACGGGCTAGGGTTCACCAATTCTGACCTGACAGTGGATGGTCGCAATCACAACAAAGCCTTGCACATAACCATGGAATGCAAAGGAGCTGTCCTTTCACATGTGCTGGTGGACACAGGTTCTTCCCTGAATGTCTTACCAAAGAAGGCTCTGGTGAAGCTTGAATATGATGGACTGGCATTGAGGCCCAGCAACCTGGTGGTACGAGCCTTTGATGGCTCAAAGAGATCGGTGCTGGGAGAGATTGAGCTGCCTGTGACAATTGGCCCGCAGACCTTCAAAACTATCTTTTATGTGATGGACATTCAGCCCGCCTACAGCTGTTTGTTGGGTAGACCCTGGATTCACGCCGCTGGCGCGATAACGTCTACCCTTCACCAAAAGTTAAAATATGAGTGGGAAGGCCAAGTTGTCACAATCTGTGGGGAAGAGGATATATTTGTTAGCCATCTGGCTACTTACAAATATATTGAAATGGATGGTGAGATCGTTGAAACAATGAGCCAAGGTTTCGAAGCCTTGAATGTGAATGAAGCATCTGCTGTGTCAGGGATCTCCATGTCATCATACCAACAAGCCCGGAAGGTTGTTGAGGAAGGAACTGCCCTAGGCTGGGGCAAGGTTTTAGCTGTGGAGGAAAAGAAGGACAAGTTTGGGTTGGGTTACAGACCAACTCAACATCAAGTGAAGGCTGCTGGAGAGCCTGGTTTTGTCAGTGGGGGGATGCTTACCCCCGATGCTATCAACTGTCTGGAAGACGAGCTGGAAGAGGAGCGCAACCTGGAGAATTGGATTCGTCCGAAGATCCCGGGGAGCAGTGTCTCGAACTGGTCTTCCCAGGGAATTATAAGTGTTACTCGAGCAGAGTAATTATTATTTCCTGTATTTTTATAAGCATGCATCAAAGTCTTGCATCTTGCCCAAGATGACAAGACTCATTTTGTAATCAGGGCCATCTGTACTTTTGTGCAAACAAGATTAAATTAATGAAATATCAGACAATCTTTTTGCAAACGAGTCTTTTTCTTTTATGCTCACTGTTTTTCCATTTTCTTTTTGTACAAAAAATAAATGGCAGTGTTTTTCAAAATGACAACTTCATTTCACTTTTCTAAATAAGACTAAAATCAGATCACTAAAATGAACCAATTAAACCCTTGCAGAGAGTGCCTTCCTGACAGCACCGACAACAGCACGGCTATGACATCGTATGACTTTGACAATCCGATCAATCAAGCTGATGAAGGGGTTGAAGAAGAATATGAGCTTCCTGAAGAGCTGGCCAGGTTGTTACGTCAAGAGGAAAGGGTCATTACCCCTCACCAGGAGGAGGTTGAAGTGATTAATCTTGGTACAGAGGAAAATGTGAAAGAAGTCAAGATCGGGGCCTGCCTGCAAAACTTAGTGAAGAAGCAACTGATAGATTTGCTTCAAGAGTATGTTGATGTGTTTGCTTGGTCGTATCAGGACATGCCAGGGTTGGATACCGATATAGTTGTGCACAAGCTGCCTTTGAGAGAAGAGTGCCCTCCAGTCAAACAAAAGCTACGCCGTACTCGTCCAGACATGGCTATGAAAATCAAGGAAGAGGTACAAAAGCAATGGGATGCCGGATTCCTTGCTGTAACTAGCTACCCGCCGTGGGTTGCTAACATAGTACCTGTGCCTAAGAAGGACGGTAAAGTTAGAATGTGTGTTGATTACCGGGATCTGAACAGAGCCAGCCCGAAAGATGATTTCCCATTACCTCACATTGATGTATTGGTGGATAATACGGCTCAGTTCTCGGTATTCTCCTTCATGGATGGATTTTCAGGATACAACCAGATCAAAATGTCACCTGAAGACATGGAGAAGACAACATTCATTACACCCTGGGGCACGTTCTGCTACAAGGTAATGCCATTTGGGCTCAAGAATGCCGGTGCGACGTATCAACGGGCTATGGTAACATTATTCCACGATATGATCCATAAGGAAATCGAGTGTTATGTGGATGACATGATTGCCAAGTCCCTTACAGAGGAAGACCATCTGGTGAATCTGCTCAAGTTGTTCAAGCGTCTGAGAAAGTATCAACTGAAGTTGAACCCCAACAAATGCACATTCGGGGTGCGATCCGGTAAGTTGCTGGGCTTTATTGTAAGCGAGAAAGGGATCGAGGTTGACCCTGATAAAGTCAAAGCCATCCAAGAGATGCCTGCACCGAAAACAGAGAAAGAAGTTCGAGGGTTCTTGGGTAGATTGAACTACATTTCAAGGTTCATATCTCACCTCACAGCAACCTGTGAACCTTTGTTCAAACTGCTAAGAAAGGAACAAACGGTCAGGTGGAACGAAGATTGCCAAAGGGCTTTTGACAAGATTAAAGAATATCTGCAAGAACCTCCAATCCTTATGCCGCCAGTTGAAGGAAGACCTCTGATTATGTATTTGACAGTATTAGAAGAATCAATGGGGTGTGTGCTGGGCCAGCATGACGAGTCTGGTCGAAAAGAGTATGCAATATACTACCTAAGCAAAAAGTTTACCGACTGTGAACAACGTTATTCACTGCTCGAGAAAACTTGCTGTGCTTTAGCGTGGGCTGCTCGCCGACTAAGACAGTATATGTTGACCCACACTACTTTATTAATCTCAAAAATGGACCCAGTCAAGTACATATTTGAGAAGCCGGCGCTTACCGGACGGGTTGCAAGATGGCAGATGATTCTCACAGAGTATGACATCCAATACACATCTCAGAAAGCCATCAAGGGCAGTGTACTATCTGAATATCTTGCTGAGCAACCCATTGATGATTACCAGCCAATGAGGTTTGACTTCCCGGATGAAGACATCATGTTCATTAAAGCAAAAGATCACGACGAGCCTATTCACACTGAAGGGCCTGACCCAGAGGAAGAATGGACTATGATGTTCGACGGGGCTGTTAACATGAATGGCCGTGGTGTTGGTGCAGTACTCATTACACCAAAAGGAGTTCACATGCCTTTCTCGGCAAAACTCACTTTCAACTGCACTAACAACGAAGCTGAATACGAAGCTTGCATTATGGGTCTTGAGGAAGCCATTGACCTCAGGATTAAGACTTTGACCGTATTCGGAGATTCAGCTTTGGTAATCAATCAGACTAATGGAAAATGGTACACCCACCAAGATCATCTGATACCTTACAGGGATTATACAAGAAGGTTACTGACTTTCTTCACAACAGTCAAACTTGAGTATATCCCTCGGGATGAGAATCAATTTGCAGATGCCTTGGCTACCATTTCGTCCATGATCAAAGTTCAGACTGCTAACTTTGTACCTCAGATTTCAGTATCGAGACTTGATAGGCCAGCATATGTATTTGCAGCAGATGTTGTTAAAGACGACAAGCCTTGGTTCCACGACATTAAGTGCTTCTTGGAGGATCAAACATACCCACCTGGGGCATCTTCCAATGATAAGAAGACTTTAAGAAGGCTTGCTGGGAGTTTCTTTCTGAACACTGATGGATCTTTATACAAGAGGAACTTTGACATGGTACTCCTCAGATGTGTTGACAAGACGGAAGCAGATTTACTGATGCATGAAGTGCATGAAGGTTCTTTTGGTACCCATGCTGGAGGACATGCAATGGCCAAGAAGTTATTAAGATCAAGCTATTACTGGATCACAATGGATGCAGACTGTTGTGCTTACGCCAGGAAATGCCACAAATTCCAGATCTATGCAGACAAAGTGCATGTACCTCCGAATCCTTTGAACGTAATGTCTTCACCATGGCCCTTCGCCATGTGGGGCATTGATATGATTGGCAAGATTGAGCCAACTGCTTCAAACGGCCACAGATTCATCCTGGTCGCCATCGACTATTTCACCAAGTGGGTTGAAGCAGCC
The DNA here is from genome assembly GCA_963966055.1 of Lathyrus aphaca. Lineage (NCBI taxonomy): Eukaryota > Viridiplantae > Streptophyta > Magnoliopsida > Fabales > Fabaceae > Lathyrus > Lathyrus aphaca. The sequence goes on from OZ014524.1 coordinate 288,708,154, forward strand.
TCATATGCAAATGTCACAAGGCAAGTGGTAGCCCGATTCCTGAAAAGAGATATCATCTGTCGGTATGGAGTTCCCGAGCGAATCATTACTGATAATGGTTCCAATCTCAACAACAAAATGATGACTGAATTATGCCGGGACTTCAAGATCCAACATCACAATTCTTCTCCTTACAGGCCAAAGATGAATGGCGCTGTTGAGGCAGCAAATAAGAATATCAAGAAGATTGTGCAGAAGATGGTAGTCACCTACAGAGACTGGCATGAGATGCTACCGTTTGCCTTGCATGGGTACCGCACATCAATCAGGACATCCACTGGGGCAACACCGTATCAACTTGTATATGGTATGGAGGCAGTCCTACCAGTTGAAGTTGAATTACCCTCGTTACGGGTATTAATGGATGTCAAATTGAATGAAGCAGAATGGGTTAGGTCCCGATACGAGCAACTGAGTCTGATCGAAGAGAAGAGATTGGCTGCAATCTGCCACGGACAGCTATATCAGAAGAGAATGAAAAGAGCCTTCGATCAGAAAGTCAGGCATCGAGAGTACCGAGTGGGAGATCTTGTGCTGAAAAGAATCCTTCCTCCTCATACAGACCACAGGGGCAAGTGGACTCCAAATTACGAAGGACCATTCGTCGTCAAGAAAGTCTTCTCTGGTGGAGCACTGATGCTCAGCACCATGGATGGTGAAGATTTTCCATCCCCTGTGAATTCAGATGCAGTTAAAAAATACTTCGTGTAAAATGACCCGCTGGACGTAAAAACAGAATGTAAGTCCAGGCAAAAATAGGGCATCCCGGCGAGTCAAAAACAGAATAAAAGACTCGGGCAAAAATAAGGGAAATAAATAAAAAATGTACACCCGCTGAGCTGAAAAGCCGCATTGGACAGCTCAGGCAAAAATGGGTATCCCGATGGATTGAAAACCCGAAAGGGCGATCCATGCAAAATAAGGGAATGAGCGAACAACTGCACTCTGAATTCGTCTGTGTCACTTACGACTTGGAAAGCTTTGACAGAATCAAGCTCCGATCAGAATCAACTTTCTCCAGAAAGCAAGACGAGAAGAATGTCATTGTCATACGAGTCATAGCGGGAGAGGAAGCTCCTCAAAGCGTCATCAACACTGCCAACACTTTATTTCTCAATTTGTAACAATCTCCTCATTTCAGGAGATATGTTTCTTTGACTGTATCTTGCCAATTCAGGGCACATGAATTAATAAAATCAGATTTTCAGTCATGTTTCGTTTTTTATATTCATGTTTTGCAAAGGTTTGTCTGATATCTCTAAAAATACAATTGCATAAGTACAGATGCTTTTCTCTAAAAGTAAAGTACATGCTTACAGGGAATATACCTACTCTCGAAAGTACTTATCCCCTATGACAAGATTCAGTAAGGGATACCTCGGGACCTTTGTGTGTTTCCTTATCTTTGCAGGATTGCAGGTATCCGGAACGCAACTTGGGGCATGCAAGGTATATCTCAGCAAGCTGGCAAATCAACACAAGATATCAGTATCCGAAATACTCTATCCCCAGCTGAGTTTGCTTCCCATTGCTCTCCCCAGCCGGTTTGCTTCTCATCATCTCCCCACAGAGCTTCAGGCCTCTATTCAGAAGAGCAACGCACGAAGAAGTCACAACAGAGAGGAAAGAGCTTCTACAAACCCCAGCTGGGTCCCGTATTATAAGAATATGTCAATCAGTGACCTCTGCCCCAAGCAGATACATCATTAGATCTACCAACGATCTTATCCCCAGCTGGGATGTTCACTCCAAGTAGATCAGTCAGAGATCTTCGCAGCAACGGGATCCGAATCCCGGATATTTGCCTCCTTGCATAATCATAGCATTCGCATCATATTCACCCTCAGAGCGTAGCATTCCGTCTAATACGGAGCATTACGGCAAAAATCAAACGCATAGCATAATCATAAGTCATGTTGTGAATCAGCACTTGTAAATAATGACTATTCATTATCATTATACAGAAAAATCCCCATCAGGGTCCCAGCAAAAGCAGTTGCCTCTCAAATCACGAACACCAGTGCATACACCTTTTGACACCTGTCCGTGTCATCATTTCCCCAAGCAGGTTGCCTGAATACACTTTACAAACCAAGATCACCAGTACTACAGATATTTCATGGCACCCGTCCGTGTCAAATCACTAGCAAAAGCCAAAGACATCCTCTTTGCACTCACATATACCTATACACAATCCTTGACACCCGTCCGTGTCATATCCCCAGCATGGTCGCCTATACATATATATACTTTTTCTTGACACCCGTCCGTGTCATATCTCCAGCGCAGTCGCTTGCACCTCTATCGCCCACATACTTGTTAATATTATACTTATCTCTCTTGACACTCGTCTGTGTCACTCTCCCCAGCAGATAAACACTCATATATATGCTCACCACTCATTGGTACACCTATACGGATACTCGTCCGTATCTTGTATACATCATCACTCATATCCCCACAGATTCGACAGTAGTCCTTGTTCTTTGTTAACCCGTTAGTACTCGTCCGTACCATCATCTCAGAGCATGCGTCAAGCGTTTGTTTCTACCTGATACTCGTCCGTATCAAAGTTCTAGGGATGCTCGTCCGCATCCTTAATCCATACACGTGTCAAACACTCATGTCTTCTTGAATATAGATACTCGTCTGTGTCTATTATTCCCCAGAAGAATTCTTTCAGATGCAACACTCGTCCGTGTTCTTTGTTAACCAGTTGATACTCGTCCGTATCATCATCTCTGAGCATGTGTCAGTTTGTTTCTACATGATACTCGTCCGTATCATAGTCTTAGGGATGCTCGTCCGCATCTTTAATCTATACACAATACCCAATACTTATACCTTTTGTTTCTTGGATGTAAACGCTCGTCCGTGTTTACTATATCCCCAGTAGATCGCCAACAGATTTCTTTTCTTATCTAACACTCGTCCTGTGTTACGATAACCCTGAGAGCAGCCGTACCCTGCTGAGTGGTCGTCCTCCACTTCTTGATGGTCGTCCTCCATCATGCTCATCCGATGGCCGTCCCCGTCGTTGACTTTTAGCAGCCGTCCCCTGCTAGGTGGTCGTCCTCCACCTTTTGATGATCGTCCTTCATCACTTTATCCAATGGCCGTCCCCATTGTTGATTTTGGTTATCTAACACTCGTCCTGTGTTACGATACACCTTGAGAGCAGCCGTCCCCTGCTGAGTGGTCGTCCTCCACTTCTTGATGGTCGTCCTCCATCATGCTCGTCCGATGGCCGTCCCCATCGTTGACCTTTTCTATCCGATGGCCGTCCCCATCGTTGATATTTTCGGCAGCCGTACCCTGCCAGGTGGTCGTCCTCCACCTTTGATGGCCGTCCCCATCATATTACCTTTATTCCCAACAGAGCAGCCGTCCCCTGCTAGGTGATCGTCCTTCACCTTTGATGGCCGTACCCCATCATCTGTTTATTTCATTTATTCATTAATCCGATGGCCGTCCCCATCGTTGGTTACCTTGCTTTATTGAACTTGATGGCCGTCCCCGTCATGTTTCATTAATCCCCAGAGAATGCTACAGCTTTATCTTGATGGACGTCCCCATCATAATATCTTATTTTCCCCAGCTAGTCGGCCGTCCCCGTCTTAGCTTTACCTTTATCCCCAGCATGTCGGCCGTCCCCGTCATCGCTTTGCGCACTTTTCCCAGCATGTCGGCCGTCCCCGTCATTTGCTGTTTACCCAGCAGTCGTCCTCTGCTCGACGGTCGTCCTCCGTCGCCCACACTTTACAGTATACTTTATTTTCCTTTACAATCTATATCCCTTTTCTTCTTCATTCTGTGAGTGCAAATTTCGGACTGTCTTTGGTATTCAACCACAAGTTATCTTGTTTGGCCTGTTAAGCCGTCGCTTACAACCTACACAGCTAACTCATGTTTGAATAGGGGCAGCTGTAAACACCCCAAATTTGCCCTCACCCATTCACACATGGCTTGTGATCATCTCATATGCATATACACCATCATATCATCTCATAGTACCTTTTTGATTCACTGGATAGTTTCTAGGGCATCTGTGCCTAGGGTTTGTGATCTGAGCAACCTCAGGGCTCTTGAGCCATTCCAAAGGCCACCAATCAACTCAAAGGGATCCATGTGTGCCCAATCATCATAATACATCCTCACAAAGTCAAAATTGCAAAGGAATCACAAGAACTAGGGTTTGAGTGGATGCAGAGCCAGTTTGAACTGCACAGTTGACTGAAAATTAGGGTTTTGGTTTCAGAGGCCATAACTCCAAATTTTTTGGTCATTCTTGTTTCCATTGATCTCTATATGGTATAGGGAGTATGCATACCAATTTTCATGAAGAAATTCCATGGGGAAGTCATCTGATCAAGGGTTGACTTTTCAGACAAGTCAGTGTAAAATCAGGGCATCTGAGGCCCCCAATGACCCAACCAATGGGTGATCTTCATCATTTTGAGTGTATATGATCTTTATTTGATCATGGAAGAAGGTTGAAGTTCATGGAAATCAAGAATTTAGGGTTTTTGCAAAAGTTGACTTTTTGAGTTTTGTTGACTTTTCAAGAATGCATCATTTTAGGTCAATTTTCAAGCCTTGATTCATGATCCAAAAATGCTTCAAATGGAAAAACTTTGGTCATGAAAGTTGTAGATCTCATCTTTCCCTTTTCAAAAAGTACAAGAACATGATCAAACTCTTCATGGATCAAAAGTTATGGCCTTGCAAAGTTAGCAAAAATCATTGATTTTCAAGTTATGCACCAAAAGGAAATTTTGCAAAACCATGTACTAAGTCAAAATGCAACCTCTAATTCATTTCAAACCAGCATGTAAGCATCCTCTAAGTCATGAAAATCAGAAGTGAACTAGGAATGCCCATGATTTCATGCTTGGTTGGCCAAAAGATCACATGTGAACCAAAAGTACAACAAGTTGCAAAACACTCATGATCACTCCTCACAACTTGCAACATTGGCTGCTGAACTTTCCATAGTCTCTCACCACCCCATGCTGCGCCAGTCCTAGCCTTGTACCAAGCCTAGATCAAGCCATGCTTTCTCTTACAAAGAAATGGACATTTTGCAAAAAGTAAACTTACCAATCACTATAGGCCAGGTCACATCACCTGACCTATAGGATTAAAATATGTTATCAATTTGCAAGCTGAACATAACAAGGGCCAAGGCTGAAACACACACATTCACAACTTACACAAAAACCTCCCAACTTGCAAGTTCTATCGAATCCATTCACACAGCCTCTAAACACAAAAACTTTCTTCATCAATCATCTCACCACACTCCATAGGCCACCCAGCACCCAAAGCACAAGCCCAAAACAGCCTGAATACCCCATAGCCATTGCTCACCTTCATTCTGCAACTTCATTCGAATCTCTTTCCACAAGCCACAAACAGCCAAACAAACCTTGCAAAGCTTCTCTACACACTTCATAGATCACAAACAAACACTCACCATGACCTGAAACCTCCAGAATCTCATCTGCCATTGTTGACTGAACTGAAGCAGTTCTCTTCGAAACTCATCATCCAGCAAATCTAAACTCATTTTGAGCATTCAAGCATCTTTGGGGGACCAAGAGGAGCAGCTTGCACTGAAGGAAGAGGCCTGAAAGTTCCAGCACTGAAAGCTCCAAATCTCAGGTAGCTCCAAATATTTTTTTCCAGAAATCACTTTTGTTGTTATAGACTTGTTCTTCATGCTTGCCTGATCACTCTGGTACCATTAGTTTTTGAAATGGCTTTGTTTTAAGAGTTTAATTTGAGATTGAAGCTTACGAACCCTAGAACTTTCTCTCTTCGATTCAGCTTGTTTAGGTTAAATAAATTTGTTTTGGGAGAGGGGTTTAGTTCGTGAGAGTGTTAGGATCATTTCTCTGGCTTTAGATTTCATTTATGTTACGTTTTGAGGGAGTTGGGTGATTCTCAGGTGAGGGCTGGCCGGAGAAGACGACCGGAAGTCTTCTCCGGCAGCCTGAAAGTGATTAGGGTTAATTGCATTTAATTAGGGCAAGGTTTGAATCTAGGCCCTTGGATTGTGTTTCCCGCGCGCATATGAGTGGCCTGGATCTTTTCATTAAGTCTTAATTTTGATTTAATATTTAATTAATCAGGTTTAATTTGGTTTGAATTGGGACCACACGATTGCGCGCCAAGTCAACCTTCATATCCCCAGAATCAATCTCACGCGTCCATTCTGTTTACTTTTCTTTTTATTTGATTTTAATTCATTTTCTTTTCAATTAGTTTGTATAATTTATTTAAAATAGTTAAAAAATCATAAAAATTATGAAACTTTTTCTTTAAGGTTTTATTAATTTTTATGACCCAAAAACATTTTTATTTTATTTTTTATCATTAAAAAAGTATTTTTAAATATTTAAAAGATTATTTTTAATTGATTAATGAGAATTAATTAATTAAAAATACTTTTAGGTATTTAAAAATTACAAAAAAATTCATGAAGTGTTCTAAGACATTTAGAAACATTGTCCAACCTTCAAACCAAATTTCTTTTTTGATCTTGATGCATTTTAAGAATTTCTCATAGAATTAAATCATTTTTGATGCATTATTTTGATCATATGTTTGAAAATTCATTTCTGCCTTTTGGTGAAGGTTGAGACATTGGTTCTTTTTGCATTGTTTTCCATTTGACATGTACTTTCAAGGATAAAAAGGCCATGATTTGATCTTGCATTTCCTAATTGATTGGCATTTCTTTTGTTACAAACCCTAAAAAACCCTAATAACTTGTAAAATTCATAACTTGAGTTTGGTTGAGAGTTGAGAGCTCCCCTTTGGGCAGTGGTTCATTATAGGTCTAGGGTTTCTTTAGGTACCATTTTCCATTTTTTATGTTAAGGTTTGCTTCTGTTTTTGGTTTATGTGTGATGTTTGATCCATGAACCCTAATTTGGGCCTTCTCTTGCATCCTTCTTGCATTTCCTTGCATAACATGACTTGCCATTGCATTTTGTGCATTCTTATGATTCATTTGACATCTTAAGACATGTATGAAGCATCATTGATCATTGCATCTCATATTTGCCATGCCATTTGTCTTGTATGATCCATAACATTTCATGTTTATTCATGTTCCCTAGCTTGCATCATTTGCATCCATGACCTTGTATGAACATCCCTATGCCTTGCCTCATGTTTGCAGCACTTCATAACATCATAATCATCATCAACATGCTTCTGGTTTGGCCTAGCATCATATCATTTCATTTCATTTAGCATTGTATTGCATTTGCTTCTAACATTTCAGGTGGTAAGTAACTTGAGAAGTGAATTTGCCTTCACTTCTCATAACTTTTCTTCTCATCTTCTTTTGCATACCTTGCTGCATTCTTACTTGTGTTTGAGTTTGAGCTTGCTCATTCTTCCTCCTCCCACTTTCTTTCCTCAAGTGACTTGACTTCTTGAATGAAGCAAGTCACTTTGCTTTCTCTTGATCTTGTTCATCTGCTTCCTGGTGGTTCATCTGAAGATTGTTTCTTGAAACCTCACAAACCTTAGGAACAACCAAGCATGATAATGAATTAGGGTTTTGATTAGTCCCCCTTCATAGTTTTTACCTTTGTGTCTCTCTTTGAGTCTTCTCTTCTCACCTCATAATCAGGGACTAAACCCTCAAGGCTTTAAGACTTTGTGATTAAGATCATGCCTGCATCCTTCTTTTAGGATGGAGTGTATAACTTTAATCCTAAGTCTTGGACCCTTAAGGTGTTGAAATCTCTTAACTAATCCATCTAATAATCATCAAGACATTACACTTGTAACTTGGGCCTTGCATTAGGGTTCTAATTCTTCCTTAAGTGGTTAAGAAGGACTAACCCTAATGTTAATGGACAAGTCCCCCTCAAGTTGTCTTACAAACAATAAAATTCACTTCATCATCATACCATTAATAAAATTCACTTAATCAAAGGCTTGTTTTGTCATGAGTTTAATCCCTAATCATGGATTAAGTTGAGGAGCTTTCCTCAGCTTAAACATTCTCATCTATTATCCTTCTTTTAGGATGGTGTAATGAGTCTGTTAAATCTCTGATTATGGCTTAACCTCATTACTTAACACTAAACAAAAACACAAAAACATCTAAATAATCACAAGTAGGTTAATGATCTTAATCCTACACCAAAGGTGACTAAGTGTGAGAACCTGACTTCACACTTAGGGTACTCTCATTACCCCTAATCAGAGGGAAGATGTGATGAGTTTACTAACCCATTGGTTTAGGCTTAAGCTCATTATCTTATGACAAACTCCAAAAAGAAATAAAAGACTGAAAACTCAAAAACAAACAACAATCGTCTCCTTCGGGATTCTTTTCTCATCACATTCACTCATAAACGAGAACTCGCTTCTTCCGTCTAATGCAAGACAGTAAGCACCTGAGCCAGACAGGTCATACACTTGAGCATAGACAAGTAAGCAGTTCATCAGTCAATTCATCTTTCGGTCTCTTTGGGTCGAACTACGGTGTTCTGACTTCCTCATTGCACGAGAGGATACGTAGGCATAACTTAACAGTTATCGAACAAAAGTCTCTGTCCATTCCCCCTCTTCCAGCTTCTTTCTCTTAGCCTCATGATCATGAGCAATTCATTCTCATTCTTACACTGACACTTTCATACTTCACATCACTTATACACTCTACACTGACACCTGTACATGTTGCTTTCCAGCTCTTTATACACAGATTGCACGGACACTACCCCTTTATAGCACAAATCTTTTAAGCGTGGATCCCGTCGAGTACGACGGACAATCTGGGTGCTAATACCTTCCCAGGTTGTAACCAACCCCCTTTCTCAGTCTCTCTGGTTCGCAAACCGTCTTATCCATCTTTTTCTAGGCTTATGCAGCATTGCCTTTCCTCCGGGATAAAAATGCCTAGCTGGCGACTCTATTCATTCTCTAGTGAGTTCACGGCTGTGTGTTCTCACTGTTCCCTTCGCCGACCGTTCGCGTCTGTACCTTCATTTGATCCATTTCATTTGTCGGGAGCGACAGTCATCAATCACTTCAAAGGGGTCTATGTGTGTTCAAGTATCATATTATATCCTCTCAAAGTCAAGAATGTCAAAGAATCACAAGAACTGGGATTGGTATAGAAGCAGAGCCAGGCTTGACTGCACAGATGACCTAAAATTAGGGTTTTGGTTTCAAAGGCCATAACTCCAAATTTTTTGGTCATTCTTGTTTCTATTGGTCTCTATATGGTATAGGTATTATGCATATCAATTTTCATGAAGAAATTCCTTGGGGAAGTCATCTGATCAAAGGTTGACTTTCTGAACAAGTCAGTGCAAAACCAGGGCATCTGAGGCCCCCAATGACCCCACCAAAGGGTGTTCTTCATCATTTTGATTGCATATGATCTTTATTTGATCATGGAAGGATATGGAAGTTCACAAAATTGAAGAGTTTCAAGTTTTTTGCAAAGTTGACTTTTTGGGCAAGTTTGACTTTTCATGAAAATGTCATTTTATGCAACTTTTTCAACCCTTACTTTTTGATCCAAAAATGCTTCAAATGAAAAAACTTTGGTCATGAAAGTTGTAGAATAGATCTTTCCCTTTTCAAAAAGTACAAGAACATGACCTAATTCATTTTTGATCAAAAGTTATGGCTTGTCAAAGTTGGCAAAAATCACTAAATTTCAAGTCATGCACCAAAGAGGCAAAGTTGCAAATTCATTTCTCAAGGCCAATTAAGTCATCAAATGGGCTTCTAATCCACACAACATGATCACACAACATCTAAAAACCAGAATGCACCCAAGAAATCACATGTTTTATGGCCCATGGATCAAGTTTCTCTCATAAGAACCAAAGGCAAGCCAAGTTGCAAAAGTCATGATCACACCACATCCACTTGCTGCCTAGGTTGCTGATCAATCCTAGACCCTTCCTCACATCATGCTGTGCAGCACACCCTCCATGTACTTGGCTAGAACATGACCCATGCTTCTCTTACACAAAAGTTGACATTTTGCAAAAGCAACCATACCTATCACAAAAGGACATGTCACATCTTCTGACCAATAGGATTTGTTTATGTAAATCAAATGCTAGCCAAAGCACATAACAAGCCAGCCTGAAACAAGCCATAGCACCACATTCTCATTTTCACTCCATAGAGCAAAACCCTTCGAAACTCATCACACAGCTCAAAAACATACAAACAAACTTCATAGATCAACTCAACTCATCTTCCTGGTCACAAAGCATCCATCATCCTTGCCTTAAATTGCCAGAATCACAAACACGATTCCTTCACTGCACTGAACAGAACTTGTTCAAGCTTCCAAACCAGCTAACACAAACTCCTTCTAAGCATCAATATGTCATCAGGGGCCTAAAAGGAGTGTATTGCACAAAGGAAAGAGGTCAGAAAGTTGCAAACTGAAGAGCTTCAAACTCAGGTAGCTTCATGAACTTTTTTTCCAGAAGCATGATTTTAAGTTCTAAATAGCTTCTATGCACTCCCCTGGTCGTGAATATGTGATTATTTTTGAAAATGGTGAAGAAACCAGGATGTATGCTTTGTCTGAAATTTTTGCCCTAGAAATTGTTTGATTCGATTCTCCCTGTTTATGAATGATAAATGATGTTTGAGTGAGGGGTCTAATTAGTTTTTGAGTGGGGAAGAGTTCTGGGTTGTTGGATTTCATTTCCATTGCGTGTAGAGTGAGTTTGTGATTTTGGATGATCGGAGAAGACGACCGGAACAGTGTTCCGGTCGCCTGAAAGTCATTAAGGCTGGATTAGGGCTAATTAATTAGGGTTAGTGAGTTTGAATGTAGGCCGTCCAGATGCGCGCCTAGTCAACTCCCGCGCGTGTGAGTTTGAATGTTGGCCTTAGGATCAGTTGACTTCTTCATTAATTCATTTATTTTCATTTTTATTTTCATTTAAATACATCTGTTTTCTACAATTTATTAAAAATAGCAAAATTACTTAAACAATTCTGAAATTTTTTATACAAGCTTTTATTTAATTTCAGAAACCAAAAATATTTTTATTTTTATTTTTTGCATTTTAAAAATATTTTTAAATATTTAAGAGTTTATTTTTAATTGATTAATGAGAATTAATTAATTAAAAATACTTTTAGGTATTTAAAAATCACCAAAAAATTCATGAAACATTTAAGAACATTTAGAAACATTGTCCAACCCTCAAACCAAATTTATTTTTTGATCTTGATGCATTTTGAGAATTTTTCATGGAATTAAAATCATTTTGATGCATTATTTTGATCCAAACTTCCAAAAATCACTTCTGCCTAACCATAAAGAGTTGGACTTTGATTCTTTTTGCATTGTGTTTAGCATATCATGTAGTTTGTAAGATTAAATGGCCATGATTTGATCTTTCATTTTACATTTGTTTGGTATTTTTCTTGTTAAGGAACCCTAAAACCCTAGATAACTTAGGAAAATCATAACTTGAATTAGGTTAAGAGTTGGAACTTCTCCTTTGGGCAGTGAGTTAGTATAGGTTTAGGGATCCTTTGAGTGCATTTTCAATTTTTTGTATTGATGTTTGCTTCTGATTTTGGTTTGTGTTTGATGCTTTGATCATAAACCCTAATTTGGGCTTCCATATGCATCCACCTTGCATTTGCTTGCATAACATGACTTGCCATAGCATTCTATGCATTATTTTGATTCATTAAACATCTTAAGACATATTGAAAGCATGTTTGGTCATTGCATCATGTATATGCCATGTTGTATGTCATTTGCATCTCATAACTTCTCATGATTGGTTCATGGTTCTTAATCTGTCTCATCTGCATCCATTAGTTCATATAATCATCCTCATGTCTTGATTCATGTTTGAATCATCTCATAGCATCATTAACATCATGTATGTGCTTCTGTTTTTGTTTCTCACCATGCCATTGCATCCCATTTTGCATTGCATTGCATTCCTTCCCCTAACATTTCAGGTGGTAAGTAACTTTGAGAAGTGAATTTGCCTTCACTTCTCACATTTTCTTTTCATCCCTCTTATGCATCCATGCTGCATTTTATCATGTGTTTGAGTATGAGCTTGTTCATTCTTCTTCTTCTCACTTTCTTTCTTCAAGTGACTTGACTTCTTAAATGAAGCAAGTTACTTTGCTTCTCCTGATCCTTTCATTTGCTTCCTGGTGGTTCCACTGAAGACTTCTCTTGTAAACCTCACAAACCTTAGGAACAACCAAGCATGACAATGATTAGGATTTTGATTAGTTCCCCCCACTTAGTTTTACCTTTGTGTCTCTTTTGAATCTACGAATTTCAGAAGACAAAATAGGGTGTCTAGAATTTAATAGCAGGTTGTGTTTTATGTACCACTTTATGAGCTTTTAAGCAAAAGTGCATTTGTGACTTGATTGAAACTGTTAAGTAAGATCAAGCTGTTTTGTTTGAAGGATGTCTTCAATTTCAGTAAACTTGTAAACTTGATCACTGTGTGATTGAGGGGGAGTGAGTAGGGTACTCTTATCTAAGTGAGTCTTAGGTAGAAATTGCATTGGGTAAGTATTGAGTGATAGATTAAACAGGGTGGTTTAAGTCTAGAATTAATATTACTAATAGTGGATTTCCTCCTGGCTTGGTAGCCTCCAGATGTAGGTGTGGTTATACACTGAACTGGGTTAACAAACTTCTGTGTTGTTTACTTTTCTTGCTGTTTAAGTTGTGGTTAAATTTGTCAAATGTCCTATTAAGTGTTGGGACATCTCTTAGGACATCTCATACCTGATCACAGAATTTCAATTGGCATCAGAGCAGGCACCCTGCCTGTTTATACTGGGTGAGATCTAGGGAATACAAATTCTGTAACATGGACAGAGATTTAGGGTCAGTAAATAGACCACCTATTCTGGATGGATCTAATTATGACTACTGGAAGCCAAGAATGATTGCATTCTTAAGGTCACTTGACAACAGGGCATGGAGAGCAGTCAATGTTGGATGGGATCATCCTATCCAAGACACCAAAGATGGATCTAAAGTGCTGAAACCTGAAGAAGAATGGAGTAAGGAGGAAGAAGACTCAACACTAGGCAACTCAAAAGCCTTAAATGCTTTATTCAATGGCATTGATAGGAATATTTTCAGACTTGTGCATCATTGTGAGCTGGCCAAAGATGTTTGGGATACTCTCAAAACAACTCATGAAGGAACATCAAAAGTAAAAATGTCAAGACTTCAACTTCTCACCACCAAGTTTGAAAACTTGAGAATGAAGGAAGATGAATCAATTCATGAGTTCTATATGAACATCTTGGATATAGCCAATACTTCTGGAGCTTTGGGAGAAAAGATGACTGATGAAAAGCTTGTAAGAAAGATTCTCAGATCTTTGCCAAAAAGATTTGACATGAAAGTCACTGCAATAGAAGAAGCTCAAGACATATGCTCCATGAAAGTTGAAGAACTCATTGGTTCCCTTCAAACCTTTGAGATGGGAATGAATGACACAAATGCCAAAAAGAACAAAAGCATAGCCTTAGTGTCAAATACAGATGAAGAAGAGGATGATGAATCAGCAAATGATAAAAGCTTATCAGAAAACCTTGCCTTGCTTGGAAGACAATTCAAACAGATTCTCAGAGGAGTGGAAGGCAAATTCAAATCTAGTGGAAGAAACACAAACTCTGAGAACAGAAGACCTTATGATGCTAACAAAAGATTAAAGTATGCTGAAAAGACCAGTCAAGATAAAGGAGTCAAATGTCATGAATGTGAAGGATATGGACACATCAAGTTTGAATGTCCTACCTACTTAAAGAGGCAAAAGAAAGGACTCTCTGTGACCTGGTCTGATGAAGACTCAGGAGAGTCAGAAGAAGATTCAGCTAAGCATATTACTGCTTTAGCTGGACTGTGTGAATATGATAGTGATTCCAGTTGTGGAGAACTTACTTATGAAGAACTTGAGCAAGCATTCAAAGATCTATACAAAAGAAGCTCTGAAATATGCAGTGAAGTTATAAAGCTAAAGAAGCAGAATGAGACTTTAGAAGATGACAAAGCAAATGATCAGGAGATCATTGAAACCTTAAAAAGTGAAGTAAGCCTTCTCAACTCTAAGTTGGAACATATGTCCAAATCTGTTAGAATGTTGAACAGCAGCTCAAACACACTGGATGTTATTCTCAGCAATAATAAACATTCAGGGGACAAAAGTGGACTGGGATATGACAGAGATGAGGCAAGCTCTAGCAGAACTACTTCAAAAACTACACAGTCAAACAAGATGTCCCAACAGATGCTCCAACATCAGAACACAAAGACAAACATAATGTTCCAACAGATGTCTCAACATTCTGGAAAGAACAAAATGAAGAAAAAATATCAAAGATGGAGATGCCATCACTGTGGAAGGTTTGGGCATATCAAGCCTCACTGTTATAAGCTACATGGATATCCAAATCAGATGTGTCAGCAACCTTCCAAGCAGAAAGTAGAAGGTACCAAGAAAGTGCTGCATAGAAATCAGCAACCTCCTAAGCAGAAGACAGAGGTCATCAAGAAAGTTTGGAGACCAAAAGCTGACATTCAGACTGATCAAAGCCACATAACCGAGAACAAGATCAATAATCAAGCTTGGAGATCAGCTGAACAACACTCAGAGCAGAGGCATCAAAAGAAATCTCATCTCATCTGGTCAAAGAAAAGTACTGCATACATAGCACATACATCTCTGAGAGTATCAGCTAAAGAAGACTGGTAATTTGACAGTGGATGCTCAAGACACATGACTGGATTAAAGAATTTGCTAGTAAACTTAAAATCACATTCATCCAGGTATGTTACCTTTGGAGATGGAGCTAAAGGAGAAATCAAGGGAGTTGGAACCTTGGATTGTCAAGATGTTCCAAGACTAGATGATGTGCTGCTAGTTAAAGGTTTAACTGCTAACCTGATCAGCATAAGTCAACTATGTGATCAAGGATACAGTGTAAACTTTACCAAATCTGAATGTATAGTGACTAACAAAGAACAAGAGGTTGTCATGAAAGGAGCCAGATCTAAAGACAACTGTTACATGTGGGAATCCCAAAATCTCAGTCTCACTTCAACCTGCTCTCTAGCTAAAGAAGAAGAAGTGAAACTGTGGCATCAAAGACTAGGTCATCTTCATTTCAGAGGCATAAAGAAGATCATATCTATGGATGCTGTAAGAGGTATTCCTAAACTGAAGATTGATGATGGCAAAATATGTGGTGAATGTCAAATAGGCAAGCAAACCAAGATGTCCCATCCAAAGCTCCAACATCTGACAACTTCCAAAGTTTTGGAACTTCTACATATGGATCTTATGGGACCTATGCAGGTTGAAAGTCTTGGTGGTAAGAGGTATGCCTATGTTGTGGTTGATGATTTTTCAAGATATACATGGATAAACTTCATCAAAGAAAAGTCAGATGTATTTGATGTATTCAAAGAATTATGTCAAAGATTGCAAAGGGAAAAATCTAGCTGTGTGATCAGAATAAGAAGTGATCATGGAAAAGAATTTGAGAATCAAAAGTTCTTAGATTTCTGCTCTTCAGAAGGAATCAATCATGAGTATTCTTCTCCTATCACTCCTCAACAGAATGGGATTGTTGAAAGAAAGAATAGAACTATTCAAGAATCAGCAAGAGCTATGATCCATGCTAAAAAGTTACCTCTGTATTTCTGGGCTGAAGCTATGAACACTGCCTGCTACATCCATAACAGAGTTACCTTGAGAAAAGGAACCCTGTCCACAATATATGAAGTCTGGAAGGGCAGAAAACCCTCTGTGAAGTACTTTCATGTGTTTGGAAGTAAATGCTATATTCTGGCAGATAGGGAGCAAAGGAGAAAAATGGATCCTAAAAGTGATGAAGGGATTTTCCTTGGATACTCTATAAACAGCAGAGCATATAGAGTATTTAATTACAGAACAAAGGTAATCATGGAGTCCATAAATGTGGTAATTGATGATGCTTCTACAGATGTCCCAGAAGATGTTGGAACATCTGCTGATATCAAGATTGAAGCTGAAGAAAAGAATGATCAATATAACTTCACTCAAAATGATACAAGGTCAGAAGATTCAAGCAAACCTCCCTCCATCAGAATACAGAAGGATCATCCCAAAGATTTGATAATTGGTGATCCCAACAGAGGTGTGAGCACTAGATCAAGAGAAGTGATTTCAGGTTCTTGTTTTGTTTCCAAAATAGAACCTAAAAATGTCAAGGAAGCTCTCACTGATGAATACTGGATTTGTGCTATGCAAGAGGAATTAGGTCAATTCACAAGGAATGAAGTATGGAATCTTGTACCTAGACCTGATGACATAAATGTTATTGGTACAAAATGGGTGTATAAGAACAAGTCAAATGAACAAGGAATTGTTACAAAGAACAAAGCTAGACTTGTGGCTCAAGGATACACTCAAATTGAAGGAGTAGACTTTGATGAAACCTTTGCACCAGTAGCAAGGCTTGAATCAATAAGACTACTGTTGGGGATTGCTTGTATCTTGAAGTTCAAGCTATTTCAAATGGATGTGAAAAGTGCCTTTCTTAATGGTTATCTTAATGAAGAGGTATATGTAGAACATCCTAAAGGATTTGTTGATCCAAGCTGTCCAAATCATGTATACAAATTAAAGAAAGCACTGTATGGTCTGAAGCAAGCTCCAAGGGCATGGTATGAAAGACTGACCACATTTCTTATCAAGCAAGGATATAGAAAAGGTGGAATTGACAAAACATTGTTTGTTAAAGATGAAGAAGGAAATGTCATGATTGCACAAATATATGTTGATGACATTGTGTTTGGTGGGATGTCTGATAAGATGGTCAAACATTTTGTCAAGCAGATGGAATCTGAATTTGAAATGAGTCTAGTAGGTGAATTAACCTACTTTCTTAGTCTGCAGCAAAGCAAAAGGAGGCATTCCTTCTCCTGCTAACATGCCCCCAAAGTCTTCAAAATATGTTGATGATTCCATCAAGGAGATTGTCAACAAAATCCTCTTTGAACAAAGAGTAGTGAGTGGGATCTCTGTTCCCTTGAACACCATGCCTGCACCTCAAGAAGAACCAGCTCAAACTGAAGAAGACACTCCTGCAGAACCAGATGTCCCAATGAATGTTGGAACATCTGCAGATGACAAAGAAAATTCATCTGATGCTGATACTGAACAGACTGAGGACCAGAAAAAGGCCTCAAGTGAAAGTGATAAAGAAGTCTCTGAGGAACAAGCTAATGCCTCAACTGAAGAACAAATCTCTGCTGATCAACAAGCTGAAGAGGAGACTGCTCAATCTCCTCCAGTGGTCAACCTGGAGCAGGACTCTGATGCAGAAATCATAGCATCTATTAAACCCAGCATAGCTAAAAGGCTCAGGTCCAGAAAAGGCAAGATGCAAGCTGAAGCAGCAATCCCTGAGAAGAAAAAGGCTAGTCCAAAGAAAGGCAAGGCTAAAGCTAACTTTGGTCCAACAAAACCATGGAGCAAAGTTCAAACCCAGAAGAGAAAAACTGCAACACCATCAGATTCAGATGTTGGTTCAGATGTCCCAACATCTCCTCCCAAGAAGAAACCAGCACCAGCTAGAGCTTCAACTGTTGTTCCAGAAGCTCCCTTGGACAACATATCCTTCCATCATGTCTCCAGTGTCAACAGATGGAAATATGTGTACCAAAGAAGGGTTGCTCTAGAAAGAGAACTGAGCAGCAATGCACTTGAGTGCACAGAACTGATTGACCTCATCTCTGCTGCAGGACTATTCAAAACAGTCTCAGACCTCTCTCCCTGCTATGAACTTCTTGTCAAAGAGTTCATTGTGAATCTTCAGGAGGATTGCTCAAATGGTAAGTCTTCTGAGTTTCAAAAAGTTTTTGTTAGAGGTAAATGTGTACAGTTTTCTCCTCAAATCATCAATGAGTATCTAGGAAGAGAAACAGATGGACCCAATGAACTAGGAAAGACAGATAATCAAGTCTGTAAAGTGATCACTGCAAACCAGGTCAAGGCATGGCCTGTGAAGGGTAAGCTTTCAGTGAGCATGCTTACCAGAAAGTATGCCATGCTGAACAGGATTGGAACTGCTAATTGGGTGCCTACAAACCACACTTCTTCAATTTCAACTGGTCTGGCCAGATTCATCTATGCTGTGGGAACTCAAACCAAGCTGGACTATGGAGCTTTTATCTTTGATCAAACCATGAAGCATGCCAGCTCCTCAGCAACAAAGCTTCCAATAGCCTTTCCATCATTGATGTGTGGTATAGTGCTCAATCAATACCCTGGCATTCTCTCTGACAAGGATACAGCATGCAAAAGAGAAAGCCCCCTAGCTTTTCACTACAAATTATTTCTCAGTCACCATGCTGCAGATGTTGAAGCACCTTCTGGGACATCTGCTGGTCCATCAACTGCTAAGAATCCAATCTCCAAGAAGGCTTTAATTGCTGAACTCAAAAGCACCTGCAAAGAGCTTGAAGCTAGAAAGCAGAAGCTTGAGGAAATCATTAAAAGGTTGGAAGATGAAGAAGATCAGAATGCTGCATCTGATGAAGACAGTGAAGCTGATGAAGAAAGTGAAGCTGATGAAGAAACTGAGAGTGATGAATCTGAGTGATCAATGTATGTGAGGAAATTGTAATGACAGCACTGCTTTGTATTTCTGGATAATAGTGTCTTTGGCCCCAAATTTTGTGACTAACAAGGGGGAGAACAACAACAACAAATTGTACTGCTGTTTAAATGAAAAATCTGTTTGTTTCTGCCTGAACTGAATAAGTGTGTATTGATGAATAATTCTGTTGAAACAAGACTGGACACATATATGTTTGAGGGGGAGTAAACTCAAATATGAATCAACAGAAAAATAATGCTATACTCTGATAAAAGGAACTTCTGCTGCACTCTGAAAACCAGAAAAGATGTTAGCCAAAAATTAGCCAAAGGGGGAGTTTGTAGATGTTTAAGAATTGGCAGAATTTTTGACCAAACAAGAAATGTTAAATTCAGTTCAGAATGTCCTATCAGATGTTGGGACATTAGCAAACAGAGTATGTGAACTTATTTCAGGATGTCCTACCAGATGTTGGGACATTGTGTAAATAACTTAAGTTCAGTTTTCCAGAATGTCCCAACAGATGTTGAGACATCTCAGACCTGCTTCCAGAATTAATTATTGATTAACAGATCAGAGATATTTAAGGAGAGTTATCTGGAATTAATTAATGATGGACAAAAACAGAACAAGGCGCATCTGTAGGGAGTTTTATATTGAAGATTCAGATTAAAACAGAAGACCTAATGCACCTAGAATATAGGAAGTAACAAACCCTAAATTCAAGGTGACAGCTGCTGCACATTAGGGCTGGATCATTCTACAGAAAGCCCAAAATTCAGATACCTATTTAAACAACAGAAACTCATAGAATTGAGTACGAATTTCAGAAGACAAAATAGGGTGTCTAGAATTTAATAGCAGGTTGTGTTTTATGTACCACTTTATGAGCTTTTAAGCAAAAGTGCATTTGTGACTTGATTGAAACTGTTAAGTAAGATCAAGCTGTTTTGTTTGAAGGATGTCTTCAATTTCAGTAAACTTGTAAACTTGATCACTGTGTGATTGAGGGGGAGTGAGTAGGGTACTCTTATCTAAGTGAGTCTTAGGTAGAAATTGCATTGGGTAAGTATTGAGTGATAGATTAAACAGGGTGGTTTAAGTCTAGAATTAATATTACTAATAGTGGATTTCCTCCTGGCTTGGTAGCCTCCAGATGTAGGTGTGGTTATACACTGAACTGGGTTAACAAACTTCTGTGTTGTTTACTTTTCTTGCTGTTTAAGTTGTGGTTAAATTTGTCAAATGTCCTATTAAGTGTTGGGACATCTCTTAGGACATCTCATACCTGATCACAGAATTTCAATTGGCATCAGAGCAGGTGTCGCTCCCGGGATTTTCATCCTAGTACAAACGCGAAAGTGGCGCGGAAAGGTTAGAGTCGCCAGCCAGACATTTCTATCCCGAATGAATGGGAAAGGTAATGTTGCACAAACCTGAGGAAGAAAGGAAAGGACAAGGCCTTGCGAACCAAAGATCGGAGTTCGGGAGTCGGTTACGAATTGAGAAGGTATTAGCACCCCAATCCGTCCGTCGTACCCGACGGGATCCACGCTTGCTTGCTTGTTTCAAAGGGTGAGAAAAATATAACTGCTGCTGAACAAAACCGCTAACTGGAATGAGAATGAGAAATGAATAAGAAAATGGAAAGAAAGGGGGAAATGTAGGGAAAATAAAGAATGTGCTCGAACGGGCCCTACCCCGCTGCCTACGTACCTCATCGGGATAATGAGGATCAGAGTCGACGTAGTTCGCCTAACCTAGGCGGGAACTGATTGTTTGTGTTTTTTATGCTGGAACTGCGTATGTCTATGCTCAGGTGTTGCAGGCTCGTCTGGTACGAGTGCGTTTACCGTCTTGCATGCGAGACAAGTCGTCGCGAGTTCGCGTTGTGAGTGAATGAGATGAGAAAAAGAAGTTCCCGCAGGATAGTCGTTTATTGTTTGTTTTTTGTCTTTTTAAAAGAAGTGTTTTTTTGAATTTGTTTGTGAACTGTCTTGTACTAAGACCTATCCATCGCGGGAAGTATTTACACCTCGCCCCGAAACAGGACGCGTATAAACACTCCGCAACAAAGTCTCGTGTCGTACAAGATTGTCCGGTTTTTTTTTTAAGTGTTTTATTGTTTTTCTTTTGAGATGAGAAAGAGAATGACTCAAGTTGATAAAAGGAAAAATCTAATGGGAAACTAAGACTCAATCCTAAATTAATTGTATTTTACAAAGTGATCCTAAGGGTTAGTGAGGTTTTCTACTCCTAATGAAAGCTTAGAACTATTAGAATTCAACTTACTTCTTAATGAAGTTAAGTTGGTTCTAAAGAACAAAAGGGAACCTATGAACAAAGCACAAAGTACTAAGGCAAAGACAATTAAAAATGAATGAGAGATAGGAATGAAGTAATGCTTACTTCAATCTTCCCCCCTACAAAACAAAAGTTAGCATGACAATGCATATTGAAAATAAAATCAAAGCACGAAAGCAATTAAGTACCATAAACGTCCTAGAATGGAACTAGGCTCAAAATAAGACCTACGTCTAAAGGTGAAGGTACCTAAAGGTTACATGACTTCTAAAGTCAGTAGCTACATGCTATAAGTCCCTAAGGATGCTAGGATACCTCACAAAATCAAACTATGTCAAACTATGTACAAAAAGTTCACCTAAGTTCACCTAAATGCAAATTAGGGTTTATGGATGAAGTATGAATGCATATGGCTTACAAACATGAATTAATACATGAAATGAACATCAAAGTCAGTAGTGAATGCTTATTAAGATGTATGAATGGATATATAATCATGGATGCAATGGATTAGGCATTTGGAGCAATGAGAAGAAGATGTGAGATGAAATGGAATAAACATCGCATAAGATCGCACATGATGAAAGTTAAGGAAGTATGGCATGTGAATATGCATGAAATGATTATGGGTCAGTAGCATACAAGGAATGAGATGCAATTAGAATGCATGAATAGTCATTGATGATTCCCACATAATTCAAATTAACAATTAGAGGAGAATAGAAATGAGTTTAAGTTAAAGTTGGTTCATAAAAGTATGCACTTTGAAACACTAAAACAAACCAAATGAATATGGTTCAAAAAGGTGATCTATGCTTGGAATCAAAGGCATATAAATGACCTATAATCAACTCATAAAAGTTACCAAAAAGTTCTCAAACAAATGGCATGAATGCCTTCTTAAATCCTAGGATATGGAGCGTATACACACATGAATCAACCTAGGATCTAGGTGACATGGAAAAATAGCAAAAAACCTTTAAAAATTATGAAATTAAATCCCTGGAATAATAACATCATTATCTCACATTGTCCAAAAGGATTTCATAAAATTATGCACCAAAGTGCCAAAACAATTCCTTGACTAGCAAGGTAACCAAAACATGATCATCAAAAACAACTCCACAAAGTGGATCAAAAAGGGCACTAAAAATTATGAAAAAAATGCCTAATGAGCATAAAAATGTCACAAATTACAGTGTTTAATCATACACAAAAAATAGGTTTCACACCTATGAGGAAAAATCGATTTCGGTCTCTTATGCCAAAACCTTCCCTTTTGGGACAGCTTGTGAACTAAAATCCAAATAAAATATTAAAACCACCCAAATCTGGAAATAAAAAATATGACAATTTAATTAAGAGGATGAGGATCACTCATGAATTTTTCCAGAATTTTATCTCACCTAAAACTATTTTTAATAAATGCGACGAAACGGGTAACAAAGTGGATTTTAGGGGAAGTGAACGGAATCGATCTTAATGGTTCTTAACCTAATCCCTAAGTTCCGAAATCGATACATATCATCAATAATCACAAATATAACCAATGCCTCAGGTGGGAGGGCTCAGATGCATCTTAACTTATATGGTCCTAAGCCGCATATGACTAAAATGATGCTTAAAAGTCGAAAAGGCTTGAAATTACTTACTTGGCGAAACGACGATTCTTCACATAAAAGAAATTCGAAAAAATCCCCAAGCAAGGTCTTGTAATCTTCATAAGCAAAATAAATGCTTATCTTCCATAAATTCTTTGTGAAGCTTCACCAAAATTAAAATCGATCGAAATCGATCAAAAAAAGCTCATGAACAATTATATCACAAATTAATCCAAAATTAGCTAACAACCATAATTACAATAAAAATAACAAAAATTCTAATTTAAAATTGTTAAGAAATGGATTACTATACTAATCCACAAAAATTATTTTACAAGAAAAATTAATAAAAAAACTATATAGAAATTTCTAATAAAATAAAAAATAAGAACACATGGGTATCATAGAAATCCTGCGGGTGCACCTAGCAGTTACATGGCTTGGCCCAATCCCATTTACTCAGCACCAGGAGGGATGCATTAAGTGAAACAATGGTGTGCAAATAGAAGCCCACGGGTTCTGAGGCCCAATCCACTAGCATAAACATAGGATGGGTGCGAGCAGGAATTTGGAGGTGTGAGAAGCAAAATACATGGTGAGGGAGAGTTAGGCCCAAACCCGGTTGAAACCCTAGTGTTATCAGATTCACAAAAAATGAAAATTCCTTTTCTTCTTCAAGGAAGCGCCGTTTCCCTGTTCTTCTTCACAACCACCGTTGTCCGTTCATCACCCTACGGCCTAGCTTCTTCTTCGTTTCTTCAAATCGCCACCTTTTCTCAGCTTAGTCTCTCTGTATTGTTCACTTCCATCTTTGATCGTCTCCTACGTGCGACCTATGTTCGCCGATGACATTACCTTCTTCATCGCATCTCCGATCAATGGACATTAGCAACGAAGACTTCCGCCGTACTGATAACCCCATGTCGCAATCGACTCACTCATAAGCCTTTGCTCACATTTCTTTTCTCCATTCTCTCTTCTCCGATCATCCTCCCCTCGTCTTCCAATCGCGCCGCCAATCAACAGCCCACAACATTGACGGTACTGCCTAACACCTCATCTGCATTACCCTGCCTATACCGTGTGCTCTTATCTAATCAGCTTGTTCTCCGGAGCAACGAGGGCTACGCTACACCGTGACTCATGCCGATA
The DNA here is from genome assembly GCA_963966055.1 of Lathyrus aphaca. Lineage (NCBI taxonomy): Eukaryota > Viridiplantae > Streptophyta > Magnoliopsida > Fabales > Fabaceae > Lathyrus > Lathyrus aphaca. Next base: position 288,731,910 of record OZ014524.1, read on the forward strand.
GCAACAGAGAGCGAAACGAGCTGCCTCTCGATTCACCGTGGAGTTCATTCAATCAGTACACCTACGAGGAGCGAGCAAACCCAATGCCAATTGCAAGTCGATCTCCCACACCAGAATCACAAAGAACAATCGCAACGCTAAATCAAGATTTAGGGTGAAATTGCCGCACTTACTCGACGACAATGGTGATACATCTCTCAGGTATGGAATCTTCGAATCGACCCTCTTCTTCTTCTGAATCGAAAACGTTGTTGAATGCTTTGAGGTTATGATGATTCTCGGATTGATGACGAGTATTCTAAAAAAACATTGAATCTGAATTGTTGTGGATTGCTCTGGATTTTGCAGGTTAAGTGTGGTGAATGTTATTGACGACGCAATGATGCTGAAGAAGTTGGTTGAAGATTATTCCCATTCTGATGAGTTTGATGAGGTTGAGTAATGGAGACAATCGAAGACAAATCTCACTTCCCTGCTAGATGCGGCGGAGACTGAAATGCAGTCTTCCTTGATCAAATGGAGCCATTCAGGTATGAGAGTTGCTTACTGATCTTTTTCTCTGATGTTCGAGGGAGAGCGGTTGAGGAGAATTGTTCATGGTGTTGATAATTTGAGAACGAGATCAAAGACCCCAGAAGTTTTTTTTCTTTTCTTTCTGTCATGGATCACTCTTTGTTTTCGGTTAGAGTTGCTTCATTTCTATAACCTTTCCGGTTGCTGCTTCTTGATGATGCAGGTTGAATTCATGAAATTTGTTGATCAGGAGTTCATTACAGAGAGGTTTTGGAAGATGGTGATAAAGAATGATCTTCGAAGATGCAGCGAGTTCCATGAAGAAGCTGTTGTAGTGTTATGTTGATGTTGAGCTTGTTTTGCAGAATTCTTGATGCAGCAAGATCAGAGAATGATGATGATGGAAAACCACTGCAGTGGTTTTAAGATTATGATGGAGAGTTGAAACTTGATAATTGATGATGCCGGGTTGACAGAAAATCTGAGAAGAAGTTGAAGAATGATGCCGAGAGTGATGATTATGTTAGAGGTTATTGGAGAGGATGTGGAGTAGGTTTCTGTTAGAGAGTTTGTTAGAGAGTTTTTAGGAGAGAGCTTGGAGATTGCAGGGAAGGATGAAGAATAGTTTTTTTTTCTGATAGATAGCCCTCCCAGTTTTTTATGTTTCTGATATATCAGTTATAATTGTAACTGATTTTCTCCCTTTTGCTTGTCACTGAAAACTGCCTTTGGTTGGAGTTTTTATCTCCTTTTGTTTTCCTGTAATTTGGAATATTTGTAACAGAAATTATTGAGTTTCTCTTTTGTAACTGATTTTTTTATGAAAAATATAAATATGTCATTCTTACATATTTTTTGCTTTTCATTTTTGCTGCAATCTCTCATGTATTGGGCTTTGCACTAGAAAGATAATATGGGCTAATTGATAACACTAATTACTAAAAAATAAAAATGGTGATGGGTAGTAAATGATGACATAGGTGTAAATGGACTCGAAATTCGTTCTCATGACCTTTGCGGTAGCAACCTATCATTGAAATGAATTTGTAATGGGCTTACATAGACTTTGGTGGCAATATAATATAATGAATTGGTATGGGCCCTTGAGCCTCTTAAAAGAATTTATAGTTTTATTTGAATAACTGATCAAAAATGAATGTGACTTAAAAAACATTGAACAAATGCATGTAGAATCCAAACGGATATGAACACTTGGCGATTAGAATAAACTAATGGATCTCAAGAGAAATTCCTAGTGGATTTTCTAGGCTTGACTTATTTAATGCGGACAATGAACTACCACAAAGTATACGTGCGATTTGGATGCTGAACAAGATATGAATAAAGGAAAGAATGTTAAAATCCAAGTGATCTGCCTGACCAATTTTAGGCCAACTTAAACTCCCAATCCAACTTTCAAATCCCAACCTTGCTCATATTACAAACAAAACGTTGAAAGAAGAGAAACCACAATACCCTGATCATCATAAGGATCTGTGCCTTGATCTCTTATACCGTTAAACAACATTCCTTTGCCGTGAAACCCTAATTAGCTCTGCAAGCAATGATGGAATTCCTGGAACGACGAGAATCCCTCATGAACAAATTCCGCAAGTAAACCTTGTCAAGTATTATCTAATTAAGGAAATAAACCCTAATCAGGAAGCGGGAGCAAAAGCAGATTCCATTAGCCACATAACCCAAACCTTGAATCCATCTAACAGCTATGGGTACGAGACCTCAATTTCGTAACCCATGTAACCGACTCTAGTGAAGTAGAAAAAAACCCAAACTAGTGGAATAAACTGATCCTTCAGGAGACACTGATCTCATGCCTTATGAAGACAATGAAATGCTATAGCATGTTATTTACGATTAGTGAAAAATGCAGATGAATGCAAAATGATATGCCAGTAGAGAGAATAAATATGAGGGCAAATTTTGAGGTATTACAGCAGGCACCCTGCCTGTTTATACTGGGTGAGATCTAGGGAATACAAATTCTGTAACATGGACAGAGATTTAGGGTCAGTAAATAGACCACCTATTCTGGATGGATCTAATTATGACTACTGGAAGCCAAGAATGATTGCATTCTTAAGGTCACTTGACAACAGGGCATGGAGAGCAGTCAATGTTGGATGGGATCATCCTATCCAAGACACCAAAGATGGATCTAAAGTGCTGAAACCTGAAGAAGAATGGAGTAAGGAGGAAGAAGACTCAGCACTAGGCAACTCAAAAGCCTTAAATTCTTTATTCAATGGCATTGATAGGAATATTTTCAGACTTGTGCATCATTGTGAGCTGGCCAAAGATGTTTGGGATACTCTCAAAACAACTCATGAAGGAACATCAAAAGTAAAAATGTCAAGACTTCAACTTCTCACCACCAAGTTTGAAAACTTGAGAATGAAGGAAGATGAATCAATTCATGAGTTCTATATGAACATCTTGGATATAGCCAATACTTCTGGAGCTTTGGGAGAAAAGATGACTGATGAAAAGCTTGTAAGAAAGATTCTCAAATCTTTGCCAAAAAGATTTGACATGAAAGTCACTGCAATAGAAGAAGCTCAAGACATATGCTCCATGAAAGTTGAAGAACTCATTGGTTCCCTTCAAACTTTTGAGATGGGAATGAATGACACAAATGCCAAAAAGAACAAAAGCATAGCCTTAGTGTCAAATACAGATGAAGAAGAGGATGATGAATCAGCAAATGATAAAAGCTTATCAGAAAACCTTGCCTTGCTTGGAAGACAATTCAAACAGATTCTCAGAGGAGTGGAAGGCAAATTCAAATCTAGTGGAAGAAACACAAACTCTGAGAACAGAAGACCTTATGATGCTAACAAAAGATTAAAGTATGCTGAAAAGACCAGTCAAGATAAAGGAGTCAAATGTCATGAATGTGAAGGATATGGACACATCAAGTTTGAATGTCCTACCTACTTAAAGAGGCAAAAGAAAGGACTCTCTGTGACCTGGTCTGATGAAGACTCAGGAGAGTCAGAAGAAGATTCAGCTAAGCATATTACTGCTTTAGCTGGACTGTGTGAATATGATAGTGATTCCAGTTGTGGAGAACTTACTTATGAAGAACTTGAGCAAGCATTCAAAGATCTATACAAAAGAAGCTCTGAAATATGCAGTGAAGTTATAAAGCTAAAGAAGCAGAATGAGACTTTAGAAGATGACAAAGCAAATGATCAGGAGATCATTGAAACCTTAAAAAGTGAAGTAAGCCTTCTCAACTCTAAGTTGGAACATATGTCCAAATCTGTTAGAATGTTGAACAGCAGCTCAAACACACTGGATGTTATTCTCAGCAATAATAAACATTCAGGGGACAAAAGTGGACTGGGATATGACAGAGATGAGGCAAGCTCTAGCAGAACTACTTCAAAAACTACACAGTCAAACAAGATGTCCCAACAGATGCTCCAACATCAGAACACAAAGACAAACATAATGTTCCAACAGATGTCTCAACATTCTGGAAAGAACAAAATGAAGAAAAAATATCAAAGATGGAGATGCCATCACTGTGGAAGGTTTGGGCATATCAAGCCTCACTGTTATAAGCTACATGGATATCCAAATCAGATGTGTCAGCAACCTTCCAAGCAGAAAGTAGAAGGTACCAAGAAAGTGCTGCATAGAAATCAGCAACCTCCTAAGCAGAAGACAGAGGTCATCAAGAAAGTTTGGAGACCAAAAGCTGACATTCAGACTGATCAAAGCCACATAACCGAGAACAAGATCAATAATCAAGCTTGGAGATCAGCTGAACAACACTCAGAGCAGAGGCATCAAAAGAAATCTCATCTCATCTGGTCAAAGAAAAGTACTGCATACATAGCACATACATCTCTGAGAGTATCAGCTAAAGAAGACTGGTACTTTGACAGTGGATGCTCAAGACACATGACTGGATTAAAGAATTTGCTAGTAAACTTAAAATCACATTCATCCAGGTATGTTACCTTTGGAGATGGAGCTAAAGGAGAAATCAAGGGAGTTGGAACCTTGGATTGTCAAGATGTTCCAAGACTAGATGATGTGCTGCTAGTTAAAGGTTTAACTGCGAACCTGATCAGCATAAGTCAACTATGTGATCAAGGATACAGTGTAAACTTTACCAAATCTGAATGTATAGTGACTAACAAAGAACAAGAGGTTGTCATGAAAGGAGCCAGATCTAAAGACAACTGTTACATGTGGGAATCCCAAAATCTCAGTCTCACTTCAACCTGCTCTCTAGCTAAAGAAGAAGTGAAACTGTGGCATCAAAGACTAGGTCATCTTCATTTCAGAGGCATAAAGAAGATCATATATATGGATGCTGTAAGAGGTATTCCTAAACTGAAGATTGATGATGGCAAAATATGTGGTGAATGTCAAATAGGCAAGCAAACCAAGATGTCCCATCCAAAGCTCCAACATCTGACAACTTCCAAAGTTTTGGAACTTCTACATATGGATCTTATGGGACCTATGCAGGTTGAAAGTCTTGGTGGTAAGAGGTATGCCTATGTTATGGTTGATGATTTTTCAAGATATACATGGATAAACTTCATCAAAGAAAAGTCAGATGTATTTGATGTATTCAAAGAATTATGTCAAAGATTGCAAAGGGAAAAATCTAGCTGTGTGATCAGAATAAGAAGTGATCATGGAAAAGAATTTGAGAATCAAAAGTTCTTAGATTTCTGCTCTTCAGAAGGAATCAATCATGAGTATTCTTCTCCTATCACTCCTCAACAGAATGGGATTGTTGAAAGAAAGAATAGAACTATTCAAGAATCAACAAGAGCTATGATCCATGCTAAAAAGTTACCTCTGTATTTCTGGGCTGAAGCTATGAACACTGCCTGCTACATCCATAACAGAGTTACCTTGAGAAAAGGAACCCTGTCCACAATATATGAAGTCTGGAAGGGCAGAAAACCCTCTGTGAAGTACTTTCATGTGTTTGGAAGTAAATGCTATATTCTGGCAGATAGGGAGCAAAGGAGAAAAATGGATCCTAAAAGTGATGAAGGGATTTTCCTTGGATACTCTATAAACAGCAGAGCATATAGAGTATTTAATTACAGAACAAAGGTAATCATGGAGTCCATAAATGTGGTAATTGATGATGCTTCTACAGATGTCCCAGAAGATGTTGGAACATCTGCTGATATCAAGATTGAAGCTGAAGAAAAGAATGATCAATATAACTTCACTCAAAATGATACAAGGTCAGAAGATTCAAGCAAACCTCCCTCCATCAGAATACAGAAGGATCATCCCAAAGATTTGATAATTGGTGATCCCAACAGAGGTGTGAGCACTAGATCAAGAGAAGTGATTTCAAGTTCTTGTTTTGTTTCCAAAATAGAACCTAAAAATGTCAAGGAAGCTCTCACTGATGAATACTGGATTTGTGCTATGCAAGAGGAATTAGGTCAATTCACAAGGAATGAAGTATGGAATCTTGTACCTAGACCTGATGACATAAATGTTATTGGTACAAAATGGGTGTATAAGAACAAGTCAAATGAACAAGGAATTGTTACAAAGAACAAAGCTAGACTTGTGGCTCAAGGATACACTCAAATTGAAGGAGTAGACTTTGATGAAACCTTTGCACCAGTAGCAAGGCTTGAATCAATAAGACTACTGTTGGGGATTGCTTGTATCTTGAAGTTCAAGCTATTTCAAATGGATGTGAAAAGTGCCTTTCTTAATGGTTATCTTAATGAAGAGGTATATGTAGAACAGCCTAAAGGATTTGTTGATCCAAGCTGTCCAAATCATGTATACAAATTAAAGAAAGCACTGTATGGTCTGAAGCAAGCTCCAAGGGCATGGTATGAAAGACTGACCACATTTCTTATCAAGCAAGGATATAGAAAAGGTGGAATTGACAAAACATTGTTTGTTAAAGATGAAGAAGGAAATGTCATGATTGCACAAATATATGTTGATGACATTGTGTTTGGTGGGATGTCTGATAAGATGGTCAAACATTTTGTCAAGCAGATGGAATCTGAATTTGAAATGAGTCTAGTAGGTGAATTAACCTACTTTCTTGGTCTGCAAGTAAAGCAAATGGAAGACTCAATGTTTATTTCCCAAAGTAAGTACTCCAAGAACATAGTGAAGAAATTTGGAATGGAAAATGCTTCTCATAAAAGAACTCCTGCACCCACACATTTAAAGCTGACTAAAGATGAAAAGGGTGAGAATGTAGATCAAAGTTTATATAGAAGCATGATTGGAAGCTTGTTATACTTGACTGCTAGCAGACCAGACATTGCATTTGCAGTAGGAGTTTGTGCAAGATATCAAGCTGATCCAAAAGTCAGTCATCTCAATCAAGTCAAGAGAATCCTTAAATATGTTAATGGTACTTGTGACTATGGCATAATGTACTTTCATGGTTGCAAACCAATTCTCACTGGCTTCTGTGATGCTGACTGGGCAGGAAGTGCTGATGACAGAAAAAGCACTTCAGGAGGATGCTTCTTTCTAGGAAACAATCTGATTTCTTGGTTCAGTAAGAAACAAAATTGTGTATCCTTATCTACAGCTGAAGCTGAGTATATAGCAGCAGGTAGCAGTTGCTCTCAGTTGGTTTGGATGAAGCAGATGCTCACTGAGTACAATGTCCCACAGGATGTCATGACATTGTACTGTGACAACTTAAGTGCAATCAACATATCAAAGAATCCTATCCAACATAGCAGGACAAAGCATATTGATATCAGACATCATTTCATCAGAGATCTTGTAGAAGAAAAGGTAATTTCATTGGAGCATGTAGCTACAGATTTGCAATTAGCTGATATCTTTACCAAAGCATTGGATGCTACTCAATTTGAGAATTTAAGGGGCAAACTTGGAATCTGTTTATGTGAGATTTAGCAGTTAATGAGATGTGCCAACATGTCATATGACATTGCATGGCATAAGTTCCAGATGGCAAAGCTAGCCTGGTCTAGATCCTTGGGAATTCCATCCCTAATCATTTGGACTGTAACGGCTACATATTTAGTAACTACTTATAAGAAGCTATCAAGATTCTCATCATATCATCACAAGCGAATCACATTAACTCTCAATCCTTCAGAAATCATAAACCCTAAAGCTGTTCATCCATATTCTTCTACAATGTCTCAAAACCCTAAAGCTACTGAGGAAATTCTCAACAAGGAAGACGTGGTTCATGCCACTCCAATCTCTGTTGTGCCAATGCAATCAACTCCATTGGACGAACTCAGGGGAAGCGTTTCTCACACTAAAAAGGCAAGAACACCAAAGAGAGCTAAAGATCAAGTCTGCAGCAAAGCAAAAGGAGGCATTCCTTCTCCTGCTAACATGCCCCCAAAGTCTTCAAAATATGTTGATGATTCCATCAAGGAGATTGTCAACAAAATCCTCTTTGAACAAAGAGTAGTGAGTGGGATCTCTGTTCCCTTGAACACCATGCCTGCACCTCAAGAAGAACCAGCTCAAACTGAAGAAGACACTCCTGCAGAACCAGATGTCCCAATGACTGTTGGAACATCTGCAGATGACAAAGAAAATTCATCTGATGCTGATACTGAACAGACTGAGGACCAGAAAAAGGCCTCAAGTGAAAGTGATAAAGAAGTCTCTGAGGAACAAGCTAATGCCTCAACTGAAGAACAAATCTCTGCTGATCAACAAGCTGAAGAGGAGACTGCTCAATCTCCTCCAGTGGTCAACCTGGAGCAGGACTCTGATGCAGAAATCATAGCATCTGTTAAACCCAGCATAGCTAAAAGGCTCAGGTCCAGAAAAGGCAAGATGCAAGCTGAAGCAGCAATCCCTGAGAAGAAAAAGGCTAGTCCAAAGAAAGGCAAGGCTAAAGCTAACTTTGGTCCAACAAAACCATGGAGCAAAGTTCAAACCCAGAAGAGAAAAGCTGCAACACCATCAGATTCAGATGTTGGTTCAGATGTCCCAACATCTCCTCCCAAGAAGAAACCAGCACCAGCTAGAGCTTCAACTGTTGTTCCAGAAGCTCCCTTGGACAACATATCCTTCCATCATGTCTCCAGTGTCAACAGATGGAAATATGTGTACCAAAGAAGGGTTGCTCTAGAAAGAGAACTGAGCAGCAATGCACTTGAGTGCACAGAACTGATTGACCTCATCTCTGCTGCAGGACTATTCAAAACAGTCTCAGACCTCTCTCCCTGCTATGAACTTCTTGTCAAAGAGTTCATTGTGAATCTTCAGGAGGATTGCTCAAATGGTAAGTCTTCTGAGTTTCAAAAAGTTTTTGTTAGAGGTAAATGTGTACAGTTTTCTCCTCAAATCATCAATGAGTATCTAGGAAGAGAAACAGATGGACCCAATGAACTAGGAAAGACAGATAATCAAGTCTGTAAAGTGATCACTGCAAACCAGGTCAAGGCATGGCCTGTGAAGGGTAAGCTTTCAGTGAGCATGCTTACCAGAAAGTATGCCATGCTGAACAGGATTGGAACTGCTAATTGGGTGCCTACAAACCACACTTCTTCAATTTCAACTGGTCTGGCCAGATTCATCTATGCTGTGGGAACTCAAACCAAGCTGGACTATGGAGCTTTTATCTTTGATCAAACCATGAAGCATGCCAGCTCCTCAGCAACAAAGCTTCCAATAGCCTTTCCATCATTGATGTGTGGTATAGTGCTCAATCAATACCCTGGCATTCTCTCTGACAAGGATACAGCATGCAAAAGAGAAAGCCCCCTAGCTTTTCACTACAAATTATTTCTCAGTCACCATGCTGCAGATGTTGAAGCACCTTCTGGGACATCTGCTGGTCCATCAACTGCTAAGAATCCAATCTCCAAGAAGGCTTTAATTGCTGAACTCAAAAGCACCTGCAAAGAGCTTGAAGCTAGAAAGCAGAAGCTTGAGGAAATCATTAAAAGGTTGGAAGATGAAGAAGATCAGAATGCTGCATCTGATGAAGACAGTGAAGCTGATGAAGAAAGTGAAGCTGATGAAGAAACTGAGAGTGATGAATCTGAGTGATCAATGTATGTGAGGAAATTGTAATGACAGCACTGCTTTGTATTTCTGGATAATAGTGTCTTTGGCCCCAAATTTTGTGACTAACAAGGGGGAGAACAACAACAACAAATTGTACTGCTGTTTAAATGAAAAATCTGTTTGTTTCTGCCTGAACTGAATAAGTGTGTATTGATGAATAATTCTGTTGAAACAAGACTGGACACATATATGTTTGAGGGGGAGTAAACTCAAATATGAATCAACAGAAAAATAATGCTATACTCTGATAAAAGGAACTTCTGCTGCACTCTGAAAACCAGAAAAGATGTTAGCCAAAAATTAGCCAAAGGGGGAGTTTGTAGATGTTTAAGAATTGGCAGAATTTTTGACCAAACAAGAAATGTTAAATTCAGTTCAGAATGTCCTATCAGATGTTGGGACATTAGCAAACAGAGTATGTGAACTTATTTCAGGATGTCCTACCAGATGTTGGGACATTGTGTAAATAACTTAAGTTCAGTTTTCCAGAATGTCCCAACAGATGTTGAGACATCTCAGACCTGCTTCCAGAATTAATTATTGATTAACAGATCAGAGATATTTAAGGAGAGTTATCTGGAATTAATTAATGATGGACAAAAACAGAACAAGGCGCATCTGTAGGGAGTTTTATATTGAAGATTCAGATTAAAACAGAAGACCTAATGCACCTAGAATATAGGAAGTAACAAACCCTAAATTCAAGGTGACAGCTGCTGCACATTAGGGCTGGATCATTCTACAGAAAGCCCAAAATTCAGATACCTATTTAAACAACAGAAACTCATAGAATTGAGTACGAATTTCAGAAGACAAAATAGGGTGTCTAGAATTTAATAGCAGGTTGTGTTTTATGTACCACTTTATGAGCTTTTAAGCAAAAGTGCATTTGTGACTTGATTGAAACTGTTAAGTAAGATCAAGCTGTTTTGTTTGAAGGATGTCTTCAATTTCAGTAAACTTGTAAACTTGATCACTGTGTGATTGAGGGGGAGTGAGTAGGGTACTCTTATCTAAGTGAGTCTTAGGTAGAAATTGCATTGGGTAAGTATTGAGTGATAGATTAAACAGGGTGGTTTAAGTCTAGAATTAATATTACTAATAGTGGATTTCCTCCTGGCTTGGTAGCCTCCAGATGTAGGTGTGGTTATACACTGAACTGGGTTAACAAACTTCTGTGTTGTTTACTTTTCTTGCTGTTTAAGTTGTGGTTAAATTTGTCAAATGTCCTATTAAGTGTTGGGACATCTCTTAGGACATCTCATACCTGATCACAGAATTTCAATTCTCACCTCATAATCAGGTACCAAACCCTAAAGGCTTTAAGGCTTTGTGATTAAGTTTATGCCTGCATCCTTCTATTAGGATGGAGTGTATAACTTTAATCCTAAGTGTTAAACCCTTAATGTGTTTAAATCCCTTAATCAATTCACATAATAATCACCAAGACATCACACTTGTAACTTGGGCCTTGCATTAGGGTTCTAATTCTTCCTTAAATGGTTAAGAAGGACTAACCCTAGTGTTAATGGACAAGTCCCCCTCAAGTTGTCTTACAAATCATAAAATCCACTTCATCATCATATCATTAATCTAAAATTCACTTAATAAAGGCTTTGTTTTGTCATGAGTTTAATCCCTAATCATGGATTAAGTTGAGGAGCTTTCCTCAGCTTAAACATTCTCATCTATTATCCTTCTATTAGGATGGTGTAATGAGACTGTTTAATCTTTGATTATGGCTTAATCTCATTACTTAACACTAAACAAAAACACCAAAAACATCTAAATAATCACAAGTAGGTTAATGATCTTAATCCTACACCAAAGGTGATTAAGTGTGAGAAGCTGACTTCACACTTAAGGTATTCTCATTACCCCTAATCAGAGGGAAGATGTGATGAGTTTACTAAATCCATTGGTTTAGACTTAAGCTCATTAACTTATGACAAACTTTCAAAAGCAATAAAAGACTGAAAACTCAAAAACAAACAATAATCGTCTCCTTCGGGATTCTTTTCTCATCTCACTCACTCATAAACGAGAACTTGCTTCTTCCGTCTAATGCAAGACAGTTTGCACCTGAGCCAGACAGGTCATACACTTGAGCATTGACAAATAAGCAGTTCACAAGTCAATTCATCTTTCAGTCTCTTTGGGTCGAACTACGGTGTTCTGACTTCCTCATTGCACGAGAGGATACGTAGGCATAACTTAACAGTTATCGAACAAAAGTCTCTGTATATCCCCCCTCTTCCCAGCTTTATTCTTTTAGCCTCATAGTCATGAGCATTTCACTCTTATCCTTACACTGACACTGTATATATCACACTTTACACTCACTTTACACTGACACCTGTATATTTTGATTTCCAGCTCTCTTTATACACAAATTGCACTGACACTACCCCTTTATAACACAAATATTTTAAGCGTGGATCTCGTCGAGTACGGCAGACAATCTGGGTGCTAATACCTTCCCAGGTTGTAACCAACCCCCTTTCTCAGTCTCTCTGGTTCGCAACCGTCTTATCCATATCTTTCTAGGTCTATGCAGCATTGCCTTTCCTCCGGGATAAAAATGCCTAGCTGGAGACTCTTTTCTTCTCTAGTGAGTTCACTGCTGTGTGTTCTCATTGTTCTTTTCGCCGACCGTTCGCGTCTGTACCTTTATTTGGGCCAGTCCCATCTATCGGGGGCGACAGTCAATCACTCCAGGATCATAGTGACCGGATCAAAACAATAAGACTGCACTGGTAATGAGGGTATGTTGAGGTCAATGGTTCCTGCAAACCTGTAAACCCCTCCCAATATCACGGGTGTGCTCCGGGTCAAACATCACAGACTCTCAAAGCCGAATAACAATAATACGTTCACCATTTCCGAGAAATGGCTCATGACCAAATCAGAGAATCGGTTTGGCATTATGTACTACTCAGGGAGGTCTCAGCGTGAGTCTGGGAAAACAAGGTCATCCTATGTGAGTTCCAGGTGGGCCCTCGGGTGCGAATGGGTTTGCCACACAATATGGTCTACCACTGTCACCACTAAAGAGGGATGTTTCCACAAGGTTCTCAATGATCGGTCCCCAACTGCACATAACTATCAAGGTTATGAAATGAGAGAGGAAGATCCCCAAATCAAGACATTTCTAAGACGGTCGCAAATCTGGGCGTGGAACTCACTAATACCCCCATGACAAGATCTCATGAGGCCAAAGTGGAACTACTCTAAGTCCTAAGGTGCACTCGAGCCTTAGTAATGAGCTCATCTCACAGTAACAGTATTACTCAAGTCCCACCAAACAGAAGAAATCCAGTCCAGACAGTCCAGTAATAATATGATGCATGAAAAGAAAATACTGAAAACTGTAAATAAAGTTGTAAATAAACTGTAAATAAACAACAGTAAAATATACACGCAATAGTAAACAATCAACACCCCACGAAACAGAAACACGCAAGCGCCAGGAGAGACTCTCAAGGGAACTAGAGATAAATCTGGTTAGGAAGTCCCCAGCAGAGTTGCCAGCTGTCGCTCCCCGGATTTCCATCCTGGTACAAACGCAAAAGTGGTGCAGAAAAGGTTAGAGTCGCCAGCCAGGCATTTTTATCCCGAAGGAACGAGAATGGTAATGCTGCACAAACCAGAAGAAAAGAAGAGGAAGGACACGGGTCCTGCGAACCAAAGAGACTGGGTTCGGGAGTCGGTTATGACCTGGGAAGGTATTAGCACCCCAGATCGTCCGCCGTACCCGACAGGATCCACGCTTGCAAATAAACTATTTCAAAGGGTGAAGAACTGAAAGCTGTTGCAAAAGGAAGAGACTGAAACTGGATAAAAGAAAATAAAAGGGAAACTGAAAAAGAAATGAAAAGGAAAAAAGTAGGGAAAATAAAGATTGTGCTCGAACGGGCCCTACCCCGCTGCCTATGTACCTCATCTGGACAATGAGGATCAGAGTCGCCGTAGTTCCCCTAACTAGGGGTGGAAAAGATTGCTTGTGTCTTAAGGCTTGAACTGCCTGTGTCAATGCTCAGGTGTTGCAGGCTCGGACGACGAGTGTGTTACAGTCTTGCAAAATGACAAGTATGAGCAAGTTCGTACGATGAGAGTGAAGGTGATGAGAAAAGAAGTCTCGAAGGAGATACGTTTATTGTTTGTCCAATGTTTTTTATGATTTCTTATGAGTGTTGTACAAGGAAATGAACTCAAGCTCTTTTCCATGGAATGTGTACTTGCTACTACATTCCAAGATGGAATAATAGAACAAGCACACTCAAGTAAGGAGGAGATCCCCAAAACTTGGTTCCAGAGATTAGGGCCTAAGCTCACTAACTCGTTGAATTTATTAAGTGTTTTTGTATTTTTTGTGAAGAAGTGTCTTTTTATGATTTTCTTTACGAAGGTGGTCTCATGATCAGACTTGTGCATCATGCTAGACAAGCTTGTACTATCCCAAGATGGGAAGACTACAAGTGCCCCATGGAATAAGGTTATTGCACAGGAGACCACTTCAATCCTTATTAAATGCTTTTTATGGTTTTTGTTTTGAGATGAGAAGAGAAGAGAACCAAAGGAACATAAAAGGTAAACAACTAAGGGATACTAACAAATCCTAACGTTATCATGCATGGATGAACCTAGGTTAGTGAGGCTTCAACTATCCTAAAAAAGAAGGAGATAAGAAAAGAAGAAGGAGAAATAAGAAGAACCATGGTAGCCTAAGAACACCTCAAGTTAAGAAAGAATAAAAGAAGATGAGGAAGAAGTTGAGATGAAAAAGAAATAAGTAAGGAGAGGAGAAATGCAATATGGAGTAATCAAACTATGCACAAACAGAGTCTACACCAGTAGGACTTCTAGATGCAACAACATGCTCCTAACATAGCATTAGGACTAGAATAAGGTGTGAGAAATAATGGTCTCAGTGGTACCTAACGGAGAAGGTCCGTTGCTTCTTCAATACGCCCAAAAATGTTCAAGAATACTTGTCAGAAATATTGAACTCAATGTGTGCATCAAGATTAAACCAATCAAACGGAACATTCCTCACATCAAGCTTAAACCAATCAACCGAAACATTCCTCACATAAAGCTTAAAACTTCAAAAACAAGGCTACTTAAAAGCAAACATTAACTAAAACATCAAAGACTTATCAAACTAAAAAAGTCAAGAATTAAGCATAAAAAGCAACACAAACTAATCGAGATAGAATATATAAAAAAAAGAATATTCATAATTCTACAAATTAATTACAATGGAGTTAAATACAAGAGTGTCTAATAGATATAATGCACATGGGAATATCCAATGCTTAAACTAAGATCATTTATTATTCATACTAAGGAAAAGGAATGTTTAGCAATGTTGTAAGACTTTCCACGAAAATTGGTACTAGTTAATTCACATATCCACCATTATTTATCAAAGTATATTTAAACATCCTATAAAACTAGAACTACCAGCAATAAGAAAATGATGACATGGATGGTTGCATATCTAAGACCTTGAGTTCTCCTGATAACCGCAGATATGACGTGAAACCCTAATCCTCATATGATATCGATCCCATGTCTCAAGAACAAATTCAAATGATAGAATGCAAAGAATATGACCTAAAGATGATGCGAATGAATGCAAAACGAAAAGCAAATAAAAGATAGAAGGACCAGAGGGCAAATTTGGGGTGTTACACATGGAAAATAAAAATGAAATGACAACAACACAACATTGAATACAACTCCACTCCGACTATAAACAATCATACAACAACAACATAATAATGGATACAACCCCACTCTGACTATAATCAGTCATGCAACAATAACTACATAGCAACAATTACAACCACACTCTGAGTGTAAACGATCATGCATTCAATGCTTCACTAGTAGTTTTCACTGAACTACTCATCTCATCAATCGTCAACAAGTATGTACAATAAATCACATAATTAAACTTGCATTTCACAACAACAACACCACATCAAATACATATTCACATACATCACCCAATCATGTTAAATCATTTTAACATTGATTCATCGTTAAGCATGTACAATAATTCACACGGTTATGCATATAATTCACAATATTTATCCATTCATTGAACATGCATACACACATAAATCAAACATGTTAATTCATCTCAAAAGATATTACCATAATGTAGCTCGGTGCGTTAGCTTTCCAACGCTTCAAACTACGCCTCAATCAGAGTCACGAAACTCAAGTTACGACAAAAACAATTGAAAATAAAAAATTAACATTTATGGAAAACACAATAGCTCTAACCGGTTAACCAAAACCCATAATCTGTTACACTCACGATAATTTTTTTAAAAAAATTTATCAGCTTCAATTATCACTGGTTACACCAAGCGTTAACTGGTTACAATTGTACAAAAACGCAAAAATGCAATTTTCACCATTGGTGCACTTCCAAAGCTTCGATTTTGATCCACAAAATACCCAATTGCACGTAATTCATCATACATACAGTATATCACATTGAACATGTTAGTTTCACACAGATTAACACCTTAATTTACCATTGAATCATAGACTCAAGGTTATATTCATACCCTAAAACACATAATTTCAACATAAATTCATCATTTAATCAATTGGCTCATGAAACACAAAACAACAAAGAATCAAACACAATCATCACATCAATTCCTGGTGAAAATGGAATCATGGGCACCATTTATCATATTCATATCAAACAATAAAGAAAAGAAAATCCTATTGGAGGTTAAGGGAAACCCCTTTACCCTTTCATGATTAAGACACCCTTAGATAAATAATCTCCCCTTACCTTGTAATTCCAGCAAAATAAACTTTCTATGTGATCTCCTTCCCAAAACCCTAGCATTCCCTTACAATGTTCTTGCTCTCTAACCTTCTCTTTTCACGTTCACAAACAAATGCTCTAAAAGTCCTATTTTTCTATTTCTCTATAAATATATACTAAACCAATTAAATTTCTTTTAACTAAACTATTAACCCAGCTAAACATAATTAAGCTTTTCATTACTAACCACCCCAAACTCTATTATTTCACTTTTTATCCCAACTTTCATTATTTTCTCAATTTCTATTTATCTAATTAATTAAAACCCCACCAAAACTAATTAACCAATCACAATTCACCATAAATTCCGACACAGTCGAACAAGTCATAATTCACATAAAATAATTATTTAAATGATCCGCGCAATTAAATCAAATAAATAATTAAATAAAAGACTAATTAAGTCGTGGTGTTACATCCAGCCTAGGGAACTTGTCTTATTTCTTATGGATAGAGTTTAAAGATGTGAATGAGTGTTTATGCAACGAAAGAAGTATGACTAAGATATCTTGAAAAGGTTCAATATGAATAACTATAATGAAATTGTCATACCATTGGAGACTATAACACAATTGAGAAAGGATATAAATGATGATTTTGTAAGCACAACATTGTACAAGCAAATCATTGGATCCTTAAGGTATCTATGCAACACCAAGACATATATTTGTCAAAGTGTCGGTTTGTTGAGAAGATTCATGGAGAAACCACAAGAATGCCATCTCACTATAGTCAAAAGAGTGTTGAGATACATAAAAGATACAATTGATCATGGTGTGTTGATGTCAAGGAAAAAGAATACTATCACATATGCATAAGTACATGGTTACACCGACTCAGACTTTAGTGGAGATCAAGATGAGAAGAAGAGTATTGCATACTACATATTCATGATTGGAGGTGCTCCAATATCTTGAAGCTCGAGAAAACAAAGCATTATGGCTTTGTCATATTGTGAAGCTGAATACGTGGTTGCATCATATGCAGCGTGCTAAGCAGTACTGATAGAGATGTTCAAAGAGCTCATGATCATAGAATCTAAGAAAATGAAGTTGTTAGTCGATAACAAGTCAGCTATCGACCTGTAAAATCATCTTGCCTAGCCCCTGAAGAAAGTCGGGTTTGATATGAGTTGAAAATAAGCATTAGGATAAGAAGCCTCAAAAACATAAATTAGGTGTATTAAAAGATGTAATTCAATGTTTTAATAGGTAAGATATATTCGACATTGTTGTATTCAACTGAGTCGAATACAACATGTGTATTGAAGTGTGTAATAAACAAATATTTGGCAGAGTCGAATACTGCAATTTATAAATTGTTTGTTTTGCTGCCTTTAAATAGGTGACATCGTAAATCAAAACATATAGCAACTTCAATTTAATAAATAAAAACCATAGTATAATTTTCCTCTATTCGTCTTCCTCAATCTTTTTAAAAATCCTAATAGTTCCAACAATATCAATTACATTTGATTTGTTTGTTATTGTTTTAGAAAAATATATGTTAAAAAAATTAATAATTTAAAATGAGTTATAATTAGATATAATTTTTTAAAAAACGAAATCTATATTCGAAGACAATTATATTACAATTTTTGTTGATATAAATCATAAAATTAATATTTAGGATGTTGAGTGAAGTTGATTAGGAGCCAAAGAATTAATAATTTAAAATGAGTTATAACCAGATATAATTAGGATGTTGAGTGAAGTTGATTAGGGGCCGAAAGTAAAGGTTTTGTTTGATTAGGGAGTACATATATTCTTGATTCCTATGCGCTTTACAAGTTTGTTGATGTAGAATAATTGAAAAATAACCCTCATAATTTGTATTATATAACTTTTTGAAGAAATTTTGCAATATGTATTATTCTAGAGAGAACTAGGTTGCCACAAAAATCAAAAGAAAATGACTCTTAAATCAGCTTAGTTGGTAATCTTAAGGTTTTCTATACTCTATTTGATGATATAACTGACTATAGATAATCAAATTAAGAAAAGATTATTATACCATCTAATTTAATAACCTATAATCACACACACTATAATCCAAAATTTTAATTGATTGAAAATGAAACATTTTAAATAATGTAAAATATATAGGTAAGATCCGTACCTAAAGAATCAAAGACTACAACAACACTTTCTTTAAATTTAGTCTTACTATAAAACATGACCAAATTCTTTGTTAAGAAATAAGAATATATTACCTATCTAATCCCACATGAATCACACTTTACCATATGCTTATATTTTCATTATAATATTAACTAATTAACTTAAATAATCCAAATGAATCTCACTTTGTACCATATATTTCCGCATCTTAATCTTATCTTCAACGAACAATTACCAATCTTCAAATTCAATATTCTTAACTACCTTCAATATCACAAGTCACAACTTTATTTTTCTTTCAGCTTTTTTCACCTTTCATAAGTTTAAGGTTGTTAGAGAAAGAAAAAAAATACAAAAAGTTCATTAAGTTCATATACCAAGAAAGCAAATAACTAACTAACTAACTGATAATAACTATAATATTCTAATACAATATATTCACATAGAACTTGGTAAAAAAAACATAAACACTATACTACTAGTAGAAAAAAGAAGAAGAAAAAAAAGCAAACAAAAGATATACTTGTTCTGGCTATAAATAATACTCTCCATCTTTTGATTTTGTTTATAAAAGAAAATTTATTTTTTATATTCATCGAATAATCAATATATTTGATTTATGATATTTTAGCGATATTGATTATTCAATTAATCTAAAAAAGTAAGGTTTGTTTTATAAACAAGATCCGAGGGAGTAATAATCACCAACAGCATCATCATCATGCATGTGAATAGTTTTGTTGAGAAGGTTGCATTTGGAAAACCATGTTTTGTGTTTGAGTTCCAAAGAAAGAAGACTCATGAAGAGGATTTCTATGGATATGTTGATTTTGACCTTGCATTTTGAATCCATAAGAGTTATTAGGAGACATGAAAACTTGTTCATGTGAAGGGTTGAAGGCTGTCATCATCATAGCCGGCTGAAAATGCATCTCGGATGCGGCGGTGGAGGTGGAATATTTGTTGATGTTCATGGAATGGTTATGATTGTGTGGTGAAGTGGATGTTTTGGTGTTTTCTGAAGTTGGAGAAGCTTTTGAAGTTTCTGTGAGGTTAACCGTTGTTATGTCATGGATGCTTGCTCTTCTTTTGTCTTTGCCGCCGGAGAGTTGTCTGATGAAATACTTTTGAGCATGGCTTGCCACTTGTGTTGGTGTTCTTGTGATCACAAAGTTTCTTGATATGTTTCTCCAATCACCTTTTCCATACTTTTTCAAACCCAATAGAAATAACCTGTCAAAGAATTATCATAATCATCAAAACAACTTAAATAAATAAGCACTTTTTTCATTCACAATTTTGACTTAACTAATAAAACTACCTCATCAAATTCTAAAAAAACCTACTCCTACCCTCATACATAAACTTTAAACCACAATCAGATAGTGCATGTTTAGATTAACAGTGAGTTTGGCAGAATCACGTTGTATGTTGTATCAGTCTGATTTTGACGAAAGTACATTATAGAATTTCAACAAAATCACTTACTACACTGATTTCATCAAACTCACCGTAATTTCAAACATGCACTATTTACATTTAAAATAACTAGAGAGTAAAATCTACATATAACACACAAACACAAATGAAACAAATTAAAATGAAAAAGCAATAATTGAATATAAGTAATTTAGGTTTCTTACTTGTGTTCTTCTTCGGTCCACGGCACGCCTTTCTTCCTCTCCTGATCCGGCGATCTGCCAGAAGCGCTTCTCTTAGAATTGATTCCTCTAAAACCATCATAACCAGAAGAACTCACCCAATCTAAGGTAAACGGCGAGGTAGTACTAGTACTACTAGTACTATAACCCGGAATCGGAACCAAACCAGCTTCGATATTACAAACATCATCTTCCAACTCCTTATACTGATTCATCACATCAACAACAGATTTTCCAGGTATCATTTCAGCTACCTTAACCCACCGATCGGGCGTATCTTTATCGTAAACAGCAAGAGCATTTTCAAACAATTTGTTCTCTGATTGAGTCCATTTTGTTGCTCTCCTGTTAATGTTATAACCATCTTCCATAAACCAATTGTTCTCAACAAATGGTGCATGAGAAGAAAGAATTCCCATTTCACACTTCATCACAAAATCAATTTTTTATGATTTTGAAACAGAGTTGAATCAAAGAGAACAGATAAATGAAGAGAAGCAGAGGTGGAGATTTTACCACAGCTTAAAATTAAAATTAAAATCAAAATCAAAATCAAAAATCAAAATCAATAAGCATTTTTTTTTTCAAAAGGAATCAAATACCTTCTTTATTATTTTTGTGTGTGTATGAAAAGAGACACACACTCTTGAGGAATCTAGAATAGATTATAGACCCAACTTTTTTTCAAAAAAATTCAAAGAGAATGCACCAAAAAGATAACCCTAGAAACCACTTGTGCAAGATCTATAAAATTCAATGAAATTCCTTTACCTCTTTAGATTCTCATAACTGAAACTGAGACACCCAAAAAGTTCAAAATTAATTATTCTTCTTTTTGAAGATAAAAATGATAACTTTTTTCTGTAGGTTCAATTTAAGCATGACCCAATTGGGTAAATCAATGAAAGAAACAAAAGGGTATAAGCATATGACATTGAATGTGAAAACTCAATTCAATTAGGAAAGTTCAGAAAGACTCAGAATTTATGAAGTGTTCTTGAATTGAAGAAGTAGAAGAAAGAAAGAAAAAACAAAAGCTTGTTTAAGAAGAGAGAGAAAAAAAGTTTTTTTTTTTTAATTGGAGGAATACTATTATTCACTTTTCCTTGATGTTGGGCAAGAAAGAAAAGTGAAAGAAAAATAGAGAGAAAAAACAAGACATAAAAAAGGAAAATGAGTGCTTTAATTGGAAAAGATTGTAAAATAAAAGAAAGTTGAAAGAGAAAGTGGCATAGCTTAATGAAACTTGAAAACAAAATTGGGTATTTTATTTATTTATTTTTGTAATGAAAGAGGAAGCAATAAGAGTAGAAAACAAAAAAGCAGTGATGAATGTGGTGAGCTGTGATTGGGTTCTATGTGTTTGTGGATTCTGAAATGCAACTATATAAAAAAAAGTAGAAACCCCTGCTTCTGTGCACTTTATAATATTATAAAAATAATTAAAATATTTAAATACTATGCTATTACATCATAACATAGCACAGTTGCATATATTGATTATTTTATGTATAATTTGTTTTCCTTGTTTTGGTTTTGGTGATATGAGAAAGGGGGGTTGAATTGGCAGCTCATTTTGAATGATGGAAGCTTAGTTATGTTGTTTTGGTCAATGGATCCTACTTCCATCTTTGTGGTGTAATTATCCTTAATTTTGTCAACTGGTAAGTACAATTAGTCAAGGCTATCATTTATACTACTTATAAGTTTATTTAATTTTAAATTTTTGTTGAATTAGACTCTATCATACTAAATACTAATAGTCTTTTGCTCCTTTAAACCTTCAATAAGATTGTATTCTTTACAAAAAATGAACTTATTTATTCAATAAATATATTTATTTTTGGACTATTATTATTTAAAAAATATGAATTTAACTATGACAAATTCTTAGATACCGATGATAAATAGCTGAATATCGATAGCTTTAGGATTAATTTCTTTAAAAAAATTAGGTAATTTAATTCTTATTTTTATTAATAAAATATATATAATTAATAAAAAATTACTAAAGATATACATGAATTGATTGATATATCTTAAATGAAAACCTTATACTAGTGTAGGAAATAAACATTTTTCATCACCAAATCTTTTTCTAGCTTCATAGGATAAAAATTAAAGGATTAAATATAATTTTAGTCCTTATAAATATCTTAATTTTGGTTTTTAGTCCCTATAAGAAAAACTTGGAGTTTTAGTCCCTATAAAATTATTTTTGCACGCATATTTAGTTCTTGTGAAGAGACTAAAACTACATGCAAAAGTAATTTTATAGGGACTAAAACTCAACATTTTTTATAGGAACTAAAAATCAAAATTGAGATATTTACAACGACCAAAAATATATTTAACCCAAAATAAAATAATGATAACAATGATTTAATTGAAATGAGTGTAATCGGTGGAGCCAAATCTCAGGCTGCCGTCATATAAATTAATAAAAAATATGTAATAATATTTGTAACATATTATAATTTTATTAATATACTAAAAATAGTATACATAATAATAATTAAAAAATATAATTGAAAAATTAATACTATTTCTGATTTTATTTATAAAAAAAATAAAACATATTTTTACAAAATATTATTTTAAAAACATATACAATTTTAATTATATTAAATTGATTTACAATAATTATTCAAGTCACTAGATTTTAATTTTGTTTATAAATTTATAACAAAAGAGTTATAAATAATTATTATTATTTTGAAGTAATAAATAAATAAAATAAAATTTATTATTTTGTCTTAAACTTTGAGAGAGAAAATAGAGTTTTATTTTTTATAAATTAGGACGCTAGCGTTGTATGTTAATCCATGGTGATGAGACAATTCACATCCATATATGTCTCTCTTTGTGAGATACAATTCCTTTAAAAATAATATATGAAAAATTAAAATATTTATTATTGATGTAAAATTATTTTGGTAAAACAATTTTGTTATTATTTAAAAAATATGTTTTTTTTTAAAAATAATCAATTATTTTGGTAAAAACAATTTGGTTTTTCTTATTTACAATTTTAGTATATTTTAAAAATTAAATGCATGACACATCAGTACCGGGACGAACACACATGTACTGATATGATATGAGTATCTCACTAAATAGATATTAGCTATAATATTTACATAGTTATGTTGATAAGATTTATTTATTAAATTAAAAAATATTTACAAATACTATGATATTATTTGATATTTATAAAACTAAATTATTACATAAATATTTTTATAAAAAAATATCAAACGATGCTCACAGGTATTAATTATTTTTTATACTATTAATTTTTATTAATTTTATTTAAAAAAAACAAATACATAACACATTAGTACTCGGACGATAACACAGATACTGATATGGGTATCACATGAAATAAATATTTATAATATTATTTGCATAAAACAAATTTATTTATGTTAATAATATTTATTTATAAAATTAAAATAATATTTACAAATACTATGATATTATTTGATATTTATAAAACTAAATCATTGCGTAAATATTTTTATAAAAGATACCAACCGATGTCTGCGAGAAATGATTCTATTTTTTTAAAATATAACTTTTTTTTTATATTTACTGATTTTTATTAATTCTATTTTTTTCTAAATTTTAAATAAAAATAAATGAAAACTATTTTTTAGTAAATAAAAATTTTACTAATTTTTATTAATTATATGTTATTTTTAAATTTTTAAATGTAATTAAATACTGTACATTATAAGAACAAATACATTCTGACAAAAAATACATTATGAGAACAAATACATTATAAAAACAAATAAGTGTCACCGACATATACCTATGTATTTGCACGGGTATCATACTAGTTATTCTTAATTTTGTCAACAGGTAAGTACAATTAGTTCAGGCTATCATTTATACTAATTATGAGTATATTTAATTTTAAAATTTTGTTGAATTAAACTTTGTTGGAAATGTCAATCTATAACTTTAGTGTATAAATTTATACATAAGGGTTTTCGAATTAAAATGGGGTTTCTCTCATATATATATATATATATATATATATATATATATATATATATATATATATATATATATATATATATATATATATATATATATATATATATATATATATATATATATATATATATATATTCCAAATCAATCATCCATGATTATGAATATTATACGTTTTAATAAAAATCTATTTCGGTAAACCACTCAACTAAGGCAAAATCAATTTTATTATGTGTTTTAATTTTAATTTAAAAAATAACTCACATATTCCTTCAATTAAAAGATAACTCGAGGGAAAAGATTTGTTAAGATAAACTTCGATTCTCAACATTATTTTATTTATAATTATGTTGTGAAATTGGATGTCTTAGAAACAAAGTATAGTCGGTTTCTTTATGATTAAGAAACACATAAAGGTTAAGGTTTATGGAAACACAAGGATACCAACAAAAAATTGGTTATAAACTGTTATTCATTATCAAACAAGATTACAAATATACAATAATAACAAATAACCTCTCTCTCTTGAATTAGGATTTTATTTTCCTATTTTTTCTTATGCAAGATGAGAGACTAGCATGTTATTTATAAGAAAACTAACACATTAATCTAATGAGCCTTTTAACAATTACTCATTACAAGCTAACTTAGGGTACAAGCTAACTTAAACAATTGGACTTACAAGCAAGGTCCAATTTAACATGCTAACAAACCTAGCAATATTGACTAATACATGTTAGAACAACTTCGACTATAACACACATTACTTCGACATCAGCATACGAACAGACTTCGACCTCATGCTTAATCCTTATCGAGCCAGAAGCTACTGTTCGACCATACTAGAGTTCGATCTAATATCTCACAAATCTTCACCTTGGAACACACTCTATAACATCAAGGAATAAAATAGCTTTCTTCATGCATCTTTATCAACTGCATACAGTGGAAACACTTGCAACTGGGAAATGTCTTGGTGATCATATCAACAACATTATGATCTGTCAAAACCTTCAGCACTTGGACCTGTCCACACTCGATTACCCCTCTGACGAAATGCAACCTCACGTCGATATGCTTGGTTCGCTCATGATAGGCTGAATTCTTCTACAGTTGCATTGCACTTTGACTATCACATTTAACAATGATAACTCAACCTTGAAGTTCCAGCTCTTTTGCAAAACCTTCAAGCCACAATGCTTCCTTCACAGCTTCAGTTAAGGAGATATATTCCGCTTCAGTGGTTGATAAAGCAACAACCTTATGAAGTGTTGCTTTCCAACTGATTGATGTACCAAACATAGTGAACACATATCTAGAAATAGATTTTCTGGAATTCATACAACCTGCATAACCAGAGTCAACATATCTCTCGATTGTTGCTTTACTATCTTCGCCCAAGGCTCCACCATAAATTAAGACTATGCTCAGAGACTCATTTATGTATCTTAGAATCCACTTTAATTCTTGCTAGTGAGCCTTTATAGGATTCGTCATGTACCTGCTTACAAGACTTATTGCATATGCTATGTTGGGTCTAGTACAGACCATAAAATACATCAAAGAGGCAATTATATTAGCATATGGTATGTTATTCATATAAGCTCTTTCGACATTAGTACTGGGACACCGATCTAAACCCAGCTTGATTTGAGGGTTTGTCGGAGTCACAACAGGCTTTGAATTCAACATACCAAAATTTTCGAGAATCTTATATAGGTATGCTTCTTGAGATAAGCATAATTTCAACTGCTTTCTGTAGCTCGAATTTTGTGGTCTTTAATCACTATCGCATTTTTGCTACTTTCTGATTTCTTATTTTTTCCTGATGAAGCTGGTTATGGAAGGAAAACGATATCTTAAACTCACCCCGCTTTGCATATTGTTATTTAAAAGATGCCCACATGGTTTTGGGTTCTTCTTTAGCTTATTTCACCTTTGGATTAGTGCAAAATTTGTTCTTTTTTATCTTGACGGGGTTTCTTTGATTTGAGTCTAGGTATTATATGAGTGTTGATATGATAGGATGATGTTGATGTTTTTGTGTTTCTGTATTATCACAATTTTTTGATGTTTTTCATAGGTCTGAGAACCTAATTGTTTTTTTGTTTGGTGTGCCCGCAAAGATCTTACGACCTTTTGCCTACGTAACCCCAAAAAGAGAATTGAGGGATCAGAGCATCGTAGTTCCTCTTATGAAGTTAGAGCTAGGAGGAAAGGGTTGATTTGTATCATGGTTAAAGCACAGGATGTTGATGCTCAAAAGTTTGTATTTGTGTCTTGATTAAAGCCCAAGATTGAAGCTGAAAAGTTTGTTTGTGTCCTGATGAAAGTCCAGGATTGAAGTTGAAAACAGTTGTTTGTAACTGGTTGGTTGGTTGCTTGAATTTCATAGCTCAAAGCATAAATTGAATGTGTATCTCGATTTGCATAGCTCAAGAAAGGATGAATGGGTACCCTGAATTGCATAGCTCAAGGAGGACTGAATGGTTGACCTGAGTTGCATAGATCAAGAAAGCTGAATGGGTTATCTTGGTTTGCATAACTCAAGGAAGGATGGAAGTTTAGCTTAGTTAGAGTCCAAGACTATGATTATTACGAAATTAGCTTAGTTAGAGTCCAATATTATGACTGTATTGAATGTTGTTAGATCTGTTAAAGTCCAAGACTATGACTATTTTTTAGTGACTGTAAAATGTTTGATTGTATGTGTCTTGATTAAAGCTCAAGGTTGAAGTTAAAATATGCTCAGGAGAGAGAATTTTTCATCTCTAAAAAGGGAAGATTTGATTTATATGTGACTTGATTGAAGCCCAAGGTTGAAGCTAAAGGATGAAAACTGACTCTGTAGGGAAAGTTTTATTTGGGTCTTGATTTGAAAGCCCAGATGTGAAGCTTATTTGTGAGAGACTGACTCTTGATGTTATCTGTATCTTATATGAAACCTAAGATGGGAGGCTGAAAATTTGTTAGGAGAATAACTCTATATAAATAGTGTTTCGTCTGTTGGTTTATTTATGAGAGATGTGGTCATCAGGCCTTCCTTTGTCTGGATAGGTTCAATTGTACAAAGCCCAAGAGGAGGCTAGCTTGGTCATCCATCGAGGAGAGGGAGACTAATGTACGTTTGATTCTAAGGTATGTTCTTATGCTTTTAGGAATCCTTTGAAGGTCCTTGTGTTTAAGCCCAAGAGGAGGCTAGGATACCAGTAAGAGGCACATGGGTCCTTGAACAAAGCCCAATAGGAGGTTGGGGAAGGATGAGTAACTTTTAAGCCTGAGAGAAGGCACTTTTAAGAGGCCTGGGGGTCCTTGAATGAAGCCTAAGAGGAGGTTATGTTTTGCCCTAGTTTGGTTCTAGTTATTCAAAGGTTAGGTCTGATGACAATAACTCGATTGCTTAAATTATAGTAGAGATGCAAATATAAATAGTAGAGATGCATGCAGACAGATAAAAAGGTGTTAGTGAATGTGTTTGAAAATTTTAAGTATGTCTTTTGCTATGGTTTGAGTATTCTTAAATGTTTTATTAATAATGATGTTGGGAGTTACACTAGGAAGCAGAGGCCCAAAATCCCGAGGGAGGAAGATTATAGATGTATTTTACATTGTATTCTCTTTGTCATTAAGAAGTTTTTTTTATTATCTTTGCTTTAGTATGAGGTGAAGAAAGATATTTTTGGCAAATAATCTTATTCTAAACAAGCAACAACAATTTAAGAAAACAACGAGAAGTTAGAAAGAGGGGAGATGACCCTGAAGCCAATAATAGGGCTTAAACATAAGGATGCCTGTGTAATTTGTTTTGTTGATTAATTATCTGATGATTTTATACATAGTGTAGAACTTGGATGCTGAAAAACTGCCTACAACCTAGAAAGCAGTTCACCGAAGTGAAGCTCAGTCTAGTTGTTGATGTATTAAATCTTTAGTCATGAAGATGAAAAAAGAAAAGGATATGAGATTTGTAAACGAATGCTCATGAATCTCTGTTTAGGAGATTAAAAGTTGTTTAAGAAACAGTTGGTGGGTTCAGGACTTATACAGAAGTCTGACGATGTTTTAAAACATACCAGAGAAAGTTTAAAACAAAAGAGATGAGTCATAAACACAAAGGATTCCTCATGACACATTTTGACAATTCATTTTAGAAAATAAATGGTTATGTGTAAAGGTATTCATAGAAAAAGATTCACAGATGAAAACTTAATGCGATGAAAAAGGCGATCACGCCAAGTTATTGAAAATGGATCAGATGAACTCTAATAGTTCAATTTTCTAAAAGGGATGTCTTACATTCTAATAAAGGCCCAAGAGTGAAAAAAAATTAATTTGAGGGTGATTAAAAACAAAACCCTAGTTTTTGATATTTTAAATATTAAAAAAATATTTAAAACTTTGATAAATTTCAAACACAATTGAAAAAGAAGTTAAAATCTTGGATGAATGTTTGATAAATTATGTTTATCTATTAGATAACTTAAATATCATTTATGTTTGAAAAATCAAGTGAAAGAAAACACTTTAAAAATGTTTAGAAACAAATAAAATTAATTATTTATGAAAAAATTAAATATATTAAAAAATATATTTTTTTGGTGATTTTTTCATGGAATAAAATATTTAAACATTTTTTAGAATTAATGAAAAAATGATCATTTTAAAACTCAAAATATTCATAGAGAAAATAATTTTGGATTGAATTAAATAAAATCACAAAATAGAATATTTGAAATTTTCAAAAAGGGCGCCAAGAACAACTGAAGAACACGCGTATGTTCTTCGTCTTGTCCAAAAATGGGGATTTTGCAAAATCCCTCATATCTCACTGAATATGTAATGAAATGAAATGAAATAAACATCAATCTTGCTTGTTTTTAACTCATGAACATCATGGTAACAATTAATATCGTTTATTTTTAGTGTAGAGGGAAAAATCAATGATGAATACTAAAGAACCCTAATTTGGCATGAGCCTCATGAAAATCTACATGATGATGATTTTGTGAAATTAATTGAGGGAAATTACTTAGAATATGATTACGCACATATGGAAAAAAGATAGTGCAAGGAAATATTTATGGATTATTATTTAGAAATGTTTTAGGCTTACCCTAAACTTGAGCTTGCACGTTGATATGTGATTTTTGAGCTGGAGGTATTCCAGAGATGTTGTGATGACCTGGACAGCTTCCCTATACCATATGGAGTGTGTTTGAACACTTGGACTTGATTGCAAATGGTTGGATCAAGTTGTGGCCTTCAAGTTGAAGAAATAAGTTTTCTTTGAGGTTTTAAAGGGTTATTTTGGGTAGGAGGTGTTTCAGAGGTGATCTAAGTGTTTGAACACTTCATAAATATCATATGTGATGTGTTTGAGCAATTGGTTTGAGTTGGTAGTGGCCACAACTCAAAAACCAGTAGTGATTGCTCAAAATATCAAGTTTTGAGTCTTTAGGAGTAAAGGAGATAAATCTTAGAGATCAGACTCTTTGGTGTAATTTTATGATCAATTGAGGTCTCTATTTATAAGCAAAAGTGTTAAGATTACTTAGCCATTAAGTCTTGAAGAGATGAGGTCACAATTGTGAGTCATGCTTTGTAAAAATATCTCTTACACATGGAATGATGAACTTCTCAAATAGCTCAGCTATTGTAGCAGTAAAATTCATATTCCTCAAAAGTTTTATGCTTGGATTGTGTCCACATATTGCTTGTTGAACAAGAGATCCAAGAAAATGCCATTTTGGAGCTTGGTGACCCTTGGATCAAAATGCATAAGTGTTGAAATTCATAAATGTCATTTATGGTAATTAATTGGAGCAATCATGAATTTGCAGGTTTGATCAGATTTGTAATGATTTCTAAGATGCTTAAGACCACTTGACATTGTCCTTTGACTCAAAAAATCAGATTTTTAAAAGTTTGCGAAAATCTGTTTTTTGCAAAACTATTTTGGATGGTCACTTTGACCCATGATTTTTTCATGTACAAGCAAGATATTTTCATGCCAATTGGTTCTTTCAATTTTGCGCAACATTTGCAACAACTTTGGTGTTTTGAGAAGGATTTGAATCAGCTTGGAACTTAGACAAATTTTGTCTAAGTGTTGAAAATAAGTATTTTTCTTGCATTTGATCCAATCATAATTTAAAATCCATGAAGAATTGGAGTTTCTTGTAGTCGAATCATTTGTAGTTTATGATGAGATATTTCATTTGAGCTTAGTTCACCAAAATATGATGCTTGGATCACAAGTTATGATGCTTGGAAGTGGGCTACTTGAACACTTTTTTCCATAACTCATAAAAATTTCCAAGTTTCAAAGATTGCCCCTTTTATAAGTTATCTTCAAATTTCTGATTTTTTATGATCAAATGCATTCATGGACCATATATTCTTGTAATATAGGTCATGAGGACCATTTTGGGTCAAAAAAGTCAAACTTTGACTTTTTGGTCCAGGTGGAAATTACATTGGATTCCCCCGGTTTTCTGATTTTTTGAGTGGACATCCTCTGCGGTATTTTGACCTTATGAATGGAATTCCATGATGTATATGAGTTATTTAAACCATTACCTATGGTATAGGCTCTTGTCTAGAAGAATATCTTGGTTTTGGAATCCTCGATTAGTCAGAAACCCTAATCTTGGAATCCTTGATCTTTGCATATTCATTGTACTTGTAAATGGCTTTTCAAAGTCATGTCAAACTTTCTTGATGATATGTGAAGGCATTGTCTCCTTTTCTCATGAAAAATTTCATTTGGAGGGCTCAGATGACTGAAACCCTAATTAGTGGTTCTGATGGCTCGGGGCCCAGATCACTGAAATCTCTATACAGTCTTTGAATGATTTTCCATCATTTGAGATTCCTTAACCCTTTGATGGTTATTAAAAGGTTGAAAAAATCTTATGTATTAATGATTGCTCCTTTTCCTGAATCCACTAAGGGACTGTTCAAACCAGTCTGGCACAATCCTTTGGTAAGTGGATTTCCTTTGATGAGGCATATATCTTAGGGTCAAAATTTAGGGTATGACAGATGCCCCTATTTAATCTTCTTGGGCTCGAAAGTATAAATGGTGAAATAATTAGGACATTCGAGGTACAAGAGGATTAAATACCTTATATTACCCAAAGTTTTTATCCTAAGATAATAGATTGTTCATCATGTCGATGATCTTGAGGTTGCAAAGGTTTGGTTACAGCGTTGCTGTAGAGGTTCAAGTTATCCAAACTTGAAAACTGGCATTCTATCCAGGGAAGAACTGAAGAGAAAAACTTTTATCACGTGGGATAAATGCGAGTATGATTGTGCAAATGTAAATGCAAACATAATTATGAATGTATGAATGAATGTGTATGCTGACAAAACAGACACGACACACATATTGACAAGACAGATAATATGGGTCGATCTAGAGATGGAATATCATTGTGGCTTGGCTGAATTGCTCATTGTAGAGGGGAGCTCCTGTTGCTTTTGACTTTTGGAGACATGGCTCTATAGGGACACACAAGTTCATCCTCGTGGGATATTCCAGAAGTTTGATTACTTTTGAAGCAACTAAAACATTTCCTTTTACGTTCACATACCAAAGAAAATAGCAAATTTTATTTTGAAAAATAAAAGTGAAGTAAATTCATTTTAATTTCAAGAAAAAGACAAATCATTTTTGAAAATGTCATTTTGCAAGGCAGATAAAAATAAGAGTTGCAAACAAATGGGCAAAGGTTCAAATATATATATATATATATATATATATATATATATATAGGGTGGCAATCGACCGATTGCGTAATTCCACAGAGTATTTACAAAGTAGAAAATGGTAATTTATTAGGAAAATGGCTACATTAAAACATCATGATCCCTATCATTCTACCAATTCTGAGTTTGAAGTCTCCAGAGCTTCTGCTGATGATGACTTCGATGAGTGACTTTCTTCTGATGATCCAATCGGGTTTTAAATCCACTGAGACACTCATTTTTTCCTTAGTCTCCCTTTCGGGTTTTCAACTTAGTGAGTTGTTTTTTTACTTTTAGGCTAAGTATTTCTTGAGTGCATCAACATTTGTAAGATAAGTGAATTCCTCACCATCCATTGTTGTGAGTATCAAGGGACCGTTTGAAAAGGCTTTCTTGACCATATAGGGGTCGTCATAATTCGGAGTACATTTGCCCTGAGAGTCAGTGAAAAATGATTGGATTTTCTTGTGCATGATATCTCCTTCTTTGAAGACACGAGGTCGAACTTTCTTGTTGAATGTTCTCTCCATACGTTGTTGATATAACTGGCTATTACAGAGGGAAAATCATTCTCTTTTCTTCTATCAGATTGAGCTCGTCGAATCTGCTTTGGCACCACTCATCTTCTTTGAGTTTGGCCTCCATCAATATCCTTAAGGATGGGATCTCAACTTCTATATGGAGCACTGCTTCCATTCCATATACTAGTGAGAAATGGGTTTCCCCTGTTGAAGTGCAAACAGAAGTTTGATATCCATGAAGCGCATAAAGGAGCATCTCGTGCCAGTCCTTGTATGTTACGACCATCTTCTGGACAATTTTCTTAATGTTTTTATTAGAGGCTTCCACTGTGTCATTCATCTTTGGCCGATAAGGAGAAGAATTATGGTGTTCAATCTTGAACTTTTTGTATATTTACTTTATCATTTTATTGTTCAAGTTGGACCCATTGATAGTAATGAGTTGGCTCGGAACACCATAGCGGCAAATAATATTGTTTTTGATAACCACTTGTTAGGTTACATTGGTGTATGATGTTGCTTCAACCTATTTGGTGAAGTAATCAATAGCTACCGGGATGAACCAATGTTCGTTTGAAGCTTTGGGTTCGATCATTCCAATCATGTTGATTCCTCATATTGAAAATGGCCATGGTGAAGAGAGAGCCTTAAGAAATGTCGGAGGCGTATGAATCTTACCAGCATAAATTTGACATTTATGACATCTCCTTGCATGCTTGAAGCAATCTGCCTCCATTGTGAGTCAGTAGTATCCTACTCATAGTATTTTTCTTGCCATCATATATTTGTTGCTATGAGTACCAAAAGATCCTTCATAAATTTCTTTCATGAGTATTTTTGCTTCACGCTCGTCTACATATCTGAGTAGGACCATGTTGAAGTTTCTCTTGTAAAGAATATATTGGTTGAGGAAGAAGTTGTCTCCCAGTCTTCGGAGGGTCTTCATGTCTTTTCTTGACGATCCAAATGGGTATTCCCTTTTCTATAGGAATTGTTGAATGTCTTGATATTAAGATTTTCCATCAGTAGCAGTTTCTATTACAAAAATGAATGTTGGGTTGTCTAGGCGCATAATGTCAATTCCTGGGATGTCATTCCATGGATTAACTATTATAATGGAAGAGAGAGTAACAAGTGGGTCAACCATGGGATTTTCCTCACGAGGGATGTGATGGAATTCAACTCTATTGAAAAAGGCGGAATCTCCTTGCATAATCTCGGTAAGGGATTTGTCCCTGCTGTTGTGTTTCCCATTCTCCTTTGGTCTGATTGATCATTAAGGCAAAATCTTCGTACAAGTGCAAAAAAAATTATCCCGAGATCAAAGGCTTCTTCGAGAACCATGATGCAAGCTTCACACTCGGCCTCATTGTTTGTACAGTTAAATGTTAATCTGACAGTGAATGGAATATGACTTTCATTTGGAGTGATAATGATTTCCCCAATCTTGTTTCCATAAGAATTAACGGCTCCGTCGAAGATAAGTCCTCAAAGGGATCCTGGTTCAGGTCCTTCATCTGGCAGTGGTTCGTCACAATTGAAATTCTGGAAATTGATATTCAATGTCGAATACAATGTCACGACACCAATAACAACAAGTTTAAAAACACAATAAAAGACAAAGACAGAATTAAAGAACACAGATAGTTGTTAACCCAGTTCGGTGCAATCACACTTACTTTGAGGGCTACCAAGCCAGGAAGGAACTTCACTGTCAGTAGTATCAATTCAAAGATTCACAGCAAACACCCTAGTTTGCAATCTTTTCACTTAATCCATATTTAATGATAGTTCTACCTAGGAACTCCTAGATAAAAGACCCCCCCCTCACTTCCACTCAATCACAGTAGTGATCTTAAACAAACAACTGAAACAAAATGAAGACACACTTCAAAACAATCTTTGACCCTACTTAAAAGCTTCAGTCAAATACAAACATTCTTGCTTAAAAGCTTTGAGTGGACAAAATACAAATGCACACTTAGTCCAAAACAATCATCAAAAGACAATTGCTTGGCTCACAAGACACTAACACACACGTGAAAAACGTTGAATACACAATCCTTATTTTTCACACGTTCACACTCGGGTTAAGGAGCCTTAAGTATATCCTTGAATGGGCATTGGGCCTGCTAAACTTGCACAAACCAGAAATAATAATTCCTCAAATAAAGGAACAAAAATAGCAAGAAAAAATGTTCTTCTAAAATAACTCCAAGTTGAATCCTTCTTTTCCTTCTGATAAAATTGCGCTAAAAACACAACAAAATCTCAATAATAATGACTGAAGGATGCGTGTACAAAATAGAATTCACCTAGGTCTTCAGGCCTAGTCAGAAATGTCATGACATCAATCTTGACATCCTGATTAAAACAACTGCACACAAAAACTTCACACATACATATTTCTTAAATCACATGTCATAACATTACCTATGGCATCCAAACACAAACATAAGTTTTAACATAAAATATAGCCAATCTAAAATATCTACAAACTCCCTCTTTGGCAATTTTTTTGGCTAAAACAATTTAAGTATTATCACAGAAAACATCAGAGAAACACAACAGCAGCAGGAAGTACACAACAGAGAGGACTCACCCTCAAACCAACAGTTGTATGAACACAACACACCAGCAACAACTGAAATACAAACCTTCAAAGGTTATGCACACAACAAAACATCCAACAAAAATTGTACCAGGGTACATCACATCAGTACAACAGCATCAGAATACAGAGAGATATTCTATCTCCCCCTCAACCTGGTAAGCCTGGCCCTGCAGCACAAATAGACTGAAAATACTAAAATAAATAGTATTCATCAGCATAAGCATACTATTATCTACTTACTCCCCCTTTTTGCCAGAAATTTGGCCAAAACAAGATCACAATCATAAAGCAAAAGAACCTGTCATCACATGCTCATAAAGAGCAAAAATATCCTGGGTATAGAGGAACCCCAACAATTACAACCAGAAATTAAAAAAAAAATTACAAATGTGCCTTCAAGGGCAAGGAACCACACACAAATAAAATAGAAACAGGACTAGAAGCCCTTCACAGACATCAATTAGAATTAGCTCCAACATCATCCTTTCTCTCACTGTCTGAGCTTTTATCATCTTCAACCTCTTCCTCAACCTGTTCTTCCTTAGTTACCACCTCTTTCTCCAATGCCTCAATCATTTTCTCAAATTTTGCCTTTCTGGAATCTAACTCTTTACAAGCTTCCTTGAGCTCATAAATGATTGATCTTTGGTCAAAAGGTTTGCTACTAGTAGATGTTACAGTTGATATCACAACAATGTCAGCAACATGAGTACCCTAAAACAGCTTGCAATGGAAAGCAAGAGCACTTTCCCTTTTGCATACTATGTCAGACTCAATAAAGATGATAGGAAACTAGTCAAGATAATCCCACATATCAGGAAAGGAAAAGCAATAGGTAATTTCACAACCATTGTGCCATCATGCTTCATGGTTTGATCAAATATATAAGTACCATAATCAAATTTGATTTTGGTACCCACAACATAGATAAACCTTCCTAAACCCGTAGCAATGTTAGATTTATGGTTGGTAGGAACCCAGTTGGTTGCACCTATTCTATTTAACACGGCATACTTAATACTAAGCATGCTTGTTGAAAGCTTTCCCTTTCTTGGTCAATACTTGACTTGATCAGCAGTGCGGGTCTTACAGATATGATTATCAGTCACTTCTAACTCAGGGTAATTGGCAGCATCTCTACCTAGATAGGTATTTATCACAACAAGAGAAAAGTTAATGCACTTACCTCTAACATACACTTTTCTGATGTCCCGTGACTTCCCATCAACACATCCTTCACAAAGGTTGACAATAAACTCTTTTACCAGAGTTTCATAGCATGGTGAGAATCTGGCCACAGTTTTGAGAAGACCTGTAAAGTAAATTAGGTCCATAATTTCAGTGCAGCTCAGAACAAATTAAGAAACCTCTCTTTCCAAGGCCAGCCTTCTATGGCATACAAACTTCCACTTATTTACACTGCTAATGCAATGAAAAGAGATGTTATCCAGAGGTGCATCAGGAACCCTAGATGCAAGCTTGCTGGAAGTTGTCTTTATTCTTGGTGTGATGTCTAGAACATCACTCTCAACATCCTCATCAGACTTAGAGATAGATCTAACCTTTCTCTTTTTGGTAACCACCTTACTCCACCCTTTGGAGGGACCAACATAAGTCCTCTTAGGAGTGTCTTTTGTGTTGTCCTTTCTAGGCACTGGCTTGTTGTAATACCCCAGATTTATTTAAGTGCTCTGGATAATATTAATTAAGTTTAATAGGGTTCCGGTGTACTCTGAGAGTTTCAGTTAAAATAATTAGAGCAACCAACGAACTTAAATTAATTAATTAAGTATTATCTAACGCAGAGACTTTATTAAATATTAGACTCAGAGATATTTTGGATACTCTCAATTTGGACCCGTTAGAATACTAACTATTGTGTACCGATATAATATACATTGTTTGGTTATAAAGAAAGAAATAAGTTATGTGTTATAAAAAGGAAAAAGAAAATAAAGTTAGTTAGAAAAAGAAAGAAAAAGGAAAGAAAGAAAGAGAGGAGAAGAGAAGAAGAGGAAGAAAACCTAAGAAGAGGGAAAGCTTGGATCATCACAATTTCTTCATCGAATATTCATCTCCACCAACCTCCTCATAGATTGCAAGGTGGGTTCGTAGTTAGATACTTTTGTTTTAGATTTTGGTTGAGTTTCAGGGTTTATGAGTTTTAGGGATTTTGGTAGAAAAGCTTGAAATCGAAAGAATAAACAGTTAAAAACTCGATAAAACCTAAGTATGATGTTTGGTATATGATTATATGCATATTTGTGATTGGATTCCTCTGTTTTGGTGCACTTTTATGACATTTGGAGGTTTTGGGAATGGTTTCCCGAAGCTGGTTTTTAGCAGAATTTTTCCCAGTTCGCTCCGCGAACTGTGGAAATTTTCTGAGTTCGCCCTACGAACTGTAGCTTTCATCTGAATTATGTTTTCTTCATAACTTTTGATCCGGGTATCCGTTTTTAGTGTTCCATATATCGATTCGAAGATAATAACATTTACAAATTGATGATGGAAAAAGATATTATTTTTACCCGACTTTTTCCTAATTTTACCCGACTTTTCCGATTAACCGTAATTATGTAAAGTTAAGGAATTGTGGTATTAGTCTAGTTGTGGAATATGTGTTAATCATGAGAATTAATTAAGAATAGAGACAATGAGATCATTGTGGGATTAAATTAATGGTGTTAATTAAACTAGAATGTTAGAGTTATATGTTTGAAAACTATATAATTAAAAGTATCAAGGATGGAGAAAGAGTTAGGAAATCTTACCATAAACCAATAGTGTGGCCTAGTATTGTGACTAAAGATTGTTAGATGGTATGACTTATGAGATGTGTAGGTTCATCCTAGGTCGTTGTGAATCCTTGACGCGTTTTACGCGGTATCCTCTGAAAGGTCATGAGTAAGTCTTGTGGTGGGTATTACAATGAGTCCCACAGGAAGCATCCATAAAGGCTTGAGGTACCGTCAATATGGTTTGGGCTTGTGGTGGGTATTACACTGAGTCCCACGAGAAAAAGGGTTTAGGCTTGTGGTGGGTATTAAATTGAGTCCCACGGGAAGTAGTGAGTAAGTCTTGTGGTGGATATTACACTGAGTCCCACGGGAAGCATCAGACATGGTTTAGGATTGTGATGCGTATTACATTGAGTCCCACAAGAAGCATTGAGTAAGTCTTATGGTGGGTATTACACTGAGTTCCACGGGTAGCATCGGTATGGTTTAAGCTTGAGGTTGGTGTTACACTGAGTCCCACGGGAAGCATGGTATCCGCTTGAGATGGGTGTTATATCGAGTCCCATCAGAAGTATAAAGGTGATATCCTAACTAGTAATAGTAGGATTTGTAGACCTAATGGATGTGGTTCCAATGAGTGAGAGGCGTGTGAACTCAAGGTCATTTTCCTTTTTATAAAGACTTGAGTTAGGTTTTGATAGAACATTTAGATATGAGAGAACTTTAAGATAGGGAACCCACTGAGATGTTATTATCTCACCCCACTATTGTTGTTGTTTTTCAGGTTTCTTTTGTAGGTTTGATTTACAAGTGGAGCTATGCTCGGGATGTTTCAAGTGAAGCATAGTGTTAGTGTTCCGCTATGTATTTCTGTATCTTTGTACAATAATGGATATTTTATTGATCTTAGTATTTTGCTTTAGTATAATTTCCATGTCTTGTTCCATTTTAGTAATTGTTTTAGAATTGGTCAAGAACGTGAATTATGCTATTAGGCATCTTATGATGGTTACAATACTAAAATTTAACACTTGTATGATATTATTCTAGATATATATTGTATGGACTTTACAGTTGGTATCAGAGCATGTGGTGTCCTCGACCTAGCCTTGAAATATCATAAGTAAATCTTTCCTAATATTATGTAGTGTTGGGCCTGATCAACCTAATGCTATGTATGTGATAGGTAGAATCATGGTAGTGCGACCATGAGGACTCCAAAGTGTTATTGCAACTTGTGCTGTGAGAGTGGGCTCAAGCCAAGAGATAGCAGAGGAGAGCTTTGGTCAGCTCGATTATAGTCTTCTTAAGAATTTTACTTCCTGTAATGTGGGATTACAGAGAAGTGTGTGGTTTGATGAATCCTTTGGAATGGATAGGATCTGAGGGGTAAAGATCTCTATAGGATGAGTGGTCGGTGTATCAGGTAATACTTAAAGGCATTGGTGGATCAATATTGGTCCCTAGTATGGACAAGAGTTTTGAGAAGTGTCATTCCACGATAAGAGAAGATGCTTTATAGAACGTGTGACGTAAGTTCGGGAATGATTAAATTGCTAGTTGTAAACACCCCAAATTTGCCCTCACCTATTCACACCATGGCTTGTGATCATCTCATATGCATAAACACAATCATATCACCTCATATCTCATTTTTGATTCACTGCATAGTTTCTAAGTCATCTGCACCTAGGGTTTGTGATCTGAGCAATCCAAGAGCCTCTGGAGCCACTCCAAAGGCCACCAATCAACTCAAAGGGGTCCATGTGTGTCCTTATGTCATATTTCATCTTCACAAAGTCCAAAATGCAGAGGAATCACAAGAACTAGGGTTTGAGTGGATGCAGAGCCAGGATGAACTGCACAGTTGACTGAAAATTAGGGTTTTGGTTTCAGAGGCCATAACTCCAAATTTTTTGGTCATTCTTGTTTCCATTGGTCTCTATATGATATAGGGAGTATGCATATCAATTTTCATGAAGAAATTCCATGGGGAAGTCATCTGATCAAGGGTTGACTTTTCAGACAAGTCAGTGCAAAATCAGGGCATCTGAGGCCCCCAATGACCCAACCAATGGGCAATCTTCATCATTTTGAGTGTATATGATCTTTATTTGATCATGGAAGAAGTTTGAAGTTCATAAAAATCAAGAATTTAGGGTTTATGCAAAAGTTGACTTTTTGGGCATAGTTGACTTTTCAAGAATGCATCATTTTAGGTCATTTTTCAAGCCTTGATTCTTGATCCAAAAAGGCTTCAAATGGAAAAACTTTGGTCATGAAAGTTGTAGATCTCATCTTTCCCTTTTCAAAAAGTACAAGAACATGATCAAACTCTTCATGGATCAAAAGTTATGGCAATGCAAAGTTAGCAAAAATCATTAATTTTCAAGTTATGCACCAAATGGAAATTTTGCAAAGTCTTGAACCAAAGCCAAATGCAACCTCTAATCCACTTCAAACCAGCATGTAAACATCCTCTAAGTTACAAAAATCAGAAATGAACTAAGATTGCCCATGGTTTCATGTTTGGTTGGACAAAAAGGTCACATGTGAACAAGAAGCCACAACTTGCAAAAACCATCATTGTGCTCCCTACAACTTGATGCATTGGATGCTGCATTGTGCCTAGCCTCTCACCTCACCATGCTGCACCAGAACCCATCTTGTACTTGCCTAGACTTGGAGCCATACTTTTCTTACACATAAAGTGGATTTTGAGCAAAAGTTGACTTACCTATCCATAAAGCACAAGTCACATCAGCCAGCCAATCAGATTTGTTTATGTGGACAACTTGCAAGCTAAACCTAACACAAGCAAAGGCTGAAGCATCCTCATTCATCACTTACACCAAAACCTCCCATTTTTGCAACTTCTATCGAATCTCTCTCCACAGCCTCCAAACACACAAACTTTCTTCATCATCCAACTCAATACATTCCATAGATCACAAACCACCCAAAACACAAGCCTAAAACAGCCAGAAAACCCCATTACCATTCTTCACCCTCATTCTGCAGATTCATTCGAATCTCCTTCCACAAGCCACAAACAACCAAACCAACCTTGCAGACCTTCTCCATTCATCCACAGGACCTCAAACAACCCATCACCATGACCTGAAAGTACCAGATTTTCCATTGCCATTGTTGACTGAGCTTGAAGCAGTTCCATTCGAATCTCCTTCTCCAGTCAACATAAACTCATTTTGAGCATTCAAGCATCATCTGGGGATCAAGTGGAAGGGTTTGCACTGAAAGAAGAGGCCAGAGAGTTCCTAGACTGAAAGCTCCAAATCTCAGGTAGCTCGAAATTAATTTTTCCAGAAATGATTTTTCTTGTTACAAGCTTATTCTTCATGCTCTCCTGATCATTCTGATGTCTTTAGTTTTTGAAATGGTTGTGATTTGAACATTTAATTTGTGTCTGAAGCTCACGAACCCTAGTTTTTCTTTCTTTCGATTCAGATGATTTAGGAAATATAAATTTGTTTTAGGTTAGGGGTTTGATTCGTGGGGATGTGAGGAACATTTCTCTGGTCTTGGTTTTCATTTTTGTTACGTTTTGGTAGGGTTTTGAAGTTTTCAGGGAAGGAGGTCACCGGAGAAGACGACCGGAGCTCGTCTCCGGTGACCTGAAAGTGATTATTTATTAATTAGGGTTAGGGCACTGAGTTTGAATCTGGGCCTTTAGATCCTGTTTCCCGCGCGCGTGTGTGTGGTCTGGATTGCATCATTAATTCATAATTAGGGTTAATTAAATTAATTAATTAAGTTTTAGAAGTTTGAATCTGGGCCACAGGATGACGCGCGCAGTCAACATGTTTAAAACTCAGAATCAATCTCATCCTTTCATTCTGCTTACTTTTATTTTATTTAATTTTTAATTCATTTTCTTTCATTTGTTTTGCATATTTATTTTAAAATAGTTAAAAATTCATAAAAATTATGAAACTTTTTCCCTAAAGTTTTATTAATTTTTATGACCCAAAAATATTTTTATTTTTATTTTTATCATTAAAAAAGTATTTTTAAATATTTAAAAGATTATTTTTAATTGATTAATGGGAATTAATTAATTAAAAATACTTTTAGGTATTTAAAAATTACAAAAAAATTCATGAAATGTTCTAAGACATTTAGAAACATTGTCCAACCTTCAAACCAAATTTCTTTTTTGATCTTGATGCATTTTAAGAATTTTTCATTGAATTAAATCATTTTTTATGCATTAATTTGATCATAAGTTTAAAAATCCATTTCTGCCTATTGGTGAAGGTTGAGACATTGGTTCTTTTTGCTTTGTCTTGTATTTGGCATGTATTTTCAAGGATAAAAAGGCCATGATTTGATCTTGCATTTCCTAATTGATTGGCATTTCTTTTGTTAAGAACCCTAAAAAACCCTAATAACTTGCAAAATTCATATCTTGAGTTTGGTTGAGAGTTGAGAGCTCCCCTTTGGGCAGTGGTTTGTTATAGGTCTAGGGTTTCTTTGGGTACCATTTTCCATTTTTTATCTTGAGGTTTGCTTCTGTTTTGGGTTTTTGTTTGATGTTTGATTCATAAACCCTAATTTGGGCTTTCTCTTGCATCCTTCTTGCATTCTCTTGCATAACATGACTTGTCTTTGCATTTTGTGCATTCTTATGATTCATTTGACATCTTAAGACATGTATGAAGCATGTTTGATCATTGCATTACATATTTGCCATGTCATTTGTCTTGTATGCTTCATAACATTTCATGCTTGTTCATGCTCCTTAGCTTGCATCATTTGCATTCATAATCTTGTATGAACATCTCCATGTCTTGCCTCATGTTTGCAGCACCTCATGACATCATAATCATCATCAACATGCTTCTGGTTTGGTCAAGCATCATACCATTTCATTTCATTTAGCATTGCATTGCATTTCTTTCTAACATTTCAGGTGGTAAGTAAACTTGAGAAGTGAATTTGCCTTCACTTCTCATAACTTTTCTTTTCATCTCTCTTGCATGCCTTGCTGCATTTCTATTTGTGTTTGAGATTGAGCTTGCTCATTCTTGTTCTTCCCACTTTCTCTCTTCAAGTGACTTGACTTCCTGAATGAAGCAAGTCACTTTGCTTCTCTTGATCCTGTTCATCTGCTTCCTGGTGGCTCCTCTGAAGATTGTTCTTGAAAACCTCACAAACCTTAGGATCAACCAAGCATGATAATGAATTAGGGTTTTGATTAGTCTCCCCTCTTAGTTTTACCTTTGTGTCTCTCTTTGAGTCCTCTCTTCCCATCTCATAATCAGAGACCAAACCTTAAAGGTTTTAAAACTTTGTGATTAGGATTATGCCTGCATCCTTCTCTTAGGATGGAGTGTATAACTTTAATCCTAAGTATTAAACCCTTAATGTGTTTGAATCTCTTAATTAATCCACCTAATAATCATCAAGACATCACACTTGTAACTTGGGCCTTGCATTAGGGTTCTAATTCTTCCTTAAGTGGTTAAGAAGGACTAACCCTAGTGTTAATGGACAAGTCCTCCTCAAGTTGTCTTACAAACCATAAAAAACACTTCATCATCATACCATTAAATAAAATCCACTTAATCAAAGGCTTGTTTTGTCATGAGTTTAATCCCTAATCATGGATTAAGTTGAGGAGCTTTCCTCAGCTTAAACATTCTCATCTATTATCCTTCTTTTAGGATGGTGTAATGAGTCTGTTTAATCCTTGATTATGGCTTAACCTCATTACTCAACACTAAACAAAAACACCAAAAACATCTAAATAACCACAAGTAGGTTAATGATCTTAATCCTATATCAAAGGTGATTAAGTGTGAAAATCTGACTTCACACTTAAGGTATTCTCATTACCCCTGATCAGAGGGAAGATGTGATGAGTTTACTAACCCATTGGTTTAGGCTTAAGCTCATTATCTTATGACAAACTCCAAAAAGAAATAAAAGACTGAAAAAACAAACAAACAATAATCGTCTCCTCCGGGATTCTTTTCTCATCTCATTCACTCATAAACGAGAACTTGCTTCTTCCATCTAATGCAAGACAGTTTGCACCTGAGCCAGACGGGTCATACACTTGAGCATAGACAAGTAAGCAGTTCACAAGTCAATTCATCTTTCAGTCTCTTTGGGTCGAACTACGGTGTTCTGACTTCCTCATTGCACGAGAGGATACGTAGGCATAACTTAACAGTTATCGAACAAAAGTCTTTGTATATTCCCCCTCTTTCAGTATCATTCTTTAAGCCTCATAGTCTTGAGCATACTCTTTTCCTTACACCGACACTTCACTTATACACCTCCCTCCTTTACACTGACACCTGTACATCCTTTTCCAGCTCTTTATACACAAGTT
The DNA here is from genome assembly GCA_963966055.1 of Lathyrus aphaca. Lineage (NCBI taxonomy): Eukaryota > Viridiplantae > Streptophyta > Magnoliopsida > Fabales > Fabaceae > Lathyrus > Lathyrus aphaca. Next base: position 288,776,114 of record OZ014524.1, read on the forward strand.
ACACTGACACTACCCCTTTTAAAACACAAATCTTTTAAGCGTGGATCCCGTCGAGTACGGCGGACAATCTGGGTGCTAATACCTTCCCAGGTTGTAACCAACCCCCTTTCTCAGTCTCTCTGGTTCGCAAACCGTCTTATCCATCTTTTTCTAGGTCTATGCAACATTGCCTTTCCTCCGGGATAAAAATGCCTAGCTGGCGACTCTATTCATCTCCAGTGAGTTCACGGCTGTGTGTTCTCACTGTTCCCTTCGCCGACCGTTCGCGTCTGTACCCTTATCTGACCTCAGCGTCACTTATCGGGAGCGACAGCTTGGCGACTCTGCTGGGGACACTTATATTGCAACCAGGGCTTCTGGTTCTTTTTGTGGGTTCCTCCTAGCGTTTGATTGATTTGTGTTTATTGGGGTGTTATGAGTTATTTGTGTTTGTATATTTGCTTTATTTATTGCTTTCTGTACAGCTTTATTTATTGCTTTCTTTACAGTTTTTCATATATCATACTGTCATTGTTGCTGGCTGGATCTGGTTTTCCTTTGGTGGGTGGGTATCTCATTGAGGGTTAAGGTCCTACACCTGGGACCTGAGTGACACCTAGGCTAGAGTGGTTCATGTTCTTTCCCATTCCATTTCGGTCTGGTGCGGGAATATGAAACACGGTTCAGATATGGGTTTCTTCTTGAGAACTCTGTGTTGCAGATTTCCTGCAATGCTAGGGCTATCTGGGAAGCCTGCTAAGTCTGGATGACCTTTAGTTTTGACCTTCAGAAACTGAGGTGAATTAGAGGAGGAACTTTTATGGTTATTGTAAACACTGTACCTCCGGGTTGGAAGTGTTTACACTTCCCATAACTGATCCAAGTCTGAGGATCTTTGTTTTAGAACACTACCTGTGAGAGGGTTGGGCTGTTTACAGGTTTGTAGGAACCCTTGACCTCAACATACCCTCATTACCAGTACAGTTGTTGATCCGGTCACTATGATCCTGAAGTTATTGACCCTTGGTTTTCAGTTACTATTTCGGGTTACTATACAGAGATCTTGTGGTTACAGACACTTGATTCTTGGTAGTATTCCAGATTCCAGGCAGTTTCCAGCAGTGATCCCATGTCTTTGCATCTTTGCATCATCATATTGCATTTTGCATTTGCATCTGCATTGCATTTTCCTCTTCCCGAGAGCTCATCCTTCCTCTTCTGTCCATGACCAGCCAGCTGATTTCCCGGTACTCAGTTTGAACAAGTGGTAACAGTTAGAAGACGACAGAGCGTGTGAAGCTAGACTGAACAGTGTCAAGAGGTAAAGGGTCAGATTGGAAGCCGTCAGCAGCTATGTCAGAGAACAACCGTCAGAATGTTGAGTTTCCATCTGGTTTCACTTCAATGACCAATCCTCTGTATGGTCTTTCTCCTGATGAAGATCTTCCACAAGTGAACAATCTTGCTCAAGCTCAACCTGCACAGACCCCGATCGTGAATCAGAATATACCTGAACCATCTGCTGTCCGAGGTGGACCTTCAACTTCTTCTGATTCTACATATTATCAGAGTTTTGCCTTCCCTATGCCAGACTTCCAAGGGGCAATCCCTCTTGCGAAAAGCAAGGATCCACCAGCTAATGATCCTGCTGAAAGATTTCGTGTGTTGGACGAGCGACTCAAAGCCTTAGCGGATCCTGATGCCTTCGGTTTTGATGCTCTAACCCTGTGTTTGGTGCCTGGTCTTGTCATTCCTCCAGATTTCAAGACTCCGAAGTTTGAGAAATACACTGGTGTCAGTTGCCCGAAGCGTCATTTGGTGATGTTCTGTAGAAAAATGACTTCTCATGCCCACAATGATAAGCTGATGATTCACTGTTTTCAGGACAGTTTAAGTTGGGCATCTTTAAGTTGGTATTTGGATTTGGAAAGCAGTCATATTCGATCTTGGAATGATTTATCCAGAGCTTTCGTAAAGCAATACCAGTACAATATGGACGTGGCGCCCAATTGCACACACTTGCAGAGCCTATCCCAGAGGAGTGGTGAATCTTTCAGAGAATATGCACAGCGGTGGAGAGAACTGGCAGCCCAAGTGCAACCACCACTTTCAGACAGAGAATTAATTGACCTGTTCGTGGGCACCTTGCAGGGTCCATACTTGGAAAGAATGAGTAGCATTGGGATGACGAGCTTCTCTGATTTGATGATAGTTGGAGTACGCATTGAGAGTCTTCTCAAAAGTGGAAAGATCCAGGACTTTTCGAATATCCCAGCTAGTGAAGGTGAGTCTGTTGTTAGCTCCCAAGAGGAAGAATGGAATGACGTCAGTGCAGTCATGGCAAATGTCAAATATTCTAGACCAACATCTTCTCAGAGATCATCTATTCCCGTGTATGGTTACTCTTACGGGCATTCGACAATGCTCAGAGCACCATATCAGAAGCCCTGGGCTCCTCCTCGTCCAAATCTGCAATCTCATGGTCGAAGACCTCAGAATCAACTTCAGAGCCAGCCTAGGCCTCGCAACAATCTGGAAAGAAGGAATGCTCCTCTTCATCCAGTTCCCATGGCGTACAGTGAACTTTTGCCACATCTAATTCAGAGCTCTTTGGTGGTTCCTAAGCCTCTCAAGCCGTTGCCAGAGCCATACCCTCCAGGGTACAATCCTCATGAGCAGTGTGGATATCATGGTGGATCAATCGGGCATTCAACTGAAGATTGCAAAGCTTTTCAAGCCAAAGTACAACAATTGATCGACAAGGGCTGCATCTCCTTTCCAGAAGGAAGCTTGGTTGTGCACGTCAACCTCTCACCTGATTGAGTTCAAAGACTTCGAAGGAGCATCTCTTGATTTCAGTGGCTCAGACAACAGTATGTCATCAGAGTTGGTGATCATTGTATCCTTTTATCATTTGCATTGTAGTTTCTTTCCTGTTAGCAGCTACTTGTCTTTTAAGCATTGTTATTTTAAATGGTAATGTTAATGTAGTAATCTTGCACTTTTGAATCAATTATGTCGCATTCGCTCATTTTTCTTTACTTGCATTGAAAAAAGAAAAAAACAAAAATTACATCCATATGCCTCCCATGTATTTCACTGTTGTTTAGCAGGTTTGAGGGAGGATGATGACAACTGAATACCCATAATTGTTCAAGGTATGCTTTCAGGGTAGAACCTGCTGACGATGTACAGGCATTGCTTCAGTTCCCAAACACCGGAGATATAAGGGAGATAGACCCTCGTCAACCCCTTTGAGCCTTGGAAGTAGGAGTTTCTTTTCTGAACAGAAAAACCTTCACATTCAACCCGGGGCAGGGTAGTTATCAGTTAATTTGACCGAGCGTCCAAATTTCCAAAGGAGTGTGCATCCGAGGATCCATTACCTTTATTCATTACACCTCAAGAGGTCAAGGGACGTGAAACCACAATGGTTGTCCCTCCAACAGCAAAGGAATGAGTCAGTCAACCCTTTCAGCAAGTCATGACAAGCCAGTGTCACGCGATTTGTTCAACAAAAAATCAAAGAAAAAAAGAAATAAAGCCCACTAAGTCGAAAAATGTGTGAAAACATACGACTTAGGCAAAAGTTAGGGCATCCCGCTGGACTTCAAAATCGAAAAAAATTCAAAAAAAAGAGGATTCAGTCCAGGCAAAAGTTAGGGAATAAAAAACCTGAAAAAAAAAAAAAATTCCATAAGAACAAAGTCGTGTGACCAGACACAAGGTCAGAAGGGGTGACTGTTACTCCAAGCAACCTCATTGGTGTGTAAACCGTCAACGTCATTGGTTCCTCAATCATTACAAAACCCTTGTGAAAAGCGAGCGCTTAAGTCGAACTAGCTGAACATAGGACTGGAGAACATCAAGGAGAATGGGTGGGCACAAATAAACTTTGAGCCATAAATCTTTCTTTCTAAAACCGTGAACCAGACCACGTCATAACCCTTGAAAGTCCTAATTGAATCAGGTTCAATTCTGAAAGCATACTACGACAAGGTTGCGTAAACTGACTCCTAATGATTTGCTAACTCAAAACTACGTTTGGACTAATCATCCATTCGTCACACACTGTCACAGCATCAAAATAAATAAATTTTCAAAAGCTTGCATGTGTACTGCATTAAAGTTACCATTTGTGAATGAATAGTTTTAATTGCAAGTTAGTTTGTGACACCAGGGAAGTTCCTACAAAGAGCAATCGCGAAGGAACTTGATCATTCAACAATAATGACCAGAATCAAGAGCATTTTGTCAGCCTATGAATCAGGGGCATGTTATCCAGTGGTTTTGTTGACCAAGGAATCTGTCGGGGTAAAGCAAGTTCCCAAGCATCAGTTGATCGAGGAACGTCATTCAAAGTCAGTTGATCAGAGCTGAATCTGCCAAGCAGGGGCAGGACACCCGGAGTTTCCGTTGACTAAGGGTCAATACTTCCAATGCTCAGTCAGAATGAATCAAGTCGCTTCCACGCTCATACCGAGGCAGAATAATTCCAAGAGATCACTAGGTGCAACTCTCCTCGAGAGGACATCCAGGTCTGCCATTCCAGAAATTGGATAATCAGTGACAGTCTGTTCAGAGACTCGCCCAACAGGGGCAAATTTTGGCTACACAGAGCAATTTGTATCAGTAATCTCCAAGTTCAAGACGAGTGTCGGGAAATCATGCTACCCACCGTCGCCTTTGTCACCCTTCTCAACCAGAAGCCTTGTCACTAAGACCTTTCTTCCCACCTCGGGAGTTTTCTGGCCTTTCATAATCATTGCATAAATCATTTGCATACGTTATTCAAGTCGCTTCGCTAGAGCATACGCATCATATTTGCATTAAGCATAACAACCTCTCAATCATCAATCTCACACCCAGGGCCTCGTAATCCCAACTTATCGACCTTTCAAAGTCCAGTTCTCGTCTGGCGAGCCTTTTCAAAGTCCAGTTCCCGTCTGGCAAACTTTTCAAAGTCCAGTTCCCGTCTGGCAAACTTTTCAAAGTCCAGTTCCCGTCTGGCAAACTTTTCAGAGTCTAGTCCTCGTCTGGCAGACAAACCCCAAAGTCCAGTTCTCGTCTGGCGAACCAATTTCAAATACCAGTTCTCGTCTGGTAGGCGAACCTTTTTTACCAGTTCTCGTCTGGTCACCTTTTCATTTAGCCCGTTGAACGCCAGTTCTCGTCTGGTAGTCATTCTTTTTCAGAGTCAATTCCCGTTTGACAATGAACCCCGAGTAGTCAGTTCTCGTCTGACGACCTATTCTTTGCCCATCAGTTCTCGTCTGTTGGCCTACCTTCAATAAATCAGTTCTCGTCTGGTAATTCACCTTCAAAAGTCCAATTGCTTGGCAACCAAAAATATATATATATCTATCAACCTGGCCCTAGCGCCCAACCATCCTTGTTTCATATCCTTGGCATTGAGCATACGTCTGCATTGTACATCATTTGCATAGCATCTTCATACCGCATGGTTTCTGTTTTAGCTCTGATGTGGGGCAAGAATCGTTTCAAGACGTAATCTGGGGCAGTTATCTCAAGACTTGTTGAATTTCTGCGAGAGTTTGAAGACACTGGGGCAAGTCTGGATGCCAAGTCTTCTGTAAAATCCTCTGAAGACAATCTTTTTCATAAACGATGCAATCTAAGGCAATTTGAAGAGTAAAGGGATGCTTGGTCACTCTGGATGATCAGTATGCAGCTGTTGAGCTCAGAAGTTTGAAGCACTGTGTTAATTCTCAGGGAATGTCTGGTATTTATTTTACCAGCAGGGCATTGGAAGTTTATTTCTTCCCCGAGCATAAAAATCTTCTTTCAGCCGACAAGATTCCCTCATGAGGAGTTGGTTATTCGCATTCAGTCAAAGCCAATTTTCATTGGCACATCTTCCCAACACAGTTGTTATGCTATACTTGGGGCATATTTTGATTCTCCAGCAAAGTCTCTCCTCAGCAGAGCATTGCCCAAATCTTTTCTCAACCATGAAGGTTGACACATCCCCAGCTGAGTTGGAACAGATGATAACCCCAACAGAACTTCAAGGCTAATTGAATCGTTCTCATCCCCAAGCGGACTTATCTGTCCACAGTGAAGTTTTCCCGACAGGCAGCTGAAGGCCTTGTTTCCCCACAAAGTTAGAATTATCAGAATTCCCTCCTCAGCGGGATTGTGTGATCAAGCATCTTCTTTAGCCAAGTCTAAAGATGATCTTTCCCCATAGAATCATCGGGATTCTCATTTCCAAGGGATTTCCCCAACAGATTAAGAAGAAATTCTCCCCAGTGGAGTCAGAGCAGGATGATCAGATCCTCAGCGGATGTTCAGAGCAATTGAACGGAGTATACCTCACGCAGAGTCGTCTTTCCTCCAGTGAAAACCTCTCCAACAAGCATCAGAGTTAAAAGCTTTCAACCCGTCAGCAGTATACAGAATGCTTCCCAGATTCCCCAGTGGAGAGCTAAAGCTAAAACAGTTGCCTCACACTCCCAAACATCAGTATATACTCCTTGTGGCACCCGTCCGTGTCATGTCCCCAGCATAAAGCCAAAGCATCCTTTTTGCACTCACAGATACTTATATATACAGATCCTTGACATCCGTCCGTGTCACCTTCCCCAGCACAGTTACTTAAACATTTTGTACATCAGATACTCAGTTCATACTATACTTTTCTCCTTTTGACACTCGTCCGTGTCACTCTCCCCAGCAGTTAAACACTCATCTATACAATACTCATACTCACTACTCATGTTACACTTATACAGATACTCGTCCGTATCTTATGTATACATCACTCATATCCCCACAGATTCGACAGTAGTCCTTGTTCTTTGTTAACCAGTTGGTACTCGTCCGTACCATCATCTCAGAACGTTGCATCTAGCGTTTGTTTCTACCTGATACTCGTCCGTATCATAGTCTTAAGGATGCTCGTCCGCATCTTTGATCCATACACCGTGTCAAACACTCATGTCTTCTTGAATATAAATACTTCATCTGTGTCTACAATTCCCCAGAAGAGTCCTTTCAGATACAACACTCGTCCGTGTTCCTTGTTAAACCAGTTGATACTCGTCCGTATCATCATCTCTAAACACGTGTCAGTATTTGTTTCTACCCGATACTCGTCCGTATCGTAGTCTTAGGGATGCTCGTCCGCATCTTTAATCTATACACAGCATCAAAACACTTATACCTTTTATTTCTTGGATGTAAACACTCGTCCGTGTTTACTACTCCCCAGTAGATTGTCAACAAAGCACTTTCTTTCTATCTAACACTCGTCCTGTGTTACGATAACCCTGAGAGCAGCCGTACCCTGCTGAGTGGTCGTCCTCCACTTCTTGATGGTCGTCCTCCATCATGCTCATCCGATGGCCGTCCCCATCGTCGATATTTAGCAGCCGTCCCCTGCTAGGTGGTCGTCCTCCACCTTTTTGATGATCGTCCTTCATCATTTTATCCAATGGCCGTCCCCATTGTTGATTTTGGTTATCTGACATTCGTCCTATGTTATGATAAACCCTGAGAGCAGCCGTCCCCTGCTGAGTGGTCGTCCTCCACTTCTTGATGGTCGTCCTCCATCATGCTCATCCGATGGCCGTCCCCATCGTTGATTTTTAGCAGCCGTCCCCTGCTGAGTGGTCGTCCTCCACTTCTTGATGGTCGTCCTCCATCATGCCCGTCCGATGGCCGTCCCCATCGTTGACCTTCTATCCGATGGCCGTCCCCATCGTTGATATTTTCGGCAGCCGTACCCTGCCAGGTGGTCGTCCTCCACCTTTGATGGCCGTCCCCATCATATTTATTGTTTACTCCCAACAGAGCAGCCGTCCCCTGCTAGGTGATCGTCCTTCGCCTTTGATGGCCGTACCCCATCATCTGTTTATTTCATTTATTCTTTAACCCGATGGCCGTCCCCGTCGTGGTCCCTTTTCCTTTTAGCCCGATGGCCGTCCCCATCGTTGGTTACTCTACCTCTGTGAACTTGGTGGCCGTCCCCGTCATGTTTCATTAAATCCTCAGAAATCTTTACAGTTTTTACTTGATGGCCGTCCCCATCATGATTTCTCATTTTCCCCAGCTAGTCGACCGTCCCCGTCTTAGCTTTACCTTATATCCCCAGCATGTCGGCCGTCCCCGTCATCGCTTATCTTCACACTTTTCCCAGCATGTCGGCCGTCCCCGTCATCGCTATTTACCCAGCAGTCGCCCTCTGCTCGACGGTCGTCCTCCGTCGCCCATACTTTACAATATATTTTATTTTTCTTTTGCAATCTATATCCCTTTTCTTCTTCATTTTTGTGAGTGCAAATTTTGGACTGTCTTTGGTATTCAACCACAAGTTATCTTGTTGGCCTGTTAAGCCGTTGCTTACATCCTGCACAGCTAACTCATGTTTGAATAGGGGCAGCTGTAAACACCCCAAATTTGCCCTCACCTATTCACACCATGGCTTGTGATCATCTCATATGCATAAACACAATCATATCACCTCATATCTCATTTTTGATTCACTGCATAGTTTCTAAGTCATCTGCACCTAGGGTTTGTGATCTGAGCAATCCAAGAGCCTCTGGAGCCACTCCAAAGGCCACCAATCAACTCAAAGGGGTCCATGTGTGTCCTTATGTCATATTTCATCTTCACAAAGTCCAAAATGCAGAGGAATCACAAGAACTAGGGTTTGAGTGGATGCAGAGCCAGGATGAACTGCACAGTTGACTGAAAATTAGGGTTTTGGTTTCAGAGGCCATAACTCCAAATTTTTTGGTCATTCTTGTTTCCATTGGTCTCTATATGATATAGGGAGTATGCATATCAATTTTCATGAAGAAATTCCATGGGGAAGTCATCTGATCAAGGGTTGACTTTTCAGACAAGTCAGTGCAAAATCAGGGCATCTGAGGCCCCCAATGACCCAACCAATGGGCAATCTTCATCATTTTGAGTGTATATGATCTTTATTTGATCATGGAAGAAGTTTGAAGTTCATAAAAATCAAGAATTTAGGGTTTATGCAAAAGTTGACTTTTTGGGCATAGTTGACTTTTCAAGAATGCATCATTTTAGGTCATTTTTCAAGCCTTGATTCTTGATCCAAAAAGGCTTCAAATGGAAAAACTTTGGTCATGAAAGTTGTAGATCTCATCTTTCCCTTTTCAAAAAGTACAAGAACATGATCAAACTCTTCATGGATCAAAAGTTATGGCAATGCAAAGTTAGCAAAAATCATTAATTTTCAAGTTATGCACCAAATGGAAATTTTGCAAAGTCTTGAACCAAAGCCAAATGCAACCTCTAATCCACTTCAAACCAGCATGTAAACATCCTCTAAGTTACAAAAATCAGAAATGAACTAAGATTGCCCATGGTTTCATGTTTGGTTGGACAAAAAGGTCACATGTGAACAAGAAGCCACAACTTGCAAAAACCATCATTGTGCTCCCTACAACTTGATGCATTGGATGCTGCATTGTGCCTAGCCTCTCACCTCACCATGCTGCACCAGAACCCATCTTGTACTTGCCTAGACTTGGAGCCATACTTTTCTTACACATAAAGTGGATTTTGAGCAAAAGTTGACTTACCTATCCATAAAGCACAAGTCACATCAGCCAGCCAATCAGATTTGTTTATGTGGACAACTTGCAAGCTAAACCTAACACAAGCAAAGGCTGAAGCATCCTCATTCATCACTTACACCAAAACCTCCCATTTTTGCAACTTCTATCGAATCTCTCTCCACAGCCTCCAAACACACAAACTTTCTTCATCATCCAACTCAATACATTCCATAGATCACAAACCACCCAAAACACAAGCCTAAAACAGCCAGAAAACCCCATTACCATTCTTCACCCTCATTCTGCAGATTCATTCGAATCTCCTTCCACAAGCCACAAACAACCAAACCAACCTTGCAGACCTTCTCCATTCATCCACAGGACCTCAAACAACCCATCACCATGACCTGAAAGTACCAGATTTTCCATTGCCATTGTTGACTGAGCTTGAAGCAGTTCCATTCGAATCTCCTTCTCCAGTCAACATAAACTCATTTTGAGCATTCAAGCATCATCTGGGGATCAAGTGGAAGGGTTTGCACTGAAAGAAGAGGCCAGAGAGTTCCTAGACTGAAAGCTCCAAATCTCAGGTAGCTCGAAATTAATTTTTCCAGAAATGATTTTTCTTGTTACAAGCTTATTCTTCATGCTCTCCTGATCATTCTGATGTCTTTAGTTTTTGAAATGGTTGTGATTTGAACATTTAATTTGTGTCTGAAGCTCACGAACCCTAGTTTTTCTTTCTTTCGATTCAGATGATTTAGGAAATATAAATTTGTTTTAGGTTAGGGGTTTGATTCGTGGGGATGTGAGGAACATTTCTCTGGTCTTGGTTTTCATTTTTGTTACGTTTTGGTAGGGTTTTGAAGTTTTCAGGGAAGGAGGTCACCGGAGAAGACGACCGGAGCTCGTCTCCGGTGACCTGAAAGTGATTATTTATTAATTAGGGTTAGGGCACTGAGTTTGAATCTGGGCCTTTAGATCCTGTTTCCCGCGCGCGTGTGTGTGGTCTGGATTGCATCATTAATTCATAATTAGGGTTAATTAAATTAATTAATTAAGTTTTAGAAGTTTGAATCTGGGCCACAGGATGACGCGCGCAGTCAACATGTTTAAAACTCAGAATCAATCTCATCCTTTCATTCTGCTTACTTTTATTTTATTTAATTTTTAATTCATTTTCTTTCATTTGTTTTGCATATTTATTTTAAAATAGTTAAAAATTCATAAAAATTATGAAACTTTTTCCCTAAAGTTTTATTAATTTTTATGACCCAAAAATATTTTTATTTTTATTTTTATCATTAAAAAAGTATTTTTAAATATTTAAAAGATTATTTTTAATTGATTAATGGGAATTAATTAATTAAAAATACTTTTAGGTATTTAAAAATTACAAAAAAATTCATGAAATGTTCTAAGACATTTAGAAACATTGTCCAACCTTCAAACCAAATTTCTTTTTTGATCTTGATGCATTTTAAGAATTTTTCATTGAATTAAATCATTTTTTATGCATTAATTTGATCATAAGTTTAAAAATCCATTTCTGCCTATTGGTGAAGGTTGAGACATTGGTTCTTTTTGCTTTGTCTTGTATTTGGCATGTATTTTCAAGGATAAAAAGGCCATGATTTGATCTTGCATTTCCTAATTGATTGGCATTTCTTTTGTTAAGAACCCTAAAAAACCCTAATAACTTGCAAAATTCATATCTTGAGTTTGGTTGAGAGTTGAGAGCTCCCCTTTGGGCAGTGGTTTGTTATAGGTCTAGGGTTTCTTTGGGTACCATTTTCCATTTTTTATCTTGAGGTTTGCTTCTGTTTTGGGTTTTTGTTTGATGTTTGATTCATAAACCCTAATTTGGGCTTTCTCTTGCATCCTTCTTGCATTCTCTTGCATAACATGACTTGTCTTTGCATTTTGTGCATTCTTATGATTCATTTGACATCTTAAGACATGTATGAAGCATGTTTGATCATTGCATTACATATTTGCCATGTCATTTGTCTTGTATGCTTCATAACATTTCATGCTTGTTCATGCTCCTTAGCTTGCATCATTTGCATTCATAATCTTGTATGAACATCTCCATGTCTTGCCTCATGTTTGCAGCACCTCATGACATCATAATCATCATCAACATGCTTCTGGTTTGGTCAAGCATCATACCATTTCATTTCATTTAGCATTGCATTGCATTTCTTTCTAACATTTCAGGTGGTAAGTAAACTTGAGAAGTGAATTTGCCTTCACTTCTCATAACTTTTCTTTTCATCTCTCTTGCATGCCTTGCTGCATTTCTATTTGTGTTTGAGATTGAGCTTGCTCATTCTTGTTCTTCCCACTTTCTCTCTTCAAGTGACTTGACTTCCTGAATGAAGCAAGTCACTTTGCTTCTCTTGATCCTGTTCATCTGCTTCCTGGTGGCTCCTCTGAAGATTGTTCTTGAAAACCTCACAAACCTTAGGATCAACCAAGCATGATAATGAATTAGGGTTTTGATTAGTCTCCCCTCTTAGTTTTACCTTTGTGTCTCTCTTTGAGTCCTCTCTTCCCATCTCATAATCAGAGACCAAACCTTAAAGGTTTTAAAACTTTGTGATTAGGATTATGCCTGCATCCTTCTCTTAGGATGGAGTGTATAAATTTAATCCTAAGTATTAAACCCTTAATGTGTTTGAATCTCTTAATTAATCCACCTAATAATCATCAAGACATCACACTTGTAACTTGGGCCTTGCATTAGGGTTCTAATTCTTCCTTAAGTGGTTAAGAAGGACTAACCCTAGTGTTAATGGACAAGTCCTCCTCAAGTTGTCTTACAAACCATAAAAAACACTTCATCATCATACCATTAAATAAAATCCACTTAATCAAAGGCTTGTTTTGTCATGAGTTTAATCCCTAATCATGGATTAAGTTGAGGAGCTTTCCTCAGCTTAAACATTCTCATCTATTATCCTTCTTTTAGGATGGTGTAATGAGTCTGTTTAATCCTTGATTATGGCTTAACCTCATTACTCAACACTAAACAAAAACACCAAAAACATCTAAATAACCACAAGTAGGTTAATGATCTTAATCCTATATCAAAGGTGATTAAGTGTGAGAATCTGACTTCACACTTAAGGTATTCTCATTACCCCTGATCAGAGGGAAGATGTGATGAGTTTACTAACCCATTGGTTTAGGCTTAAGCTCATTATCTTATGACAAACTCCAAAAAGAAATAAAAGACTGAAAAAACAAACAAACAATAATCGTCTCCTCCGGGATTCTTTTCTCATCTCATTCACTCATAAACGAGAACTTGCTTCTTCCGTCTAATGCAAGACAGTTTGCACCTGAGCCAGACGGGTCATACACTTGAGCATAGACAAGTAAGCAGTTCACAAGTCAATTCATCTTTCAGTCTCTTTGGGTCGAACTACGGTGTTCTGACTTCCTCATTGCACGAGAGGATACGTAGGCATAACTTAACAGTTATCGAACAAAAGTCTTTGTATATTCCCCCTCTTTCAGTATCATTCTTTAAGCCTCATAGTCTTGAGCATACTCTTTTCCTTACACCGACACTTCACTTATACACCTCCCTCCTTTACACTGACACCTGTACATCCTTTTCCAGCTCTTTATACACAAGTTGCACTGACACTACCCCTTTTAAAACACAAATCTTTTAAGCGTGGATCCCGTCGAGTACGGCGGACAATCTGGGTGCTAATACCTTCCCAGGTTGTAACCAACCCCCTTTCTCAGTCTCTCTGGTTCGCAAACCGTCTTATCCATCTTTTTCTAGGTCTATGCAGCATTGCCTTTCCTCCGGGATAAAAATGCCTAGCTGGCGACTCTATTCATCTCCAGTGAGTTCACGGCTGTGTGTTCTCACTGTTCCCTTCGCCGACCGTTCGCGTCTGTACCCTTATCTGACCTCAGCGTCACTTATCGGGAGCGACACTAGTGTTTCAGTTCCAAGGTCGTAGTGACATCTTGGATGAGCGAGAGTACTTCAAGGAATGTATTTGGGTAATACCTGTTGGATTTATTAATTCAGCGTCACCCTTAGGGATTCGATGGGCTTAACATCCCAACCCATGGCTCTTAATAGGCGCAGCCCCTTGAAAGACTCTATACTATAAGGCATAATGTACTTTCATGGATGTAAACCAATTCTTACTGGCTTCTGTGATGCTGATTGGGCTGGAAGTGCTGATGACAGAAAAAGCACCTCAGGAGGATGCTTCTTTCTAGGAAACAATTTGATTTCTTGGTTCAGTAAGAAACAAAATGGTGTATCCTTATCTACAGCTGAAGCTGAATACATAGCAGCTGGAAGCAGTTTTTCTCAGTTGGTTTGGATGAAGCAAATGCTCACTGAGTACAATGTCCCACAGGATGTCATGACATTGTACTGTGACAACTTAAGTGCAATCAACATATCAAAGAATCCTATCCAACATAGCAGGACCAAGCATATTGATATCAGACATCATTTCATCAGAGATCTTGTAGAAGAAAAAGTGATTTCATTGGAACATGTAGCTACAAATCTGCAGTTAGCTGATATCTTTACCAAAGCATTGGATGATACACAATTTGAGAACTTAAGGGGCAAACTTGGAATCTGTTTATGTGATATTTAGCAGTTAATGAGATGTGCCAACATGTCATATGACATTGTATGGCATAAGTTCCAGATGGCAAAACCAGTCTGGACAAGATCCTTGGGAATTCCATCTCTAATCATTTGCACTGTAACGGCTACTTATTTAGTAACTGTTTATAATCAGCTATCAAGATTCTCATCATACTATCACAAGCGAATCACATTAACCAGCTATTCTCCAGAAATCATAAACCCTAAAGTTTTTCTTCCATCTTCCTCAACAATGTCTCAAAACCCTAACACAACTGAAGAAGTTCTCAACAAAGAAGACGTAGTTCATGCCACTCCCATCTCTGTGGTACCAATGAAATCAACTCCATTGGACGAACTCAGAGGAAGTGCTTCTCACACTAAAAAGCCAAGAACTCCAAAGAGAGCTAAAGATCAAGTCTGCAGCAAAGCCAAAGGAGGCATTCCTTCTCCTGCTAACATGCCCCCAAAATCCTCAAAATATGTAGATGATTCCATCAAGGAGATTGTCAACCAAATCCTTTTTGAACAGAGAGTGGTGAGTGGGATCTCTGTTCCTCTGAACACAATGCCTGCACCTCAAGAAGAACAAGCTCAAGATGCAGAGGACACTCCTGCAGAACAAGATGTCCCAATAGATGTTGGAACATCTGAAGATGAGAAAAAGAACTCATCTGATGATGATTTGGAACAAACTGAGGACCAGAATAAGGCCTCAAATGAAAATGATGAAGAAGTCTCTGAGGAACAGGCTAAAGCCTCAAATGAAGATCAAATCCCTGCTGATCAACCAGCTGAAGAGGAGACTGCTCAATCTCCTCCAGTGGTCAACCTGGAGCAGGACTCTGATACAGAGATCATAGCCTCTGTTAGACCTAGCATAGCCAAAAGGCTCAGGTCCAGGAAAGGAAAGATGCAAGCTGAAGCAGCAATTCCTGAGAAGAAGAAAGCCTCCCCAAAGAAAGGCAAAGCTAAAGCTACTTTTGGGCCAACAAAACAATGGAGTAAAGTTCAAACTCGGAAAAGAAAAGCTGTCACCCCATCAGACTCAGATGTTGAATCAGATGTCCCAACATCTCCTCCCAAAAAGAAACCAGCACCTTCTAGGGCTTCATCTGCTGTTCCAGAAGCTCCCTTGGACAACATATCATTCCATCATGTCTCTAGTGTCAACAAATGGAAGTTTGTGTACCAAAGAAGGGTTGCCTTAGAAAGAGAACTGAGAAGCAATAAACTTGAGTGCACTGAACTGAGTGACCTCATCTCTGCTGCAGGACTTTTCAAAACAGTCTCAGATCTCTCTCCCTGCTATGAACTTCTAGTCAAAGAGTTCATTGTTAACCTTCAGGAGGATTGTTCAAATGGTAAGTCCTCTGAGTTTCAAAAAGTTTTTGTTAGAGGTAAATGTGTAGAGTTTTCTCCTCAAATCATCAATCAGTACTTAGGAAGAGAAACAGATGGACCCAATGAGCTAGGTAAGACAGATAACCAAATCTGCAAGGTTATCACTGCAAACCAGGTCAAGGCATGGCCTGTGAAGGGAAAGCTCTCTGTGAGCATGCTTACAAGAAAATATGCCATGCTGAACAGGATTGGTACAGCTAACTGGGTGCCTACCAACCACACTTCTTCAATCTCCACTGGTCTGGCCAGGTTTATATATGCTGTGGGAACTCAAACCAAGATGGACTATGGAGCTTACATTTTTTATCAGACCTTGAAGCATGCCAGCTCTTCTGCAACAAAGCTGCCAATAGCTTTTCCATCATTACTGTGTGGTATAGTGCTCAATCAATACCCTGGAATTCTCACTGACAAGGATACAACCTGCAAAAGAGAAAGCCCCTTGGCTTTTCACTACAAGTTATTCCTCAGTCATCATGCTGCAGATGTTGAAGCACCTTCTGGGACATCTGCAGGTCCTTCAACTGCTAAGACTCCAATCTCCAAAAAGGCTCTAATTGCTGAGCTCAAAAGCACATGCAAAGAACTTGAAGCAAGGAAGCTGAAACTTGAAGAAATCATCCAAAGGCTGGAGAGTGGAGAAGATCAGAAAGCTGGCTCTGATGAAGAAAGTGAAGCTGATGAAGAAACAGAAGTTGAGGAAGAAACTGAGAGTGATGAATCTGAGTGATCAATGTATGTGAGGCAAATGTAATGACAGCAATGTATTTTTGGAATAGTGTCTTTGGCCCTAAATTTTGTGTCTACCAAGGGGGAGAACAACAACAAATTGTAATTGCTGTTTAAGTATGAATGAAAAAAATCTGTTTGTTTGCTTCTGAACTGAATAAGTTTTTTTCTGTTGCAACAAGATTGGATACATATATATTTGAGGGGGAGTAATCTCAAATAAGAATCAATAGAAAAGTAATGCTATACTCTGATAAAAAGAACTTCTGCTGCACTCTGAAAACCAGAAAAGATGTTAGCCAAAAATTAGCCAAAGGGGGAGTTTGTAGATGTCTTGAATTGGCAGAATTTTTGACCAACAAGAGTTATTGAATTCAGTTCAGAATGTCCTATCAAATGTTGGGACATTATCAAACAAAGTATATGAACTTATTTCAGGATGTCTTACCAGATGTTGGGACATTGTGTAAATGACTTAAGTTCAGTTTTTCAGGATGTCCCAACAGATGTTGAGACATCTCAAACCTGCTTCCAGAATTAATTATTGACTAACTAATCAGAGATATTTAAGGAGAGTTATCTGGAATTAATTAATGATGGATTAAAAAACAGAACAAGGCGCATCTGTAGGGAGTTTTATATTGAAGATTCAGATTAAAACAGAAGACTTAAGTCACCTAGAATCTAGGAAGTAACAAACCCTAAATTCAAGGTGGAAGCTGCATATGCATTAGGGCTGGATCATCCTACAGAAAGCCCAAATTACAGATACCTATTTAAGCAACAGAAACTCATAGAATTGAGTATGAATTTCAGAAGATCAAATAGGGTGTCTAGTGTTTTTAATAGCAGGTGTTTTTAATTGTACCACTTTATGAACTTTTAAGCATAAGTGCATTTGTGACTTGATTGAAACTGTTAAGTAAGATCAAGCTGTTTTGTTTGAAGAATGTCTTCAATTTTATTAAACTTGTAAACTTGATCACTGTGTGATTGAGGGGGAGTGAGTAGGGTACTCTTATCTAAGTTGTGACTTAGGTAGAAATTGCATTGGCTAGTTATTAAGTGATAGATTAAACAGGGTGGTTTAAGTCTAGAATTAATATTACTTATAGTGGATTTCCTCCTGGCTTGGTAGCCTCCAGATGTAAGTGTGGTTATACACTGAACTGGGTTAACAAACTTCTGTGTTGTTTACTTTTCTTGTTATTTAAGTTTTGGTTAAATCTGTCAAGTGTTGGGACATCTCTTAGGACATCTCATACCTGATCACAGAATTTCAATTGGCATCAGAGCAGGCACCCTGCCTGTTTATACTGGGTGAGATCTAGGGAATACAAATTCTGTAACATGGACAGAGATATAGGGTCAGTAAATAGACCACCTATTCTGGATGGATCTAATTATGACTACTGGAAGCCAAGAATGATTGCATTCTTAAGATCACTTGACAACAGGGCATGGAGAGCAGTCAACATTGGATGGGATTATTCTGTCCAAGATACCAAAGATGGATCAAAAGTGCTGAAACCTGAAGAAGAATGGAGTAAGGAAGAAGAAGATTCAGCACTAGGCAACTCAAAGGCCTTAAATGCTTTATTCAATGGCATTGATAGGAACATTTTCAGACTTGTACATCATTGTGAGCTAGCCAAAGATGTGTGGGATACTCTCAAAACAACTCATGAAGGAACATCAAAAGTAAAGATGTCAAGACTTCAACTTCTCACCACAAAATTTGAAAACTTGAGAATGAAGGAAGATGAGACAGTTCATGAATTCTACATGAACATTTTAGAAGTAGCTAATACTTCTGGAGCTTTGGGAGAAAAAATGACTGATGAAAAGCTTGTAAGAAAAATCCTCAGATCTTTGCCAAAAAGATTTGACATGAAAGTCACAGCAATAGAAGAAGCTCAAGACATATGCTCTATGAAAGTTGAAGAACTCATTGGTTCCCTTCAAACTTTTGAGATGGGAATGAATGACACAAATGCTAAAAAGAACAAAAGCATAACCTTGGTTTCAAATACTGATGAAGAAGAAGATGATGAATCAGCAAATGATAAAAGCTTATCAGACAACCTTGCTATGCTTGGAAGACAATTCAAATAGATTCTCAGAGGAATGGAAGGCAAATCCAAACCCAGTGGAAGAAACACAAACTCTTCTGAGAACAGGAGACCTTATGATGCTAACAGAAGGTCAAATTATGCTGAAAAGACCAGTCAAGAAAAAGGAGTCAAATGCCATGGATGTGAAGGATATGGACACATCAGGAATGAATGTCCTACCTACTTAAAAAGGCAAAAGAAAGGACTCTCTGTGACCTGGTCTGATGAAGACTCAGGAGGTGATTCAGAAGAGGAATCAGCTAAGCATATCACTGCTTTAGCTGGATTATGTGACTCTGAAAGTGAATCCAGTGATGGAGAACTTACTTATGAAGAACTTGAGCAAGCATTCAAAGATCTATACAAAAGAAGCTCTGAAATATGCAGTGAGGTCATAAAGTTAAAGAAGCAGAATGAGGCATTAGAAGATGACAAAGCAAATGATCAGGAGATCATTGACACCTTAAAAAGTGAAGTAAGTCTTCTCAACTCCAAGTTGGAACATATGTCCAAATCTGTTAGAATGTTGAACAGCAGCTCAAATACACTGGATGTGATTCTCAACAACAATAAGCACTCAGGGGATAAAAGTGGACTGGGATTTAACAGAGTAAATAAAGATGAAGCTAGCTCTAGCAAAACAACTTCAAAATCCATACAGTCTAACAAGATGTCCCAACAGATGCTTCAACATCAGGAAAAAAACACAAAGTCAAACATAATGTTCCAACAGATGTCTCAACATTCTGAAAAGAACAAAATGAAGAAGAAGTATCAAAGATGGAGATGCCATCACTGTGGAAGATTTGGACATATCAAACCTCATTGTTATAAGTTGCATGGATATCCAAATCAGATGTATCAGCAACCTTCCAAGAAGAAAATAGAAGTTACCAAGAAAGTGTTGCATAAACATCAAAGAAATCAGCAACCTCCTAAGCAGAAGACAGAAAACATCAAGAAGGTATGGAACCAAAAGCTAGCACTGAAGCTGATCAAAGCTACAAGAACAAGATCAACAATCAAGCTTGGAGATCAGCTGATAAACAACACACAGGGCAGAGGCATCAAAAGAAATCTCAACTCATCTGGTCAAAGAAAAATACTGCATACATAGCACATACATCACTGAGAGTATCAGCTAAAGAAGACTGGTACTTTGACAGTGGATGTTCAAGACACATGACTGGATTGAAGAATTTGCTAGTAAACTTAAAATCACATTCATCCAGGTATGTGACCTTTGGAGATGGAGCTAAAGGAGAAATCAAGGGAGTTGGAACCTTGGATTGTCAAGATGTTCCAAGACTAGATGATGTGCTGCTAGTTAAAGGTTTAACTGCTAACCTGATCAGCATAAGTCAATTATGTGATCAAGGGTACAGTGTAAACTTTACCAAAACTGAATGCATAGTGACTAACAAAGAACAAGAGGTTGTCATGAAAGGAGCCAGATCTAAAGACAACTGTTACATGTGGGAATCCCAAAATCTCAGTCTCACTTCAACTTGCTCTTTAGCTAAAGAAGAAGAAGTGAAACTATGGCACCAAAGACTAGGTCATCTTCATTTCAGAGGCATAAAGAAGATAATATCCATGGATGCTGTAAGAGGTATTCCTAAACTGAAGATTGATGATGGCAAAATATGTGGTGAATGTCAAATAGGCAAGCAAACCAAGATGTCCCATCCAAAGCTCCAACATCTGACAACTTCCAAAGTTTTGGAACTTTTGCATATGGATCTGATGGGACCTATGCAGGTTGAAAGTCTTGGTGGTAAGAGGTATGCCTATGTTGTGGTTGATGACTTTTCAAGATATACATGGATAAATTTCATCAAAGAAAAGTCTGATGTATTTGATGTATTCAAAGAGTTATGTCAAAGATTGCAAAGGGAAAAATCCAGCTGTGTGATCAGAATAAGAAGTGATCATGGAAAAGAATTTGAGAACCAAAAATTCTTAGATTTCTGCTCTTCAGAAGGAATCAATCATGAATATTCTTCACCAATCACTCCTCAACAGAATGGGATTGTTGAAAGGAAGAATAGAACTATTCAAGAATCAGCAAGAGCTATGATCCATGCTAAAAAGTTACCTCTGTACTTCTGGGCTGAAGCTATGAACACTGCCTGTTACATTCATAACAGAGTTACCTTAAGGAAAGGAACTTTGTCCACAATATATGAAGTCTGGAAGGGCAGAAAACCCACAGTTAAGTATTTCCATGTATTTGGAAGTAACTGTTATATTCTGGCAGATAGGGAGCAAAGAAGAAAAATGGATCCTAAAAGTGATGAAGGGATTTTCCTTGGATACTCCATAAACAGCAGAGCATATAGAGTATTTAATTCTTGAACCAAGGTTATCATGGAGTCCATAAATGTGATAATTGATGATGCTCCTACAGATGTCCCAGAAGATGTTGGAACATCTGCTGATATCAAGATTGAAGCTGAAGAAAAGAATGATCATTATAACTTCACTCAAACTGATACAAGAACAGAAGAATCAAGCAAACCTCCCTCCATCAGAATACAGAAGGATCATCCCAAAGATCTGATAATTGGTGATCCCAACAGAGGTGTGAGCACTAGATCAAGAGAAGTGATTTCAGGTTCTTGTTTTGTTTCCAAAATAGAACCTAAAAACATCAAGGAAGCTCTTACTGATGAATACTGGATTTGTGTTATGCAAGAGGAATTAGGTCAATTCACAAGGAATGAAGTGTGGATTCTTGTTCCTAGACCTGATGACATAAATGTGATTGGTACAAAATGGGTGTATAAGAACAAGTCAAATGAACAAGGAGTTGTTACAAAGAACAAAGCTAGACTTGTAGCTCAAGGATACACTCAAATTGAAGGAGTAGACTTTGATGAAACCTTTGCACCAGTAGCAAGGCTTGAATCAATTAGACTACTTTTGGGAATTGCTTGTATCTTGAAGTTCAAGCTATTTCAAATGGATGTGAAAAGTGCCTTTTTAAATGGCTATCTTAATGAAGAAGTATATGTAGAACAGCCTAAAGGATTTGTTGATCCAAGCTGTCCAAATCATGTATACAAACTAAAGAAGGCACTTTATGGTTTGAAGCAAGCTCCAAGGGCATGGTATGAAAGACTGACCACATTTCTTATCAAGCAAGGATACAGAAAAGGTGGAATTGACAAAACCATGTTTGTTAAAGATGAAGAAGGGAATGTCATGATTGCTCAAATATATGTTGATGATATTGTCTTTGGTGGGATGTCTGAAAGGATGGTCAAACATTTTGTCAAGCAGATGGAATCTGAATTTGAAATGAGCCTAGTAGGAGAGTTAACCTACTTTCTTGGTCTGCAAATAAAGCAAATGGAAGACTCAATGTTCATCTCCCAAAGCAAGTATACCAAGAACATAGTCAAGAAATTTGGAATGGAAAATGCTACTCATAAGAGAACCCCTTCCCCCACACATTTAAAGCTTACTAAAGATGAAAAGGGTGAGAATGTAGATCAAAGCTTATACAGAAGCATGATTGGAAGCTTGTTATACTTGACTGCTAGCAGACCTGACATAGCATTTGCAGTAGGTGTATGTGCAAGATATCAAGCTGATCCAAAAGTCAGTCATCTCAATCAAGTCAAGAGAATTCTTAAATATGTTAATGGTACTTGTGACTATGGCATAATGTACTTTCATGGATGTAAACCAATTCTTACTGGCTTCTGTGATGCTGATTGGGCTGGAAGTGCTGATGACAGAAAAAGCACCTCAGGAGGATGCTTCTTTCTAGGAAACAATTTGATTTCTTGGTTCAGTAAGAAACAAAATTGTGTATCCTTATCTACAGCTGAAGCTGAATACATAGCAGCTGGAAGCAGTTGTTCTCAGTTGGTTTGGATGAAGCAAATGCTCACTGAGTACAATGTCCCACAGGATGTCATGACATTGTACTGTGACAACTTAAGTGCAATCAACATATCAAAGAATCCTATCCAACATAGCAGGACCAAGCATATTGATATCAGACATCATTTCATCAGAGATCTTGTAGAAGAAAAAGTGATTTCATTGGAACATGTAGCTACAAATCTGCAGTTAGCTGATATCTTTACCAAAGCATTGGATGCTACACAATTTGAGAACTTAAGGGGCAAACTTGGAATCTGTTTATGTGATATTTAGCAGTTAATGAGATGTGCCAACATGTCATATGACATTGTATGGCATAAGTTCCAGATGGCAAAACCAGTCTGGACAAGATCCTTGGGAATTCCATCTCTAATCATTTGCACTGTAACGGCTACTTATTTAGTAACTGTTTATAATCAGCTATCAAGATTCTCATCATACTATCACAAGCGAATCACATTAACCAGCTATTCTCCAGAAATCATAAACCATAAAGTTTTTCTTCCATCTTCCTCAACAATGTCTCAAAACCCTAACACAACTGAAGAAGTTCTCAACAAAGAAGACGTAGTTCATGCCACTCCCATCTCTGTGGTACCAATGAAATCAACTCCATTGGACGAACTCAGAGGAAGTGCTTCTCACACTAAAAAGCCAAGAACTCCAAAGAGAGCTAAAGATCAAGTCTGCAGCAAAGCCAAAGGAGGCATTCCTTCTCCTGCTAACATGCCCCCAAAATCCTCAAAATATGTAGATGATTCCATCAAGGAGATTGTCAACCAAATCCTTTTTGAACAGAGAGTGGTGAGTGGGATCTCTGTTCCTCTGAACACAATGCCTGCACCTCAAGAAGAACAAGCTCAAGATGCAGAGGACACTCCTGCAGAACAAGATGTCCCAATAGATGTTGGAACATCTGAAGATGAGAAAAAGAACTCATCTGATGATGATTTGGAACAAACTGAGGACCAGAATAAGGCCTCAAATGAAAATGATGAAGAAGTCTCTGAGGAACAGGCTAAAGCCTCAAATGAAGATCAAATCCCTGCTGATCAACCAGCTGAAGAGGAGACTGCTCAATCTCCTCCAGTGGTCAACCTGGAGCAGGACTCTGATACAGAGATCATAGCCTCTGTTAGACCTAGCATAGCCAAAAGGCTCAGGTCCAGGAAAGGAAAGATGCAAGCTGAAGCAGCAATTCCTGAGAAGAAGAAAGCCTCCCCAAAGAAAGGCAAAGCTAAAGCTACTTTTGGGCCAACAAAACAATGGAGTAAAGTTCAAACTCAGAAAAGAAAAGCTGTCACCCCATCAGACTCAGATGTTGAATCAGATGTCCCAACATCTCCTCCCAAAAAGAAACCAGCACCTTCTAGGGCTTCATCTGTTGTTCCAGAAGCTCCCTTGGACAACATATCATTCCATCATGTCTCTAGTGTCAACAAATGGAAGTTTGTGTACCAAAGAAGGGTTGCCTTAGAAAGAGAACTGAGCAGCAATGCACTTGAGTGCACTGAACTGATTGACCTCATCTCTGCTGCAGGACTTTTCAAAACAGTCTCAGATCTCTCTCCCTGCTATGAACTTCTAGTCAAAGAGTTCATTGTTAACCTTCAGGAGGATTGTTCAAATGGTAAGTCCTCTGAGTTTCAAAATGTTTTTGTTAGAGGTAAATGTGTAGAGTTTTCTCCTCAAATCATCAATCAGTACTTAGGAAGAGAAACAGATGGACCCAATGAGCTAGGTAAGACAGATAACCAAATCTGCAAGGTTATCACTGCAAACCAGGTCAAGGCATAGCCTGTGAAGGGAAAGCTCTCTGTGAGCATGCTTACAAGAAAATATGCCATGCTGAACAGGATTGGTACAGCTAACTGGGTGCCTACCAACCACACTTCTTCAATCTCCACTGGTCTGGCCAGGTTTATATATGCTGTGGGAACTCAAACCAAGATGGACTATGGAGCTTACATTTTTAATCAGACCTTGAAGCATGCCAGCTCTTCTGCAACAAAGCTGCCAATAGCTTTTCCATCATTGCTGTGTGGTATAGTGCTCAATCAATACCCTGGAATTCTCACTGACAAGGATACAGCCTGCAAAAGAGAAAGCCCCTTGGCTTTTCACTACAAGTCATGCCTCAGACATCTGCAGGTCCTTCAACTGCTAAGACTCCAATCTCCAAAAAGGCTCTAATTGCTGAGCTCAAAAGCACATGCAAAGAACTTGAAGCAAGGAAGCTGAAACTTGAAGAAATCATCCAAAGGCTGGAGAGTGGAGAAGATCAGAAAGCTGGCTCTGATGAAGAAAGTGAAGCTGATGAAGAAACAGAAGTTGAGGAAGAAACTGAGAGTGATGAATCTGAGTGATCAATGTATGTGAGGCAAATGTAATGACAGCAATGTATTTCTGGAATAGTGTCTTTGGCCCTAAATTTTGTGTCTACCAAGGGGGAGAACAACAACAAATTGTAATTGCTGTTTAAGTATGAATGAAAAAAATCTGTTTGTTTGCTTCTGAACTGAATAAGTTTTTTTTCTGTTGCAACAAGATTGGATACATATATATTTGAGGGGGAGTAATCTCAAATAAGAATCAACAGAAAAGTAATTCTATACTCTGATAAAAAGAACTTCTGCTGCACTCTGAAAACCAGAAAAGATGTTAGCCAAAAATTAGCCAAAGGGGGAGTTTGTAGATGTCTTGAATTGGCAGAATTTTTGACCAACAAGAGTTATTGAATTCAGTTCAGAATGTCCTATCAAATGTTGGGACATTATCAAACAAAGTATATGAACTTATTTCAGGATGTCTTACCAGATGTTGGGACATTGTGTAAATGACTTAAGTTCAGTTTTTCAGGATGTCCCAACAGATGTTGAGACATCTCAAACCTGCTTCCAGAATTAATTATTGACTAACTAATCAGAGATATTTAAGGAGAGTTATCTGGAATTAATTAATGATGGATTAAAAAACAGAACAAGGCGCATCTGTAGGGAGTTTTATATTGAAGATTCAGATTAAAACAGAAGACTTAAGTCACCTAGAATCTAGGAAGTAACAAACCCTAAATTCAAGGTGGAAGCTGCATATGCATTAGGGCTGGATCATCCTACAGAAAGCCCAAATTACAGATACCTATTTAAGCAACAGAAACTCATAGAATTGAGTATGAATTTCAGAAGATCAAATAGGGTGTCTAGTGTTTTTAATAGCAGGTGTTTTTAATTGTACCACTTTATGAGCTTTTAAGCATAAGTGCATTTGTGACTTGATTGAAACTGTTAAGTAAGATCAAGCTGTTTTGTTTGAAGAATGTCTTCAATTTTATTAAACTTGTAAACTTGATCACTGTGTGATTGAGGGGGAGTGAGTAGGGTACTCTTATCTAAGTTGTGACTTAGGTAGAAATTGCATTGGGTAGTTATTAAGTGATAGATTAAACAGGGTGGTTTAAGTCTAGAATTAATATTACTTATAGTGGATTTCCTCCTGGCTTGGTAGCCTCCAGATGTAAGTGTGGTTATACACTGAACTGGGTTAACAAACTTCTGTGTTGTTTACTTTTCTTGTTATTTAAGTTTTGGTTAAATCTGTCAAGTGTTGGGACATCTCTTAGGACATCTCATACCTGATCACAGAATTTCAAGGTATAATGTCGGAGAGAGAGTATGCTTTATTTAATATCGTGAGGAGCATTTGGTAAGGATCGGTTGAAGTTATGTTAAGTGTTAGAGTAAACACCTTAGTTTCGGGAGAACTCTAGTAAGATGAATTATGTCAGGTATGAGAGGATTACCGCAGAGCGTGAAGTGAACACGGTATGGAAACAGTATTAACAGTGCGATATGAGGAAGTGATAACGAAATGTATTTTTGGATGAGTGTGCAATGGAATTGTTAAGTTATTGTTGAGACTAAAGTTAAAGAACTGTAAGCAATGACGTTTCGCTCGTTAGGACTCAGGTGATATGATTACTATATATGTGGAATCGTCGGTTGGTATGGTTGTAACTTTTGGATGTGATTGGAATGAGTTCGGGAGGTTTAGGTAACAATGAAGACTAGAAGTTTGCTTCCGTGATTGAGTAATCGAATTTCCCTCTGGGTAGTACTCGGTTATAGAATTGTGTTCTAAATCTCTTTTAATTACTGGAAGTTCGAATTGAACTAAGTAATCGGTTACCCTCCTGGTAGTGACCGGTTATCATTATTAAGTTTTGAAAATTGGATTTTTCTAAAATGCATACATTTTGACTTGAGTGCTAGATCGAAACGTTCTTGGTACTGATGGGAAGCTGTGGAAACATACTGGGCAATGATTAGCAGCGAGTAAGGGAATCTCGACTATTTTGTAAGCAGAGACAGTAAGGTCCTTTAGAGAAGTGTTTTACCTCAGTTTTCAGGTGTAGAGGAAAACTCTTGTGTTGTAAATAATCAAAGTATTTGGAATATGCCTCTGGTGAGATTAAGAATGTTGTTGTTGATACTAATTCTTGCAAGGAATTAGAGAGAGAGGACAAAGTTGTATACTAGAGATGGGACATTCATAATTTTGTTTTACCAGATAAGGATTATGTGTTGATTTTGTTTGTGGATGAACCAAGTGTTAGTTTGCGACTAAAACCCTTGTGATAACGTGATTGTGCGAGTGGAATTGAGCCATTCAGTTGACTATTCGTGTTGTGACCGTGACATAATGGTAGTTCTACTTCTTCGCTTGTTGGAGTTATGATCTGCATGTTGTGTCGTGTGTGTTATCTCGAGTTGTGAACGACGAGCGTTTGTGATCATGTCTCAACATCGAGAGTGAGAATCATATTGCAAGATGGTGTGGTCTGAATTGGTAACTTTGAGTCGGATTTTTTGTTAATAAGAAGAACAAGTTCAGTTGTGTTCGATCGTTTAGCTTCGGATAAGAAGTCGATTGACACATGACTTTTGTTGGGGACCTTAGAGAATTGTACTTTCTGAACTGTAGGTCCGTTTTGGCTTCTGTTCGAAGTATTAGAGGATAAAGTGTTGGAATTTATTTTGGGTGTGACTGATAGGCAGTAAATGATTTGAATAAATGATGCGTCGTCGTTGCGACTATTGAAGAACTAAGTGTGAAGTTATACGAAGCTCATGAAATGTTGATCTTTCAGAAAACATTTTGGGTATCTAAATTTTGTGTGGATAAGACATGAACAATTGGTCAGTTTTAGTATCATTGACATCAGTTATAGACTCTGTAAGAGTAATACCAGATGTGTACAACTGAGTCGTGCTCAGGGATATGGACCCTTAAGTTACCTTTCAGGTAAGAGTGAAAGGTGAATGTTCCAAAGCTAAGCATGTAAATTGGATTGTTTAAGGAACAAGACCCCTGAGAGAGGTGAATTTGAATGATAGGTTTTGTGTGATCCTAAAAGGAGAGTAAGTAGAATATTATGCAAAAGGAAAATGTTATGGAAATCCGCAAGTGTACTAAGGATGATTTGAATTTAATATTGATGACTCTCTAGTTATTGTAAGTTCTGTGGCGTGACTGCGTTGTTATTGATGGAGCCATTGTGTCAACATAAATCTTAAATGAATGGAAATTTTGTAAAGAGAATTGATATGGAGCATAGTAACCATGGTCAGATTGGTTAAGCTTAGTTGGATAAATTGTATCGGTCATGATTGCACCAGTACAACCCTGGTATCTCTATCGTTAGAGAGTGTGGACTGATTTTATGATCTTGTAGTTGACAAGTGAAATGCTCTATCATTGCATGTTTGCAAGTTCTTATTCTATTGGTTGGTGAGAGCTCCAATGGATACGAGAGTTCTCCGCAGACTATCAGTTACTTGGTATTGTTTAAGATTTCGTAGTATCTCCGTTGTTAGGCTTTGAAAGCATAATGTAAGGAGACAAATGAAAGAATTCAGTCAGATTGTTGAGAATCAAAAGAGAATTTTATTCTAAGTGGATTGTCTATGGTAAGATACCGAAGGAATGAAATGCCTGGTGGTTACAGTTTTGATTTGAGACCGAGTGGGATTAGTAAGGAAGTCGTTGACAACTTTTGGAATGACGGTAGTGATTGAAGGATCTTAATAAGAGCTTTTGTTGGGAAATTGTATGTGTCGCTCCCGGGATTTTCATCCTAGTACAAACGCGAAAGTGGCGCGGAAAAGGTAGAGTCGCCAGCCAGACATTTTTATCCCGAAGGAATAGGAAAGGTAATGTTGCACAAACCTGAGGAAGAAGGAAAATGACGAGGCCTTGCGAACCAAAGATCTGGTTCCAGAAGTCGGTTACGAATTAGGAAGGTATTAGCACCCCAATCTGTCCATCGTACCCGACGGGATCCACGCTTATTAGTCTGTTTCAAAGGGTGAGAAATAATATGTTGTTTGAATGAAAGAATGGCTATCTGGAATGGAATGTAAATGAGAAAAGATTTGGAAATAAAAATGGAAAGAAAGGGGGAAAATGTAGGGAAAAAGAATGATTGTGCTCGAATGGGCCCTACCCCACTGCCTACGTACCTCATCAGGAAAATGAGGATCAGAGTCGTTGTAGTTCGTCTAACTAAGGCGGGAACTTGTTTGTGTTTTTTAGGATGACGTTGCCATAACTCTAGCTCAGGTGTTACCGGCTCTGACTCGAGGGTGTTTATTGTATCGCTGTTTGAACTGTCGAGGAAAGTCACATTCGTCCGCAAGGAGTATGAGATGAGAAGAGAAGACGTAATGTCTTGGTTTATTGTCTTTTAGAAGAAGTGTTTTGAATTTGTGTTTATCGTATGTACAACACTAAAGACTATGACACAGGAGCGAATACTTTCCAAGATCGCCCCAAATGGAACGTTTGTAAAGCATCCTAGAAGAGTGAAGGAGACCCCAACTAATCATTTCCCGTATAGCTTAAGGCTCGTGGCGCATTGTACACATTTTCCTTTATTAAGTATTTTAATTTTTTGTTTAAGATGAGAAGTGAGACTCAAGTTGTCAAAGGAAAACTCTAAGGGAAACTAGACTTACCCTAAGTTCGTTGAGTTTAAAGATGACCTATGGTTAGTGAGGTTTGAAAGATTAAATCTACCTAAGAGATATTAAACTAGAAATGCAAGTACAAAAGGCAATAATGAACAATATGGTCCTCCTAAGTCATGATGGGTAAAAACGTGTATGAAACATAAATGGGATGAAACAATGGATCGGGTGGGTCAATTGCGTAGTGCTGAGACGCACGGCTTATGGTGTGAAACATACAAGGCTTGCTTTTGGTATAATGGAGTGGAGCGATGGTAATCGAGGAATCCTAAAGTCACATGAAACTTTATTTATTTATTTGAAAATTTACTCGACGTTGGATCGAGTATTTCTTTATTTCATTTTTGAGATTTGGTTTTCTATCGATTCGTTTTATCTTTTCTAGCTTAATTATAAGAACTATACAAGCATACAAGTTCTAAGCTATTACATCACAAAGTACAAACCACACAAATATAATCGAGGCATAATAAAAATAATCCAAGTCCATAAGCAAATCCTCGAAAAATACCTTGCACAAAAAGAAAAATTGTTAGTAGATGAAATGAAGATGCATATGCAACAATATGATGGAAATGAATTAAGATAAAAAAAATATCAAAAGTCCTGGAAAAAATATGAAATTAATTCCCTAGGGTCTCTAACCTAACTAGAATATTGTGTTAAAGAATCTCTTAAAAATTCAAATTCTAACTATGTCAAATGGTTACTTAAATTTATCTAAGGTTCAATCATAATTTTACACAAACAACATTACCAAAACAGTGGATAAAATGGCCTAAAAAAACACCAAAAATATTTCAGGTACTATTATTCGTCTTCTAATCATAGCAAAATGAATGGGCCAAAAATACTGCAGGAAGTGGGAGAAATAAAATGTACAAAATTATGTGTTCATGTGAGAATTCAATATAAAAGCAGTTAAATGAAAAATCGAAATTAAATTGAAAAATGACAAAATTCAGAAAGTAAAAATGTAGAAAAGTTCTAAAATGAGTTATAAACCTCCTATAAATTTTGTGGAATTTTATTATTAGTTTTAATATTTTTTGTGGAATTAAAACCAAACTATATCTAAACAAAAAAAATAAATAAAAAGAAATACAAGGAGAGGGGTGTAGGGAGAAGGTCTTTGAAGTTAAAAGTTAATGGGCTTGAAAAATGGGGTGTGAATAGCATACTGGCCTAGGCCCAAATCGCATAGAGGGGAGAGAGAAGGCCACAACGAAATGGTCCAACCGGACGGTGACAAGTGTCACCGCCGGATTGGACCCAAAATCAAAACTTTATCCTCAGACAATTAATAAGGGCGGTGGAAGATCAACTATCTTTATGGACTTTATTAATTCTTTAATGTGCAATTAGGATGATTATTATGCACTTTTATTTCTTCAATTAATCTCAAAATCAAAATCGACAATAATTAAATAAGACCAAAGCCAACAACTCAGTCTTCAAAACGCAATCTCTCCCCTCTATAAACGCCAAAATGCTTCTCACACAAAAACCCTAAAAACCGCCACCGGAGAAGACGGTTTTGCGGTGCAAACCGCCGTCGTATCCGCCGAAACCACCTCAAAACCCCATACCTCCTTCACTAACCATCCTTATTTTCTTCTACTCTTTTTAAATTTAAGGTTGATTTCCTTTAAAACTCAAACAAAACGCCGGATCGGAGTTTTTTTCGAAGAATATGAACTCAAGAACAAAATCAACATTTTCATACCTATGATCAAGGTCGTGCGAGCGATGGTGCACAAATCCCTAGAGGCTTCGAGTGATCCTTGTTGACCTGAGTTCTACGAGCTCTCCGATGGTGAACGTTGATGGTGGTGGCGGTGAACATGAAGGAGATGGCGTGAAGAAATCGATGACGTTTGAAGGATAACTTTGCAAAGAAGATGATGAGACTGACAGTGATTTTGCGAAGAACTCTGATTAAAGCTTCACTCGGGTATGACTTCTCGATCTCCCTCCTATTTCTTCCTTCTTTAATTCTGAGTTTCCTTCCCTTGAAATGATCTTGACGCTCTTGTGGTGATATTCTTGAAGGTGGCTTTATTTGATGAAAAATGAAGAACACAGTGTCCGGAAAAATTTGGATTTGGAGCAGAACAACTGAAGAGCTTTCTTTGTTGAGTTGTTGAAGGCATGAGTGATCAATGATGATCGATGTAGACCAAAGTTGGGATCTTGAAAGTGATGTTGATGAAGAAAGGGATGGAGTATTCTTGTGGTAGGCGGCCGATAAAGATTGTCGAAGTTAACAAAATCGATGCGGTTTGTATATTTTCCTTGATTTTTCCGACTTATTGTAATTGAATTCGTTGTGGTGGAACTGCTGATGTCGTTCCTGATTCGATGCAGGGCTGATTGTAGTTGAAGAAAAGGATTTGAGTTGAAGGTTAGAAGAAGATTGTTCAAGAGGTGATGGAAATTGTGAAACCAGATGTTGAGTTGAAGGTGAAGACTCTCAAATTAAAGGCTCAATGGAGAAAAGCTTTAGCTTGAAAATGGTGGTATGAAGGAGAGAAAGAGTTTAGAGATGAAGATGATAGATTGAAACTGAGTATCAAAAAGAGAGAGCTTGAAGATGAAGACCAAATGGACCTTTATAGGTGGAGATTCAGAGGATAGTCTAGATATTTCATCTAATAATTCAGTTAGGTTGTTAGATTTCTGTTAGGATTTTTGTAACTGATTTTCTTCTGAATCCTCTGAGTTTTTCTATTAGAATTCTCCACCAGACATTATTTTTTTGAATGAGTTATGGTGAAACTTTCTTTGCAATTTTCAAGTAAAATTTTATCGTAACCTTCCCAAATTGGTTTTCTACCTATGGATTAAGGATTCTCATTCTCCAGTTGTTAAAAAAATGGCAGAGAGTTTTGTTGTCTTATAGCTGAGATGTTTTTGTAATACCTTTTTCCTCTAAGTGTTTTCTTTTATTGACCCTTCCTTGAATGGTTATTTTCCATTGAGTGAAGAATTGTTCTTCATATTGATAGCACAAATTTCTTCTTGACGAGAGGTGAGGTTGACGTAACGAAAAAGAAAGGTGGCGTTGGTTATTTGGAAAAAGTTGTACCTGAAAATCTGTTATAGGAATGGATGAAGGAAGAGAGAGAAATAGAGGGTGGTGGGTGGTGAAGGTGATTGTAGTAAGATTTGCCAAGGAAATTGGAAAGCTAGAGACAACCATGAAGGAAGCAAAAATGCCAATTTATCCAATTCAATGTGTTTTTTCTGCGGGTTGAATAAAGAACAAAATTTTGGCTTTGTTTACGTGGTCTTTGGGTTTATTTAGGATTAAAATAAAAGTGGTACAATTGGATAAGAATTTAAAAAATGGATATGGTTTTGGATTTCGACGACTAAATTGAACATTTTTTTTAAAACCAAAATAGTAAAAAAGGATGTAATGAATGGGCCTCAAAATGGTTCGAATTTAGGGAAAATAATTCGGAATGTAATTTATTCGGATTTAAACTTGGAAGTTTATTGGGTACTTGGTTTAATGAACTCGTACATGGTATTTAGGCCCATTGTAACATGTTACATTCAAATCAAATCCACATCCAAAATCATCTTGTACTCAATCAACCAACTAAACAACTGAGATGACTGCCTTGTGAATTTCGGAAAAGAGTAACCCTGGCAGCTTGATGTAGAAAAATTCCTCAATAACCATGAATTAAAGCCCTAATTCACAACTTTATTAGCCCTACACTTGACATTGAGAATCCTAGAGGAAAGTGAATATTTGTATCTGATGAACCCCGATAGGAAAATACGTGATGTGGGGAGCTCGGTCTTTGTTTCAACCTTGAATGTAAAAGTCATATAGATCACCAAGGAATAGGAAAACTCGAATCACCAGAGAATACTTCGATCCCATGCCTTAAGAATTCAACGCAATTGCGCGATTGTGAATGCCATAGCCTAATCAGAAATGCAGATGAATGTGAAGCATGAGCCAGTAGAAGTTAATAAATAAGGGCAAATTTTGGGGTGTTATAGCTGCCCCTATTCAATCACTATAGACCTGAATGGATGATAGTAGTTGCTTTCAGACATTTGAGGTATGCAGGGATTGAATACCAGAAACAACTAGAAAATTTGCACTCTGTGACAGAATAAAAGGGAGATAAACTCAACCGAATGAACTCTGCTTGGATATAATTATGATGGGAAGAATAGTAAATAGGGGATGCCTTTTGAGTGATGTCAGAGGACTACTGGCTTGCCACACTGCGGGTGGACTTTTACCAATTTACAGTTGAATATCAAGATACTTTGCCACCCTGAGGATGGACTTTCGTCAATCTGCGGTTTGGACTTTAGATACTTCGCCACACTGCAGGTGGACCTTAGAGATTTGCCACACTGCGGGTGGACTTCTGCTCACTGCGGGAGACTTTTGCCCACTGCGGGGGACTTTATAAATTTGCCACACTGCGGGTGGACTTCTTCTCACTACGGCAGACCTTTGCCAATTTGCGGTTGGACTTTAGATTTCCACACTACGGGTGGACTTCTGCTCGCTATAGGAGACTTTAAGAATTTGCCACCCGAAGATGGACTTTGGCCAGTCTGTGGCTGAACTTTTGCTCACTGCGGGAGACTTTAAGAATTTGCCACCCGAAGATGGACTTTGGCCAGTCTGTGGCTGGACTTTTGCTCACTGTGGGAGACTTTCTAAACTTGCCACCCGAAGATGGACTTTGGCCAGTCTATGGCTTTACTTTTGCTCACTGTGGGAGACTTTTGAAACTTGCCACCCGAAGATGGACTTTGGCCAGTCTGTGGCTAGACTTTTGCTCACTGTGGGAGACTTTTGAAACTTGCCACCCGAAGATGGACTTAGGTCAGTCTGTGGCTGGACTTTTGCTCACTGTGGGAGACTTTTGAAACTTGCCACCCGAATATGGACTTTGGCCAGTCTGTGGCTGGACTTTTGCTCACTGTGGGAGACTTTTGAAACTTGCCACCCGAATATAGACTTTGGCCAGTCTGTGGCTGGACTTTTGCTCATTGTGGGAGACTTTTGAAACTTGCCACCCGAAGATGGACTTTGGCCAGTCTGTGGCTGGACGTTTGTAAGATATTAAACTTGGATCATACTGGGTATGCGTATGTTGAATCGCATGGCATGATGCCCCATGACACTGGGGATGTTATGTTTCAAACATGTCAATGAAGTGGCGTAAGTGCAAAGGGAGTTCCTGATGCAGAAATAACAAGTCCCTGTTGACTCTATGGGGAAACATAATGATCGCGGATTCGATCTCAAGAAGCCCTATGGGGATATTATCTTTGTTGGAGAAGAGCGTGAATAATTCATTTGTCCCGAGTTACCACCTTTGCCAAAAATAAATTGGACTTTAGATTTGAGGATCGTGCCAGGGGATACCTCGACTATCGGGGATTATCCACTCTTATGGATCTGCTGGGGAAGAGAATGATTTATCTAAAATATGCTAGGGGAATAGGAGTTACCTTAGATCTGTTGATGAATCGTGATCAAGGAAACCAACTGAAGGAAAAACATGGTGACTTTATTGGGGATAACTTCCATTCGTCTGTTGGGGATGACCAAAATCGAGACACGTCCCGCTGGGGAAGAAAAGAATTCAGGTTGTCTCGTGATGGGGATCATTTTCTTCTGTATGGATTTTACCTCAAGAGGATTTTACAAAAGACTTGGTGTCTTTAAACTCTTAGGTATCATAACGACTGCATGAATCAGCGTAATAACCTTGCTGGGGAGGTAACCATTGCCAATGCAGATGAGTTTGTAGCTGTCAGAAGTACTGAACGAGATAATTGGCTTGACGAGCAACCTCTAGATGGGTAATGGACTCAATTAGT
The DNA here is from genome assembly GCA_963966055.1 of Lathyrus aphaca. NCBI lineage: Eukaryota > Viridiplantae > Streptophyta > Magnoliopsida > Fabales > Fabaceae > Lathyrus > Lathyrus aphaca. The sequence continues at coordinate 288,811,329 of OZ014524.1, forward strand.
AAGAATTATGACAAGAGGGTGCCATAAAAACTCTTTGAGAGTGTAATTGTCTCGGTACTCTGAATCCTGGATAGGTGCTTCCGACTGCCTGTCTTCGGGAAATAATGAATTCTCGTGCTATTGGGGTGGCATGCCTCAGTAGAAGTATTTTAATATTTTTACACTTGACTGACTAATCTTTGCTCTTGGAGAGATTTGAATCTCGAAGTGATTGCCAAAGTTTGGCTGAATTTTGAAGATATTGCTCGACGTAACTGCCCCGGATTGGTTAGCTCTTACCATGACTAGTTGGGAAAGTCTTTACTCAATGGAGCTTTTCTCGGAAAAGTGCACCTCGACGTGATTGTCTTTCATAAGTTTTAGACTTCTCAACTTGGAAAGCTTAAGCTTCTGGATTGAATTTCCGCATGTGAACCATTTATGATGCTAAACAAATGTATGCAAGCAAAAAATGTTTATTCTTAGAATGAAAATTCTAATGCAACACACATGTCAAACTTGAAGTTTTAAACAGGGGTCGCAAACCTTTGTGAGCAAATCACTGGTTAAGATACGACATTATTTTTGAATGAAAGTATGTACATGCAATACTAACAAATTTCTTTTAGCATAACTCATAGGAGTCAGGAACGCGGTCTCGTAGTAGTACTCTCTCAAATTAACCCTGTTTCAGTTAGGACTTTTGATGGTTGTATCGTGGCCTGGTTCACGGTTATAGAAATAAAGGATATAGGCTCGAAGTTTATTTGTGCCCACCCACTCTTCGTGATGTTCTCCATTCCTATGTTCAGCTAATTTTCACAAGCATTCACCTTTCATAAGGGTTTCGTGTTGATTGAGGAACCATTGCTGCTATCGGTTCAAGTGCCAATCAGTTTATTATTGAGAGTCAGTCACCCCTCTACCTTTTGTGTCTGTGTCACACGACTTTGTTCTCATTTTAGGATCTTTCTTGTTTAATCCTTTTCGTCTTTCACTTTTGTGTTATTTTGCTTATCCCTAACTTTTGCCTGGACTGATTCTTGTGAATCTTTGATTGTAAAGTCCAGCGGGATGCCCTAACTTTTGCCTAAGTCGCTTGTTTTCAAGTTTCGACTTAGCGGGCTTTTTCATTTTTTTTTGCTTTTGGACAAGTCGTGTGACACTGTTTGTCTTGATTGCTTTGCGAGGGTTGTGACTGCCTCATTCTTTGGTCGATGAAGGATAACCATTGTGGTTTCTGGTCTTTGGACCTCTTCATTAGCATAGTGGAATGTAATGGATCCTCAAATACACTCCTTTATGAAAGCCTGAACGCTTGGTATGACTAGCTGGCGTCTACCCTGCCCCTGGGTTACATGTGAGGGTTTTTTTTATGCAAAAAAGAAACTTCTACTTTAAGGCTCAAAAGGGTTAGCAAGGGTCTATCTTCCTTATATCTCTAGTGTTTAGGGATTTGAAACAAAGCCTGTACATCGTCAATAGGGCCTTACTCGAGAGCACACAATTAGAGATTTTGCGTTTTTGTTTCGTCATACACCTTCATAGAATTTAAGCACGAAAATTGGTATTGTGGTGTACACATGCAAAATTATAAGTTAATGCGAATGAATTACTTCAAGAAAAACATGTGAGTTTTATTATTGCTAACACTCAAAAGCAAACAAATTTCATACATGTAGACAAATGTTTAGCATATAAAAGAAACTACAAATGGAAATACAGTAAAGAAACTGAATATTGCCGTAGTTGAGGAGGCTTGACTCCGTCTGGACCTGTCAGTCTTGGATACTTTCAGTGATTAATAGCTCTTTTACAGACTTGTAATCTTCAAATTGTAGCCATATTCCCAACCATGGCAGTCATACTTTTTCTTCTAGTTATTCTGTCTCTGACATGAGACGTCTGAAGGAAAAAGTGAAGTTGGGGAGTAAAGTTTCCCCATAAGGTTGCTCGGAAAGACCTGACGATCTTCTGCCTACGTATCTCCATTGACCTAAGACGAATGAAGAATCAGAGCGACGTAGTTCCCCTCAATAGGGATGAAAATGAACAATGAAGAAAGGCGAACACACGAATGCCATCACTGAGAGTACTTGTATACTGATGGCTTTATTTACTTCATGAATACCCTGACGTCCTGGGTGATTAACTCGAAGACTTCAACTTAACGTGGACCATCTAGTAGAACGACCGTGACACCGGTTCCGTCGTGATTAAGCATCGGATTCTAGAGTACCTTTGGATGAGGAGAAAAATTGATTGCCTTGGACTCAATTAGGTCTTGTACCTTGTTCTGAAAAGCCCAACATTTCTCAATATTGTGCCCCTGGGCACCTGAATGGAATTTGCACCTGGAGTTTGGATCAAAATTTGATGGTAGATTATCAGCAGAAGGATCCCTCATGGTACGAAGCTCAACCAGGTTCAACTTCAGCAACTCTGGAAGCAATACAACATATGGACATGGGATAGGATCAAGTCTGCGGTTCCTCGCTCTTGTTCTTTCCTGAAATGGTCTCGGTGCCTGTTGTTGCTGACCCTAAGATTGTGATTGAACATTTCGTTGTTGACATTGCGTTGGGCGCCTGACATGTCCATGTACTCTCTTACTCATACTCGACCGAGGAGCGAATGAAGGTTCTTGATGTAGCCCCTTTGAAGACTTGGCCTGAGCAATGATTCCAGAAGAAGGAAAATTGACCACCTCTTTTGTATTCCTGCATGCTTTATCTTGCGGCACTTCCAGCCTGGTCAGTCCAAAAGTGATTATGCCTTCATCAATTAAGTCTTGCACTTGGTGTTTAAACGCCTTGAAATCATTAACATCATTTCCGGGAGCTCCAGAATGAAAAACACAGTAGGCGTGGGGATTCCAACTTTGGTGAAGTTTACTGGAAGGAGGAGTTAGTTTGTGACACTCAATCAACCCTATTTTGAGCAATTGTGGGCATAATTCAACATAAGACACAGGTATCGGATCAATAACCCTTTCTTGCTCCTGTTGATGACGGGTTGCTACCAATGGAGGAGCTACAAACAAAATTTGTGGAAGTATTTCTCCTGGAAACCCAGGCGTAGCAGCTGAGGAGGATCCTTGATAAGGAAAGAAAATGCTCACTTCTTTGGTAACGATTGGTGTATGATCATTTAGCTCACATGTGGAGTTGGTTCCTATCTGATGCTCTTCCTGACTGCCAAGTGGTGATTGCTGGTGAAGAGACTCAAACGGTAGAGGAAAACCACCTAACAAACCTTGATTTAGTGGACATCCCAAAGAGATGGGAGAAACATGACCTTCTGTTTGAAAAGCAGACACACGACCATTTTGCTTTTTCAACATAACATTCATGATTCCTGTAAGCAGCTTTATCTGAATCTTCACCAAGTTGAATTCTTCTCTCAGAAATTTCTGATCCTGGGACAATGCTCGAATGTCCACTATAGAATGCCCCAGTTGGGCCTTCATCTCAGTCACCTCCGCTCGGAGTTGTTCCATGCCCATACCCTGACAATCATGATTCAGGTTGGCCATTCTGGAGAGAAACCAAGTCAGGATAAGAATTTGTCCCTGAACACCTGTCAAAAATGTAAGGATGTATGCAAATGCCATGTTCGGTTATTTCCAAGGAATCTATCTGTTTTGATCCAGGTCTTAATGCAGAAAAAATCCGACGATTTAATTCAGATATGTGATCCTTGGAGGTAACTGAATATATATGCTAAAATTCCATGATGTCATGTATGCAACTGGCATGTGATCAGCGGTCTGACGCTGGTGTGGATCAGATAACCAAGTGTTGGTGAAGAGTCATAATATCATTATCTCTGTGCAGAAGTTCCAACATTCTTAACCAAATATCATATAGGACCGGATCATATCATGAAGTAATACTGGCAAAAGCGGGTATGTTGGAAGTTTAGGGTTCCTGCAAACCTGTAACCCCTCCCAATCTCACGGGTGTGCTACTACGGGTCAACATCACGGACTCTCAAAGCCGAGTAGCAATAATACGTTCACCATTTCCAAAAAATGGCTCATGACCAAATCAGGGAATCGGTTTAGCATTATGTACTACCCAGGGAGGCCTCAGTTGAGTCCAGAAAACAAGCATCCCTCATAAGTTCTCGGCTTCAAGCACTGAAGTCGAGAAACAATAGTACATTCATACCGAAGGGTACAATACTATTGTCATACGAGCAGTCGCTTTAACAGAGTTCCTATGAGAGAACAAGGTCATCCTATGCGACTTCCCAGTGGGAACTCGGGTGCGAATGGGTTTGCCACAAAATGTGGTCTGCCACTGTCACCACTGGAGAGGGTTGTTTCCACTAAGGTCCTCGAATATCGGTTCCCAGTGTTAGCAGCTCAGGTGGGAATATTCTATGGTCCGCCTAGGCAGTATAGAACATATCTAAAGAGAGCCTGATCTGGGTGTGGGACTCGTGAAAACTACACGTGCTCAAGACTACGCAAGCCACACGACTGCACACTCTAAATCTTATGTGTATACTCAAGCCGGATGTTTGGCTTATCTCACAATAATCCCATCCCGCCAAGGAAAACCAGAACAGCTAGAACAGTATATGCCAGCATATGCAATAGTAAAGTAAGGTGCAGAAAGCTGTAAATAAAGCTGTAAAGTAAAGCGATAAACTGTAAACAAAAAAATAAAGCTAAACTAAAGCATAACAACAAACGAATAAACACCCAAAGAAAACAGAAACTGACAAGCGCTAGGATTGACTCTCAAAGGGGAAACCAGAGATTCTGGGTTCGTTCCCCAGCAGAGTCGCCAGCTGTCGCTCCCGGGATTTTCATCCTAGTACAAACGCGAAAGTGGCGCGGAAAAGGTAGAGTCGCCAGCCAGACATTTTTATCCCAAAGGAATGGGAAAGGTAGTGTTGCACAAACCTAAGGAAGAAGGAAAAGGACGAGGCCTTGCGAACCAAAGATCTGGGTCCGGAAGTCGGTTACGAATTAGGAAGGTATTAGCACCCCAATCTGTCTGTCGTACCCGACGGGATCCACGCTTATAAGTCTGTTTCAAAGGGTGAAAAATAATATGTTGTTTGAATGAAAGAATGGCTATCTAGAATGGAATGTAAATGAGAAAAAAATTTGGAAATAAAAATGGAAAGAAAGGGGGAAAATGTAGGGAAAAAGAATGATTGTGCTCGAATGGGCCCTACCTCACTGCCTATGTACCTCCTCGGGAAAATGAGGAATAGAGTCTCCGTAGTTCATCTAAATAAGACGAGAACTTGTTTGTGTTTTTTAGGATGTCGTTGCCATAGCTCTAGCTCAGGTGTTACCGGCTCTGACTCGAGGGTGTTTACCGTATCGCTGTTTGAACTGTCGAGGCAAGTCACATTCGTCCGCAAGGAGTATGAGATGAGAAGAGAAGACGTGATGTGTTGGTTTATTGTCTTTTAGAAGAAGTGTTTTGAATTTGTGTTTATCGTATGTACAACACTAAAGACTATGACACCGGAGCGAATACTTTCCAAGATCGCCCCCAATGGAACGTTTGTAAAGCATCCTAGAAGAGTGAAGGAGACCTCCACTAATCATTTCCCGTATAGCTTAAGGCTCGTGGCGCATTGTACACATTTTCCTTTATTAAGTATTTTGATTTTTTCTTTAATATGAGAAGTGAGACTCAAGTTGTCAAAGGAAAACTCTAAGGGAAACTAGACTTACCCTAAGTTCGTTGAGTTTAAAGATGACCTATGGTTAGTGAGGTTTGAAAGATTAAATCTACCTAAGAGATATTAAACTAGAAATGCAAGTACAAAAGGCAATAATGAACAATATGGTCCTCCTAAGTCATGGTGGGTAAAAACGTGTATGAAACGTAAATGGAATGAAACAATGGATCGGGTGGGTCGATTGCATGGTGCTGAGACGCACGACTTATGATGTGCAACATACAAGGCTTGCTTTTGGTATAATGGAGTGGAGCGATGGTAATCGGGGAATCATAAAGTCACATGAAACTTTATTTATTTATTTGAAAATTTACTCGACGTTGGATCGAGTATTTCTTTATTTTATTTTTGAGATTTGGTTTTCTATCGATTCGTTTTATCTTTTCTAGTTTAATTATGAGAACTATACAAGCATACAAGTTCTAAGCTATTACATCACAAAGTACAAACCACACAAATATAATCGAGGCATAATAAAAATAATCCAAGTCCATAAGCAAATCCTCGAAAAATACCTTGCACAAAAAGAAAAATTGTTAGTAGATGAAATGAAGATGCATATGCAACAATATGATGGAAATGAATTAAGATAAAAAAAATATCAAAAGTCCTGGAAAAAATATGAAATTAATTCCCTAGGGTCTCTAACCTAACTAGAATATTGTGTTAAAGAATCTCTTAAAAATTCAAATTCTAACTATGTCAAATGGTTACTTAAATTTATCTAAGGTTCAATCATAATTTTACACAAACAACATTACCAAAACAGTGGATAAAATGGCCTAAAAAAAACACCAAAAATATTTCAGGTACTATTATTTGTCTTCTAATGATAGCAAAATGAATGGGCCAAAAATGTTGCAGGAAGTGGGAGAAATAAAATGTACAAACTTATGTGTTCATGTGAGAATTCAATATAAAAGCAATTAAATAAAAAATCGAGAAAGTAAAAATGTAGAAAAGTTCAGAAAGTAAAAATGTAGAAATGTTCTAAAATATAAAAGCTAATAAATAAAAAATTCAGAAAGTAAAAATGTAGAAAAGTTCTAAAATGAGTTATAAACCTCCTATAATTTTTGTGGAATTTTATTATTAGTTTTAATATTTTTTGTGGAATTAAAACCAAACTATATCTAAAAAAAATTAAAAAGAAAAAGAAATACAAGGAGAGGGGTGTAGGGAGAAGGTCTTTGAAGTTAAAAGTTGATTGGCTTGAAAAATGGGGTGTGAATAGCATACTGGCCTAGGCCCAAATCGCATAGAGGGGAGAGAGAAGGCCACAATGAAATGGTCCAACCGGACGGTGACAAGTGTCACCGCCGGATTGGACCCAAAATCAAAACTTTATCCTCAGACAATTAATAAGGGCGGTGGAAGATCAACTATCTTTATGGACTTTATTAATTCTTTAATGTGCAATTAGGAGGATTATTATGCACTTTTATTTCTTCAATTAATCTTAAAATCAAAATCGACAATAATTAAATAAGACCAAAGCCAACAACTCAGTCTTCAAAACCCAATCTCTCCCCTCTCAAAACGCCAAAATGCTTCTCACACAAAAACCCTAAAAACCGCCGCCGGAGAAGACGGTTTTGCGGTGCAAACCGCCGTCGAATCCGCCGAAACCACCTCAAAACCTCATACCTCCTTCACTAACCATCCTTCTTTTCTTCTCCTCTTTTTAAATTTGAGGTTGATTTCCTTTACAACTCAAACAAAACGCCGGATCGGAGTTTTTTTTCCAAAGAATATGAACTCAAGAACAAAATCAACATTTGCATACCTACAATCAAGGTCGCGCGAGCGATGGTGCATAAATCCCTAGAGGCTTCGGGTGATCCTTGTTGACTTGAGTTCTATAAGCTCTCCGATGGTGAACGTTGATGGTGGTGGTGTTGAACGTGAAGGAGATGGCATGAAGAAATCGATGACGTTTGAAGGATAACTTCGCAAAGAAGATGATGAGACTGACAGTGATTCTGCGAAGAACTCTGATTAAAGCTTCACTCAGGTATGACTTCTCAATCTCCCTCCTATTTCTTCCTTCTATAATTTTGAGTTTCCTTCCCTTGAAATTATCTTAACGCTCTTGTGGTGATATTCTTCAAGGTGGCTTTATTTGATGAAAAATGAAGAATACAGTGTCCGGAAAAATTTGGATTTGGAGCAGAACAACCGAAGAGCTTTCTTTCTTGAGTTGTTGAAGGCGTGAGTGATCAATGATGATCGATGAAGACGAAAGTTGGGATCTTGAAGGTGATGTTGATGAAGAAAGGGACGAAGTATTCTTGTGGTAGGCGGCCGATAAAGATTGTCGAAGTTAACGGAATCGATGCAGTTTGTATCTTTTCCTTGATTTTTCCGTCTTATTCTAATTGAATTCGTTGTGGTGGAACTGATGATGTCGTTCCTGATTCGATGCAGGGCTGATTGTAGTTGAAGAAAAGGATTTGAGTTGAAGGTTGGAAGAAGATTGTTCAAGAGGTGATGGAAATTCTGAAACTAGATGTTGAGTTGAAGGCGAAGACTCTCAAATTGAAGGCTCAATGGAGAAAAACTTTAGCTTGAAAATGGTGGTATGAAGGAGAGAAAGAGTTTAGAGATGAATATGATAGATTGAAACTGAGTATCAAAAAGAGAGATCTTGAAGATGAAGACCAAATGGACCTTTATAGGAGGAGATTCAGAGGGTAGTCTAGAGATTTCATCTGATAATTCAGTTAGGTTGTTAGATTTCTGTTAGGATTTTTGTAACTGATTTTCTTCTGAATCCTCTGAGTTTTGCTATTAGAATTCTCCATCAGACATTATTTTTTTGAATGAGTTATGGTGAAACTTTATTTTCAATTTTCAAGTAAACTTTTATTGTAACCTTCCCAAATTGATTTTCTACCTATGGATTAAGGATTCTCATTCTCCAATTGTTAAATAAATGGTAGAGAGTTTTGTTGTCTTATAGCTGAGATGTTTTTTTAATTCCTTTTTTCTCTAAGTGTTTTCTTTTATTGACCCTTCCTTGAATGATTATTTTCCATTGAGTGAAGAATTGTTCTTCAGATTGATAGCATAAATTGCTTCTTGACGAGAGGTGAGGTTGATGTAACGAAAAAGAAAGGTGGCGTTGGTTATTTGGAAAAAGTTGTAACTGAAAATCTGTTATAGGAATGGATGAAGGAAGAGAGAGAAACAGAGAGTTGTGGGTGATGAAGGTGATTGTTGTAAGATTTGCCAAGGAAATTGGAAAGCTAGAGACAACCATGAAGGAAGCAAAAATGCCAATTTATTCAATTCAATGTGTTTTTTCTGCGGGTTGAATAAAGAACAAAATTTTGGCTTTGTTTATGTGGTCTTTGGGTTTATTTAGGATTAAAATAAAAGTGGTACAATTGGATAAGAATTTAAAAATTGGATATGGTTTTGGATTTCGACGACTAAAGTGAACATTTGTTTTAAAACCAAAATAGTAAAAAGGGATGTAATGAATGGGCCTCAAAATGGTTCGGATTTAGGGAAAATAATTCGGAATGTAATTTATTCAGATTTAAACTTGGAAGTTTATTGGGTACTTGGTTTAATGAACTCGTATGTGGTATTTCGGCCCATTGTAACATGTTACATTCAAATCAAATCCACATCCAAAATAATCTTGTACTCAATCAACCAACTAAACAACTGAGAATACTGCCTTGTGAATTTCATAAAAGAGTAACCCTGGCGGCTTGATGCAGAAAAGTTCCCCAATAACCATGAATTAAAGCCCTAATTCACAACTTTATTAGCCCTACACTTGACATTGAGAATCCTGGAGGAAAGTGAATATTTGTATCTGATGAACCCCAATAGGAAAATACGTGATGTGGGGAGCTCGATCTTTGTTTCAACCTTGAATGTAAAAGTCATATAGATCACCCAGGAATAGGAAAACTCGAATCACCAGAGAATACTTCGATCCCATGCCTTAAGAGTTCAACGCAATTGCGCGATTGTGAATGCCATAGCCTAATGAGAAATGCAGATGAATGTGAAGCGTGAGCCAGTTGAAGTTAATAAATAAGGGCAAATTTTGGGGTGTTACAGTATGAAAATAAGATCTCGCCAAGATAACTTGTGAAACCTTGTCGAGTTTTGTGTGTTCCAGAATCAATCCGGAGTGTTATGTTTTGTGTTGTGAATCAATGAAAGGAATTAGAGTGGTATGTTTTCTCCAAGGGAGGAATGAGACTAAGTGTTTCGGTGTGAAGCAACGGATGAATCGCAGAAATAGTAAGTTGGAAGTTAACACAATCTTGGAAACGAGCGTATGAGTAAGGACGCGAGGTTTGATTTATTATGAAACGAGGATTTTGATCTGCGGAGTTAAATTGGAATTTGAGTAAGTCATGATATGTAAGAGAATTAAGGATAAGTGTGGATCTAAGACAGTGTTGTAAACTGTCGTTGTGAATGAGTAAAGGAAATTCAAGGACGAATTTCAATTCAAGGAGGGGAGGATGTAATACCCTGTATTTATTTAAGTACTCTACATAATATTAATTAAGTTTAATAGGGTTTCGGTTTACTCTGAGAGTGTCAGTTAAAATAATTAGAGAAACTGACGAACTTAAAATAATTAATTAAGTATTATCTGACGCAAATACTTTATTAAATATTCGACTCGAGGATATTTTGGATACTCTCAATTTGGACCCGTTAGAATACTAACTATTGTGTATCGGTATAATATACATTGTTTGGTTATAAAGAAAGAAATAAGTTATGTGTTATAAAAAGGAAAAGAAAAGAAAGTTAGTAAGAAAAAGAAAGAAAAAGGAAAGAAAGAAAGAAAGGAAAAGAGAAGAAGAGGAAGAAAACCTAAGAAGAGGGAAAGCTTGGATCATCACCATTTCTTCATCGAATCTTCATCTTCACCAACCTCCTCATCGATTGCAAGGTGAGTTCGTAGTTAGATACTTTTGTTTTATATTTTGGTTGAGTTTTAGGGTTTATAAGTTTTAGGGATTTTGGTAGAAAAGCTTGAAATAGAAAGAATAAATGGTTAAAAACTCGATAAAACCTAAGTATGATGTTTGGTATATGATTATATGCATATTTGTGATTGTATTCCTCTGTTTTGGTGCACTTTTCTGAAATTTGGAGGTTTTGGGAATGGTTTCTCGTAGCTGGTTTTTAGCAGGATTTTTCCCAGTTCGCCCCACGAACAGAGTTCGCCCCGTGAACTGTAGAAATTTTCTGAGTTCGCCCCGCAAACTATAGCTTTCAGTTGAATTATGTTTTCTTCATAACTTTTGATTCGGGTATCCGTTTTTAGTGTTCCACGTATCGTTTTGAAGCTAAAAACATTTACAAATTGATGATGGCAAAATATATTATTTTTACCCGACTTTTTTGAATATTACTCGACTTTTCTGATTAACCGTAATTATGTAAAGTTAAGGAATTGTGGTATTAATCTAGTTGTGGAATTTTTGTCAATCATGAGAATTGATTGAGAATAGAGACAATGAGATCATTGTGGGATTAGTTTAATGGTGTTAATTAAAATAGAATGTTAGAGTTATATGTTTGAAAACTATATAATTAAAAGTATAAAGGATGGAGAAAGAGTTAGGAAATCTTACCATAAACCAAAAGAGTGGCCTTGTATTGTGACTAGAGATTGTTAGGTGGTATGACTTGTGAGATACTTAGGTTCATCCTAGGTCATCGCGAATCCTTGACGTGTTTTACACGGTATCCTCCGAAAGGTCTTGAGTATGTCTTGTGGTGGGTATTATACTGAGTCCTACAGGAAGCATCCGTAAAGGCTTGAGGTACCGTCAGTATGGTTTGGGCTTGTGGTGGGTATTACACTGAGTCCCACGGGAAGCATCAGACATTGTTTAGGCTTGTGGTAGGTATTACATTGAGTCCCACAGGAAGCATTGAGTAAGTCTTGTAGTGGGTATTATAATGAGTCCCACGGGAAACATCGGTATGGTTTGTGCTTGTGGTAGGTATTACACTGAGTCCCACAGGAAGCATGGTAGCCACTTGAGATGGGTTTTATATCGAGTCCCATGGGAAGTATAAAGGTGATATCCTAACTAGTAATAGTAGGATTTATAGAACTCTTGGACGTGGTTCCAATGAGTGAGAGGCGTGTGAACTCAAGGTCGTTTTCCTTTTTATAAAGACTTGAGTTAGGTTTTGATAGAACCTTTAGATCCGAGAGAACTCTAAGATAGGGAACCCACTGAGATGTTGTTATCTCACCCCACTATTATTGTTGTTTTTCAGGTTTATTTTGCAGGTTTGATTTACAAGTGGAGCTATGCTCGGTACGTTTCAAGTGAAGCATAGTTTTAGTCTTCCGCTGTGTATTTCTGTATCTTTGTACAATAATGGATATTGTATTGATCTTAGTATTATGTTTTAGTATAATTTCCATGTCTTGTGCCATTTTAGTAATTGTTTTAGAATTGGTCAAGAATGTGAATTATGCTATTAGGCATCTTATGATGGTGTCAGTACCTAAAATTAACACTTGTATGATATTATTCTAGATATATATTGTATGGGACTTACACTTGTTCTGAGGAGAGCTCTGATCAAAACCACTTTTCCCTTTCCTGGAAATCAATATTTTTGCCACACTTGGATTGATATTAGCAGTAAGCTCATTATCAGACAGATCATCAAGATCAATCACATAATCTGGAGTATTGTCTTTGTTGTTCTCAGCTTTAGGAAGGTCCTCAGCAACTTGTGCACCTTCGTCATTTTGATTTGTAACCCCAACAGCCGATGTTACAACATCTTCAGCATCATACTTGGGGCTCCCTTCAATAGAAAATACAGTTGTGGTTTCTTTATCAACCTCGCTACTTGGTCCAGACCCTGGATTTTTCTGAGTTTCCTTAGAAACATATTCCACAGCAAAGTCATTGTTTTCATTCAAGATTGTTGAGATGAGGGTTTTAGTGGCTTCATCATAAAACTTAATGCCTTGAGAGCCAGATGATGGACATGCAGACTGATCCTTGGGCATACACGCATTAGGTGTTCTGGGTTTAGAAACCCTAGCAGTGTCAGGAACGACCATGTTCAATGGAGCAACATCTAGGGCATCTTATGAAAGATGATGAACCCTAGATTCAGGCTCGAAGGATGACTTCTTGGAAGGCAAAACAAATGAGGGTTGAGACATATTGATAAGAATTTGTAGTGAGAAAAAATAATCAGATTTGGAATGGAAGTTAGGAGAGCAAATGCGCAGTATGATGTTGTGAACCATTTGTGAAGTGATGGGCCTTTGAATGAGTAGGCTTCGAATAAGTGAGTTAATGAAGAAATCAAATATTTCGCGCCTCCACTAAAAGTGTATTAAACCTGATTTTCGAAAATACGCGACATCCTTAAGGATGTTCCCACATGTCACTAATTTCCACAAACCCTCATAAAGACATGCTCTCACGCTGACTGTATTGGAATCTTTGAAGTACAATGTCATGAAATTATATATAGACATTCTTTGGTTCATCCACACAAGCTGAGAGTCCCTGTCCTCAACAAATACACACTCTCTTGACATAATTTTTTCAGACAAGTTATAATCACTCTCTTAAGAGTGCAACATGCAACAAACACATATTCCATTATTTTGAGTAAAACTGTTCTCTTCCTTTGTCTTTCTTTTTGAGCAAACTGACTCTTGATTAACCCAGAGATAACTATTATCTTCAGTCCTGACACCCTTCATAATCACATCATTCTCTTCATTTGTGACAAGACATTCTGATTTTGTGAAATTGACATGACATCCTTAATTACATAGTTTCCTGATACTAATGAGATTAGTAGTTAATTCATCCACAAGAAGTACATCATCAAGATTTGGAACACCTGAGCCTTCAATTTTTCCAACTCCTTTGATTTTTCTCCTAGCTCCATCACCAAATGTCAGATAGGTCTCCTTCAATTTTTCCAGTCTGAAGAATGTTATCTAGAGTTTAAGATCCACTGTTAAGCATTCAGATGGATCTGGTCATTTGATCAAGTTTTGAGTTCGGCAAGGTGACCCCATCATTCAGATGTGAGATTGTTGACAAATTCTCTTTCTTCTCTTCCTCCAAGGTAGCTATTATCTTTTTCTATTTGTATCCTTCTTGTACAACTTGAGCACACTTTATACATAGTTTTTGGTAAGTATCAGCAAGTTCCTCAAACGTTAGCTTATCTCCAATAAAGTCTTCATCAGACACACATGTCCCTGTTAAAACAATGATATATTTGGCCGATTCTTCTTCAAAATCACTCTCAGAATCTCCATCAGACCATGTAACAGATAAGCCTTTCTTTTTCCACTTCAGATAGGTGGTACATTCAGCTCTAATATGGCCAAAGACATCACACCCATGACCTTGAACTTTTCTTCCTTGGCTTGGCTTCTCTTAAGGTTTTGTACTTGACTCATTTGATCTGCTGATGTCAGATGAAATGTTCTTGACATTTGATATTGAGCCAAAATTCATCCTCTTCGTGACCTTGTTGAATTGTCTTCCCATCATGGCAACAACTTCTTTCAGACTTTCCTCATCCTCCACTTCACCTCTTTCTGCTTCCTCCTCAACATTTGACACAAGAGCTATGCTTTTATTCTTCTTTTCAGGCACATCATTGAGTCCCATTTCAAAGGTCTGAAAGGATCTAATATGGTCTTTTACCTTCATGTTCCAAATGTATTGAGCTTCCTCTATGGCAGTCACCTTCATAGCAAATCTCTTGGGAAGAGATCTGAGAATCTTCCTCACAAGTTTTTCATCATACATCTTTTCTCCTAAGGATCTTGAGGCATTAGTAATATCAAGAATGTTCATGTGAAAATCATGAACAATAACATCTTATCTTATTCTCATATTTTCAAATTTGGTGGTAAGTGTTGTACCCCGAAATTTGCCCTCCCACAATCAAGGCAATGTCTCTCAAGATTTCTTAATGATCATATGGTTCCCAAGGTCCCCAATGGTCAGAAAGTTTGAGAGTTTCCTCAGACAAAGCCTTCTCCTAAGCAAAGGATCCAGAACTAGGGTTTTGGTTTTCTCCAAGCAAAATGGACTTCCAAAGCCTCAAGTGAGCTTCATAACATCCCATGTGACTTCAAGAATCCCTATGTCAAGTTTCAGAAATTTCCCAATAAGTTTGACCAGTGTCGCTCCCAAAAGATTTGCATCTCGGTACAAGCGTGAACGGTCGGAGAAAGGAGAGAATGAAGTGAAGTGAATAGAGATGCCTGCTAGGCATTTTTATCCTGAAGGAAAGGTAATGATGCGTAAACCTAGAAAAAAGATGGATAAGACGGTTGCGAACCAGAGAAACTAAGAAAGGGGGTTGGTTACAACCTGGGAAGGTAATAGCACCCAGATAGTCTGTTGTACTCGATGGGATCCACGCTTACAAGATTGTGTTTAAAGGGTTAAATGTATGTGCTATCTGTGTGAAAAAAGCTAAGAAAATAATATACAGGTGTCAGTGCAAAAGGGAGTGAAATGCTCTGGAATTGAGGCTTAGAAAAGAATGCTGAAAGAGGGGGAAGACAAAGAGACTTTTGTTCGATAACAGTTAAATTATGCCTACGTATCCTCTCGTGCAATGAGGAAGTCAGAAAACCGTAGTTCGATTCAAAGAGATTGAAAAATAAATTGACTGCGAACTGCTTGCTTGCCTATGCTCAAGTGTATGACTCGTCTGGCTCGAGTGCTAACTGTCTTGCATTAGACGGAAGAAGCAAGTTCTCGTTTGTGAATGAGTGTGATGAGAAAAGAATCCCGAAGGAGACGATTATTATTTGTTTTTGTGTTTTCAGTTTTGTTATTGTTTTTGGTGTTTTTCATAAGTTAATGAACTTAAGCCTAAATTAAGGGCTTGTAAACTCATTATATCCTCCCTAATTAGGGATAATAAGTCTACTTAAGTATGAGATAAGCATCTCAAACTTAATTACCATGATGATTTAGGATTAAGATCATTAACCTACTTGTGATTATTTAGATGTTTTTGGGTTTTTGTTTAGTGTTAAGTAATGAGTTTATTCTCTAATTACAAATTAGTGAACTCATTACACCATCCTAATAAAAGGATAATAGATGAGAACACTTAAGCTGAGGAAGATACCTCAACTTAATCCATGGTTAGGGATTAAATTCATTATATAACAAGCCTTTATTAAGTGGATTTTAATTAAGGAATGAGATTAAGAAGTGGATTTTATGGTTTGTAAGACAACTTGAGGAGGACTTGTCCATTAAACACTTGGGTTAGTCCCTCTTAACCATAAGGAAGAAATAGAACCCTAATGTAAGGCCCAAGTTACAAGATAAAGTCTTGGTGATTATTAGTGATTTGATTAAGAGGTTTAAACAAATTAAAGGTTTAACACTTAGGATTAAAGTTATACACTCCATCCTAAGAGAAGGCTGCATGCATAACCCTAATTCCAAAGTCCTAAAACTTTAAGAGTTTAGTCTCTGATTATTGAGATGGTGTAACACGGTGGGAGAACTAACTTTCTATAAATGTTGCGGAAAGCAAGAGTCGCCACCAACTTTTATTTTATCCATAAGGAAAGGACATAAAAGAACAGGAAAGACCTATTTTAAAAGACTTGAGTTTGGGGGGTAGGTTATACAAAGGGAAGGTGTTAGCACCCTTTATATCCATGGTTATCCATGGGCTCTTAGTTAATTAGCTCACTTTGTTTGTTTGCAAGAGTGTAGTGTGTGATTAGAAAAAATTTCTTTAAGTACTTGGTAATGACACTCGTATGGGTGTATACAAAGCCTAGTTTAGAAATTGTGAGGTGTAAAAGTAAGTTTGAAAAGTGTGAGCAAGTAATTATGATGTATTTACCCTAGATTAAGTCTTTCGTGTTCTCGTATGTTCTTTCAATGGTAAGACTATTGTCGCTCCCACCTGATGACACAGGGCCAAGAGGGGTACAAACGCGAACGGTCGGTGAAAGGAGAACATGAAGATGAACTGAAAAGAGTCGCCAACTAGGCATTTTTATCCCGGAGGAAAGGTAATGTTGCATAAACCTAGAAAGATATGGATAAGATGGTTGCGAACCAGAGAAACTGAGAAAGGGGGTTGGTTACAACTTGGGAAGGTATTAGCCCCCAGATTGTCCGTCGTACTCGACGGGATCCATGCTTAAAAGATTGTGTTTAAAGGGGTAGTGTCAGTGCTATCTGTGTGCAAAGGCTGGAAAAGAATGTACAGGTGTCAGTGCAAGAAAGTGAAGTGAAATGCTCAGGAATGAGGCTTAAAGAATGCTGAAAGATGGGGAATATACAGAGACTTTTGTTCGATAACAGTTAAGTTATGCCTACGTATCCTCTCGTGCAATGAGGAAGTCAGAACACCGTAGTTCGACTCAAAGAGACTGGAAAATAAATTGACTTGTGAACTGCTTACCTGTCTATGCTCAAGTGTAAGACCTGTCTGGCTCAGGTGCAAACTTTCTTGCATTAGACGGAAGAAGCGAGTTCTCGTTTATGAGTGAAGATGATGAGAAAAGACTCCCGGAGGAGACGATTATTGTTTGTTTTTGATGCTTTCAGTCTTTTATTGCTTTTTGGAGTTTTTCATAAGATAATGAGCTTAAGCCTAAACCAAGGGTTTAGTAAACTCATCACATCTTCCCTCTGATTAGGGGTAATGAGAATACCTTAAGTGTGAAGTAAACACCTCACACTTAATCACCATGATGCAGGATTAAGATCATTAACCTACTTGCATTTATTTAGATATTTTGGAGTTTTTGTTTAGTGTTAAGTAATGAGTTTAAGCCATAATCAAGAATTTAATGGACTCATTACACCATCCTAATAGAAGGATAATAGATGAGAACATTCAAGCTGAGGAAGGCTCCTCAACTTAATCCATGATTAGGGATTAACCTCATGACAAAACAAGGCCTTTATTAAAGTGGATTTTAGTTGATGGTGAGATTAAGAAGTGAATTTTATGGTTTGTAAGACAACTTGAGGGGGACTTGTCCATTAACACTAGGGGTAGTCCTTCTTAACCAATTAAGGAAGAATTAGAACCCTAATGCAAGGCCCAAGTTACAAGCTTGATGTCTTAGTGATTATTAGATGAATTGATTAAAGGATTTAAACACATTAAGGGTTTAACTCTTAGGATTAAAGTTATACACTCCATCCTAAGAGAAAGATGCAGGCATAAACTTAATCACAAAGCCTTAAAACCTTTAAGGTTTAGTCCCTGATTATGAGATGATAAGAGAAGACACAAAGGATGACACAAAGGTAAAACTAATGGGGGGACTAATCAAACCCTAATTGTGATCATGCTTGGGTATTCCTAGGGTTTATGAGGCTTGCAAGAGATCTTCAGGAAAAGCCACCAAGGAAGAAGAAAGATGGAAGGAGGAGAAGCAGAAAGAAGCAAGTCAACTTACTTCACTTAAGAAGATAAGTTGCTTAAAGAAAGATAGTGAGGAAGGAACATGAACGAGCAAGCTCACTCTAAGACAAAAACAAAATGCATCAATGAATGCATAAGAGAGATGAGACGAGATTGTGAGAAGTGAAGGCAAATTCACTTCTCAAAGTAACTTACCACCTGAAAAGTTAGTAAAAGGAAATGAAAATGAAAAGTATGCAATGATGCAAACCAAAACCAGAAGCATGTTCAAGATGCAAATGATGCTAAGAGATGCAAAGACATGCCAAATGCAATGGATGTTCATACAAGTGATGAGAATGCAAATGAAGCATGAAAGAAGCATGAAAGTTCATGTATGCATATGAAATGAAATGGATACATAACATGGCAAATGGATGATGCAATGATCAAACATGATTCTAATGTATCCTAAGATGTCTTATATGTCATGTGGATGCATAAAATGTCATGGCAAGTTCATGAATGCAAGCATATGCAAGAGGGATGCAAATGAAGTACAAAATTAGGGGCTTACATGCAACATGGAAAGCAAGACTCAAAAACAGAAGCAAATGTCAAGATAAAAAAATTGAAAATGCACTCAAAGGAACCCTAAACCTATACTAGGTTACCATCCAAAGGGGGAGGTCAGAAGCTAAACCTAGAAGGAGTTATGAATTTCCTAAGTTTCTAGGGTTGTAAGGGTGATCTTCAATGTAAAATGTCAAACAAATTGAAAATGAAAGGTAAAAATGAAACAAAAATGTTTTTAGAAACTAGAAGTCATGCATAGAACAATACAAAAAGAATCATTCACAAACTCAACTTGGTTTAAAAGCTATGAATTTTTGAAGTTAGGGTTAGAAAATGAACAATTTTAAGAACCCTAATTCATTGAAAAATGTCAAAGCATGATCAAAACCAAAAAGAAATTTGTATGGTGAGTTTGTAAATGTTTCTAAATGTCTAAGGATGTTCTATGATTTTTTTGGTGATTTTTAAATACTTAAATGTATTTTTAATTAATTAATTTTCATTAATTAATTAAATAAAACATTTAAATGATTTAAAAATACTTTTTTAATACAAAAATTAAAAATAAAAATATTTTTGGGTTCTCAAAATTAATAAAAGGTTTGATAAAAAGTTTCAGAATTTTTTGATGATTTTTACTATTTTTAAAAATTCGTACAAAATAAATAAGAAAAATGTAAAATTAAATTAAATAAATGGAAAGGTATGCTGATCCAAGGCTCCAGATTCAAAGTTGGGGGTTTTTGGTTGACTGGCGCGCTTTTTTATGGTTGGGAGTCACTCTGGTTAATTAATTTTGATTAATTTAATTAAACGAAAATTAGGGCTAATGACATGATCTGAACCATCCATCCACTAACTAAAACACGCATCTAAGGGTCCACGTTAAATAAGGCACTTAAACCCTAATTAGGGTTAATTACTTTCAGGTGACCAGAGGGGAGCTCCGGTCATCTTCTCCGGCGAAGCAAAAACCCTAAGTCTCTCTACAGGCCACCCCACCTCAAATTAACTGCCCAGAAATGATCCCCTACCCAAACTAAACTTAAATCAACCATCAAACATCATTTACAACACATGAACAAGGAGAATCGAACCAAATTATTTTCACGGGTGAAATTTCAGAAGGTCATAAAATGTTCATTTTTCCACCATTTTCCATTCTAAATACATCA
The DNA here is from genome assembly GCA_963966055.1 of Lathyrus aphaca. Classification (NCBI taxonomy): domain Eukaryota; kingdom Viridiplantae; phylum Streptophyta; class Magnoliopsida; order Fabales; family Fabaceae; genus Lathyrus; species Lathyrus aphaca. The sequence continues at coordinate 288,831,179 of OZ014524.1, forward strand.
CGATGATCCTTAAAGCATGCACTTTCAGTTTATAACAAGAAATCAAAGCTTTGTGAAAAATTGTTCTTGACCATACCTGAGCTGGAAAGCTTCAATGGTGAGCTTCCAGAACCTCCCACTTGTGCAAATGAACTCCCTTGGTCCTTCTGAAGCTAGTGGAATGCTTCAAAGCCTTTGATGGTGGCTAGTTTGAAGGTTCCAGTTCTGGTGTAGCAGAATTTGAGGTTTGTGTATGTGATGTTTCAGGCTATTTTAATGGTTGATTCTTGTTCTATGGATGATGTGTGACTTGTTGGTGAAGAAAATTTTGAAGTTTGATGGCTGTGGAAGGAGTTTCGAAGAGATGAAGGTTTAGGCAAGTTTTGTGAATCCTGAGTTGTGGGAGTGTTCAGGTTTGTGTGTGGTGTGTTTTGGATTGCTTTTGATTTGTATAAACAAATGCCATTGGCTCAGAGAGTGGTTGTGGCATAGTGTGATTGGTATGGGTGAAAATGCAAAAAGTCAAGCTTATGTGTACTTGAGGTATGGCACGAGTCAGAGCTGGATTAGGGGCATGGCTGGGCTCAGCATGGATCAAGGAAGGCCTTTGGATTGTTTTTGTGCAGCTGTAATGGCTGAGGCAAGTGGTAGCATGGCTCTTGCAACTTTTTCGTCTTTGTTGTTTATTGATTCACAAGCCATAGAAACCCTAGGTCAAGGGCCCAATTCTGATGCTTTGAAGTTGTTTGATCATGTTATGTCATATTTGGGCACATTAGAAGTCAATTGAAGCCTTGGCAAGTGGTTTTGCAAAACTCCCTCTTTGGCATGAAACATGATATTATGTGATTTTTGCCAACTTTGGAAAGCCATAACTTGAGTTCCAAAATGAATTAGATCTTCTGTTCTTGTACTTTTTGAAAAGGGAAAGATCCAATCTACAACTTTCATGACCAACAATTTTTCATTTGAAGCATTTTTGGTTGAGAAAGAGGAGGTTGAAAAACTTTCCCAAAATGGAAAGTTTACATTACAAGTCATTTCCATTTTTGGCAACTTTTGGTTTTGCTTACTTTTCTTCAAATTTGTGAACTTATAAGCACTTCAATGATCAAATAAAGACCATATAACCTCAATTTGATGAAAAATCCACTTTGGTTCCATGTTAGGGGGCCTCAGATGCCCTGATTTTGCTCTGACTTGCTCAGGAAGTTACCCAGTGATCAGATGACTTCCACAATGAATTTCTTCATCAAACTTGGTATGCATGATCCTTATATCATATTGAGACCAATAGAAACAAGAATGACCAAAAAATTTGGAGTTATGGCCTCTGAAACCAAAACCCTAATTTTAGGTCATCTGTGTAGTTAAACCCTAGCTCTACTTCCATGCTTTCTCAGTTCTTGTGATTCTTTGACTTCCTTGATCTTTGGAGGATAAAATATGATGTTTGAACATTCATGGACCCTCTTGATATGATTGGTGGCCTTTGGAGTGGCTCAGAAGGATCTTGGATTGCTCAGATCACAAACCCTAGATGCAGATGAACTTGAACCAATGCAGTGAAGCAAAAATGCAATATGTTGATATGCTTAAACTAATGCAAGTATGAAATATCACAAGCCATGGTGTGAACTTAGTGAGGGAAAATTTGGGGTGTTTACAACTATCCATATTATTAAGGAATAGGTAGTCATTACCTTGGATGTGTTAAGGGACAAGCGTAGGGTCATCGTATGGTCATAGAAAGCAACAAGTAAGGGTGTCTTTAGCAATTCGTAGGGACTTATCATCTTTTATTCGAATGGACAAGATCATTATCATAGGCAACCTCGAAGGGACTTGATCTTTAAAACTGTAGGGACTTGATGATATTTATGAAGGGACTTTGCTTAAGACACCCCATATTCGAGGGACTTGACCATATTTAAGGCAACCAAGAGGGGTAACTTAGGAAGTGCATGATGGCGATCAAAGATCGACTTACGTGTGTGAGTGTTCATGTTCAAGTATTTATGTTATTTAAATTAATTTTCTAAGTTATTTTAATCACATATAGGTTATACACACCCTAAGATTACTAACCATACAGAAAATAATTACAAAAATAAAGCAAAAATAAACCTATTACATGGCTTTAGCAATTACATAATAATAAAACAATAATGATAAATATAATAATAAGGATAATAAATAAACAATAACCACATATTAGTAATAATAAAATAAAAATAAGGGTTATAATAATAAATAAAGGAAATAAGAATTTAGCAAAAAAAAATTAATATTAGAAAAGTTTTTAGAAGTTAATTAAGAAAATAAGTTTAATAATAATAAACAAATAACAAATTATTTACATATTAATAAAAATTAATAATATAATTAGGGTTTAGAAAAAATTAGGTTAATTTTTAGGGTTAGGATAAAAATTAGGGTTGACAAAAAATTAGGGTTAATATTTAAGAAAATTAGGGTTTTTTAATGATAATTATACATTATTAATTTATTTACAAAAATAATATAATAACTATATATAAACATATTATAAAATAAATACAAGTAATTTACATTTAAGAAAATAAATATGAATTTTAGAAAATATGAAGTTGTATGAATATATTATTGATTATTAAGAAAGTTTTGTTTTTTATAAGAATTTAAATAAGTTAAATAATATAAATAAACAAGAAAAATTGAAGAAAAAAATAACAAAATACCTAGGGCTGGGATTCGAACCCACGCCCTAGGCTTTCACATCCTTGGTCCAGCATCATTACCACTAGGCCAGCCGCGCTTGGTGAACATATGATGAGTGTTGATCTTTATATTTTAAACCTGCAAAATAAATGAAATTTAAAACAAAATGGCCTGCGGCCAGATTCGAACCCAGGACCATCATAACAACAACCAAGCATTCCAACCACTAAGCCACATGGGGCGCGTACAACAAACAACCATCACTAATTATTATAAAATAAAACAAATTTCCCAGTTGGATTTCTGCGCCAAACTTTGTTTTCCTCATTTGAATTACCTGCGAAAATTCATACAATATTTCCTGCGAAATTTCCTGCAGGCAAACCAAACCAGAAGAACCTATGTTTCTGGAACACCATTCAAATCATAATAATAATGAAAATTCATAACCCAGATTAATTACCCAATGTTCATACGTCATAACCATGTTTTTAGAATTCATTTATATTAGGTATTTCGTAAAACCCCAACTTGAGAGCTCTAACCCTAGCCATGGCAGTTTTCGATTCAGGCCATGAAACTTCGATCTAAATGTCCAGAAACATTCCTTGCAACCTCATAAACACAAAACAAATGTCAAATATACTTAAAACCAGTCATATGTATGAAATCGAAAAAAGCATAAAAACATGAATATGATGCATTCGGTTATGGAGTTTCAATGCAAGAATGGATGTTTTAGTGATCCAGAAACATTATAGGACCCTCCAGGAATGATTTGCAACCTTTATTTGATCTTCAAAAGGCCTCTAGGTCAAAAACCGAATATGAATTTTTGTGTAAAAATTTGAAGTTGAATGGTGTTCTTTGAGGCTCTAAACATCGTCCCTTGAGCTTGTAATAGGTTTATGAACTTATAGTGATGCGAATTAGGTCATAACTTTGGGGATTTGTGGGCTTTCTTTCATAACTTGAGTGTGAAGAAATCTCATAATCAAAATATGTGAAAAATCAAATATTTGTATGCCAATCTAGCCTAGCACGAATTTGGATCAGATCAATCATCTCTAAACAATGTTTATGACCTTCTAGAACAAAAATCAAATTTAAATATTGAGTTTTCATATTTTATTTTAATTTAAATTGATTTTTAATGAATAAAATTAAAATAAATAAAAAATAAACTATAAAAATCTGAATAAATAATATTTGATTCATGCATGATGTCATGGTAGAGATTGGATCATAAAAATGCAAGCCCATGTGGAAAGAATTGGTTCTAAGACCCCATTTGCTCAATAAACCTCTCAAAAATTTCCCAACTTTGCAAAGGCACAAATCCCTCAATTTTAAGGTTATGAAGGTTTTCTTGGACATTTTAGAAAGCTTAGAGAGTCCTCTAACCAACCTATTTGGTCTCATGTCCATATCCTTTACCATTTTCAAATTATGCCCTTTGGAAGATGTTGACTTTTTATTGACTTTTAAAATGACCTATAATGTCTTAGCTCATACCTTCCAAATGAAGCATTTTTGGGATTGGCTTGTGAGAAACAAAGTTGTAGAGAATTCCATTTCCTTAAAAATGAGCTTTGGGTGGAATTTTTTTGATGAAGCATGTGAAAGTTATGGCTGGTCAAAGTTCAGTTGACTTTTCCTTTGAAAACCCTAATTTAGAAACTCCTGATTCTTGATGATCTGAAATCTCCTTGATGAATCATGATCAACCATTGATCAAATGATGAATTTTACTTCATATACTTGATTTTGGCAAAAAAAATCAAGAAGTTTGACTTTGGTTTGACCATAGTTGACCTTAGTTTGACTTTTTAACCACTTTGACTGATTTTTGCATATCTGATCATCTGACTGAGCAAACCTTTTGGGAAAGCCTTGAAACTTGACATAAGGATTATTGAAGACATGTAGGATGTTATTAAGCTCACTTGAAGCCTTGGAAGTCCTTTTAGCCTGATGAAATCCAAAACCCTAGTTTAGGGTGCATTGCTTAGGAGGAGGCTTTGTCTGAGGGGATTGTCAAACTTTCTGACTAAATGTGAACCTTGTGAACCTCTTGGGACACCTTGTGAACCTTGTGAACTTTTTGAACCTCTTGGGATACCTTATTACACAATGTATTGTCTAGGTGAGGGCAAATTTTGGGGTGCAACATTATAGAGACAAGGTGCATGTTCCCCCTAGCCCGCTCAATGTAATATCCTCTCCTTGGCCCTTTTCTATGTGGGGAATTGATATGATCGGGAAAATAGAGCCTACTGCTTCAAATGGTCATCGTTTCATTTTGGATGCGATTGATTACTTAACCAAATGGGTTGAAGTAGCATCTTATGCCAATGTCACTCGTCAAGTGGTAGCCAGATTTCTAAAGAGTGACATCATTTGCAGATACGGAGTGCCCGAGCGAATCATTATTGATAATGGTTCCAATTTGAACAACAAGATGATGGCAGAACTGTGTCGGGACTTCCAGATTCAGCATCACAACTCTTCTCCTTACCGACCAAAGATGAATGGTGCGGTAGAAGCAGCTAATCATAATATTAAGAGGATTGTGCAGAAGATGGTTGTCACTTACAAAGATTGGCATGAGATGTTACCATTTGCGCTGCATGGGTACCGAACGTCAGTCAAGACGTCGACATGGGCAACTCCCTTCTCCTTAGTGTATGGCATGGAGGCAGTCTTACATGTAAATTAACATTGTTGATTGGTTGTATATGCTGGAGTGGGCTTAAAGATGCCATCCATAATATTAGAGGGTGATAGTATCTAAAGGTTGTCACTGGATATCAGTACTAGGTCTTCGTATAGGCCGTCTCTGAATTATTCCTGTAACATGGTTTGAGTTGAATGTCAGCACTAGATCTTCGTATAGATCGTCTCTGCATTATCTCTGGGAAAAAAGAATATCCTTCATTAGGTGTCAGTACTTAGATTTTCGTATAGATCGGCTCTGAACCATCTTTAGGAACATACTTTAATTTAAGCATCCGAATCAAATCTTCGTGGCGATCGTTTCCGAATTGCTTTTGGTAATATCTAGGGCTAAGTACAAGATCTTCGTATCGATCATTTATGCACCATCCCACAGATAAACTGTTGCATAGACCATTAGAAATAAATCTTCGTAGCGATTATCTCTTCTGAAAATATCCTGGATTAGGTAATAGATATTTGTATAGACCATTTACATACTTTCCCAAGGAAAAAAAGAATATCAGGATTAAATCTTTGTGGAGATTGTCCCTGAACTTCTTCTGAAAGAATCTCTTGGATTAAGTGCTAGATCTTCGTATAGATCATTTACACACTACCCCAAAGATAGTTGACCATCAGAAATAAATCTTCGTAACGATTATCTCCTCTGAAAATATCCTGGATTAAGCACTAGATCTTCGTATAGATCATTTTTCATACCCTTCCAAGGACAACTTGAGTATTGATCATCAGAAATGAATCTTCGTAGTGATTATCTCTGAATTAAGTACCAGTACTAGATCTTCGTATAGATCGTCTCTGAACTGTTTCGAATTGTTGATAGTGTTTATCTGTCTGTAACTATCCGTAAAAGAAAAGGTTACTTTATGCAAGATTACTTGATGTATGCATGTATGGTATGATGCTCTTAAGTAAATGTCTTATGCATTATGGATGCGTATGCAGTGATATGATGTAAATGATGTATGTATGAATCATGTAGCCTGAAGTGTCTGGATATCTTTGTATAACAACTGCTGGCTAGGGAAAATAAATCCCAGTTCATTGCTGAAGAATATGAGGACTTCGTTCCCGTCTTGTTTAATAATATGGTACTCAGAACCTCCTGTTTTCGTTCGTCGTGCTTTTTACTGAAGGAATGAGTTCCTGAATATCCTGACTGAGGATAAAAGAGATGGACATAAATCTGAGAGGAGATGTTACTTGAAGCATCTTGTATGGATATCTGTAAAGATTACTCTGTGGGGATGAACCTGTGAAGCTTCATTGAATTCCTACCTTCGTTCGTCCTTAGTAAATACTATTACTGCATTTTATGCATTTCTGGTAAACATCAATCATATTCAAAAGCATACATACATTCAAACACAACCAATGGACGTTTTTGTTTAAGTAAACAAGGTAAAAGTAAATTTGAATTCAAAGACGAGATTTTATTTATTTTAGGAAGTAACCTATACACAGGCAAGTTTGTACAAGGAGACAGAAATCCTAGTAAGAGGAATTCGTCGTAAAAGTTTTACAAAAACAAAGAAAATCAGTTATGTGAAAAATAATCCTATTGAGTTCCAATTCTACTATTGCCATTATTTTCAAGTATCTCATCCTTTGCTGTTGAGATGGAAACGAGTGGATTGATCTTTATCTGTTTGAACTTGATTTAGATAGCACAAATAGTTGGAGTTACATGGGTGATCCAACGAGACATAGTCATACGCTTTAATCCCTAACTTTTGCCTGGATTGCCCTTTCAGGTTTTCAATCCACCGGGATACCCTTTTTTTTCCCAAGCCGCCTTTTCAGGTTTTCGACTTGTCGGGTGTACATTTTTTATATATATATATCTAACTTTTGCCCAAACCTTTTTGGTTCGCCGGGATGCCCTTATTTTTTCCTAGGCAAGTCAACCTAGCAGGTCTCTTTTCATGCGTAGCATTTTTTAACTATGTCAGTGTTTATGGGCTGTGGGAAATCTTCACCATCCATAGTAGTAAGCATCATGGCACCTCTTGAGAATACCCTATTGACAACAAATGGTCCCTCATATGTAGGAGTCCACTTGCCCCTAGGATCACCCTGTGGTAATATGATACGCTTGATTACCAAGTCTCCAGTCTGATATACCTTTTGCTTAACCTTCTTATTAAAAGCTTTGATCATCCGTTTTTGGTACATCTGACCGTGACAAACAGCTGCCAACCTTTTCTCATCAATCAAATTTATCTGGTTAAGTCGAGTATGAATCCACTCATCTTCATCCAAGCCTGCATCCTTCATGATTCTCAAGGAGGGGATCTGAACTTCAATGGGTAGAACTGCTTCCATACCATAGACTAAGGAGAATGAGGCTGCCCCTGTTGAAGTACGTATTGTAGTACGATAACCATGAAGAGCAAATGGTAACATCTCATGCCAATCCTTATACGTAACAATCATCTTCTGTAGAATCTTCTTGATGTTCTTATTAGCAGCTTTTATTGCCCCATTCATCTTTGGACGATACGGAGAAGAGTTATGATGCTTAATCTTGAACTGCGTGCAGAGGCTAGTAATCATAATGTTGATCAGATTAGAGTCATTGTCTGTGATAATCCTTTCAGGGATGCCATACCTACATATAAGATTATTCTTAATGAATCGAGCCACAACATTCTTAGTAACAGATGCAAATGAGGCTGCCTCCACCCACTTTGTAAAGTAATCAATAGCAACCAGGATGAAACGATTCCCATTGGAAGCACTAGGCTTGATCTCACCAATCATATTAATGCCCCACATGGAAAAAGGCCAAGGAGCAGTCAACACATTCAACGGAGCTGGAGGTACATGCACTTTATCAGCATAAATCTGGCACTTATGACATGTTTTGGAATGATGATAACAGTCAGCTTCCATGGTAAACTAATAGTAACCTGCTCTCAATATCTTCTTTTCCATGGTATGACCACTGGAATGAGTTCCAAAATTCCCATCATGCATGTCTTCCATAATCTATGTTGCTTCCTTCTTATCCACACAACAAAGCAAAGTTGAATCGTGATTGCGCTTGTACAAAATTCCATTACTCAAGAAGAACTTAGCAGACAACCTCCTCAAATTTTTTTTATCATTGACAGATGCACCCTCAGGGAACTCCTGAGCTTCAAGATACCTTTTTACTTCATGGAACCAAGGCTTTCCCTCTACTCCTTCGGTGTCAATCTCATTGCAATATGCAGGCTTCTCAAATATATCAATAGTGATTCTGGGAGCTTCATCATCTCATCTAATCTCAAACATAGAGGCCATGGTGGCTAAAGTGTCTGCCAACTGATTCTCTCCTCGTGGAATATGTCCAAAGGTAATCTCTTCAAAATATGGGATCAAGGACAACACATGTTCTCTGTAAGGAATGAGATTTTCATGCTTGGTATCTGTAAACACCCCAAATTTTCCCTCACTCATTTCACCATGGCTTGTGATCATCCCATATGCATAAACACAATCATAACATCTCATATCTCACTTTTGATTCACTACATAGTTTCTAAGTCATCTGCACCTAGGGTTTGTGATCTGAGCAATCCCAAAGCCTCTTGAACCATTCCAAAGGCCACCAATCAACTCAAAGGGGTCCATGTGTGTTCTTATATCATATTCCATCTCCTCAAAATCAATATTTCAAAAGAATCACAAGAACTAGGGTTTGAATGGATGCAGAGCCAGGCCAGACTGCACAGTTGACTGAAAATTAGGGTTTTGGTTTCAGAGGCCATAACCCCAATTTTTTTTGGTCATTCTTGTTTCCATTGGTCCCTATATGGTATAGGGAGTATGCATATCAAGTTTCATGAAGAAATTCCATGGAGAAGTCATCTGATCAAGGGTTGACTTTTCAGACAAGTCAGTGTAAAATCAGGGCATCTGAGGCCCCCAATGACCCAACCAATGGGTGATCTTCATCATTTTGAGTGTATATGATCTTTATTTGATCATGGAAGAAGGTTGAAGTTCATAAAAATCAAGAATTTAGGGTTTTTGCAAATGTTGACTTTTTGGGCATAGTTGACTTTTCAAGAATGCATCATTTTAGGTCACTTTTCAAGCCTTGATTCTTAATCCAAAAAGGCTTCAAATGGAAAAACTTTGGTCATGAAAGTTGTAGATCTCATCTTTCCCTTTTCAAAAAGTACAAGAACATGATCAAACTCTTCTTGGATCAAAAGTTATAGCAAGACAAAGTTGGCAAAAATCATTGATTTTCAAGGCATGCTTCAAATGGAAATTTTGCAAGATCATGAACCAATGCATTTTGTAACTTCCAATTCATTTCAAACCAGCACATAAACATCCTCTAAGTGATAAAAGTCAGAATTGGGCCAAAGATCACATGTGTTTAGTTCATGTAACAAGGCATTTTTTCATGAAATTCCATAAAGCAACAACTTGCAAAAGCACTCATAACATTTCACTAACTTGCTGCCTTGAATGCTGGACCAAGCCTAGCCTTTCCCTTCACTTTGCTGCGCAGACCATGCCCTTTGTACTTGGCTAGAAGTTGCCCATGCCCTCTCTTACAAGAAGTTGACATATTTGCAAAAGTGGCTACACCTATCCAAAAAGCACATGTCAAATCAACTGACCAATGAGAGAGAGTTATGTGGACAATTTGCAAGCAAGACATAACATCAAGCAAGGCTGAAGCTCTCTAATAACACACATTCACAAAAACACACCACATTGCATTTTCTATCGAATCTGCCTACACAGCCTGCAAACACTCCAACCATTTCCACCATTCAACTCACCTTGCTCCATAGACCATAAAGCACCAAGAACACAAGCCTGAAACAACCAGAACACCCCACTGCCATTCTTCACCTCATTCTGCAGTTCCTTTCGAATCTCCATCCCTAGCTCACAAACAGCCAAATAAACCTTGCAAAGCTTCTCCATACATCATCTGGACCACAAACCATCATTCACAATGACCTGAAAGTGCCTGGAACACCATTGCCATTTCTGACCAAGCTTGAGCAGGAGCTTTCGAATCTCATTATCCAGCCAACACAAACTCTTTTTGAGCATTCAAACATCTTCTGGGGATCAAGTGGAGTGGTTTGCACTGAAAGAAGAGGCCAGAAAGTCATCAGGTTGAAAGCTCCAAATCTCAGGTAGCTTGAAAATTATTTTTTCAGAAATCATTTTTCTTGTTACAAACTTGTTCTATGTGATTCACTGATTATCCTGAGGTTCTTAGTTTTTGAAATGGCTTTGATTTGAGTGTTTAATTTGTCTCTGAAACCTGCGTGCCCTAGTTTTCATTTCCTTCGATTCAGTTTGTTTAGGAAGAAGAAATTAGTTTTGAGAGAGGGGTTTGATTCGTGAGTGTGTGAGGATCATTTCCCATTTCTTAGTTTTCATTTTTGATACGTTTTGAGGGAGTTGGGGAGTTTTCAGGTGAGATGCTGGCCGGAGAAGACGACCGGAAGTCTTCTCCGGCAGCCTGAAAGTCATTAATTTCTAATTAGGGTTAGGGCTTCAGGTTTGAATTTCAGGCGTTGTATGAGTTGACCAGGTCTTTTCCCGCGTGCATCCAATGGCCTAGATCTTGTCATTAACTTAATTAGGTTTAATTTATTTAATTAATTAAGTTTAGCCCAGTTTGAATGTGGCCCATTGGATCTGGCGCGCAGTCAACCCTCTCATTTCCAGATTGAATCCTGGCCCTCCATTCCTCTGACTTTTATTTTCATTTGTTTTAATTTCATTTTATTTCATTTAACTTGCACAATTATTTTAAAATAGCAAAAAATACATAAAAATTATGAAACTTTTTCCTCTGAGTTTTATTAATTTTTATGACACAAAAATATTTTTATTTTATTTTTTATCATTTAAAAAGTATTTTTAAATATTTAAAAGATTATTTTTAATTGATTAATGGGAATTAATTAATTAAAAATACTTTTAGGCATTTAAAAATTACAAAAAAATTCATGAAGTGTTCTAAGACATTTAGAAACATTGTCCAACCTTCAAACCAAATTTCTTTTTTGATCTTGATGCATTTTAGGAATTTTTCATTGAATTAAATCATTTTTTATGCATTATTTTGATCATAAGTTCAAAAATTCATTTCTGCCTATCTAGGAAGGTTTGGACATTGGTTCTTTTTGTGTTGCATTCTATTTGGCATGTAGTTTATAGGATAAAAAGGCCATGAATTGTTCTTGCATTTTCAAATTGTTTGGCATTTCTTTTGTTGAGAACCCTAAAAAACCCTAATAACTTGGAAAATTCATAACTTGAGTTTGGTTGAGAGTTGAGAGCTCCCCTTTGGACCTTGATTTAGTATAGGTTTAGGGTTTCCTTGAATGTCATTTTCCATTTTTTTATCTTAGGGTTTGCTTCTGTTTTGGGTTTTTGTTTGATGTTTGATCCTTAAACCCTAATTTGGGCTTTCATTTGCATCCCTCTTGCATTCTCTTGCATAACATGACTTGTCCTTGCATTTTGTGCATTCTTGTGTTTCATTTGACATCATAAGACATATAGAAAGCATGTTTGATCATTGCATCACATGTTTGCCATGTCATTTGCCTTGTATGTTCCATAACTTTTCATGTGTATCCATGCTCCTTAGCTTGCATCATTTGCATCCATGATCTTGTATGAACAACCCCATGCCTTGCCTCATGTTTGCAGCATCTCATAGCATCATTATCATCATTAACATGCTTCTGGTTTTGCTTATCATCATAGCATTTCATCCCATCTTGCATTGCATTGCATTTCTTTCTAACATTTCAGGTGGTAAGTAAACTTGGGAAGTGAATTTGCCTTCACTTCTCATAACTTTTCTTCTCATCTCTCTTGCATTCATTGCTGCATTCTTATTTGTGTTTGGGATTGAGCTTGCTCATTCTTGTTCCTCCCACTCTCTTTCTTCAAGTGACTTGACTTCTTGAATGAAGCAAGTCACTTTGCTTCTCTTGATCCTTTCATCTGCTTCCTGGTGGCTCCTTTGAAGATTGTTCTTGCAAACCTCACAAACCTTAGGAACAACCAAGCATGATAATAAATTAGGGTTTTGACTAGTCTCCCCTCATAGTTTTACCTTTGTGTCTTCTTTGATTCTTCTCTTCTCACCTCATAATCAGGGGCTAAACCCTAAAGGCTTTAAGGCTTTGTGATTAAGCTTATGCCTGCATCCTTCTATTAGGATGGAGTGTATAACTTTAATCCTAAGTGTTAAACCCTTAATGTGTTTAAATCTCTTAATCAATCCACTTAATAATCATCAAGACATCAAACTTGTAACTTGGGCCTTGCATTAGGGTTCTAATTCTTCCTTAAATGGTTAAGAAGGACTAACCCTAGTGTTAATGGACAAGTCCCCCTCAAGTAGTCTTACAAATCATAAAATTCACTTCATCATCATACCATTAATCTAAAATCCACTTAATCAAAGGCTTGTTTTGTCATGAGTTTAATCCCTAATCATGGATTAAGTTGAGGAGCTTTCCTCAGCTTAAACATTCTCATCTATTATCCTTCTATTAGGATGGCGTAATGAGTCTGTTTAATCCCTGATTATGGCTTAATCTCATTACTCAACACTAAACAAAAACACCAAAAAAACATCTAAATAATCACAAGTAGGTTAATGATCTTAACCCTATATCAAAGGTGATTAAGTGTGAGAATCTGACTTCACACTTAAGGTATTCTCATTACCCCTAATCAGAGGGAAGATGTGATGAGTTTACTAAATCCATTGGTTTAGGCTTAAGCTCATTAATCTATGACAGACTTTCAAAAACAATAAAAGACTGAAATCATCAAACAAACAATAATCGTCTCCTCCGGGATTCTTTTCTCATCTCATTCACTCGCAAACGAGAACTTGCTTCTTCCATCTAATGCAAGACAGTTTGCACCTGAGCCAGACAGGTCATACACTTGAGCATTGACAAGCAAGCAGTTCACAAGTCAATTCATCTTTCAGTCTCTTTGGGTCGAACTACGGTGTTCTGACTTCCTCATTGCACGAGAGGATACGTAGGCATAACTTAACAGTTATCGAACAAAAGTCTCTGTATATTCCCCTCTTTCCAGCTTTATTCTTTAGCCTCATGATCTTGAGCATCTTATTCTCATTCTTACACTGACACTTTCATACTTCACATCACTTATACACTTTACACTGACACCTGTACATTCTTTTCCAGCTATTCTATACACAAATTGCACTGACACTACCCCTTTAAAACACAAATCTTTTAAGCGTGGATCCCGTCGAGTACGACGGACAATCTGGGTGCTAATACCTTCCCAGGTTGTAACCAACCCCCTTTCTCAGTCTCTCTGGTTCGCAAACCGTCTTATCCATCTTTTTCTAGGCCTATGCAGCATTGCCTTTCCTCCGGGATAAAAATGCCTAGCTGGCGACTCTATTCATTCTCCAGTGAGTTCACGGCTGTGTGTTCTCACTGTTCCCTTCGCCGACCGTTCGCGTCTGTACCTTTATTTGGGCATGTCCCACTTATCGGGAGCGACAGCTTGGCGACTCTGCTGGGGACCCTTATATTGCAACCAGGGCTTCTGGTTCTTTTTTGTGGGTTCCTCCTAGCGCTTGATTGATTTGTGTTTACTGGGGTGTTATGTGCTTATTTGTGCTTGTATTTATTTTTTGTTTATTGCTTTATGTACAGTTTACTTTACTGCTTTCTTTATTGCATTTGTGTATATCATATTGTCATACTGTATTGCTGGCTGGATCTGGTTTTCTTTTGGTGGGTGGGCATTCTATTGAGAGTTAAGGTCCTATACCTGGGACCTGAGTGACACCTAGGCTAGAGTGAATCATATTCTTTCCCATTCCATTTCGGTCTGGTGCGGGAATATGAAACACGGTTCAGATATGGGTTTCTTCTTGAGAACTCTGTGTTGCGGATTTCCTGCAATGCTAGGGCTATCTGGGAAGCCTGCTAAGTCTGGATGACCTTTAGTATTGACCTTCAGAAACTGAGGTGAATTAGAGGAGGAATTGTTATGGTTATTGTAAACACTGTACCTCCGGGTTAGAAGTGTTTACACTTCTCATAACGGATCCAAGTCTGAGGATCCTTGTTTTAGAACACCACCTGTGAGGGGGATGGGTTGTTTACAGGTTTGCAGGTACCTTGACCTCAGAATACCCTGTTACTTTGACTTTGTTAAGAATACTACATGTTGGATAGTTCTTGTGATTCTAAAACCCTGGACATGTGGCTCTTTATTTGAGTCCCCCTACCTTGGTTACTGGTTTTATAGACCTCCAACCGGAATTCCTGAACACACTTGGACCTATATCAGAGTATTTTGGCCAGATCCAGCTCAGTCACAGACCCTTGCATTTCATTTGCATACATAATCATTGCATCATATTGACATTTGCTTATTTGTGTTTCAGGGTATCCCTCTTTATTTTTGGCCAGTTTTGACCCCATCTTCAGTATTGGCCCATCTTCACCAGCACCTGCTTCAGTTATCAGCTGTCTGCTTCAGCTATCACCAGTATCAGCCAGTCAGTGGCCCTCTCTTCAGTATCAGTATCAGCATCTGTTTCTACTCAGTCTCAGCATCATGGCTCCTAAAAAGAGCAACATCACCTATCACTTCTTCCAACCAGATTTATCAGACATCAGGAGGATCCAAACCCTGATCACTCCAGATCACATATCCCTGTTCAGAGAGAATTATGGAGATATACTTGACTTGGTTGTGGATCTGGACCCATCACAGAGGAGTCTCATCCACACTTGCATTCAGTTCTATGATCCCCCACTGAGATGTTTCACCTTTCAAGACTTTCAGCTGGGCCCTCTATTGGAAGAGTACTCCTCATTAGTTGGCATACCTATCAGGGGTGGAATCCCTTTCAACCCTGAGATGGTCTTTCCTACTAATGGGGAAGTAGCAAAAGCTTTGCATCTGGAGCCTGTCCTGATTGAGCAGCATTTGACTTCTAAAGCTGGGATCCCTGGTTTCCATCTGGACTTCTTAATTTCTCAAGCTAGCCTGAAGGCCTCCCTGGGGAAGTGGAAAGCTGTTTGTGCTTTGCTGGCCTTATGCATATATGGAATTGTGTTGTTTGCAGATGAGCCTCGATTCATTAGCAAGAATGCAATCCATCTGTTCATCCTGAAGAACCCAGTGCCAACTTTATTGGGGGACCTTTACTATTCAGTGCATCAGAGGAATGAGAAGCAGAGGGGAAGATTAGTGAGGATTTGTGCTCCATTATTTCATACTTGGCTTCTCAAGCATCTACCCAGAACAGATGCATTCTTAAACCCTCATCAGCAAAGCAACTGGGCTAAGAGACTCACTACTCTCACTTCAGCAGACATCAGATGGTGTACTCAAAGCACCAAGGGCAGAGACATCCTCACCAGCTGTGGGCACTTTCCCAATGTGCCCTTAATAGGAGTTAAGGGAAGTATTAATTACAACCCTCTGCTGTTCAGGAGGCAACTGGGCTATGCATTGGTCCTTACTCCTAAGGCACAGGATTTGGTGGAGACTCTCTATTGTGAGAACAAGATCAGTTTGACTGTTGTTAGACAGGCTGCCTGGGCCTAGGATCATGTTCAAACCAAGGGAGTCACCGTTCTGGGGAAGTGCAATAATGTGGCATCAGCACAATATTATGAGTGGTCCCGTGCCAGGGCCCAATTCTCTGGGATGCCCTTTACCATAGAAGACATGCCTGAGTCATCCTCAGCACCACCCCCTGCCACCATCAGTTTGGAGGAGTTTGAGAGCTTGAAGGAAAGAAATGAGAAGCTAACCCAGGCTTTGCAGAAGACCCTCCGGGAGAGGAGTGAAGGTGCAAGGGAGATTGAGAGATTGGAGAAGTTGAGAATAGAACACTTGACTAAGATTGAGAAGTCTGGGGATTACATCAAAAAGTCAAAGGCGGGTGAACAAATTCTGAAGAATGCTTGTAAAGAAGCTCAGTTCCAGAGAGCAAGGACAGACTTGTATTTGAAAGAGAGCCAAGCCCGGTGGGTCAGAATCACCGAGGCTCGTACCCTGGAGGACAAGAGAGTTCAAGACAAGATGGATCAACTGGAAGCTAGTGCAAAAGAACAGCAAGAAGCCCTGGCAGCAGCCCAGAGGGAGATATCTGAATTGAAGATCAAAGCAGGGGTGAAGAGGTCCAAGGACCAAACTCAGCACAAAAAGTTAGCAGCAGCTATTGTAACCCGGAACCTCCTTATCCGGAATCTCACGGAGCGTCCGGCTGATCCCGTGACCGAAGCACTTCTCAAGGAAGTTCGTGAGGATGAGTTTGGTCTTGGTGTTTGACCATTTGTTTGTTGTTGCTTTTACTCATTGTACTTTTTATTTTTGTTTATGATGTATTTTGACCCCTTAGGGGGCTTGTGTTGTAAAATGAACAAGTTGTATTGTTTCACCTTCTGTAATATATTTGTGTTATTTTGTTCAAAGTTCACTTCAAGAGCAACATCGACAGCATCTTCAAGGGTCTGGAAGGGTCAAAACTGAAGGCCAAACCGGATACCTTGAGAACAAATAAGCATAACTGCATTGCATGCTAACCCTTTGTTTGTTTTGTAGGTTTTTGTTTTGTTGTTGCTAACCTCTGTTGTGATGTTCAGGAACTATTGCTAGGCGTCGGGTATTTCCCCTCAACCGTCCGCACCGTTATCCAACCCGAAATAACCTTCCGGGAATTCAAATGGATCAGGTACAGCAGGACCTAGCAGAGGTCAGAAATCAGATGGCAAACGAAAGATTAGAAATGAGAACGCAGATGACGCAGTTCATGGAAGTTATGAACAACATGGCTCAGAGCTAGGAAAGACTAAGGGCCCTAGTGGAAAGGCAAACTCAAGAGGATCCACATATAGGGACTGCCGGCACCAGTAACAATGAAAGGGTGCAGCCCCATGTTAATCCCCCTGTGTTTGGCCCACATTTGCATCCTGAGATCAACATTCCCGCAAATGTTCAAGGAACTGCCACTGCAGCCAGGGTATTGCAAGAAGACCCTCAAGAAGACCAGTTTACAGTAATGGGTGCT
Organism: Lathyrus aphaca; assembly: GCA_963966055.1. Lineage (NCBI taxonomy): Eukaryota > Viridiplantae > Streptophyta > Magnoliopsida > Fabales > Fabaceae > Lathyrus > Lathyrus aphaca. The sequence continues at coordinate 288,848,673 of OZ014524.1, forward strand.
GGAGAAGAAGCTTACGATAGAAGATTGGATGAGATAGCTGAGAAGTTAAGATCCCTAGAGTCTCAAAACTCTTTGGGTTTTGACGTGATGGATATGGGTTTGGTAGACGGGGTCAGGATCCCCCATAAGTTCAAGCCTCCTTGTTTCGAAAAGTATAATGGGACTTCATGCCCCCGAACTCATCTACAATCATTTCTGGGAAGGCTGAAGGCCTATACAATGGATGAGAAGCTCTGGATGTTCTATTTCGAAGATAGTTTGACTGGAGCGTCAAGAGAATGGTACTCTCACCTGACAAGGGGTAGGCCCCAATATGCTCAAAGGACAATAGCAGCAGTCACCATTCCTGCTCCGGCTCATCCTCTTCCAGTCTATCAACCTCCTCAACAAAGCTATCAGCCACAACCTCAGTACCATCAGCAAAATCAGTACCCCCCAAGAAATTACAACAATTACAGCAACAGCAACAACAACAGTCAACAAAGGCCATTCCAACAGAGGCCATCTCAAGCTAACAGAGTGATCGATCCGATCCCAATGCCATATGCCACTTTGCTGCCACAACTTCTGAAACTCAACCTGGTTGAGCTAAGAACGTTGGCACCTCCGGATCCCAACAGTCTACCAAGGAACTATGACTCCAATGCTAGGTGTGCTTTTCATTCAAACGCACCTGGCCACAGTACAGAAAAATGCAGGGCTCTGCATATGAAGGTACAAGACTTGGTAGACTCCAAGGCTCTGAATTTCGCACCGCCGCCCAATGTCAATAAAAACCCCATGCCAAACCATGGTGGTCCCCGGATTAACGCTATTGAAGAAGACAAGCCGTCTTATTTAATAACCAGTGTGGGACAGATCAGGACACCATTGGTAGAAATCAAGGCTCAGCTCTTGGAATGTCAGATGTTCCCAGGGTGCGAGTTGGGTTGTGCTTATTGTAATATCTCAGTAAATGGGTGCGACAATTTGAGGAATGGCATAGATGGCCTTATTCAGAGTGGCCAACTTCAGATCACTACGTCATTTCCAACAAATCCGACAATCTCATCAGCAACGGTTTCAGAACCTCCTACAACTGCAGCAACTATTGTTCCTGACAATTCTTCGGCTTCATCAACAAGTACTTCATCTATCATCTCAACTGATCAGTTTTCAACAAATGTTTCTTCTACAACATCAGCTTCACTCCATTTTGAGACTCCTACAACAACAGCATCCGTTCTTCCACCATTATCTCCTACAACACCAGCAATCAATCATGAAGATGTCTCTACTGTCACCATATTTTATGATCCTGAAAGCAACTCTGCCTACCATTCAGAAGGTGCTGCTCCCACCAGAGCACCGGTCACAATCTTTTATGATCCACAAACAATTACAGTCCCTTCAGCAGCAGCAATCAGTCCGGTCACTGTCACGGTGCCTGGACCTGTACCATATGAAAGCAATAGGGCCATCCCTTGGCACTATGGCTCTGACGTGTACTGCGAAGGAAAAAGAATCACTCTTGAAACATCAACACCTGCACCACAAGTAGACAATGTGGGCGGAGGCGGAGGCTTCACCCAAAGCGGACGTCTCTTCGCTCCACCAATTCAAAGACCTACTGCCGAAGCAGAAGCTGCTGCTAAGGCAAAAGGAAAGAGCCCGGTGCAGGAAGATCAAGCTGTTAAAGAAGCCTTGAAGACCCCGTTCGATCAAGAAGTTGATGAGTTTATGCGAATCATCAAAAAGAGTGATTACAAAATTGTGGATCAGCTTCACCAAACGCCATCCAAAATCTCTATCCTTTCACTGCTTATGTGCTCCGAAGCCCATCGGAATGCACTGCTCAAAGTCCTGCACGCAGCTTACGTGCCTGAAGAGATTACTGTCAACCAGTTGGAAACCGTGGTTGGAAATGTTACTGCTAGCAATGGGCTAGGGTTTACCAATACTGACTTGACAGCGGATGGCCGCAACCACAACAAAGCCTTGCACATAACCATGGAATGCAAAGGAGCTGTCCTTTCTCATGTGCTGGTAGACACAGGTTCATCCCTGAATGTCTTACCAAAGAAGGCTTTGGTGAAGCTTGAATATGATGGATTGGCATTGAGACCCAGCAACCTGGTGGTAAGAGCTTTTGATGGCTCGAAGAGATCGGTGCTGGGAGAAATTGAGCTGCCTGTGACAATTGGCCCACAGACCTTTAAAACTATCTTTTATGTGATGGACATTCAGCCCGCCTACAGCTGTTTGTTGGGTAGACCCTGGATTCACGCCGCCGGCGCAATAACGTCTACCCTTCACCAAAAGTTAAAATATGAGTGGGAAGGCCAAGTTGTTACAATCTGCGGGGAGGAGGATATATTTGTTAGCCATCTGGCTACTTACAAGTATATTGAAATGGATGGGGAGATCCATGAGACAATGAGCCAAGGATTCGAAGCCTTGAATGTGAATGAAGCATCTGCTGTATCTGGTATCTCCATGTCATCGTACCAACAAGCCCGGAAGGTTGTTGAGGAAGGAACTGCCCTAGGCTGGGGCAAAGTTTTAGCTGTGGAGGAGAAGAAGGACAAATTTGGGTTGGGTTACAGACCAACTCAACATCAAGCAAAGGCTGCTGGAGAGCCTGGTTTTGTCAGTGGGGGAATGCTTACCCCCGATGCTATCAACTGTCTGGAAGACGAGCTGGAAGAGGAGCGCAACCTGGAGAATTGGATTCGTCCGAAGGTCCCGGGGAGCAGTGTCTCGAACTGGTCTTCCCAGGGAATTATAAGTGTTACTCGAGCAGAGTAATTATTATTTCCTGTATTTTATAAGCATGCATCAAAGTCTTGCATCTTGCCCAAGATGACAAGACTCATTTTGTAATCAGGGCCATCTGTACTTTTGTGCAAACAAGATCAATTAATGAAATACCAGACATCTTTTTGCAAACAAGTCTTTTTCTTTTCTGCTCACTGTTTTTCCATTTTTCTTTTTTGTACAAAAAATAAATGGCGGTGTTTTTCAAAATGACAACTTCATTTCACTTTTCTAAATAAGACTAAAATCAGATCACTAAAATGAACAACTTAACCCTTGCAGAGAGTGCCTTCCTGACAGCACCGACAGCAGCACGGCTATGACATCGTATGACTTTGACAATCCGATCAATCAAGCTGATGAAGGGGTTGATGAAGAATATGAGCTTCCTGAAGAGCTAGCCAGGTTGTTAAGACAGGAGGAAAAGGTTATTACCCCTCATCAGGAGGAGGTTGAGGTGATCAATCTTGGTACCAAGGAAAATGTGAAAGAAGTCAAAATCGGGGCCTGCCTGCAAGACTCAGTAAAAGAGCAACTGATAGATCTGCTGCAAGAGTATGTTGATGTGTTTGCTTGGTCGTATCAAGACATGCCAGGGTTGGATACCGACATCGTTGTGCACAAGCTGCCTTTGAGAGAAGAGTGCCCGCCAGTCAAACAGAAGCTACGCCGTACTCGTCCAGATATGGCAATGAAAATCAAGGAAGAGGTGCAAAAGCAATGGGACGCCGGGTTCCTTGCTGTGACTAGCTACCCGCCGTGGGTTGCTAATATAGTACCTATGCCAAAGAAGGACGGCAAGGTACGGATGTGTGTTGATTACCGGGATCTGAACAGAGCCAGCCCGAAAGATGATTTCCCATTACCTCACATCGACGTATTGGTGGATAACACGGCTCAGTTCTCGGTATTCTCCTTCATGGATGGATTTTCAGGATACAATCAGATTAAAATGTCACCTGAAGACATGGAGAAGACAACATTCATCACACCCTGGGGCACGTTCTGCTACAAGGTAATGCCATTTGGGCTCAAGAATGCCGGTGCGACGTACCAACGGGCTATGGTAACATTATTCCACGATATGATTCATAAGGAGATAGAATGCTATGTGGATGATATGATTGCCAAGTCCCTTACTGAAGAAGACCATCTGGTGAATCTGCTCAAATTATTCAAGCGTCTGAGGAAGTATCAACTGAAGCTGAACCCCAACAAATGCACATTCGGGGTAAGATCTGGTAAGCTGCTGGGCTTTATTGTAAGCGAGAAAGGGATTGAGGTTGACCCTGATAAAGTCAAAGCCATCCAGGAGATGCCTGCACCGAAAACAGAGAAAGAAGTTCGAGGGTTTTTAGGTCGATTGAACTACATCTCAAGGTTCATATCTCACCTCACAGCAACTTGTGAACCCTTGTTCAAGCTGTTAAGAAAAGAACAAACGGTCAGGTGGAACGAAGATTGCCAGAGGGCTTTTGACAAGATCAAGGAGTATCTGCAAGAACCTCCAATCCTTATGCCGCCAGTTGAAGGAAGACCTCTAATCATGTACTTGACAGTATTAGAAGAGTCAATGGGGTGTGTGCTGGGCCAACATGACGAGTCTGGTCGAAAAGAGTATGCAATATACTACCTAAGCAAAAAGTTTACCGACTGTGAACAACGTTATTCACTGCTCGAGAAAACTTGCTGTGCTTTAGCGTGGGCTGCTCGCCGACTAAGGCAGTATATGTTGACCCACACCACTTTGTTAATCTCAAAAATGGACCCAGTCAAGTACATATTTGAGAAGCCAGCGCTTACCGGACGGGTTGCAAGATGGCAGATGATTCTCACAGAATACGACATACAGTACACTTCTCAGAAAGCCATCAAGGGCAGTATACTATCTGAATATCTTGCTGAGCAACCCATTGATGATTACCAGCCTATGAGGTTTGACTTCCCTGATGAAGACATCATGTTCATTAAATCAAAAGATCACGAAGAGCCTATTCACACTGAAGGGCCTGACCCAGAAGAAGAATGGACTATGATGTTTGACGGGGCTGTTAACATGAATGGCCGTGGTGTTGGTGCAGTACTCATTACACCCAAAGGAGTTCACATGCCTTTCTCGGCAAAACTCACTTTCAACTGCACTAACAACGAAGCTGAATACGAAGCTTGCATTATGGGTCTTGAGGAAGCCATTGACCTCAGGATCAAGACGTTAACCGTATTCGGAGATTCAGCTTTGGTAATCAATCAGACTAACGGAAAATGGTACACACACCAAGATCATCTGATACCTTACAGGGATTATACAAGGAGGTTATTGACTTTCTTCACAACAGTCAAGCTTGAGTATATCCCTCGGGACGAGAATCAGTTTGCAGATGCCTTGGCTACCATTTCGTCCATGATCAAAGTTCAAGCTGCTAATTTTGTACCTCAGATTTCAGTATCGAGACTTGATAGACCGGCATATGTATTTGCAGCGGATATTGCTAAAGATGATAAGCCTTGGTTCCACGACATCAAGTGCTTCTTGGAGGATCAAACATACCCACCTGGGGCATCTTCCAATGATAAGAAGACTTTGAGAAGGCTTGCTGGAAGTTTCTTTCTGAACACTGATGGATCTTTATACAAAAGGAACTTTGATATGGTACTCCTCAGATGTGTTGACAAGACAGAAGCAGAGTTGCTGATGCATGAAGTGCACGAGGGCTCCTTTGGTACCCATGCTGGAGGACATGCAATGGCTAAAAAGTTGTTAAGATCAGGCTATTATTGGATCACAATGGATGCAGACTGTTGTGCCTACGCCAGAAAATGTCATAAATGCCAGATCTATGCAGACAAAGTGCATGTACCTCCAAATCCTTTGAACATAATGTCTTCACCATGGCCCTTTGCCATGTGGGGCATTGATATGATTGGCAAGATTGAGCCAACTGCTTCGAACGGCCACAGATTCATCCTGGTCGCCATCGACTATTTTACAAAGTGGGTTGAAGCAGCCTCATATGCAAATGTCACAAGGCAAGTGGTAGCCAGATTTCTGAAAAGAGACATCATCTGTCGGTATGGAGTTCCCGAGCGAATCATTACTGATAATGGTTCCAACTTGAACAACAAAATGATGGCTGAATTATGCCGGGACTTCAAGATCCAACATCACAATTCTTCTCCTTACAGGCCAAAGATGAATGGCGCTGTTGAGGCGGCAAATAAGAATATTAAGAAGATTGTGCAAAAGATGGTAATCACCTACAAAGACTGGCACGAAATGCTGCCATTTGCCTTGCATGGGTACCGCACATCAATCAGGACATCCACTGGGGCAACACCGTATCAACTTGTATATGGAATGGAAGCAGTCCTACCGGTTGAAGTTGAATTACCCTCGTTACGGGTATTAATGGATGTCAAACTGAGTGAAGCAGAATGGGTTCGGGCCCGATACGAGCAACTGAGTCTGATCGAAGAGAAAAGGTTGGCTGCAATCTGCCATGGGCAGTTATACCAGAAGAGAATGAAGAAATCCTTCGATCAAAAGGTCAGGCACCGAGAGTACCAAGTGGGAGATCTTGTGCTGAAAAGAATCCTCCCTCCTCATACAGACCACAGGGGCAAATGGACTCCAAATTATGAAGGACCATTCGTGGTGAAGAAAGTTTTCTCTGGTGGAGCACTGATGCTCAGCACCATGGATGGTGAAGATTTCCCATCCCCTGTGAATTCAGATGCGGTTAAAAAATACTTCGCATGAAAATGACCCGCTGGACACAAAAACAGAATGAAAGTCCAGGCAAAAATAGGGCATCCCGGCGAGTCAAAAACAGAATAAAAGACTCGGGCAAAAATAAGGGAAATAAATGAAAAAATGTACACCCGCTGAGTTGAAAAGCCGCATCGGACAGCTCAGGCAAAAATGGGTATCCCGATGGATTGAAAACCCGAAAGGGCGATCCATGCAAAACAAGGGAATAAGCGAACAACTGCATTCTGAATTCGTCTGTGTTGTCAGCAACTTGGTAAGCTTCGAAAGGATCAAGCTCCGATCAGGATCAACTCGCTCCAGAAAGCAAGACGAGAAGAACGTCATTGTCATACGAGTCATAGCCGGAGAGGAAGCTCCTCAAAGCGTCATCAACACTGCCAACACTTTGTTTCTCAATTTGTAACAGTCTCTTCATTTCAGGAGACATGTTTCCTTGACTGTATCTTGCCAATTCAGGGCACATGAATTAATAAAATCGAATTTTTCAGTCATGTTTCGTTTTGAATATTTTTATTTGCAAAGGATGTCTGATGTCTCAAAAAGATCAATTGCATAAGTACAGATGCTTTCCTCCCAAAAATAATAATGATAAAGCACATGTTTGCAGGGAATATACTTACTCTCAAAAGTACTTAACTCCTATGACGGAATCCAGTAAGGGATACCTCGGTACCTTTTGTGCGTTTCCTTATCTTTGCAGGATTATAGGTATCCAGAGCGCAACTTGGGGCATGCAAGTTACATCTCAGCGGCTCAGCAAATCAATAAAAGATCTCAGCGTCCGAAATGCTCTATCCCCAGCTGAGTTGCCTCTCATTGCTCTCCCCAGCTGAGTTACCAACCACATCCCCAGCTGTAGTACCAATCATCCTTCCTCAGCAGAATGCAGGAATCAGGGAATCATCTCCCCACAGAGTCTCAGCCTCTTTTCAGAAGAGCAATGCATGAAGATCACAACAGAGTACAGAAGACTTCTACAAACCCCAGCTGGGTCCCATATTACAAGGATATGTCAATCAGCGACTTATTCCCCAAGCAGATACATCTCATCAGATTTATCATTGACCTCATCCCCAGCTGGGATGTTCATTTCAAACAGATCGATCAGAGATCTTAACAGCGACGAGATCCGAATCCCGGATCTTTACCTTTTGCATCATCATAGCATTCGCATCATATTCACCCCCCAGAGCGTAGCATTCCGTCTAATACGGAGCATTACGGCAAAAAATCAAATACATAGCATAATCATAAGTCATGTTGTGAGTTGAACACTTGTAAATATTGACAATCTGTCATTATACAGAATACAATACCCAAAAATCCCCACCAGGGTCCCAGCAAAAGCAGTTGCCTCTCCAATCACAAACACCAATATATACACCTTTGGACACCCCTCCGTGTCTTACCACCAGCAGAAAGCCAAAGACATCCTCTTTCCACTCACATATACTTATATATACATTTTCTTGGCACCCGTCCGTGTCATATCCCCAGCGCGGTCGCTTACACCTCTACCAACCCATATACTTGTTAATATTACTTTTCTCTTTCGACACTCGTCTGTGTCACTCTCCCCAGCAGATAAACACTTATATATATATACCCACTACTCACTGGTACACTTATACAGATACTCGTCCGTATCTTGTATACACAACACTCATACCCCCACAGATGCAACAATAGTCCTTGTTCTCTGTTAACCAGTTGGTACTCGTCCGTACCATCATCTCAGAACATTGCGTCTAGTGTTTGTTTCTACATGATACTCGTCCGTATCATAGTCTTAAGGATGCTCGTCCGCATCTTTAATCCATACACTGTGTCAAGCACTTATGTCTTCTTGAATATAGATACTCGTCCGTGTCTACTATTCCCCAGAAGAGTCCTTTCAGATGCAACACTCGTCCGTGTTCTTTGTTAACCGGATGATACTCGTTCGTATCATCATCTCCGAACATGCGTCAGTATTTGTTTCTACATGATACTCGTCCGTGTCATAGTCTTAAGGATGCTCGTCCGCATCTCTAATCTATACACAATACCAAACACTTATACTTTCCTTTCTTGGGTGTGAACGCTCGTCCGTGTTCACTATCTCCCCAGTAGATCACCAAAGCATTTTCTTTTATCTGACACTCGTCCTGTGTCATGATAACCCTGAGAGCAGCCGTACCCTGCTGAGTGGTCGTCCTCCACTTCTTGATGGTCGTCCTCCATCATGCTCATCCGATGGCCGTCCCCATCGTTGATTTAGCAGCCGTCCCCTGCTAGGTGGTCGTCCTCCACCTTTTGATGATCGTCCTTCATCACTTTATCCAATGGCTGTCCCCATTGTTGATTTTGGTTATCTGACACTCGTCCTGTGTCATGATAAACTTTGAGAGCAGCCGTACCCTGCTAAGTGGTCGTCCTCCACTTCTTGATGGTCGTCCTCCATCAGGCTCATCCGATGGCCGTCCCCATCGTTGACCTTTTATCCGGCATTCGTCCAATGTCGCGATATTTGCGGCAGCCGTACCCTGCCAGGTGGTCGTCCTCCACCTTTGATGGCCGTTCCCGTCATGTTTCTTTTATCCCCAACAGAGCAGCCGTCCCCTGCTAGGTGATCGTCCTTCACCTTTGATAGCCGTACCCCATCACCTGTTTATTTCATTTATTCTTTAACCCGATGGCCGTCCCCGTCGTGGTCCCTTCTCTTTTTTTAGCCCGATGGCCGTCCCCATCGTTGGTTACTTTACCTTTGTGAACTTGATGGCCGTCCCCGTCATGTTTCATTAATCCCCAGAGAATTTTACAGCTTTATCTTGATGGCCGTCCCCATCATGATTTTATTTTCCCCAGCTAGTCGGCCGTCCCCGTCTTGGCTTTACCTTTTATCCCCAGCATGTCGGCCGTCCCCGTCATTGCTATTTACCCAGCAGTCGTCCTCTGCTCGACGGTCGTCCTCCGTCGCCTACACTTTACAATATAGTTTATTTTCTTTTACAATCTATATCCCTTTTCTTCTTCATTTTGTGAGTGCAAATTTTGGACTGTCTTTGGTATTCAACCACAAGTTATCTTGTTTGCCTGTTAAGCCGTTGCTTACATCCTGCACAGCTAACTCATGTTTGAATAGGGGCAGCTGTAAACACCCCAAATTTGCCCTAACTCATTTCACCATGGCTTGTGATCATCCCATATGCATAAACACAATCATAACATCTCATTTCACCAGTTTTGACCCCATCTTCAGTATTGGCCCATCTTCACCAGCACCTGCTTCAGTTATCAGCTGTCTGCTTCAGCTATCACCAGTATCAGCCAGTCAGTGGCCCTCTCTTCAGTATCAGTATCAGCATCTGTTTCTACTCAGTCTCAGCATCATGGCTCCTAAAAAGAGCAACATCACCTATCACTTCTTCCAACCAGATTTATCAGACATCAGGAGGATCCAAACCCTGATCACTCCAGATCACATATCCCTGTTCAGAGAGAATTATGGAGATATACTTGACTTGGTTGTGGATCTGGACCCATCACAGAGGAGTCTCATCCACACTTGCATTCAGTTCTATGATCCCCCACTGAGATGTTTCACCTTTCAAGACTTTCAGCTGGGCCCTCTATTGGAAGAGTACTCCTCATTAGTTGGCATACCTATCAGGGGTGGAATCCCTTTCAACCCTGAGATGGTCTTTCCTACTAATGGGGAAGTAGCAAAAGCTTTGCATCTGGAGCCTGTCCTGATTGAGCAGCATTTGACTTCTAAAGCTGGGATCCCTGGTTTCCATCTGGACTTCTTAATTTCTCAAGCTAGCCTGAAGGCCTCCCTGGGGAAGTGGAAAGCTGTTTGTGCTTTGCTGGCCTTATGCATATATGGAATTGTGTTGTTTGCAGATGAGCCTCGATTCATTAGCAAGAATGCAATCCATCTGTTCATCCTGAAGAACCCAGTGCCAACTTTATTGGGGGACCTTTACTATTCAGTGCATCAGAGGAATGAGAAGCAGAGGGGAAGATTAGTGAGGATTTGTGCTCCATTATTTCATACTTGGCTTCTCAAGCATCTACCCAGAACATATGCATTCTTAAACCCTCATCAGCAAAGCAACTGGGCTAAGAGACTCATGTAAACACCCCAAATTTGCCCTCACTCATTTCACCATGGCTTGTGATCATCCCATATGCATAAACACAATCATAACATCTCATATCTCACTTTTGATTCACTGCATAGTTTCTAAGTCATCTGCACCTAGGGTTTGTGATCTGAGCAATCCCAAAGCCTCTTGAACCATTCCAAAGGCCACCAATCAACTCAAAGGGGTCCATGTGTGTTCTTATATCATATTCCATCTCCTCAAAATCAAGATTTCAAAAGAATCACAAGAACTAGGGTTTGAATGGATGCAGAGCCAGGCCAGACTGCACAGTTGACTGAAAATTAGGGTTTTGGTTTCAGAGGCCATAACCCCAATTTTTTTTGGTCATTCTTGTTTCCATTGGTCCCTATATGGTATAGGGAGTATGCATATCAAGTTTCATGAAGAAATTCCATGGAGAAGTCATCTGATCAAGGGTTGACTTTTCAGACAAGTCAGTGTAAAATCAGGGCATCTGAGGCCCCCAATGACCCAACCAATGGGTGATCTTCATCATTTTGAGTGTATATGATCTTTATTTGATCATGGAAGAAGGTTGAAGTTCATAAAAATCAAGAATTTAGGGTTTTTGCAAATGTTGACTTTTTGGGCATAGTTGACTTTTCAAGAATGCATCATTTTAGGTCACTTTTCAAGCCTTGATTCTTAATCCAAAAAGGCTTCAAATGGAAAAACTTTGGTCATGAAAGTTGTAGATCTCATCTTTCCCTTTTCAAAAAGTACAAGAACATGATCAAACTCTTCTTGGATCAAAAGTTATAGCAAGACAAAGTTGGCAAAAATCATTGATTTTCAAGGCATGCTTCAAATGGAAATTTTGCAAGATCATGAACCAATGCATTTTGTAACTTCCAATTCATTTCAAACCAGCACATAAACATCCTCTAAGTGATAAAAGTCAGAATTGGGCCAAAGATCACATGTGTTTAGTTCATGTAACAAGGCATTTTTTCATGAAATTCCATAAAGCAACAACTTGCAAAAGCACTCATAACATTTCACCAACTTGCTGCCTTGAATGCTGGACCAAGCCTAGCCTTTCCCTTCACTTTGCTGCGCAGACCATGCCCTTTGTACTTGGCTAGAAGTTGCCCATGCCCTCTCTTACAAGAAGTTGACATATTTGCAAAAGTGGCTACACCTATCCAAAAAGCACATGTCAAATCAACTGACCAATGAGAGAGAGTTATGTGGACAATTTGCAAGCAAGACATAACATCAAGCAAGGATGAAGCTCTCTAATAACACACATTCACAAAAACACACCACATTGCATTTTCTATCGAATCTGCCTACACAGCCTGCAAACACTCCAACCATTTCCACCATTCAACTCACCTTGCTCCATAGACCATAAAGCACCAAGAACACAAGCCTGAAACAACCAGAACACCCCACTGCCATTCTTCACCTCATTCTGCAGTTCCTTTCGAATCTCCATCCCTAGCTCACAAACAGCCAAATAAACCTTGCAAAGCTTCTCCATACATCATCTGGACCACAAACCATCATTCACAATGACCTGAAAGTGCCTGGAACACCATTGCCATTTCTGACCAAGCTTGAGCAGGAGTTTTCGAATCTCATTATCCAGCCAACACAAACTCTTTTTGAGCATTCAAACATCTTCTGGGGATCAAGTGGAGTGGTTTGCACTGAAAGAAGAGGCCAGAAAGTCATCAGGTTGAAAGCTCCAAATCTCAGGTAGCTTGAAAATTATTTTTCCAGAAATCATTTTTCTTGTTACAAACTTGTTCTATGTGATTCACTGATTATCCTGAGGTTCTTAGTTTTTGAAATGGCTTTGATTTGAGTGTTTAATTTGTCTCTGAAACCTGCGTGCCCTAGTTTTCATTTCCTTCGATTCAGTTTGTTTAGGAAGAAGAAATTAGTTTTGAGAGAGGGGTTTGATTCGTGAGTGTGTGAGGATCATTTCCCATTTCTTAGTTTTCATTTTTGATACGTTTTGAGGGAGTTGGGGAGTTTTCAGGTGAGATGCTGGCCGGAGAAGACGACCGGAAGTCTTCTCCGGCAGCCTGAAAGTCATTAATTTCTAATTAGGGTTAGGGCTTCAGGTTTGAATTTCAGGCGTTGGATGAGTTGACCAGGTCTTTTCCCGCGTGCATCCAATGGCCTAGATCTTGTCATTAACTTAATTAGGTTTAATTTATTTAATTAATTAAGTTTAGCCCAGTTTGAATGTGGCCCATTGGATCTGGCGCGCAGTCAACCCTCTCATTTCCAGATTGAATCCTGGCCCTCCATTCCTCTGACTTTTATTTTCATTTGTTTTAATTTCATTTAACTTGCACAATTATTTTAAAATAGCAAAAAATACATAAAAATTATGAAACTTTTTCCTCTGAGTTTTATTAATTTTTATGACACAAAAATATTTTTATTTTATTTTTTATCATTTAAAAAGTATTTTTAAATATTTAAAAGATTATTTTTAATTGATTAATGGGAATTAATTAATTAAAAATACTTTTAGGTATTTAAAAATTACAAAAAAATTCATGAAGTGTTCTAAGACATTTAGAAACATTGTCCAACCTTCAAAACAAATTTCTTTTTTTGATCTTGATGCATTTTAGGAATTTTTCATTGAATTAAATCATTTTTTATGCATTATTTTGATCATAAGTTCAAAAATTCATTTCTGCCTATCTAGGAAGGTTTGGACATTGGTTCTCTTTGTGTTGCATTCTATTTGGCATGTAGTTTATAGGATAAAAAGGCCATGAATTGTTCTTGCATTTTCAAATTGTTTGGCATTTCTTTTGTTGAGAACCCTAAAAAACCCTAATAACTTGGAAAATTCATAACTTGAGTTTGGTTGAGAGTTGAGAGCTCCCCTTTGGACCTTGATTTAGTATAGGTTTAGGGTTTCCTTGAATGTCATTTTCCATTTTTTTATCTTAGGGTTTGCTTCTGTTTTGGGTTTTTGTTTGATGTTTGATCCTTAAACCCTAATTTGGGCTTTCATTTGCATCCCTCTTGCATTCTCCTGCATAACATGACTTGTCCTTGCATTTTGTGCATTCTTGTGTTTCATTTGACATAATAAGACATATAGAAAGCATGTTTGATCATTGCATCACATGTTTGCCATGTCATTTGCCTTGTATGTTCCATAACTTTTCATGTGTATCCATGCTTCTTAGCTTGCATCATATGCATCCATGCCCTTGTATGAACATTCCCATGTGCTACCTCATGTTCATAGCATCTCATAGCATCATCATCATCATGAACATGCTTCTGGTTTTGTTTAGCATCATGCCATTTCATCCCATCTTGCATTGCATTGCATTTCTTTCTAACATTTCAGGTGGTAAGTAAACTTGAGAAGTGAATTTGCCTTCACTTCTCATAACTTTTCTTTTCATCTCTCTTGCATTCATTGCTGCATTTCTATATGTGCTTGAGTTTGAGCTTGCTCATTCTTTCTCCTCCCACTTTCTTTCTTCAAGTGACTTGACTTCTTGAATGAAGCAAGTCACTTTGCTTCTCTTGATCTTGTTCATCTGCTTCCTGGTGGCTCCTTTGAAGATTGTTCTTGCAAACCTCACAAACCTTAGGAACAACCAAGCATGACAATGAATTAGGGTTTTGATTAGCTTCCCCTCTTAGTTTTACCTTTGTGTCTCTTTGTGTCTTCTCTCCTCATCTCATAATCAGGGACTAAACCCTAAAGGCTTTAAGGCTTTGTGATTAAGCTTATGCATGCATCCTTCTATTAGGATGGAGTGTATAACTTTAATCCTAAGTGTTAAACCCTTAATGTGTTTAACTCTCTTAATAAATTCACTTAATAACTATCAAGACATTACACTTGTAACTTGGGCCTTGCATTAGGGTTCTATTTCTTCCTTAATTGGTTAAGAAGGACTAACCCTAGTGTTAATGGACAAGTCCCCCTCAAGTTGTCTTACAAATCATAAAAATCACTTCATCATCATACCATTAAATAAAATCCACTTAATCAAAGGCTTGTTTTGTCATGAGTTTAATCCCTAATCACGGATTAAGTTGAGGAGTTTTCCTCAGCTTAAACATTCTCATCTATTATCCTTCTATTAGGATGGTGTAATGAGTCTGTTTAATCCTTGATTATGGCTTAACCTCATTACTCAACACTAAACAAAAACACCAAAAACATCTAAATAATCACAAGTAGGTTAATGATCTTAATCCTACATCAATGGTGATTAAGTGTGAGAATCTGACTTCACACTTAAGGTATTCTCATTACCCCTAATCAGAGGGAAGATGTGATGAGTTTACTAACCCATTGGTTTAGGCTTAAGCTCATTAATCTATGACAGACTTTCAAAAACAATAAAAAACTGAAATCATCAAACAAACAATAATCGTCTCCTCCGGGATTCTTTTCTCATCTCATTCACTCATAAACGAGAACTCGCTTCTTCCGTCTAATGCAAGACAGTTTGCACCTGAGCCAGACAGGTCATACACTTGAGCATTGACAAGTAAGCAGTTCATAAGTCAATTCATCTTTCAGTCTCTTTGGGTCGAACTACGGTGTTCTGACTTCCTCATTGCACGAGAGGATACGTAGGCATAACTTAACGGTTATCGAACAAAAGTCTCTGTACATTCCCCCTCTTTCCAGCTTTATTCTTTAGCCTCATGATCTTGAGCATTTCACTCTGTTCTTACACTGACACTTTTATACTTCATACCACTTATACACTTTACACTGACACCTGTACATCTTTTCCAGCTCTTTACACACAGATTGCACTGACACTACCCCTTTAAAACACAAATCTTTTAAGCGTGGATCCCGTCGAGTACGACGGACAATCTGGGTGCTAATACCTTCCCAGGTTGTAACCAACCCCCTTTCTCAGTCTCTCTGGTTCGCAAACCGTCTTATCCATCTTTTTCTAGGTCTATGCAGCATTGCCTTTCCTCCGGGATAAAAATGCCTAGCTGGCGACTCTATTCATCTCCAGTGAGTTCACGGCTGTGTGTTCTCACTGTCCCCTTCGCCGACCGTTCGCGTCTGTACCCTTATCTGACCCTGTGCCACTTATCGGGAGCGACAACTCACTACTCTCACTTCAGCAGACATCAGATGGTGTACTCAAAGCACCAAGGGCAGAGACATCCTCACCAGCTGTGGGCACTTTCCCAATGTGCCCTTAATAGGAGTTAAGGGAAGTATTAATTACAACCCTCTGCTGTTCAGGAGGCAACTGGGCTATGCATTGGTCCATACTCCTAAGGCACAGGATTTGGTGGAGACTCTCTATTGTGAGAACAAGATCAGTTTGACTGTTGTTAGACAGGCTGCCTGGGCCTGGGATCATGTTCAAACCAAGGGAGTCACCGTTCTGGGGAAGTGCAATAATGTGGCATCAGCACAATATTATGAGTGGTCCCGTGCCAGGGCCCAATTCTCTGGGATGCCCTTTACCATAGAAGACATGCCTGAGTCATCCTCAGCACCACCCCCTGCCACCATCAGTTTGGAGGAGTTTGAGAGCTTGAAGGAAAGAAATGAGAAGCTAACCCAGGCTTTGCAGAAGACCCTCCGGGAGAGGAGTGAAGGTGCAAGGGAGATTGAGAGATTGGAGAAGTTGAGAATAGAACACTTGACTAAGATTGAGAAGTCTGGGGATTACATCAAAAAGTCAAAGGCGGGTGAACAAATTCTGAAGAATGCTTGTAAAGAAGCTCAGTTCCAGAGAGCAAGGACAGACTTGTATTTGAAAGAGAGCCAAGCCCGGTGGGTCAGAATCACCGAGGCTCGTACCCTGGAGGACAAGAGAGTTCAAGACAAGATGGATCAACTGGAAGCTAGTGCAAAAGAACAGCAAGAAGCCCTGGCAGCAGCCCAGAGGGAGATATCTGAATTGAAGATCAAAGCAGGGGTGAAGAGGTCCAAGGACCAAACTCATCACAAAAAGTTAGCAGCAGCTATTGCAACCCGGAACCTCCTTATCCGGAATCTCACGGAGCGTCCGGCTGATCCCGTGACCGAAGCACTTCTCAAGGAAGTTCGTGAGGATGAGTTTGGTCTTGGTGTTTGACCATTTGTTTGTTGTTGCTTTTACTCATTGTACTTTTTATTTTTGCTTATGATGTATTTTGACCCCTTAGGGGGCTTGTGTTGTAAAATGAACAAGTTGTATTGTTTCACCTTCTATAATATATTTGTGTTATTTTGTTCAAAGTTCACTTCAAGAGCAACATCGACAGCATCTTCAAGGGTCTGGAAGGGTCAAAACTGAAGGCCAAACCGGATACCTTGAGAACAAATAAGCATAACTGCATTGCATGCTAACCCTTTGTTTGTTTTGTAGGTTTTTGTTTTGTTGTTGCTAACCTCTGTTGTGATGTTCAGGAACTATTGCTAGGCGTCGGGTATTTCCCCTCAACCGTCCGCACCGTTATCCAACCCGAAATAACCTTCCGGGAATTCAAATGGATCAGGTACAGCAGGACCTAGCAGAGGTCAGAAATCAGATGGCAAACGAAAGATTAGAAATGAGAACGCAGATGACGCAGTTCATGGAAGTTATGAACAACATGGCTCAGAGCCAGGAAAGACTAAGGGCCCTAGTGGAAAGGCAAACTCAAGAGGATCCACATATAGGGACTGCCGGCACCAGTAACAATGAAAGGGTGCAGCCCCATGTTAATCCCCCTGTGTTTGGCCCACATTTGCATCCTGACATCAACATTCCCGCAAATGTTCAAGGAACTGCCACTGCAGCCAGGGTATTGCAAGAAGACCCTCAAGAAGACCAGTTTACAGTAATGGGTGCTGGAGAAGAAGCTTACGATAGAAGATTGGATGAGATAGCTGAGAAGTTAAGATCCCTAGAGTCTCAAAACTCTTTGGGTTTTGACGTGATGGATATGGGTTTGGTAGACGGGGTCAGGATCCCCCATAAGTTCAAGCCTCCTTGTTTCGAAAAGTATAATGGGACTTCATGCCCCCGAACTCATCTACAATCATTTCTGGGAAGGCTGAAGGCCTATACAATGGATGAGAAGCTCTGGATGTTCTATTTCGAAGATAGTTTGACTGGAGCGTCAAGAGAATGGTACTCTCACCTGACAAGGGCAACTATTAGATGCTGGAAGGACCTGGCAGAGGCCTTCATCAGACAGTATCAGTATAATCTAGACATGGCACCCAACAGGACCCTCCTAATGGGAATGTCACAGTCTTCAAGGGAGAGTTTCCGAGAATATGCCCAGAGATGGAGGCAATTGGCTGCTGCTGTTCAACCCCCTATGTCTGAAAGGGAAATGGCAGACATGTTTATGAATACCCTTCAGGGAACCTATATTGACAGGTTGGCAGCTTTCTCTTCCACTAGCTTTGCGGATGTTGTAATAGCCGGGGAGAGAATTGAAAGCCTGTTGAAAATAGGAAAGATCTCAGACAATGGTGCAAGCTCGTCCAGTAATGCAAGAAAGCCTTTTGCAGGCCCGAGAAGAACTGGCGAGACCAATGCCATCCACACCAACAGGGGTAGGCCCCAATATGCTCAAAGGACAATAGCAGCAGTCACCATTCCTGCTCCGGCTCATCCTCTGCCAGTCTATCAACCTCCTCAACAAAGCTATCAGCCACAACCTCAGTACCATCAGCAAAATCAGTACCCCCCAAGAAATTACAACAATTACAGCAACAGCAACAACAACAGTCAACAAAGGCCATTCCAACAGAGGCCATCTCAAGCTAACAGAGTGATCGATCCGATCCCAATGCCATATGCCACTTTGCTGCCACAACTTCTGAAACTCAACCTGGTTGAGCTAAGAACGTTGGCACCTCCGGATCCCAACAGTCTACCAAGGAACTATGACTCCAATGCTAGGTGTGCTTTTCATTCAAACGCACCTGGTCACAGTACAGAAAAATGCAGGGCTCTGCATATGAAGGTACAAGACTTGGTAGACTCCAAGGCTCTGAATTTCGCACCGCCGCCCAATGTCAATAAAAACCCCATGCCAAACCATGGTGGTCCCCGGATTAACGCTATTGAAGAAGACAAGCCGTCTTATTTAATAACCAGTGTGGGACAGATCAGGACACCATTGGTAGAAATCAAGGCTCAGCTCTTGGAATGTCAAATGTTCCCGGGGTGTGAGTTGGGTTGTGCTTACTGTAATATCTCGGTCAATGGGTGCGATAATTTGAGGAATGGCATAGATGGCCTTATTAAGAGTGGCCAACTTCAGATCACTACATCATTTCCAACAAATCCAGCAATCTCAGCAGCAACAGTTTCAGAACCTCCTACAACTGCAGCAACTATTGTTCCTGACAATTCTTCGGCTTCATCAACAAGTACTTCATCTATCATCTCAACTGATCAATTTTCAACAAATGTTTCTTCTACAACATCAGCTTCACTCCATTTTGAGACTCCTACAACGACAGCATCCATTCTCCCACCATTATCTCCTACAGCACCAACAACAAATCATGAAGATGTCTCTACTGTCACCATATTTTATGATCCTGAAAACAACTCTGCCTACCATTCAGAAGGTGCTGCTCCTATCAGAGCACCAGTTACAATCTTTTATGATCCACAAACAATTACAATCCCTTCAGCAGCATCAATCAGTCCAGTTACCGTCACGGTGCCTGGACCGGTACCATATGAAAGCAATAGGGCCATCCCTTGGCACTATGGCTCTGACATATACTGTGAAGGAAAAAGAATCACTCTTGAAACATCAACACCTGCACCACAAGTAGATAATGTGGGCGGAGGCGGAGGCTTCACCCGAAGCGGACGTCTCTTCGCTCCACCAACTCAAAGACCTACTGCCGAAGCAGAAGCTGCTGCCAAGGCAAAAGGAAAGAGCCCGGTGCAGGAAGATCAAGCTGTTAAAGAAGCCTTGAAGACACCGTTCGATCAAGAAGTTGATGAGTTTATGCGAATCATCAAAAAGAGTGATTATAAAATTGTGGATCAGCTTCACCAAACGCCATCCAAAATCTCTATCCTCTCACTGCTTATGTGCTCCGAAGCCCATCGGAATGCACTACTCAAAGTATTGCACGCAGCTTACGTGCCTGAAGAGATTACTGTCAACCAGTTGGAAACCGTGGTTGGAAATGTTACTGCTAGCAATGGGCTAGGGTTCACCAATACTGACTTGACAGCGGATGGCCGCAACCACAACAAAGCCTTGCACATAACCATGGAATGCAAAGGAGCTGTCCTTTCTCATGTGCTGGTGGACACAGGTTCATCCCTGAATGTTTTACCAAAGAAGGCCCTGGTGAAGCTTGAATATGATGGATTGGCATTAAGACCCAGCAACCTGGTGGTAAGAGCCTTTGATGGTTCAAAGAGATCGGTTCTGGGAGAGATTGAACTGCCTGTGACAATTGGCCCACAGACCTTTAAAACTATCTTTTATGTGATGGACATTCAGCCCGCCTACAGCTGTTTGTTGGGTAGACCCTGGATTCACGCCGCCGGCGCAATAACGTCTACCCTTCACCAAAAGTTAAAATTTGAGTGGGAAGGCCAAGTTGTTACAATTTGCGGGGAGGAGGATATATTTGTCAGCCATCTGGCTACTTATAAGTATATTGAAATGGATGGGGAGATCCACGAGACAATGAGCCAAGGTTTTGAAGCCTTGAATGTCAATGAAGCATCTGCTGTATCTGGTATCTCCATGTCATCATACCAACAAGCCCGGAAGGTTGTTGAGGAAGGAACTGCCCTAGGCTGGGGCAAGGTTTTAGCTGTGGAGGAGAAGAAAGACAAATTTGGGTTGGGTTACAGACCAACTCAACATCAAGCAAAGGCTGCTGGAGAGCCTGGTTTTGTCAGTGGGGGGATGCTTACCCCCGATGCTATCAACTGTCTGGAAGACGAGCTGGAAGAGGAGCGCAATCTGGAGAATTGGATTCGTCCGAAGATCCCGGGGAGCAGTGTCTCGAACTGGTCTTCCCAGGAAATTATAAGTGTTACTCGAGCAGAGTAATTATTATTTCCTGTATTTTATAAGCATGCATCAAAGTCTTGCATCTTGCCCAAGATGACAAGACTCATTTTGTAATCAGGGCCATCTGTACTTTTGTGCAAACAAGATCAATTAATGAAATATCAGACATCTTTTTGCAAACGAGTCTTTTTCTTTTCGTTCACTGTTTTTCCATTTTTCTTTTTTGTACAAAAAAAATAAATGGCAGTGTTTTCAAAATGATAATTTCATTTCACTTTTCTAAATAAGACTAAAATCAGATCACTAAAATGAACCAACTTAACCCTTGCAGAGAGTGCCTTCCTGACAGCACCGACAACAGCACGGCTATGACATCGTATGACTTTGACAATCCGATCAATCAAGCTGATGAAGGGGTTGAAGAAGAATATGAGCTTCCTGAAGAGCTAGCCAGGTTGTTAAGACAGGAGGAAAAGGTTATTACCCCTCATCAGGAGGAGGTTGAGGTGATCAATCTTGGTACCAAGGAAAATGTGAAAGAAGTCAAAATCGGGGCCTGCCTGCAAGACTCAGTAAAAGAGCAACTGATAGATCTGCTGCAAGAGTATGTTGATGTGTTTGCTTGGTCGTATCAATACATGCCAGGGTTGGATACCGACATCGTTGTGCACAAGCTGCCTTTGAGAGAAGAGTGCCCGCCAGTCAAACAGAAGCTACGCCGTACTCGTCCAGATATGGCAATGAAAATCAAGGAAGAGGTGCAAAAGCAATGGGACGCCGGGTTCCTTGCTGTGACTAGCTACCCGCCGTGGGTTGCTAATATAGTACCTGTGCTAAAGAAGGACGGCAAGGTACGGATGTGTGTTGATTACCGGGATCTGAACAGAGCCAGCCCGAAAGATGATTTCCCATTACCTCACATCGACGTATTGGTGGATAACACGGCTCAGTTCTCGGTATTCTCCTTCATGGATGGATTTTCAGGATACAATCAGATTAAAATGTCACCTGAAGACATGGAGAAGACAACATTCATCACACCCTGGGGCACGTTCTGCTACAAGGTAATGCCATTTGGGCTCAAGAATGCCGGTGCGACGTACCAACGGGCTATGGTAACATTATTCCACGATATGATTCATAAGGAGATAGAATGCTATGTGGATGACATGATTGCCAAGTCCCTTACTGAAGAAGACCATCTGGTGAATCTGCTCAAATTATTCAAGCGTCTGAGGAAGTATCAACTGAAGCTGAACCCCAACAAATGCACATTCGGGGTAAGATCTGGTAAGCTGCTGGGCTTTATTGTAAGCGAGAAAGGGATTGAGGTTGACCCTGATAAAGTCAAAGCCATCCAGGAGATGCCTGCACCGAAAACAGAGAAAGAAGTTCGAGGGTTTTTAGGTCGATTGAACTACATCTCAAGGTTCATATCTCACCTCACAGCAACTTGTGAACCCTTGTTCAAGCTGTTAAGAAAAGAACAAACGGTCAGGTGGAACGAAGATTGCCAGAGGGCTTTTGACAAGATCAAGGAGTATCTGCAAGAACCTCCAATCCTTATGCCGCCAGTTGAAGGAAGACCTCTAATCATGTACTTGACAGTATTAGAAGAGTCAATGGGGTGTGTGCTGGGCCAACATGACGAGTCTGGTCGAAAAGAGTATGCAATATACTACCTAAGCAAAAAGTTTACCGACTGTGAACAACGTTATTCACTGCTCGAGAAAACTTGTTGTGCTTTAGCGTGGGCTGCTCGCCGACTAAGGCAGTATATGTTGACCCACACCACTTTGTTAATCTCAAAAATGGACCCAGTCAAGTACATATTTGAGAAGCCAGCGCTTACCGGACGGGTTGCAAGATGGCAGATGATTCTCACAGAATACGACATACAGTACACTTCTCAGAAAGCCATCAAGGGCAGTATACTATCTGAATATCTTGCTGAGCAACCCATTGATGATTACCAGCCTATGAGGTTTGACTTCCCTGATGAAGACATCATGTTCATTAAATCAAAAGATCACGAAGAGCCTATTCACACTGAAGGGCCTGACCCAGAAGAAGAATGGACTATGATGTTTGACGGGGCTGTTAACATGAATGGCCGTGGTGTTGGTGCAGTACTCATTACACCCAAAGGAGTTCACATGCCTTTCTCGGCAAAACTCACTTTCAACTGCACTAACAACGAAGCTGAATACGAAGCTTGCATTATGGGTCTTGAGGAAGCCATTGACCTCAGGATCAAGACGTTAACCGTATTCGGAGATTCAGCTTTGGTAATCAATCAGACTAACGGAAAATGGTACACACACCAAGATCATCTGATACCTTACAGGGATTATACAAGGAGGTTATTGACTTTCTTCACAACAGTCAAGCTTGAGTATATCCCTCGGGACGAGAATCAGTTTGCAGATGCCTTGGCTACCATTTCGTCCATGATCAAAGTTCAAGCTGCTAATTTTGTACCTCAGATTTCAGTATCGAGACTTGATAGACCGGCATATGTATTTGCAGCGGATATTGCTAAAGATGATAAGCCTTGGTTCCACGACATCAAGTGCTTCTTGGAGGATCAAACATACCCACCTGGGGCATCTTCCAATGATAAGAAGACTTTGAGAAGGCTTGCTGGAAGTTTCTTTCTGAACACTGATGGATCTTTATACAAAAGGAACTTTGATATGGTACTCCTCAGATGTGTTGACAAGACAGAAGCAGAGTTGCTGATGCATGAAGTGCACGAGGGCTCCTTTGGTACCCATGCTGGAGGACATGCAATGGCTAAAAAGTTGTTAAGATCAGGCTATTATTGGATCACAATGGATGCAGACTGTTGTGCCTACGCCAGAAAATGTCATAAATGCCAGATCTATGCAGACAAAGTGCATGTACCTCCAAATCCTTTGAACATAATGTCTTCACCATGGCCCTTTGCCATGTGGGGCATTGATATGATTGGCAAGATTGAGCCAACTGCTTCGAACGGCCACAGATTCATCCTGGTCGCCATCGACTATTTTACAAAGTGGGTTGAAGCAGCCTCATATGCAAATGTCACAAGGCAAGTGGTAGCCAGATTTCTGAAAAGAGACATCATCTGTCGGTATGGAGTTCCCGAGCGAATCATTACTGATAATGGTTCCAACTTGAACAACAAAATGATGGCTGAATTATGCCGGGACTTCAAGATCCAACATCACAATTCTTCTCCTTACAGGCCAAAGATGAATGGCGCTGTTGAGGCGGCAAATAAGAATATTAAGAAGATTGTGCAAAAGATGGTAATCACCTACAAAGACTGGCACGAAATGCTGCCATTTGCCTTGCATGGGTACCGCACATCAATCAGGACATCCACTGGGGCAACACCGTATCAACATGTATATGGAATGGAAGCAGTCCTACCGGTTGAAGTTGAATTACCCTCGTTACGGGTATTAATGGATGTCAAACTGAGTGAAGCAGAATGGGTTCGGGCCCGATACGAGCAACTGAGTCTGATCGAAGAGAAAAGGTTGGCTGCAATCTGCCATGGGCAGTTATACCAGAAGAGAATGAAGAAATCCTTCGATCAAAAGGTCAGGCACCGAGAGTACCAAGTGGGAGATCTTGTGCTGAAAAGAATCCTCCCTCCTCATACAGACCACAGGGGCAAATGGACTCCAAATTATGAAGGACCATTCGTGGTGAAGAAAGTTTTCTCTGGTGGAGCACTGATGCTCAGCACCATGGATGGTGAAGATTTCCCATCCCCTGTGAATTCAGATGCGGTTAAAAAATACTTCGCATGAAAATGACCCGCTAGACACAAAAACAGAATGAAAGTCCAGGCAAAAATAGGGCATCCCGGCGAGTCAAAAACAGAATAAAAGACTCGGGCAAAAATAAGGGAAATAAATGAAAAAATGTACACCCGCTGAGTTGAAAAGCCGCATCGGACAGCTCAGGCAAAAATGGGTATCCCGATGGATTGAAAACCCGAAAGGGCGATCCATGCAAAACAAGGGAATAAGCGAACAACTGCATTCTGAATTCGTCTGTGTTGTCAGCAACTTGGTAAGCTTCGAAAGGATCAAGCTCCGATCAGGATCAACTCGCTCCAGAAAGCAAGACGAGAAGAACGTCATTGTCATACGAGTCATAGCCGGAGAGGAAGCTCCTCAAAGCGTCATCAACACTGCCAACACTTTGTTTCTCAATTTGTAACAGTCTCTTCATTTCAGGAGACATGTTTCCTTGACTGTGTCTTGCCAATTCAGGGCACATGAATTAATAAAATCGAATTTTTCAGTCATGTTTCATTTTGAATATTTTTATTTGCAAAGGATGTCTGATGTCTCAAAAAGATCAATTGCATAAGTACAGATGCTTTCCTCCCAAAAATAATAATGATAAAGCACATGCTTGCAGGGAATATACTTACTCTCAAAAGTACTTAACTCCTATGACGGAATCCAGTAAGGGATACCTCGGGACCTTTTGTGCGTTTCCTTATCTTTGCAGGATTATAGGTATCCAGAGCGCAACTTGGGGCATGCAAGTTACATCTCAGCGGCTCAGCAAATCAATAAAAGATCTCAGCGTCCGAAATGCTCTATCCCCAGCTGAGTTGCCTCTCATTGCTCTCCCCAGCTGAGTTACCAACCACATCCCCAGCTGTAGTACCAATCATCCTTCCTCAGCAGAATGCAGGAATCAGGGAATCATCTCCCCACAGAGTCTCAGCCTCTTTTCAGAAGAGCAATGCATGAAGATCACAACAGAGTACAGAAGACTTCTACAAACCCCAGCTGGGTCCCATATTACAAGGATATGTCAATCAGCGACTTATTCCCCAAGCAGATACATCTCATCAGATTTATCATTGACCTCATCCCCAGCTGGGATGTTCATTTCAAACAGATCGATCAGAGATCTTAACAGCGACGAGATCCGAATCCCGGATCTTTACCTTTTGCATCATCATAGCATTCGCATCATATTCACCCCCCAGAGCGTAGCATTCCGTCTAATACGGAGCATTACGGCAAAAATCAAATACATAGCATAATCATAAGTCATGTTGTGAGTTGAACACTTGTAAATATTGACAATCTGTCATTATACAGAATACAATACCCAAAAATCCCCACCAGGGTCCCAGCAAAAGCAGTTGCCTCTCCAATCACAAACACCAATATATACACCTTTGGACACCCCTCCGTGTCTTACCACCAGCAGAAAGCCAAAGACATCCTCTTTGCACTCACATATACTTATATATACATTTTCTTGGCACCCGTCCGTGTCATATCCCCAGCGCGATCGCTTACACCTCTACCAACCCATATACTTGTTAATATTACTTTTCTCTTTCGACACTCGTCTGTGTCACTCTCCCCAGCAGATAAACACTTATATATATATATACCCACTACTCACTGGTACACTTATACAGATACTCGTCCGTATCTTGTATACACAACACTCATACCCCCACAGATGCAACAATAGTCCTTGTTCTCTGTTAACCAGTTGGTACTCGTTCGTACCATCATCTCAGAACATTGCGTCTAGTGTTTGTTTCTACATGATACTCGTCCGTATCATAGTATTAAGGATGCTCGTCCGCATCTTTAATCCATACACTGTGTCAAGCACTTATGTCTTCTTGAATATGGATACTCGTCCGTGTCTACTATTCCCCAGAAGAGTCCTTTCAGATGCAACACTCGTCCGTGTTCTTTGTTAACCGGATGATACTCGTTCGTATCATCATCTCTGAACACGCGTCAGTATTTGTTTCTACATGATACTCGTCCGTGTCATAGTCTTAAGGATGCTCGTCCGCATCTCTAATCTATACACAATACCAAACACTTATACTTTCCTTTCTTGGGTGTGAACGCTCGTCCGTGTTCACTATCTCCCCAGTAGATCACCAAAGCATTTTCTTTTATCTGACACTCGTCCTGTGTCATGATAACCCTGAGAGCAGCCGTACCCTGCTGAGTGGTCGTCCTCCACTTCTTGATGGTCGTCCTCCATCATGCTCATCCGATGGCCGTCCCCATCGTTGATTTAGCAGCCGTCCCCTGCTAGGTGGTCGTCCTCCACCTTTTGATGATCGTCCTTCATCACTTTATCCAATGGCTGTCCCCATTGTTGATTTTGGTTATCTGACACTCGTCCTGTGTCATGATAAACTTTGAGAGCAGCCGTACCCTGCTAAGTGGTCGTCCTCCACTTCTTGATGGTCGTCCTCCATCATGCTCATCCGATGGCCGTCCCCATCGTTGACCTTTTATCCGGCATTCGTCCAATGTCGCGATATTTGCGGCAGCCGTACCCTGCCAGGTGGTCGTCCTCCACCTTTGATGGTCGTTCCCGTCATGTTTCTTTTATCCCCAACAGAGCAGCCGTCCCCTGCTAGGTGATCGTCCTTCACCTTTGATGGCCGTACCCCATCACCTGTTTATTTCATTTATTCTTTAACCCGATGGTCGTCCCCGTCGTGGTCCCTTCTCTTTTTTTAGCCCGATGGCCGTCCCCATCGTTGGTTACTTTACCTTTGTGAACTTGATGGCCGTCCCCGTCATGTTTCATTAATCCCCAGAGAATTTTACAGCTTTATCTTGATGGCCGTCCCCATCATGATTTTATTTTCCCCAGCTAGTCGGCCGTCCCCGTCTTGGCTTTACCTTTTATCCCCAGCATGTCGGCCGTCCCCGTCATTGCTATTTACCCAGCAGTCGTCCTCTGCTCGACGGTCGTCCTCCGTCGCCTACACTTTACAATATACTTTATTTTCTTTTACAATCTATATCCCTTTTCTTCTTCATTTTGTGAGTGCAAATTTTGGACTGTCTTTGGTATTCAACCACAAGTTATCTTGTTTGCCTGTTAAGCCGTTGCTTACATCCTGCACAGCTAACTCATGTTTGAATAGGGGCAGCTGTAAACACCCCAAATTTGCCCTCACTCATTTCACCATGGCTTGTGATCATCCCATATGCATAAACACAATCATAACATCTCATATCTCACTTTTGATTCACTGCATAGTTTCTAAGTCATCTGCACCTAGGGTTTGTGATCTGAGCAATCCCAAAGCCTCTTGAACCATTCCAAAGGCCACCAATCAACTCAAAGGGGTCCATGTGTGTTCTTATATCATATTCCATCTCCTCAAAATCAAGATTTCAAAAGAATCACAAGAACTAGGGTTTGAATGGATGCAGAGCCAGGCCAGACTGCACAGTTGACTGAAAATTAGGGTTTTGGTTTCAGAGGCCATAACCCCAATTTTTTTTGGTCATTCTTGTTTCCATTGGTCCCTATATGGTATAGGGAGTATGCATATCAAGTTTCATGAAGAAATTCCATGGAGAAGTCATCTGATCAAGGGTTGACTTTTCAGACAAGTCAGTGTAAAATCAGGGCATCTGAGGCCCCCAATGACCCAACCAATGGGTGATCTTCATCATTTTGAGTGTATATGATCTTTATTTGATCATGGAAGAAGGTTGAAGTTCATAAAAATCAAGAATTTAGGGTTTTTGCAAATGTTGACTTTTTGGGCATAGTTGACTTTTCAAGAATGCATCATTTTAGGTCACTTTTCAAGCCTTGATTCTTAATCCAAAAAGGCTTCAAATGGAAAAACTTTGGTCATGAAAGTTGTGGATCTCATCTTTCCCTTTTCAAAAAGTACAAGAACATGATCAAACTCTTCTTGGATCAAAAGTTATAGCAAGACAAAGTTGGCAAAAATCATTGATTTTCAAGGCATGCTTCAAATGGAAATTTTGCAAGATCATGAACCAATGCATTTTGTAACTTCCAATTCATTTCAAACCAGCACATAAACATCCTCTAAGTGATAAAAGTCAGAATTGGGCCAAAGATCACATGTGTTTAGTTCATGTAACAAGGCATTTTTTCATGAAATTCCATAAAGCAACAACTTGCAAAAGCACTCATAACATTTCACCAACTTGCTGCCTTGAATGCTGGACCAAGCCTAGCCTTTCCCTTCACTTTGCTGCGCAGACCATGCCCTTTGTACTTGGCTAGAAGTTGCCCATGCCCTCTCTTACAAGAAGTTGACATATTTGCAAAAGTGGCTACACCTATCCATAAAGCACATGTCAAATCAACTGACCAATGAGAGAGAGTTATGTGGACAATTTGCAAGCAAGACATAACATCAAGCAAGGCTGAAGCTCTCTCATAACACACATTCACAAAAACACACCACATTGCATTTTCTATCGAATCTGCCTACACAGCCTGCAAACACTCCAACCATTTCCACCATTCAACTCACCTTGCTCCATAGACCCTAAAGCACCAAGAACACAAGCCTGAAACAACCAGAACACCCCACTGCCATTCTTCACCTCATTCTGCAGTTCCTTTCGAATCTCCATCCCTAGCTCACAAACAGCCAAATAAACCTTGCAAAGCTTCTCCATACATCATCTGGACCACAAACCATCATTCACAATGACCTGAAAGTGCCTGGAACACCATTGCCATTTCTGACCAAGCTTGAGCAGGAGCTTTCGAATCTCATTATCCAGCCAACACAAACTCTTTTTGAGCATTCAAACATCTTCTGGGGATCAAGTGGAGTGGTTTGCACTGAAAGAAGAGGCCAGAAAGTCATCAGGTTGAAAGCTCCAAATCTCAGGTAGCTTGAAAATTATTTTTCCAGAAATCATTTTTCTTGTTACAAACTTGTTCTATGTGATTCACTGATTATCCTGAGGTTCTTAGTTTTTGAAATGGCTTTGATTTGAGTGTTTAATTTGTCTCTGAAACCTGCGTGCCCTAGTTTTCATTTCCTTCGATTCATTTTGTTTAGGAAGAAGAAATTAGTTTTGAGAGAGGGGTTTGATTCGTGAGTGTGTGAGGATCATTTCCCATTTCTTAGTTTTCATTTTTGATACGTTTTGAGGGAGTTGGGGAGTTTTCAGGTGAGATGCTGGCCGGAGAAGACGACCGGAAGTCTTCTCCGGCAGCCTGAAAGTCATTAATTTCTAATTAGGGTTAGGGCTTCAGGTTTGAATTTCAGGCGTTGGATGAGTTGACCAGGTCTTTTCCCGCGTGCATCCAATGGCCTAGATCTTGTCATTAACTTAATTAGGTTTAATTTATTTAATTAATTAAGTTTAGCCCAGTTTGAATGTGGCCCATTGGATCTGGCGCGCAGTCAACCCTCTCATTTCCAGATTGAATCCTGGCCCTCCATTCCTCTGACTTTTATTTTCATTTGTTTTAATTTCATTTTATTTCATTTAACTTGCACAATTATTTTAAAATAGCAAAAAATACATAAAAATTATGAAACTTTTTCCTCTGAGTTTTATTAATTTTTATGACACAAAAATATTTTTGTTTTATTTTTTATCATTTAAAAAGTATTTTTAAATATTTAAAAGATTATTTTTAATTGATTAATGGGAATTAATTAATTAAAAATACTTTTAGGTATTTAAAAATTACAAAAAAATTCATGAAGTGTTCTAAGACATTTAGAAACATTGTCCAACCTTCAAACCAAATTTCTTTTTTGATCTTGATGCATTTTAGGAATTTTTCATTGAATTAAATTATTTTTTATGCATTATTTTGATCATAAGTTCAAAAATTCATTTCTACCTATCTAGGAAGGTTTGGACATTGGTTCTTTTTGTGTTGCATTCTATTTGGCATGTAGTTTATAGGATAAAAAGGCCATGAATTGTTCTTGCATTTTCAAATTGTTTGGCATTTCTTTTGTTGAGAACCCTAAAAAACCCTAATAACTTGGAAAATTCATAACTTGAGTTTGGTTGAGAGTTGAGAGCTCCCCTTTGGACCTTGATTTAGTATAGGTTTAGGGTTTCCTTGAATGTCATTTTCCATTTTTTTATCTTAGGGTTTGCTTCTGTTTTGGGTTTTTGTTTGATGTTTGATCCTTAAACCCTAATTTGGGCTTTCATTTGCATCCCTCTTGCATTCTCTTGCATAACATGACTTGTCCTTGCATTTTGTGCATTCTTGTGTTTCATTTGACATCATAAGACATATAGAAAGCATGTTTGATCATTGCATCACATGTTTGCCATGTCATTTGCCTTGTATGTTCCATAACTTTTCATGTGTATCCATGCTCCTTAGCTTGCATCATTTGCATCCATGATCTTGTATGAACAACCCCATGCCTTGCCTCATGTTTGCAGCATCTCATAGCATCATTATCATCATTAACATGCTTCTGGTTTTGCTTATCATCATAGCATTTCATCCCATCTTGCATTGCATTACATTTCTTTCTAACATTTCAGGTGGTAAGTAAACTTGGGAAGTGAATTTGCCTTCACTTCTCATAACTTTTCTTCTCATCTCTCTTGCATTCATTGCTGCATTCTTATTTGTGTTTGGGATTGAGCTTGCTCATTCTTGTTCCTCCCACTCTCTTTCTTCAAGTGACTTGACTTCTTGAATGAAGCAAGTCACTTTGCTTCTCTTGATCCTTTCATCTGCTTCCTGGTGGCTCCTTTGAAGATTGTTCTTGCAAACCTCACAAACCTTAGGAACAACCAAGCATGATAATAAATTAGGGTTTTGACTAGTCTCCCCTCATAGTTTTACCTTTGTGTCTTCTTTGAGTCTTCTCTTCTCACCTCATAATCAGGGGCTAAACCCTAAAGGCTTTAAGGCTTTGTGATTAAGCTTATGCCTGCATCCTTCTATTAGGATGGAGTGTATAACTTTAATCCTAAGTGTTAAACCCTTAATGTGTTTAAATCTCTTAATCAATCCACTTAATAATCATCAAGACATCAAACTTGTAACTTGGGCCTTGCATTAGGGTTCTAATTCTTCCTTAAATGGTTAAGAAGGACTAACCCTAGTGTTAATGGACAAGTCCCCCTCAAGTAGTCTTACAAATCATAAAATTCACTTCATCATCATACCATTAATCTAAAATCCACTTAATCAAAGGCTTGTTTTGTCATGAGTTTAATCCCTAATCATGGATTAAGTTGAGGAGCTTTCCTCAGCTTAAACATTCTCATCTATTATCCTTCTATTAGGATGGCGTAATGAGTCTGTTTAATCCCTGATTATGGCTTAATCTCATTACTCAACACTAAACAAAAACACCAAAAAAACATCTAAATAATCACAAGTAGGTTAATGATCTTAACCCTATATCAAAGGTGATTAAGTGTGAGAATCTGACTTCACACTTAAGGTATTCTCATTACCCCTAATCAGAGGGAAGATGTGATGAGTTTACTAAATCCATTGGTTTAGGCTTAAGCTCATTAATCTATGACAGACTTTCAAAAACAATAAAAGACTGAAATCATCAAACAAACAATAATCGTCTCCTCCGGGATTCTTTTCACATCTCATTCACTCGCAAACGAGAACTTGCTTCTTCCATCTAATGCAAGACAGTTTGCACCTGAGCCAGACAGGTCATACACTTGAGCATTGACAAGCAAGCAGTTCACAAGTCAATTCATCTTTCAGTCTCTTTGGGTCGAACTACGGTGTTCTGACTTCCTCATTGCACGAGAGGATACGTAGGCATAACTTAACAGTTATCGAACAAAAGTCTCTGTATATTCCCCTCTTTCCAGCTTTATTCTTTAGCCTCATGATCTTGAGCATCTTATTCTCATTCTTACACTGACACTTTCATACTTCACATCACTTATACACTTTACACTGACACCTGTACATTCTTTTCCAGCTATTCTATACACAAATTGCACTGACACTACCCCTTTAAAACACAAATCTTTTAAGCGTGGATCCCGTCGAGTACGACGGACAATCTGGGTGCTAATACCTTCCCAGGTTGTAACCAACCCCCTTTCTCAGTCTCTCTGGTTCGCAAACCGTCTTATCCATCTTTTTCTAGGCCTATGCAGCATTGCCTTTCCTCCGGGATAAAAATGCCTAGCTGGCGACTCTATTCATTCTCCAGTGAGTTCACGGCTGTGTGTTCTCACTGTTCCCTTCGCCGACCGTTCGCGTCTGTACCTTTATTTGGGCATGTCCCACTTATCGGGAGCGACAGTATCCCAATCTCCTTTAATCTGACTAACTACCAGGGCTGAATCTCCATATACGTCCAGGAACTGAATCTTCATCTCAATGGCAGCTTTGATACCCATGATACATGCCTCATATTCAGCCATGTTATTGGTACAATAGAAACAAAGTCTAGCAGTAATTGGGGTATGACAACCTTCAAGGGAAATGATCACAACACCAACACCATTACCAAGCGCATTAGAAGCTCCATCAAAAACCATAGTCCATCGGGATCCTTGTTCAGGTCCGTCATATTGTCCAGGTTCTTTAGTAACAATCATAATGTCTTCATCTGGGAACTCAAAATTCATTGACTGATAATCATCCACTGCCTGATGAGCTAAATGATCAGCTACCACACTGCCCTTAATGGCCTTCTGAGTAGTGTATTGTATATCATATTCTGTTAAAATCATTTGCCATCTCGTTATTCGTCCGGAGAGAGCAGGCTTCTCGAATATGTACTTGATTGGATCCATCTTTGAAATCAACAAGGTATTATGAGTCAACATATACTGTCTTAGTCAGCGAGCAACCCATGCCAAAGCGCAGCAAGTTTTCTCGAGCAGTGAGTATCTTGTTTCACAGTCGGTAAACTTTTTGCTAAGGTAGTATATTGCCTGCTCTTTTCGACCAGACTCGTCATGTTGCCCCAACACACACCCCATTGAGTTGTCTAATAATTTTAAGTACATAATCAAGGGTCTTCCATCAACTGGTGGCATCAAAATTGGAGGTTCTAGGAGATATCTTTTGATTTCATCAAAGGCTACCTGGCATTCGTCATTCCACTCCATTACCGGATCTTTCTTCAACAACTTGAAGATTGGCTCACAGGTAGCAGTTAGCTGGGAAATAAATCTTGCAATGTAATTCAGTCGTCCCAAGAAACCTCTAACTTCCTTTTCAGTACGGGGAGCCGGCATCTCTTGTATAGCTTTTACCTTTGCAGGATCCACTTCAATACCTTTTCCACTGACAATGAAACCCAGGAGTTTACCAGACCTAACTCCAAAAGTACACTTATTTGGATTCAATCTCAGTTTATACTTCTTCAACCTCTCAAATAACTTGTGCATGTGATCAAGGTGTTGTTCCTCATTCTGGGATCTGGCTATCATATCATCCACATATACCTCTATCTCATTGTGAATCATATCGTGAAATAAAGCCACCAAAACACGCTGATATGTTGCCCTGGCGTTCTTCAAACCAAATGGCATCACCTTATAACAAAAGGTGCCCCATTGTGTAACAAATGTAGTCTTCTCCATATCTTCTGGTGCCATCTTAATCTGATTGTAACCAGAGAAACCATCCATGAAAGAGAACACCTTATGCTGAGCAGTGTTGTCTACCAAAACATCAATATGTGGAAGTGGAAAGTCATCTTTAGGACTGGCCTTGTTTAAATCCCTGTAATCTACACACATGCGTACCTTACCATCCTTCTTAGGTACTGGTACCACATTTGCAACCCATTGAGGATAAGAAGTCACAGCTAAGAACCCTGCATCAAATTGTTTCATTACCTCTGCTTTAATCTTTTTTGACATTTTAGGACGCATGCGACGAACCTTTTGCTTCTTTGGACGACAATCTTCTTTTACCGGTAAACGGTGAACCACAATGTATGTATCCAACCCTGGCATATCTTCATAAGACCAAGCAAAGATTTCCACATAGTCACGTAACATCTGGATTAGTCTGTTCTTAACACCATCCTCTAATTCAACCTGTATCTTTACCTCTTTCTTGTTTTCTTCAGTTCCCAGATTCACAACTTTGATTGGCTCTTCATGTGGTTGTATAGCTTTCTCTTCTTGTTGTAACAACCTAGCAAGCTCTACAGGTACTTCACAATCTTCCTCCTTTCCATCTTCAGCTTGATAGATCGGATTCTCGAAATTATAATTGGCAATAGTAGAACTGTTATCAACAGGATCCAGAGTGGATGAGGATCTTCATTTTAGTGATGTGGGTGTGTGTAAGAACACATAGCTGATAAAACAGAAATAAAAAAGAAAAGAAAGACAAGGAGCACAATATTTACGAAAACGAAATGTTCATTGATTTTTATTGAATGAAGTATGCAAATGAAATGACATCCCGAAACAAGCATACCATTGTGCCCCGGGCAAGACACAAGGCTTAAAAGGTTTTATTGTTCGAAATTACAAACTTAAAACAAAACATAGTAATAGTATTTACTCCTGACTAAAGGAGATAGGAATAATGTCTTCAGCTTTCCAATTGTTGAGCCCATCACCCACGGTAGGAAAGATCCAATCATCCAGGTTGTAGACTTCATTATGGTCACCCACGGCATTGATTTCATCTCTTATGACCCATTGATTAGTGATACGAACATCATGAGCACGACGAACAGTCCTCTGAGATTCTGCAGTGAAACCCAAACCAAACTTGTCAGACTTGTAAGGGATGTTGGGAAGCTGACCCCAAATAGCAGAACCACCTTTTGGAACCACAGCCTTAGCATCTTTGAGGGAGGCCATTGCAGGAGGTATTCTAGTAACCATATGAGCTCTTTCAGAAGCAGGGATAGACTGAGGAATAGGAGCAGAGCAAGGAACAACTTCAAATGTTTGACACGGAGTTTCAACCATTTCACCCTCCATTTCTACATATTTGAAAGTATTCACATGGCTAACCATGTACTCCTCTTCACCGTAGACAGTGACAATTTTGTTTTTCACTGGATATTTCAACTTCTGATGCAAAGTGGAAGTCACAGCACCTGCCCCATGGATCCAGGGGCGCCCAAGCAAACAAGAATACGCAGGACGAATATCCATCACATAGAAAGTAGAGTTGAAGACTTGAGAGTCTACTTTGATCGGGAGGTCTACTTCTCCATGTACCACTCTTCTTGAACCATCAAAGGCCCTTACCACTACATCACTTGGTCTTAACACAACATCTTCAGGACTGAGCTTGCCCAGAACGTCTTTAGGGAGCACATTTAATGAAGAACCATTGTCCACCAGTACATGAGACAAAGTAGTGCCCCTACATTCAATGGAGATATGTAGAGCTCTATTATGATTTCTCTTGGCAGGAGTCAGATCAGCATCAGAAAAACCCAGACCATTATCATTAGTCAGATGTGCAACACAATTCTCAAATTGATCAACAAAAATTTCATTTGGCACATGAGCAGTTTTTAAGAACTTGATTAAGGCTTTAGCATGAGCCTCAGAACATAGCAACAAAGATAACATGGAGATTTTGGAGGGAGTATGCCCCAATTGGTCAACAATATCATAATCACTTTTGCGAATGATCTTCAGTACTTCTTCCATCTGTTTAGAAAGATTTTCAGTAGTCGGTGCCTCAGCTTGCACAGGTTCAATCACAGGACCTTTGCCCCGGGCATCAGTACTTGGCCCAGAATTGGAGGTATGAGTTGGAGTAACTGCACTTTTAGAGGTATCTTGAGGGGAGAAGATTCTTCCACTTCTGGTGACTTTACTAGATCCAACAATATTGTCCACATCAACATCAGTAACTGGTGCATCAGTCAAAGACTCTTGTTTGACGCCATGGATATAAACATCAGAACCATAATTCCAGGGTATAGCTTTATCAGAAGTATAAGGAACAGGGCCAGGCGTGGTAATGATCATGAGAGCCACTCTAGCTTCAGCAACAGTCTTCACAGGGCCTTCAGCAGTAATCCTGACAGGACCTTTAGAGGTGATCCTGACAGGACCTTTGGAGGTAATCTTTACTGGTATTTTATCAACCATAGTTATATCTTCAAGCTTCGTGCTTCGAGTCAGATGTTCACACATACTTTCCACAGAAGGAGTCCTCTCAAACAATATAGTGTAATTGTCCATGAGGCGTTGAATACCATCCTTCAACTTCCAGCAACTATCCGGTTTATAGGCACAGTAAAAGCAGTCTTCGTTGCAGCCTGGAAAGAACCCAGCCTGCACCAGCTTCCTCTTGATAATGGATAGAGGAGTGGTTACATCTGCTACTGAGGAAACATAGGAAACCTCATCAACAATATTAACAGTCTTCTCATGATTGGGAATAGGAGCAGTGATCACATTTGGGGTCCCAGGAGGGTCAAATTCAATTTTCCCAGCTTCGATCATGTCTTGAATCTTGTTTTTCAACACCCAACAATTGTTGGTGTCATGTCTCGGACTATTAGAATGATGTGCACATCTTGCATTAGGATTGTACCGAGGAGAGGATGTATTAGGATTCTGAGGAGGATCCCTTAATGTAATTAGCTCCCCTTTCAACATGTGTTGCAAGGCCTGGGCCAGTGACATGTTGATCTTGGTGAACTGTCTTATAGGCTTCTGTTAATTGTTTAGTTGTTGATTTGGTGTTGTAGGGGCAGGATTGGAGATGTGAACTTCTCCCACTGATTGGTGACTCCTGTTACGACTATGTTGACCATACACAGCATTAGACTCCTTCTTTCCACTAGGGGGCTTCTTAGCAGTGCTTGATGAAGAGGAACCCACCTGTATCTTACCACTTCTTATACCACTTTCCACACGTTCTCCCGTCATTATCAGCACAGTGAAACCAGATGATGAGCTTCCAATGAGGTGACTATAAAAAGGACCATTCAGTGTACTTATAAACATATCCACCAGCTCCCTGTCAGTCAGAGGAGGTTGAACTCTACCAGCCAGGTCTCTCCATTTATGGGCATACTCTTTGAAACTCTCCTTAGCACCCATAGACATGCTTTGGAGTTGCATGCGAGTTGGTGCTAAATCAGCATTATATTGGTATTGCTATAGAAGGCCTCAACAAGATCATTCCAATCACAAATATTAACACTTTCAAGTTGATAATACCATTCCAATTGAGCTCCAGATAAACTCTCTTGGAATAAATGAATCCACAGTTTCTTGTCAGAGTATGTGGTTGAATCCTCCGGACATAGGATCTCAAGTGTAGTTTAGGACATGAAACACCATCATACACCACAAAAATAGGAACCTTGAATCCAATAGGTATAACCACTCCAGAAACTAAACTTAAATCTTCAAAATCAAGCCCAGAAGACTTTTCTAGTTCCATACCGTTCATTCGGTCTACAAATATCTTGTACTTCTCTTCACTAGCAGGATCATGGTAATAGTTTGCCTCAGAATCAGAATCTTCCACAGTATCATGGAGACTACCTCTTTCTTTCTCAGAATTCTCAGACTCAGAATCCTCAACCTCTTCATTTGTCTTGACAGGACCTCTGAACCTTCTACCCAGGTTGATTAGGCCCCCTGATTTTCTAGTCTTCTTCTTCTTCTTAGCCAGCAGTGTCTTCAGCTCATCTTGTCCCTTGGACAAGTTCAGGATCAGTTCTTGAAATTGTGCATTCTGAGCCTGGAGATCCTTAACAGTTTGTTCGAGAGCAATTTCTGCTGAAATAAACAGCGAGAAGATAAGATACCTGTTCATAAGAAACCTGTGATGCAATGATATGGTATGTAAATGCATATGCAATGTTTTCAAGGACCGTAGGATTTAAATTTGTTTAAACAACCAGAAAGTAAACTTTTATTAGTAAGTAATAAACTTGTTTGCCCCTTGGGCTTACAACAAAATGAAATAAATACAAAGATGGGGTTTTAAGTCTCCCATGGACGTTTCCTCTTTGTGTTGAGGTATGTGTTGAGATTCCGCTCCTCATGAAGTTGTTTTGTCAGCTCCAGGATTCTTTCTTGACTAGCTTTGAAATGAGTCTCAAAAGTATCCCTTTGTTCCTTCAACTGGATCCAGGACTTCTGTAACTCTTCCATGTCAGTGGGCATGTCTGGATGAAGGATGATATAAGGAGTATCTCCTTCAGCAACAGGCTCCATGGTAACTGGCAGGATAGCAGGATATGGCATCATAAGAGTCTGAGCACGTGCTCGTACCCATCTGAGATAAGGTTCCATAGGAATGGAGTACTTTGGTTCTAGAGTCTTGTTTTCAACCTTGTTCACTTTACCCCAAGCTCGTATAAACCTTTGCCGGTAACCTTGCAGATCGTTGTTGTAGTCGAACACAATACCCTGAATAAGCATGTCATGAGGACCATTACTCCGAGCATAACCAAACTGACGTAGAGCTAAAGAAGGGTTGTAAGTAATGCCCCCTCTCATGCCAAGGAGTGGCACATTAGGGAACTCCCCATAACGGTCAATTATAATAACATTATCCATAGATTGAGAGCACCAACGAATATCTGAATGAGAAAGTGACATAATCCTCTTAGACCACCTGAACCCTTGCTCATTCTTCATCACTGATCGAGGAAGGTGAGAAATAAACCACCTAGACAATAGAGGTATGCAGCACATCAGAGTTCCTCGTGATTTCATAGTACGGGTATGGAGAGAATGTAAGATGTCTCCAAGTAATGTAGGCACTGGATTGCGAGTCAGAAATATGTTGATGGCGTGTACGTCTATGAACTGGTCTGGATTAGGGAACAACACTAGGCCACATATTAGTAATGCCAAGATCTCCTCAAAAGCATCATAACTCATAGCCTTCAGGAACGCTTGATCTTTCTCCATCAATACTTTAGCAAGGATACCCTTAACTCCACTTCTCGTTTCTAGGACAATGTCTGATTTCTTCAAATGTAAGGATGCAGCAATGACTTCAGGCTTATGCTCTTTTTCTAAGCCTGTGAAGAGTCTCTGATCAAGGATAGGTATACCCAATAGTTTGGAGAATTCTTCCATTGTAGGAACCAGCTGATAATCGGGGAATGTGAAACAGTGATGTTTAGAGTCAAAGAACTGAAATAGGACACTCATCACGTCTTCATCAAATCCTGAGGTAACCAAGTTAAGTAGGTGACCATGCTTCTTGATGAACTGGGAGTTTTCAGAAACTTTAGAGACCAATTCTTTAAGCTTAGGAGGTATTCCTACAAAGTTGACCCGGATAGTATTCCTACGAGCAGAAGCCATGACCTGCAACAAAGAACAAAGATAAATCCTTTGGTCCTTGAAATGGTTAGTGAAAATGCTATGCTTATGATGCATGATGATGTTATGCTCAATCAAAAACATGTGGCACACACAAACAAGTCACACAATATCCCTAGGTTTGAAGGCTT
Source organism: Lathyrus aphaca (assembly GCA_963966055.1). Lineage (NCBI taxonomy): Eukaryota > Viridiplantae > Streptophyta > Magnoliopsida > Fabales > Fabaceae > Lathyrus > Lathyrus aphaca. The sequence continues at coordinate 288,888,562 of OZ014524.1, forward strand.
GTATGAGGTTTAAAGGTAAGTACCCTCCCTTACAGTTTAGATGGTTCATCTTGTCCTACAAAAGTAACCAGGTTCTAAGGGATCTCAATATCACTGATCCTTCCCAAGGGTGGTTGTTAAGTAGGCAACTTACTTGCCAACCAAAACCCTCTAAGTTTAGGATCTCAATGAGTGTAGTATCGAGTATCAACCAACTTTAGATTTCTCCAAAGTCGGTTATCTCAATACTTTCTAAAGGCCAAGATGGGATAACTAGGGTTCTAAAAGTTAGTTAGTGTACTGACAACATATGGCAGCCCCATATTATCCTTAACTTACTTAAGGAACATAAGCACCAACCAAGAAGTCACACTAACTATGGCCACCAGATCAACCATATCGGTATACGCCGTACAGTTTCCTTGGTCTATTGCCATTTACCTAAGGTACACTAGATCCGGGTTAGGATCTTTCACACATAAAGCCCAACAGATAAATATAAAGCAAACAAAGCAAACAATTTAAGTGATCTAATTCCTAAGGGTACCCTTCTTTAATATTATCCCCAGCAGAGTCGCTAGTTCTGTAACACGGTGGAAGAACTGACTTTCTATAAATGTTGCGGATAGCAAGAGTCGCCACCGAATTTTATTTTATCCATAAGGAAAGGACATAAAAGAACAGGAAATACCTATTTTAAAAGACTTGAGTTCGGGGGGTAGGTTATACAAAGGGAAGGTGTTAGCACCCTTTATATCCATGGTTATCCATGGGCTCTTAGTTACTTAGCTCACTTTGTTTGTTTGCAAGAGTGTAGTGTGTGATTAGAAAAAATTTCTTTAAGTACTTGGTAATGACCCTCGTATGGGTGTATACAAAGCCTAGTTTAGAAATTGTGAGGTATAAAAGTAAGTTTGAAAAGTTTGAGCAAGTAACTATGAGGTACCTACCCTAGATTAAGTCTTTCGTGTTCTCGTATGTTCTTTCAATGGTAAGACTATCCCTATTATTAAGGAATAGAAATTCATTACCTTGAATGTGTTAAGGGACAAGCGTAGGGTCATCGTATGGTCATAGAAAGCAACAAGTAAGGGTGTCTTTAGCAATTCGTAGGGACTTATCATCTTTTATTCGAAGGGACAAGATCATTATCGTAGGCAACCTCGAAGGGACTTGATCTTTAAAACTGTAGGGACTTGATGATATTTATGAAGGGACTTTGCTTAAGACACCCCATATTTGAGGGACTTGACCATATTTTAGGCAACCAAGAGGGGTAACTTAGGAAGTGCATGATGGCGATCAAAGATCGACTTACGTGTGTGAGTGTTCATGTTCAAGTATTTATCTTATTTAAATTAATTTTCTAAGTTATTTTAATCACATATAGGTTATACACACCCTAAGATTACTAACCATACATAAAATAATTACAAAAATAAAGCAAAAATAAACCTATTACATGGCTTTAGCAATTACATAATAATAAAATAATAATGATAAATATAATAATAAGGATAATAAATAAACAATAACCACATATTAGTAATAATAAAATAAAAATAAGGGTTAGAATAATAAATAAAGGAAATAAGAATTTAGCAAAAAAAATAATATTAGAAAAGTTTTTAGAAGCTAATTAAGAAAATCAGTTTAATAATAATAAACAAATAACAAATTATTTACATATTAATAAAAATTAATAATATAATTAGGATTTAGAAAAAATTAGGTTAATTTTTAGGGTTAGGATAGAAATTAGGGTTGACAAAAAATTAGGGTTAATATTTAAGAAAATTAGGGTTTTTTTAATGATAATTATACATTATCAATTTATTTACAAAAATAATATAATAACTATATATAAACATATTATAAAATAAATACAAGTAATTTACATTTAAGAAAATAAATATGAATTTTAGAAAATATTAAGTTTTATGAATATATTATTGATTATTAAGAAAGTTTTGTTTTTTTATAAGAATTTAAATAAGTTAAATAATATAAATAAACAAATAAATAAGAAAAATTGAAAAAAAATAACAAAATACCTGGGGCTGGGATTCGAACCCAGGACCATCACAACAACAACAAGCATTCCAACCACTAAGCCACATGGGGCACGTACAACAAACAACCATCACTAATTATTATAAAATAAAACAAATTTCCCAGTTGGATTTCCGCGCCAAACTTTATCTTCCTCATTTGAATTACCTGCGAAAATTCATACAATATTTCCTGCGAAATTTCCTGCAGGCAAACCAAACCAGAAGAACCTATGTTTCTGGAACACCATTCAAATCATAATAATAATGAAAATTCATAACCCAGATTAATTACCCAATGTTCATACGTCATAACCATGTTTTTAGAATTCATTTATATTAGGTATTTCGTAAAACCCCAACTTGAGATTATGGATGTAAAGCTTGATGAGGCCGAATGGGTACGTGCTCGATATAATCAGTTGTGTCTAATTGAGGAAAAGAGATTAGCAGCTATATGTCATGGTCAGCTTTATCATAGGAGAATGAAGCGAGCATTCGACCAATGAGTACGTATTCGAGAGTATCAAGTGGGTGAGCTTGTACTCAATAGGATCATTCCTCCAGGATCAGATCACAGGGGCAAATGAACCCCAAACTAAGAAGGCCCATTCATAGTAAAGAAAGTTTTCTCAGGTGGATCACTAATGCTCACTACTAAACATGGAGAAGACTTCCAGTCCCCTGTTAACTCGGACGCATTTAAAAAATACTTCGCATAAAAAGACCCGCTGGACACAAAAACAGAATTAAAGTCCAGCCAAGAAAAGGGCATTCCGGCGAGCTAAAAACATAATAAAAAGCTCTGGCAAAAGTTAGGGAAAATAATAAAAAAATGTACACCCGATGAGCTGAAAAGCCACATTGGACGGCTCAGGCAAAAAAGGGTATCCCAGTGGATTGAAAACAAAAAAGGGCGATCCACGCAAAACAAGGGAATAAGCGAACAACTACGATCCGGGAAATCTGAATCAAACCATCATTTCGTACAGTTTGACTATATCAAAAGGATACGAATTTGTCCCCTCATCTTCTTCGGAAGGCAAAGGCAATGACAGAAAGTCTTGAAGACGTGTTGGTCATAGCAGGAAGGAAACTCATTGGAATGCCGTGAACATTTCCATTAGGATAGTTTCTTTTCTCAATTTTATGGTAGCTACCTCTTTCCAGGTGGTTGCTTCCTGATGTAAAACTTTGCCCATTTCGAGGCCCCTCAATAAATGAATATTCAGTCAAAAACTGTGTTGTGTTTGTTTACTTTGTTTGCAAAAATGTCCTGAATTTCTTGGCAGAAAAGAACATTGCATATGAAACATGTTGCTTTTCTAAAAAAAATGACATTGCATGGAAACATTTAAAACCATCTTTGAGTGTCGGGTGACAATAGATGAGCAGATCATACTATGCAAGTCCCCGGGGCACACGTGTGTATACTGTTGTTGCAGGTTTTGCAGGGTGGTGTCATATATCCCCAAGCAGAGAATGTTCCCCCAGCTGAGTCAGATCAGATGGAATAGATCCCCAAGAAAATTACCTCTCCACAAGTGAAGTATTCCCAGCAGGCAGCTGAAGGCCTTGCATTTCCCCACAGAGGTCAGAATGTCAGAATTCGTTACCCAGTAGGGGTTATTTAACCAAGCATCTTCCCCAGCCGAGTTTGAAGATTGTCATTTCCCCACAGAGTGGCACGTTTGGAGTTTTCCATCATTGAAATATTCCTCAGAGAAGTCGCCAATTTATTTTTGGCTAATGTGAGGACACAGACAGTTATTCCTCCCCCTAACCAGAGTTAAATGTCAAAGCCTCTTGACCGGGTTCTCCCCTGCAGGGTTGTGATTCTTGTTTCTAATCAAGAATTTGTTATGCACCCCCAACACTTGTCTGTGTTTGATAGTTTCTTTTTCTCGTATGCACTCCCCAACACTCGTCGGTGTTTGATAGTTGTTTTTGCTCGTATGCACGCCCCATCACTCGTCTGTGTTTGGTATTTGCTTGTTGCTCATCTGCATTCTCCAGCGCTCGTATGTGTTTCTTATCTGTTTGAAGCTTGTTTGTATTGTTTGGATACTCATCTATATCATCCCTCACACTCGTTTGTGTTGGCTTATACCATATGTGTCGATTTGTTAATCACCTTGGTACTCGTCTGTATTGCTACTCCAAATGCTCGTCTGTGTTGGATTTCTGGTATTCGTATATATCAGTGGCTGATATTCGTATGTATCATCGCCTAAAGCACTCGTCTGTGTTTCTTAGATCATCGTCTGATATTCGTTTGTATCATTGACTTATGGAACTCGTCTGTGTTCTCTTGATGATCATCCAATACTCGTTTGTGTTGAAGAGGTTTGAAGTCCTGACAGTGGGATTAAACGTCAAAAATGGTTACCGGTCCTGGCGTAATAGGTTATCCGAAGGAGTTCGTCTGTCTCAGACACCATTTATCTACGCAAGATTTGTGAAGAGGGTTCGTCCATTCCTAATATCGCACCTGACGTAACAGGTTATCTGAAGAAGACTTGTTTGTCTTAGACCATATATCTACGGAGGATATATGAAGAGGGTTCGTCTATCCTGATTATGCAAGTCTATCCCACGGACTTAAGTGCGTCTGGTCCTGGCGTAATGGGTTATCCGAAGGAGGTTCGTCTGTCTCAAGCCATATATTTTGCAAAATGTATGAAGAGGAATCGTATGTCCAGTTCCTGGCCTAACAGGTTTACTTGAAGAGGACTCGTATGTCTAGTTCCTGGCGTAACAAGGTTACTTGAAGAAGACGCGTTTGTCCATTTTTTATTATCCAGCGTAACAGTTCAATTTGGGAGAAGCTCGTCTGTTTTGCCATCACTTCAGTTATCCAGAGTGTTATTTGGTTGGGTTTATTTCCCATTGTCTGCATTCTCCAGCAGAGTGCAAATTTCAGGTTTTCTTGGTATTCAACCACAGTTTATCTTGAACAGTCAATAGCTCGTGCTATCGTCCTTTTCAGATTAACAGTTGCTTGAATAGGGGCACTTTGCAAATCAAATTATCACACCCTATGCCTTAACCAATGAATGTTATGCTCCATTTTTCGATGCTTTGAATGCAATGCAATGTATGAAAATGATATGCTAGATGCCATGAAAATGAGAGGGCCAATTTTGGGGTGTTAAATATGCATCAACATACATTCACATGCCTCAACATACATACAAAAGGAAATAGCTATGGCCCCTAGCACAATTGTTCTCCCAAGCCAATGAGAGAACCTAAGCTAAAACTAATAACGATATAAGCTTATCCAAGCAAGATCTCCAAGGTTGTCCTCCTTTGATCTTATATTCTTTCTTTTCTTCATAACATTACATTACATTATAGAATACTTGTTTTACATATGAGGGAGTGAGATGATAAGAGAAGTTAAATCAAGAGATTAAAAGAGAGGCACGACACGCAGGTCGTATTTTAAAATCCCAAAATGAAATAAAAGAAAACTAAGGCCATAACTGATCACCACAAGAGAATAATAACAAACACATTTTATTATTATTATTAATTTAAATCATGTTAATTAATTAAATTAAATTAAATTTCGGAAAATGATCACACTATGCAGAGTAGTCGGGGTCATTTTCCCATCAACACTTGATACTTTCCTTAATCGCAACCCTAAATGATCACACTACGCAGAGTAGTCGGGGTCATTTTTTGCATCAACACTTGATACTTTCCTTAATCGCAACCCTAATTGGAGACCTCATTTGACAACACAACCCTTGTGTCGTCATGAACCCTAATGCAACAATTTGATACCATCAAGAAACCATGATCAAAGATTTAATATGATTGGTTGAAATGTCATTGCTTCACCATACAAACGTCGGATTTTGAAGCAAATGAACATGGATCGCTCTAAGGAATGACAATCATTACGTGATTTGAATGGATGGAATACAAACAATATATCCAATATACAATATATGCATCAGAGCTATTTATATCACATATAAAATTTGATCGATCATATTTTTGTAAATGAAGGACGATCGATATATCGTTGCTTCACCATACTAATGTCGGATTCCAAAGTATATTCAATATCGATCATCCTAATCATACACAACCTGATGCTAAAATTTAATTGCTTGATTTTACTTTAATTTCTTAGGTGTTTTAATTTAATTAAAACGGGAAATACAAGAAATAGACAATTATCAGATGCATGGTTTCGTAAGTGGCTCTGATACCACTGAAATCAAATTTCCCTTTAGTCATCCTTACGAATAATCATGATCATTAATAGAATGGTTACCTTTTGTGGAGATGAAACCTTTGATTCTGAATCGAAGGAGTGATCATGAGCGATATACGATGAACAACGCCTCTACTTAGTCCACACGAACATATTCCTTCAATCTCAGTGATAACTGCTACGATTGAAGACTTTGAGTGAGAGAGAAGAAAATACGGTTAGGGTTTCACAACCGAATTTTCATCAAGCATAAATGCTTCTGCACAAGAGTTCTATTTATAAAACCACTTATGTGGGTTGCAAGCTAAAAAACCCAACTTAAGTGCGCCATATAATAATAATATTATATTATTATAATAACTATTATTATTACTATAATAAACATATTTTATTATTATTATTATTATTATTATTATTATATTTTTTATAACTATTATAAAATAATAATAATATTAACTATTATTATATTATTTGATGTTCCATATGTCACTTAAGTACATCGTACCTTACGGTGTTCCTTATTTATTCTATCTCTCTCATTAATTTGTCCTTATGTGTGCCCTATAGATTCTCGCGACATTGACAATTATATTAAATCACACATTTTAAATAATAAATAGTGAGCGGTATCTAGCAACACATCACTGCTACCCAAGTCAAAAAAATGTCATGTAATCTCATGAAACCTTTTTTCTATGATAATGTTTGTGTGTACAATTACCCTTTTCCCTTATGTCTATATTGAACACAAAACATGTATTGTGTCATCCTTCTCCAGTTCAATATTGGGCCCTTAGACATTTATTATGCTATGCAGGATGTGCAAATTTTATCTAGGTCACTCATGTCCCTAAGCATGCTTTGTGAAATACCCATCAACTGTCTTTATGATCCTCCTGTTACGGACAATGTTTGATCAACAATAAAGTTCTTAACTCTATATCTAAGGTCCATAGTCGTTTCATGTCGAAGGGTGGTATACACCACTATCACGATGAGAGTAACTTATGACACTTTGCATAACATTTATGTAGTACTCTCATAACGGGTTAATCAATTATAAATATTACTCCTAATATTCATACCTATGTTAATACTTGATAACTCCTTATTTGTGATCCATGAGATGTGATCATCAGTCTATCTATATAATAGTTTTAATGTTTTACGGTTATCCCATTTCACAGTAAAGCTCGAATACGAATACTTTAAGAATAATGTCCTTATGTTTAATGAAATATCTTGATTAAGTCACACTTATATTTCATTAAATGAACTCGCTATTCTATGGACTTTATTATTTTGGAAAAACAAACATAATAAAGAAATGCCTTTTATTATTAATAAATAATTCGATACAAGTACCAGAAGTATTGGCCTTTAGGGATTACACCAATAAACTTCACATTCTTCCCCTAAATCAAACTTTATTTTATGTTGATATTGATGTTGTTAATATTTTTTTGTTATTGTTGTGTTGTTGTAGTTGTTTTTTAGGAATAATTTTTCAATGTTATTGTTGTACCCCAAAATCCCCCCCCCCACAATACAGACAATATCTCAAAGACTTCTAAATGATCATAAGGTTCTCAAGACTCCCAATTAATCAAGAAGTGTGGAAGTTTCCTCAGACAATGCCTCCTCCTAAGCCAACTGTCCAAAACTAGGGTTTTGTGTTTCTTCAGGTTAAAATGATTTTCAAGACCTCAAGTGAGCTTCATAACATCCCACATGTATTCAAGAATCCCCATGTCAAGTTTCAAGGCTTTCCCAATAAGTTTGCCCAGTTAAATGATCAGATGTGCAAAAATCAGTCAAAGTAGTTAAAAAGTCAAATAGAGGTCAACTGTGGTCAAATCAAAGTCAAACTTCAAGATTTTTTTGCAACATCAAGTTTATGAAGTAAATTTCATAATTTGATCAAGGGTTGATCATGATTCATCAAGGAAATTTCAGATCATCAAGAATCAGGAGTTTCTAAATTAGGGTTTTCTTAAGGAAAGTCAACTAAACTTTGACCAGCCATAACTTTCACATGCTTCATCAAAAATTTTCCATCTGAAGCTCATTTTGAAGGAAATTGAATTCTCTACAACTTTGTGTCTCACAAGCCAAGCCTAAAAATGCTTCATTTAGAAGGTATGAGCCAAAACATTACAGGTCATTTCAAAAGACAACAAAAAGTCAACATCTTCCAAAGGGCATAATTTGGAAATGGTAAAGGATATGGACATGAGACCAAAGAGGTTGGTTATAGGACTCTTTAAGCTTTCCAAAATGTTTAAGAACACCTTTATAGCCTTAAAATTGATGGGTTTATGCCTTTGCAAAATTGGGAAATTTTTTAGGGGTATATTGAGCAAATGAGGTCTTAAAACCAAATTTTTCCAAATGGACTTGCAATTTTATAATCCAATCCTTACAATGACATCATGCACGACCCAATGGCAAGAATTTCTGATTTTTATTATTTATTTACTATTTATTTGGATTTTATTTATTAAAATTCAACTTAAATATAAATTAAATATGAAAAATCAAATAATGGTCAAGATATTTGATTGAAAATCATTGAAGACATATTTAGAATTATTGGAAATCAGTTAAAAATAGATTGAACCTAAAATAGCAAGTTTTCATATGATTTTTGAACTTTTATGGTGATTGGAAACTTCATGATCAAGTTACCCAAAAGCCCATTGTAACACCCCAAATTTTCCCTCTTCTTTTTTAAGCATCATATCATATCATATTCATCATGAACATATCATATTCTTGGCATCTTAGCATGGAAAGATGAGGCATAACATTCTCATGACCTAGCATTAGGCATATGATCATCTGTGGAGGTTTTTGAAGCAATCATAAGCTATGACAATGGGCCCAATGGATTTGTTCAAGTCCTATGATGGATCTATATTGCATTCACAAGTTCAAGATCATTCACAAAAGCTCAGAAGGTTGGAAGATCATCAGAGAATTCAAGCTAGGGCAAAGCTCCTACACAATGATCCCAAATTAGGGTTTGAGTTTCAAGCATGAAAACCTTGTGACTTTGGCCATTTCATTTGGGAAAAGTCTCTCATATGTTAAGAGGATCCTAGGGATTAAATTTGGTGAGAAAATTCCTTGTGGAAGTCAAGTATTTCTTCAGTTGCTTGTAAATGAAGAAATTGGTCAACTGTGCCTTATAAAAGTCAACTGTGAGATTTCAAAGGGTACAACCCCATTTTTTTAGCCAAGGGATGTTATTATAACATTAGAAGAGGTTTGGCAAGATCAAGGATCAAGAATCATGAGGTTTTGAGGTGTTTTGCAAAATTGGCATAAGGTGGGTCATGGAAAATGCCATTTATAGTAAGTTTTTGCCCTAATTTTCAAGTAAGCATAACTTGGTGAAAACAACTTCAAATGAACCAAAGTCAAACATGAAAGTTGAATATTAAGGCCTCCCATTTTCAAAAAGTACAAGAGAATTTTCACAGTCCTTATGGTTAGAGAGTTAAGGCCCTCGAAAATTGGTGTAAAACTAGGGCATGACTTGAAATTCCAAGCTTCCACAAATGCAAAAAGTCTTGAAACTTATTCTTAAGTTGTTTTATGGGCCAAGTATGATCACAAACCTACAAAGCATTGCATAAGAAGATATTTTCTCCAAAAATGTCACCAATTTCGTGCATGAGAAGAAACACACCACATAAGAGGCAAAATTGCAAAATCATCAAAAAAAAAGCATGATACACTTATGATCAAAGGTCAGGATTGATTTAAAACAACTCAAAGGGTGGATTGAGGTCAGAATGCTCACTTGAAAGAGGGTTTGAACTTGTGGATGAGGAAGTCACATTTTTCATGCAAATTGGCCAATACACCTCAATCACACTCTCCATGCCACTCTTGGTGCAAAAACCCTAGTCAGGTGTGAATGCTAAGCATATAAAAGAAAACCATGCCCTAAATTCGGGTGGAGGCTCTTCCATTTTTCAGATCTACACTTTCTTGCTCAATTGCATTTCCCTTCTAAACTTTTTCCTCAAGCATTCTCTTCACAATCTATTCACATATTCTTCATCCTTGAGCTCTAAGGATCACATTGCACACACTCTTTCAAGTTGAGAGTGAAGAATCATACAAGTGCCATTCAAGAGTAAGAGCTTTCGGATTTCAAGATCCAGCTTCTCCCAAGCTCCATCTTGCATTTATTTTGCAAGAGGAGGTCAAAGTGCGTGGATCTGCAGCTGTAGGAGCATTTTCTTGGAGTTTTAGAGCATCTGCAAGTCTCAGGTAAGCTCAAAATCCTTGGATCTGGAAATGAAAATAAATGTGTGCATTGTGATCTATTAGTTGTGCTGATGATTCTGTGCATTTTAGATTTGAAAATGGTGCATTATTGAGTTTTGTATGTTGATTTAAAGTTTCATGGTGAAACCTGTTTCTCTTCGATCCAACATGCTCATTGTTCCTTTGTGAATTTCATGGCCATTTTTGGACTCAGCGTACCTTGTTTATTCAATCTGGACAGTTTGATCCATTTTTATTAAGTTTTGTTCATGGTTTGCTTTTTCCGGTGCCGGAGCCCTAGCTCCGGTCTCTGGATTCTGGGAATTGAGTGTTTAGGGTTTGAGGGAGGAAGATGACTCCTGAGCCTTTGGATCTTTCATCTTGACGCACCATATCACGCCACCTCATTAATGAAGGACCCTCCTGGTCACGTGTTTTTCTTTTTATAATTTGAATCTGAATTAATCCAAATGTCACGCACCTCACAACAATTGTCTTGTTCTCTCACCTGGACAATTCATTGTGTTGACCTAAGTTAAATGAGCTGACTAATCATGTCTCTCCATTTGATCCATTGGCCCACGTTTTTTCCTGAATATTTGAATATCCACCATATATGCTGTGAGCTGCACTGAGAATTGGGTGGGCTTGTGTTGCTATTCACCCCCCCCCCCCCCCCGTGTTGAGCCCAATTTATTTGAACTGGAAATACTTTCTATTCATACCCCCTGGCCATTTCAGTTTTATTTCTTTTTCTTTTTATTCCATTTTAATATCAGTTTGGTTTTTTAATTTTTAAAAATAGTTTTAGCTTATTAAAAATTCTAAAACAATTCATGAATGTTATTTTTAGTTTTCTTTAATTTTTGACATTTTTATTTTCCGTTTATTTTATTTTGACACGTGGAAATTAATTGTTCACTTTAATTAATTCATTTTAATTCATTTTTAAGCATGCTAACTTGTCTATTTTCTATACTGATCCTCATTTTGAATTTTTGGTTGGTTCTTTTTGCTATGGATCCATAATAGAGTTTATTTTGTGTGTGATTTTTGTTCTGATTTTTAGAAGCTTGTTCAATTGACTTTGGTCCTTGACTTGTGAGTGAAGCTTTTTAACCCTAGTTAATGTTTGTATCCTCATTTGACTTGTATAGCTTCTGAATTTTTTCCTCTCCTTTTGGCATGTTGTTATATCATGATTGAAGATCTCTGGTCCAAAGTTGTGGAATTTTTGGGTGCATACTTGATTTGATTTGAATTTTTGTTCTTGACTTGTCCCATTTTGTTTCTTTTTGATCATAAGTCCTCTCCTTAGCTTAGAAGGGCACTTGTGCAAACTTCTTCATCTTGTTTAGAGTCTTTTTAGGACATTGATACCTCTCTGATCTTGGGTTGGGGTTTGTGTTTTGGAAATCTTGTAATTTGTTTGCCTTTGGAGTTCTTCCATTCTTATGAACATCCACCTCACTTCCTTTGCTTATTTCTTCCCATAATGTGATTGCTTGACCATATGCTTCTCTTCTCTTCATCTCTCTTGCTTCTTAAGCATTTTTCTAACTTGATTAGGGTTCTAATCTTGTGCCTTGAGGTTGTGTTTTGTTTACTTTGCTTTGTATCTTATCAAGTTTGCTTTGCTTTGCTATGTGATTCATGTTGCCTCATGTTGATTGGTGTGTTTCTTTTCTCATTCTTGTGACTTGTATTTGCATTGAACATTTATGTGTATGACTTCACTTCTGTTTGTATGATGTTGGTATGGCCTTATGTTCATTTGGTATTGCTTTTATACTTGTGTTACTAACCTTTTCAGGGGCTTAGGTAAGTGAGAGGTGTGGATGTGATTCCCACATCTCCAATATCTCTTCTCTTCTTATCATTATTTGTTCTAACCTTGTGATTGTTGGGCTTAGGTCTTTCTTCCTCTTCTCCTCCTCTTCTTCTTCTTCTTATCTTTCCTTCTTCATTAGGATAGAATTCAAACCTCACTAACCTAGGTTCATCCATGCATGATAACACCTAGGATCCATTAGTCCCCCATTAGACTTTTGCCTTTATGATCCTTTTGGTTTCTTTTCTCTTCTCATCTCAAAACTCTAAAGAAGACACCTAATAAAGTTTGAAGTGATACCTTGAGCAATAGCCTTATCCTATGAGACACTTGTAGTCTTCCCATCTTGGGATAGTACAAGCATGTCTTGTGATGCACAAGTTTGATTAGGATATCATCTTCACCAAGAAAATCATTAAAAAAACACTTCTTCATTGTAAAATACCCAAAAATACTTAATAAGTTAATGAGTTAGTGAGCCTAAGCCCTAATCTCTGGGTTCAAGTTTTGGGGATCTTCTCCTTACTTGAGTGTGCTTGTTCTATTATTCCATCTTGGAATGTAGTGACAAGTGCACATTCCATGGAAAAGAGCTTGAGTTCACTTCCTTGTGACACACTCATAAAAAGCTTCTAAAAAACACAAACAAATAATAAGCGTTTTTCCTTCGGGAATTCTTTTCTCATCTCCTTCGCTCCGTCCGCGAACTTGCTCCTACTTGTCATTTTGCAAGACGGTAACGCACTCATCGTCCGAGCTTGCAACACCTGAGCATTGACATAGGCAGTTCAAGCCTTAATTCACAAGCAATCTTGTCTACCCCTAGTTAGGGGAACTACGGCGACTCTGATCCTCATTGTCTAGATGAGGTACGTAGGCAGCGGGGTAGGGCCCGTTCGAGCACAATCTTTATTTTCTCTATATTTTTCCCTTTCATTTATTTTTCAGTTCCCTTTTATTTTCTTTTTATCCAGTTCAGTTTATTTTCTTTGTAGCAGCTTTCATTTTTTCACCCTTTGAAACAGATTTCTTTGCAAGCGTGGATCCCGTCGGGTACGGCAGACGATCTTGGGTGCTAATACCTTCCCAGGTCGTAACCGACTCCCGAACTCAGTCTCTTTGGTTCGCAGGACTCGTGTCCTTCCTCTTCTTTCTTCTTGTTTGTGCAGCATTACCATTCCCGTTCTTTCGGGATACAAATGTCTGGCTGGCGACTCTACCTCTTTTTTGTGCCACTTTTGCATTTATACCAGGATGGAAATCCGGGGAGCGACAGCTGGCGACTTCACTGGGGACTTCCTAACCAGGGTATATCTGGTTCTCCTGTGAGTCTCTCCTAGCGCTTGTTTGTTTTTGTTCCTTTGGGTGTTGATTGCTTGTTGTTGTGTGTTGTATTTTATTGTTGTTTATTTATAGTCTCATTTACAGCTTTATTTACAGTTTTCAGTATTTATTTTCTGCATCATATTATAACTGGACTGGATCTTCTGTTTGGTGGGTTTGGATGATACTATTTCTGTGAGATGAGCTCATTACCACGGCTCGAGTGCACCTTAGGACTTAGAGTGGTTCCACTTTGGCCTCATGAGATCTTGTCATGGAGGTAGTAGTGAGTGCCACGCCCAGATTTGCGACCGTCTTGGAAATGTTTTGATTTGGGGATCTTCCTCTCTCATTTCATAACCTTGACAGTTATGTGCAGCTGGGGACCGATCATTGAGAACCTGGTGGAAACATCCCTCTCTAGTGATGACAGTGGCAGACCACATTTTGTGGCAAACCCATTTGCATCCGAGGGCCCACCTGGGACTTACATAGGATGACCTTGTTTTCCCGGACTCAGTTGAGGCCTCCCTGCGTAGTATATAATGCCAAACTGATTCCCTGATCTGGTCATGTGCCATTTCTCGGAAATGGTGAAAGTATTATTGTTATTCGGCTTTGAGAGTCCGTGATGTTTGACCCGGAGCATACCAGTGATATTTGAAGGGGTTTACAGGTTTTCAGGAACCCTTGGCTTCTACATACCCTCATTATCAGTGGTCCTTGTTAAGATTTTGGTCGTATGGTTCTGGTGTTCTGGTTCTCTTGGTACTATGGTTCTGAGAATTTCTATCAGAGAGTTGTGACTCAGAGGATTTTGGTTTGCAGTTATTCAGAGGGTCCTTGTGTTCAGTGCCCAGTATCCAGATGGTTCCAGACTGATCATATGCCTGCATTGCATTTGCATTTGCATCATTCTTGCATTAACTGTGTATGTTTCCATTTTTCAGGTTATTATTCATAGTCAGCTCCCAGTTCTGGTAAATCTTATCTCCAGATGGCAGAAGTCAGAAAAATTACAAGGAAAAAGAATGTTCACTATACTTTTCTTCAACCTGAAGTTAGAAGTGTTCAGAAATTAGCAGGTTTGAAGAATGACCAAGTCTTGGGAAATTTCAGAAAAAGATATGGCCAGATATTGAAGTTTGTGGACAAACCCACTGCAGACCAGAAGGACAGTTTGCATACCTTGCTTCATTTTTATGATCCCCTGCTGTGGTGCTTTGTGTTTCCAGACTACATCTTGGCTCCTACCTTGGAGGAGATTTCCAGCATTTTGGGCATTCCATTCAGAGAAACCTTGCCTTTCTATGGGTCTGAGGTGGTGCTTAAGGAAGAGGACATAGCCAAAGTTTGTCGTTTACCAGCTGCCACAGTCAAGAAGGCTCTGAAGGATAGTGAAGGAAAAGGACTCCCTTGGAGAGTGCTCATACCAGAGGCTGAGGAATATGCTAAAGAGGGTAAATGGGGGGATTTTGGTGCTTTGTTGGCTTTGATGGTGTATGGGTCTAGCTTGTTCCCAGGGGAGAAGGAATTTGTAAGCTTGGAAGTGGTCTCTATCTTTGCTAAAGGCAATCCTGTGCCAACTCTGTTGGGAGATTTCTACTACAACGTTCATTACCAGAATGAGAAAGGTAGAGGTGGACTGGTGGGCTGTTGTGCTTCATTGTTTGCTAAGTGGTTTGCCAGACAATTGCCAAAATCAGGTGCTTTCAAGGAAATGAGGGATGAGTGGAGATGGTCTAGAAGGTTGATGGGGCTAACTGCTGAGGATATAGCCTGGGGATATGACAGAGATCTGCTGGGAAAAGAGTTGCTGGTCAATTGTGGAAGATTTGCTGGAGTGCCTTTGCTAGGAAGGAAGGGTGTGATCAGTTATCATCCAACATTAGCCAGGAAGCAATTTGGTTATCCTTTGAGAGATCCTCCAAATATGGAAGAGTTTTTTGAGTCTTTGTATTTTCCTGTGGAGGGAAAAAAGGAGATAGTTCTACAAGCATCTCAGGCTTGGGCTCACAGAGTGAGGAAGGGTAAGAAAGACTTTGGAAGAGTAGATCCCAAGACGTATCCTCCTTTTGCTACATGGTTGCAAAAACATGTAGAAAAAGTACTCATGCCCTTCTCAGTAGAAGCTCCACTTTATCCCAAAGAAGTGTCAAGCCAAAGTACTGTCTCCCTGGAAGAATATAAGAAATTGGAAGCTCAAATGCATGAAGTTCGAGTGGAGAATTCTGAAATGGTTAGCCTATATCATCTTGCCAACCGGGCCAAAAATGAAACAGAGGGAAGGCTGCAGAAGATGCAAGCCTCCTTGGAAGCTAAAGAGAAAGACTTTGCTGGAACGGAAGCTCACTTTCAAAGGTTGGGTCTGATGGAAGCAAAAAGAGAAGCGGAACGCAAAAAGACTCTGAAGACTCTCAAGGAAGCTCGCCAGTCTATTGTTTGGTTGCAAGGCCAAAGGGAGGAAGAGAAAAAGAAGTTTAAATAAAAAGAAGAGTTTTTCGAGGTGCAAATGGCCTTCAAGAAGGAAGAGGTGAAGCAAGTCCACAACATACGAAGGGAGAAGACTCAGCAGCTGGAACAAAGCCAGTTAGCCTAGGAGGAGGCACGAAAGGAGATTGAAGAGCTCAAGCTGAGAGCAGGTGTGAAGAAGAACAGAGCAGAGGTGGCTACAGAAGAACCTGGGTTTCTAGTTTAGTTTGTTTATTTATTCAGACTATCTACAGATTTGTTGTAGGAGTCTTGTTTTAATCTTTTGTCTTTTGTAATGACTTGTAACACTTCGGGGAATATTTTTGTTGGTACTCTAACTATTGGCCGGCAGTGGGTTGTCCATGATATATACAGTGTTAACATGCAAATTATCATTTCTAATTATGCAAGGCTTGTTTGTCTGATACTCCTAATATCTGAACACTCTTCAAAGAGAAAGTCTGAAAGTTAATACTCAAAATGGTTGTCTGGAGCAAATACCAGAACTGGGGCATGCAAATGCTTGAAACTTGGAAACATGAGCAGTTACATTGCATGCATATGACGTGTTTGTTTGTTTTGCAGGTAGTGCTTCAGTTTCTAATGTCTTTTCTGTTTCAGGCACTATAGCTCCCAGGAAAGTTCGAGAACAGCCAGTCATACACAGATATCCTACAAGAGTCAACAGAGAAAGAGTCATGGATCAAATGCAGGCTGATTTAGCTGACTTGAGACTGAGGATGGACAATTTTATGACCCTTATGGAAGGAATGGGTCAGAATCAGGAACGTCTGCGTGAGTTGGTTGAAAATAGTCAAGCCAGGAACAACGGTACTGCTGATGGAGGTAATCGTAACGGTGGGGGCGCCCGTCAAGTTGAAATCCCTGTGGCACAACCAGGGGTTACCATAATCAATGATGGACTGAACAATGTACAGATGGACGGTCAAGATGAACAATTTACGTTGCTGGACGAAACTGAAGGCCAGGGGGCTGAAATGAACAGAAAATTTGAAGAGATGACAGAACAAATCAGGGCTATTCAATCTCAGAACTCCTTGGGGTTCGACATTACTGACTTGGGCTTGGTTCCAGGGGTTAGAATCCCTTACAAGTTCAAGGTCCCAACTTTCGAGAAGTACAATGGCACAGTGTGTCCAAAGACTCACCTTCAGTCCTTTGTGGGAAGGATTGCTGCCCACACTGATGATGAAAAGCTATGGATGTACTATTTCCAGGACAGCCTGGTTGGGGCCTCCTTGGAATGGTATATGAAGCTAAGTAGAGTCAATATTAAGAGCTGGAAGGACCTGGCAGAGGCTTTCGTGAAGCAATACCAGTATAATTTGGACATGGCTCCAAATCGCACTCAACTGCAAAACATGTCTCAAACTGCTAAGGAGGGGTTTAAAGAGTATGCGCAAAGGTGGCATCAGCTCGCTGCCAGAGTGCAACCACCATTGCTGGAGAATGAGATGGTTGATATGTTCATGGGGACATTGCAAGGGGTGTTTATCGAAAGATTGGCGTCTTGTTCGGCTACCAAATTCAATGATATAGTAATTGCTGGAGAGAGGGTCGAGACTTTGTTAAATATGGGAAAGATTCAGGATACCAGTGCGAGAAGCTCAAGTGGAGTAAGAAAAGCTTTCAGTGGACCTCTGAGAAGAAGGGAAGGTGAAACTAATGTTGTGTTTGGTCGAGGACGGGGCCGAGGATATAGAAGATCATATGAGCAAGTGGCAGCTGTCACAATCCCTTCCAGTCCTATGCGGCAGGTACAGCCTCAACAACAACAACAACAGCAGCCACAACGTAACAACTATCAATAAAGACCTTATCAGCCAAGACAAGCTCATCCGGCTAATAGGGTGCTTGAAGCAATTCCCATGACATACACTGCATTGCTGCAGAGATTGCTGGACCTGAATTTGATACAACTGAGGACTTTGGCACCACCACTACCTGGAGAGCTTCCAATGGGGTACGATGCCAATGCTAGATGCGCTTTCCATTCAGGGGCACCCGGGCACTCAACTGAGAAGTGCAGGGCGCTACAGCACAAAGTTCAAGATTTGATCGACTCCAAGGCGATTAACTTTGCACCACCGCCAAATGTTACTTCAAACCCTATTCCGAATCATGGAGGGGCTAGAATAAATGCTGTTGAGGGTGGTGAGAAGTTAAGTTTGATTCTGAGTATAGAAGAAGTGAAGACTCCGCTGTTGGTAGTGAAGGAGAGGCTGCTAAAAGGACAAGTGTTTCCGGGATGCAGTTCTGATTGTGAAAAGTGTGTGAATTCAGTGAATGATTGTGAAGACCTGAAGATGGGGTTGCAGAATCTGATTGATGAAGGTTCATTGCAGTTTGATAAAGTTGATCATGAAGTTGATGATGTGTCCACTATAACCATCTTTTATGATCCAGCTAAGAAGCCTGCTAGAAGAGAACCTGTGACCATTTATGCTCCTGAAGTCAGTCCTGTGACTATCACTGTGCCTGGGCCTGTTCCTTATACAGATGATAAAGCCATCCCATGGAATTACGGCTCATATGTGTACGTGGAAGGACAGAAAGTGGAGAGTAAGTCAGTAACTATTGACCCGACTGTAGTGAACATCGGAGGGGTTGGAGGTTTTACGAGAAGTGGTCGTCTATTTGCTCCCCCAGTTTTGAGAGGAGATCCTGAGGCTAAAGCTTCGGCAAAGGCTAAAGGAAAGCAAACAGCGACTGAAGAAACGACAACTCCTGCTGCTGGACAGGGTACCTTTGAGAAGAAGGTGGAGGAATTTATGCGAATAATAAAAAAGAGTGATTATAAGGTGGTCGAACAGTTGAACCAGACGCCATCCAAAATATATATTTTGTCTTTGCTGATGTGTTCTCCCGCACATAGAGAAGCCTTGTTGAAAGTGTTGCAGATGGCCTACGTTCCTCAAGAAATAACTGTTAATCAACTGGAAGCTGTAATGGGCAGTGTGAATGCAAGCCACGGGCTGGGCTTTACAGATAGGGACCTCACGTCAGAAGGCTGTAACCATAACAAAGCACTGCATATTACTATGGAGTGTAAGGGTGTTGTTTTGTCGCATGTCCTGGTTGACACAGGCTCTTCTCTTAATGTACTTCCGAAGAAAGCATTAATGAAGCTCAATGTTGATGGTATCGTCTTAAGACCCAGTGATTTGAGAGTCAAAGCTTTTGATGGGTCCAGAAGGTCAGTGTTTGGAGAAGTTGAGTTACTTGTGAAAATAGGGTCTCAAGTATTCAAAAGCACCTTCTACGTCATGGACATTCAGCCCGCGTACAATTGCTTGTTGGGACGTCCATGGATTCACGCTGCCGGAGCTGTAACTTCCACCCTGCATCAAAAGCTCAAATACGTGGTTGATGGCCAAGTAATCATTGTGTGCGGAGAGGAAGACATCTTTGTGAGCCACTTATCAACTTTCAAATATGTAGAGATGGACGGAGAGATCCACGAAACACTGTGTCAGGACTTCGAAGTGGTTAATGTCAGCATATTGACTCCTGTGGAGAAAAGCAATGAGAAAGAAGGTACCTCCATTCACTCCTACAAGCAGGCGAAGGAAGTGGTTCAGTCAGGAAGTGCCCAGGGCTAGGGCAAATTGCTGGAATTAGAGAAGAAAGATGACAAGTTTGGTTTGGGTTATCATCCTGGTGGGTCTAATTGGTCTTCAAGTGGTAAAGCTATTACTTTTACATTGGGATGCTCGACCGCAACCATATCTGTATGACAAGCCAAGAAAAGGGAGATAATGATGGTGACTGGGACAACTGGATTCATCCGTGTGCACCCGGAGAGGAGCTGAAGAACTGGTCTGCTGAAGACATCGTCCAAGTTAGCTGGCAACCAGAGTAATTTATTTGTTTCCTTTTCTTATCATGCTGCATTGTCAAATCCTGCACTCTGCCTAAGGTGCTAGGATCCATTGTACACCATGTTTGTTATGCATTTATTTTACCATGAAATAAAGGACATTTTCAGACAAATTGTGTTCTCTTTCTTTCGTTTTGAATTTTTTACAAAATAAAAAAATGGCAATGTGTTTTTCCTTTTTGTTTTTGTGTTTGCGTCTCTTTTGAAAAATAAACAGATTCTGAAATGAGCACATCGTCTGTGTAGTGTTTATCATCCGGATTCTATTGATAACGTTCTTGCTATGACCACGCATGACTTTGACAATCCTATCTACCAAGCTGATGAAGGGGTTGAGGAAGACTGTGAACTCCCTGAAGAATTGGTCACACTGTTGAAACAAGAGGAGCGAGTTATTCAGCCTCATCAGGAAGAAATTGAGATCATCAACATCGGCAATGAAGATGTGAAGAAAGAGATCAAGATTGGGGCCAGTCTGCAGGCCAAAGTAAAGAAAGAGTTGATTGGTATGTTGTGTGAGTATGTGGATATCTTCGCCTGGTCGTATCAAGATATGTCAGGGTTGGATACCGACATCGTTGTGCATAAGCTACCATTGAGAGAAGACTGTCCTCCTGTGAAACAGAAATTGAGAAGAACGCGTCCTGACATGGCGATGAAGATTAAGGAGGAAGTTCAGAAGTAATGGGATGTCGGATTCCTTGCCGTAACTAGTTACCCACCTTGGGTAGCTAACATTGTACCTGTACCAAAAAAGGACGGCAAGGTCCGGATGTGCGTTGATTACCGGGATCTAAATAGAGAGATCCCAAAAGATGACTTTCCTTTACCTCACATTGATGTGTTGGTAGATAACACTGCTCAATTTTCGGTATTTTCCTTCATGGATGGCTTCTCCGGATATAATCAGATCAAGATGGCACCGGAAGACATGGAGAAAACAACGTCATTACCCCGTTGGGTACATTCTGCTACATGGTCATGCCCTTTGGTTTGAAGAACGCCGGGGCAACTTACCAGCGGGCTATGGTCACATTGTTCCACGACATGATACACAAGGAGATAGAGTGTTATGTGAAAGACAGATTGCTAAGTCCCGAGACGAAGAAGAGCATCTGGTCAATCTCAAGAAGCTGTTTGACAGACTGATAAAGTATAAGCTGAGGTTGAACCCAAACAAGTGCACTTTCGGAGTGCGTTTCGGGAAATTGCTGGGTTTCATTGTTAGTCAGAAAGGAATCGAGGTAGATCCTGCAAAAGTAAAAGCAATACAAGATATGCCTGCACCGAAAACAGAAAAAGAAGTGTGCGGGTTTTTAGGGAGGTTGAACTACATTTCACGGTTCATATCTCATCTAACTGCCACGTATGAACCAATATTCAAATTGCTAAGAAAAGAGCAAACGGTCAGGTGGAATGAGGACTGCCAAAGGGCCTTTGATAAGATAAAACAATATTTGCAGGAGCCTCCGATTCTAATGCCTCCAGTTCCAGGACGACCGCTTATCATGTAGTTGACTGTGCTAGAAGGGTCAATAGGGTGTGTTCTAGGCCAACATGATGAGTCTGGTCGAAAAGAGTACGTTATTTATTACCTTAGCAAAAAGTTTACCAACTGTGAATCCCGTTACTCACTGCTCGAGAAAACTTGTTGCGCTTTGGTATGGGCTGCTCGCCGACTGAGACAGTACATGTTGAATCATACCACATTACTAATTTCCAAAATGGATCATGTCAAGTATATCTTTGAGAAACCAGCGTTAACCGGAAGGGTTGCTAGGTGGCAAATGATCTTAACAAAGTATGACATACAATATACTTCTCAGAAAGCCATCAAAGGAAGTGTATTGTCCGATTATCTTGCACAACAACCTCTTGAAGATGATTATCAGCCAATGAAGTTTGATTTCCCTGATGAGGACATCATGTACCTCAAAGCAAACGATTGCGAGGAACCACTTCCGGAGGAGGGTCCAGACCCTGAATCCAAATGGAAGTTGATGTTTGATGGGGCAGTCAATATCGATGGACGTGGAGTTGGTGTTGTTCTCATTACTCCTGAAGGTGTTCACTTTCGCTTCGCTGCCAGAATTACTTTTGGCTGCACCAACAATGAAGCGGAATAAGAGGCCTTCATAATGGGAATAAAGGAGGCTATTAATCTTCGGATTAAGACCCTCGATATATTCGGAGATTCAGCCCTCGTCATTAACCAGGTTACCGGCAAGTGGTATACGCATCAAGAACATCTAATTCCTTACAGGGATTATGCCAGAAAACTATTGACGTTCTTCACAACGGTTAAGCTCCAGTACATACCACATGATGAGAATCAATTTGCTGACGCATTGGCTACTCTTTATTCGTCTATCAAAGTCCTGTGTTGGAACTATGTGCCCAGAATTGACATTTCTAGGCTTGATGTACCAGCTCATGCTTTTTCTGTGGACGCAGTGTCTGATGAGAAACCTTGGTACTTTGATATCAAGCTCTTCCTGGAAAAGCAAGAATACCCAGCTGGGGCATCATCCAATGACAAGAAGACCTTAAGGCGACTTGTTGCTTGCTTCTTCTTGAATACAGACGGGGTTTTGTAAAAGAGAAACTTTGACATGGTCTTGCTCAGATGCGTGGATAGACACGAAGCAAGCCTGTTAATGCAGGAAGTCCATGAGGGATCTTTCGATACTCATACAGGAGGGCATGCTATGGCTAAGAAGTTGTTGAGATCGGGGTATTATTGGATGACAATGGATGCAGACTGTTGTTCATACGCCCGTAAGTGCCACAAGTGCCAGATTTATGCAGACAAAATGCATGTTCCTCCTAGCCCGCTCAATGTCATGTCATCTCCTTGGCCCTTTTCTATGTGGGGCATTGACATGATCGGGAAGATAGAGCCTACTGCTTCAAATGGTCATCGCTTCATCCTGGTTGCGATCGATTACTTCACTAAGTGGTTTGAAGCAGCGTCTTATGCCAATGTCACTCGTCAAGTGGTAGCCAGATTTTTGGAAAGGGACATCATTTGCAGATATGGAGTGCCCGAAAGAATCATTACTGACAATGGTTCTAACTTGAACAATAAGATGATGGCAGAGTTGTGTCGAGACTTCAAGATCCAGCATCACAATTCTTCTCCTTACCGACCAAAGATAAATGGTGCAATAGAGGCGGCAAACAAGAATATCAAGAAGATTATGCAAAAAATGGTTGTCACTTACAAAGATTGGCATGAGATGTTACCATTTACGCTGCATGGGTACCGAACGTCAGTCAGGACGTCAACTGGGGCAACTCCCTTCTCATTGGTATATGGTATGGAGGCAGTCTTGCCTGTTGAAGTAGAGATTCCTTCATTACGTGTGATGATGGAAGTGAAGCTTGATGAGGCTGAATGGGTACATGTTCGATATAGTCAGCTGTGTCTAATTGAGGAAAAAAGATTAACGGCTATCTGTCATGGTCAGCTTTATCAGAGGAGAATGAAGTGAGCATTCGACCAACGAGTATGTACTCGGGAGTATCAAATGGGGGAGATTGTGCTCAAGAGGATCGTTCCTCCAGGTTCAGATCACAGGGGCAAGTGGACCCCAAACTACGAAGGACCATTTATAGTGAAGAAAGTTTTCTCAGGAGGAGCACTGATGCTCACCACTATGGATGGAGAAGATTTCCAATCCACTGTTAACTCGGACGCAGTTAAAAAATACTTCGCATAAAAAGACCCGTTGGACACAAAAACAGAATTAAAGTCCAGGCAAGAAAAGGGCATCCCGGCGAGCTAAAAACAGAATAAAAAGCTCGGGAAAAAGTTAGGGAAAACAAATAAAAAAATGTACACCCACTGAGTTGAAAAGCCACATCGGACAGCTCAGGCAAAAAAGGGTATCCTGGTGGATTGAAAACCAGAAAGGGCGATCCACGCAAAACAAGGGAATAAGCGAACAAATGCGATCCGAGTAATCTGAACCAAATCATCATTTCATACAGCTTGAAAATATCAGAAGGATAGGAATCAGTCCCCTCGTTTTCTCAAAAAGCAAAGGCAAGAATGGAGAGTTTTGAAGACATGCTGGTCATAGCAAGAAGGAAACTCATTGGGATGTCGTGCCCATTGCCATTAGGATAGTTTATTTTCTCAATTTTACGGTAGCTACCTCTTTTCAGGTGGTTGCCTCCTGATGTAAAAACCTTGCCTATTCAGAAGCCTTTCAATTAAAAAGAATATTCAGTCAAAAAGCTGTGTTGTGTTTATTTTTGTTTGCAAAATGTCCTGAATTTTTGGCAAAAATATCATTGCATTTAAAACATAGTGATAATCGGAAAAAAGGAAAAATGACAATGCAGGGAAACATTTGAAATCCTCTTTGAGTGTCGGGTGACGATGGATGAATATATCATACCATGCAAGTCCCCGGGGCACATATATGTTTCTTGTTGTTGCAGGTTTTGCAGGATGGCGTCACATTCTCCCAAGCAGCATTTTCCCCAGCTAGGGTCATGGCAGGTGGGATCCCTAAGCAGTTTATCTTCCCCAGTGGAGTATGCCCAGCAAGAAGTGGAAGGCCCTTTTCCCCACAGAGTTTATCTGTCAAAGCTCTTTTCACAAACAAAGGATATTTGAGGAAGCATCTCCCCAGCCGTGTTGGAAGATCGTCATTTCCCCTGCACTCATTTGTGTTCATACTTTATTGCTGCTCGTCTGCATCTCTCAACACTCGTCTATGTTATCACTTTGGTATTGCTCGTTTGCTTTCCCCAGCAGTTACCCATGGTTGTATTTGCTATTGCTCGTCTGCACTTTCCCAACACTCATCTGTGTTTGGTATTTGTGGTTGCTCGGCTGCATTCTCCAGCATTCGTTTGTGTCTATTATTTGTTTGAAGCTCGTCTACACTGTTTGGATACTCGTCTGTATCATCCCTCACACTCGTCTGTGTTAGTTTATATCCATATGTGTTGATTTGACAATTACCTTGGTACTCGTCTGTATTGCTACTCCAAATGCTCGTTTGTGTTTGAACTTCTGGTATTCGTCTATACCAGTGGCTGATATTCGTCTGTATCATCGCCTGAAGCGCTCGTCTGTGTTTCTTAGATCATCGTCTGATACTCGTTTGTATCATTGATTTATGGCACTCGTCTGTGTTTCTCTTGATGATCATCTAATACTCGTCTGTATTGAAGGGGTTTGAAATCTTGACTGTGGGAATAAATGTCAAAATGGTCACCGGTCCTGGCGTAACAGGTTTATCCAAAGGAGGCTCGTCTGTCTCAAGTACCACTTATTAAAGTTGCACCTGGCGTAACAGGTTTGCTCGAAGAAGGCTCGTCTGTCTTAAACCATATATCCACGGATAATATATGAAGAGGGTTCGTCTACCTTGATTATGCATGTCTATCCCACAGACTTAAGTGCATCACCGGTCCTGGCGTAACATGTATATCCGAAGGATATTCGTCTGTCTCAAGTTGTATTTTTTGCAAAGTATGTGAGGACTCGTATGTCCAGTTCCTGGCGTAACAGGATTGTTCAAAGAAGACTCGTCTGTCAATGTATTCTGATTCCGAATATTAGTTTCAACTTGGAAGAAGCTCGTCTGCTTTCTCTCTACTTCAGTCACCAAAGTGTCATTTGGTTGGGTTTATTTCCCAGTTTCTGCATTCTTCGACAGAGTGCAAATTTATGGTCTTCTTGGTATTCAACCACAGTTTATCTTGAACGGTCGATAGCTCGTGCTACCGTCCTTTTCAGATTAATAGTTGTTGAATAGGGGCAGCTGTAACACCCCAATTTTGCCCTCTTCTTTTTTAAGCATCATATCATATCATATTCATCATGAACATATCATATTCTTGGCATCTTAGCATGGAAAGATGAGGCATAACATTCCCATGACCTAGCATTAGGCATATGATCATCTGTGGAGGTTTTTGAAGCAATCATAAGCTATGACAAGGGGCCCAATGGATTTGTTCAAGTCCTATGAGGGATCTATATTGCATTCACAAGTTCAAGATCATTCACAAAAGCTCAGAAGGTTGGAAGATCATCAGAGAATTCAAGTTAGGGCAAAGTTTCTACACAATGATCCCAAATTAGGGTTTGAGTTTCAAGCATGAAAACCTTGTGATTTTGGCCATTTCATTTGGGAAAAATCTCTCATATGTTAAGAGGATCCTAGGGATGAAATTTGGTGAGAAAATTCCTTGTGGGAAGTCAAGTATTTCTTCAGTTGCTTGTAAATGAAGAAATTGGTCAACTGTGCCTTATAAAAGTCAACTATGAGATTTCAAAGGGTCCAACCCCATTTTTCTAGCAAAGGGATGTTCTTATAAAATTAGAAGAGGTTTGGCAAGATCAAGGATCAAGAATCATGAGGTTTTGAGGTGTTTTGCAAAATTGGCATAAGGTGGGTCATGGAAAATGCCATTTTTAGTAAGTTTTTGCCCTAATTTTCAAGTAAGCATAACTTGGTGAAAAAAGCTTCAAATGAACCAAAGTCAAACATGAAATTTGAAGATTAAGGCCTCCCATTTTCAAAAAGTACAAGAGCATTTTCACAGCCCTTATGGTTAGAGAGTTAAGGCCCTCGAAAATTGGTGTAAAACTAGGGCATGACTTGAAATTCCAAGCTTTCACAAATGCAAAAAGTATTGAAACTTATTCTTAAGTTGTTTTATGGGCCAAGTATGATCAAAAACCTAAAAAGCATTGCATAAGAAGATATTTGCTCCAAAAATGTCACCAATTTCGTGCATGAGAAGAAACACACCACATAAGAGGCAAAATTGCAAAATCATCAAAAAAGCATGATACACTTATGATCAAAGGTCAGGATTGATTTAAAACAACTCAAAGGGTGGATTGAGGTCATAATGCTCACTTGAAAGAGGGTTAGCACGTGTGGATGAGGAAGTCATACTTTTCATGCAAATTTACCAATACACCTCAATCACACTCTCCATGCCACTCTTGGTGCAAAAACCCTAGTCAGGTGTGAATGCTAAGCATATAAAAGAAAACAATGCCCTAAATTCGGGTGGAGGCTCTTCCATTTTTCAGATCTACACTTTCTTGCTCAATTGCATTTCCCTTCTAAACTTTTTCCTCAAGCATTCTCTTCACAATCTATTCACATATTCTTCATCCTTGAGCTCTAAGGATCACATTGCACACACTCTTTCAAGTTGAGAGTGAAGAATCATACAAGTGCCATTCAAGAGTAAGAGCTTTCGGATTTCAAGATCCAGCTTCTCCCAAGCTTCACCTTGCATTTATTTTGCAAGAGGAGGTCAAAGTGCGTGGATCTGCAGCTGTAGGAGCATTTTCTTGGAGTTTTAGAGCATCTGCAAGTCTCAGGTAAGCTCAAAATCCTTGGATCTGGAAATGAAAATAAATGTGTGCATTGTGATCTACTAGTTGTCCTGATGATTCTGTGCATTTTAGATTTTAAAATGGTGCATTATTGAGTTTTGTATGTTAACTTAAAGTTTCATGGTGAAACCTGTTTCTCTTCGATCCAGCTTGCTCATTGTTCCTTTGTGAATTTTATGGCCATTTTTGGACTCAGCGTACCTTGTTTATTCAATCTGGACAGTTTGATCCATTTTTATTAAGTTTTGTTCATGGTTTGCTTTTTCCGGTGCCGGAGCCCTAGCTCTGGTCACCGGATTCTAGGAATTGAGTGTTTAGGGTTTGAGGGAGGAAGATGACTCCTGAGCCTTTGGATCTTTCATCTTGACGCACCATATCACGCCACCTCATTAATGAAGGACCCTCCTGGTCACGTGTTTTTCTTTTTATAATTTGAATCTGAATTAATCCAAATGTCACGCACCTCACAACAATTATCTTGTTCTCTCACCTGGACCAATCATTGTGTTGACCTAAGTTAAATGAGCTGACTAATCATGTCTCTCCATTTGATCCATTGGCCCACGTTTTTTCCTAAATATTTGAATATCCACCATATGTGTTGTGAGCTGCACTGAGAATTGGGTGGGCTTGTGTTGCTATTCACCCCCCCTGTGTTGAGCCCAATTTATTTGAACTGGAAATTCTTTCTATTCATACCCCCTGGCCATTTCAGTTTTATTTCTTTTTCTTTTTATTCCATTTTAATATCAGTTTGGTTTTATAATTTTTAAAAATAGTTCTAGGTTATTAAAAATTCTAAAAAAATTCATGAATGTTATTTTTAGTTTTCTTTAATTTTTGACATTTTTATTTTCCGTTTATTTTATTTTGACACGTGGAAATTAATTGTTCACTTTAATTAATTCATTTTAATTCATTTTTAAGCATGCTAACTTGTCCATTTTCTATACTGATCCTCATTTTGAATTTTTGGTTGGTTCGTTTTGCTCTGGATCCATAATAGAGTGTATTTTGTGTGTGATTTTTGTTTTGATTTTTAGAAGCTTTTTCAATTGACTTTGGTCCTTGACTTGTGAGTGAAGCTTCTTAACCCTAGTTCATGTTTGTATCCTCATTTGACTTGTATAGCTTCTGAATGTTTTCCTCTCCTTTTGGCATGTTGTTATATCATGATTGAAGATCTCTGGTCCAAAGTTGTGGAATTTTTGGGTGCATACTTTATTTGATTTGAATTTTTGTTCTTGACTTGTCCCATTTTGTTTCTTTTTTATCATAAGTCCTCTCCTTAGCTTAGAAGGGCACTTGTTCCAACTTCTTCATCTTGTTTAGAGTCTTTTTAGGACATTGATACCTCTCTGATCTTGGGTTGGGGTTTGTGTTTTGGAAATCTTGTAATTTGTTTGCCTTTGGAGTTTTTCCATTCGTATGAACATCCACCTCACTTCCTTTGCTTCTTTCTTCCCATAATGTGATTGTTTGACCATATGCTTCTCTTCTCTTCATCTCTCTTGCTTCTTAAGCATTTTTCTAACTTGATTAGGGTTCTGATCTTGTGCCTTGAGGTTATGTTTTGTTTACTTTGCTTTGTATCTTATCAAGTTTGCTTTGCTTTGCTATGTGATTCATGTTGCCTCATGTTGATTGGTGTGTTTCTTTTCTCATTCTTGTGACTTGTATTTGCATTTAACATTTATGTGTATGACTTCACTTCTATTTGTATGATGTTCGTATGGCCTTATGTTCATTTGGTATTGCTTTTATACTTGTGTTACTAACCTTTTCAGGGGCTTAGGTAAGTGAGAGGTGTGGAATAATAGACTTTTGGGAAGAATAAGTCCCTACGAATTGCTAAAGACATCCCTTAAGTTGCCTTCATTGACCATACGATGACCCTACGTTTGTTCCTTAACACATCCAAGGTAATGACTACCTATTCCTTAATAATAGGGATAGTCTTACCATTGAAAGAACATACGAGAACATGAAAGACTTAATCTAGGGTAGGTACCTCTTAGTTGCTTGCTCACATTTCAAAATACTTTTTACACCTCACTTTCAAAACATTTTCAAACAAGGCTTTGTATACATCCATATGAGGATCATTACAAAGTACTTAGAAAATTTCTAATCACACACTACACTCTTCAAAAAAAATTTAAGTGAGCTAAGTAACTAAGAGCCCATGGATAACCATGGATATAAAGGGTGCTAACACCCTCCCTTTATATAACATACCCCCTGAACTCAAGTCTTTTAAATAGGTTTTTCCTGTTCTTTTATGTCCTTTCTTTATGGATAAAATAAAAGTCGGTGGCGACTCTTGCTATCCGCAACATGACTAAAAGTCAGTTCTCCCACCGTGTTACAGTTATCGTTAAGACAAACATTCAATGATTTATTGCTTGACTCAGTTGACAACATTGAAAAACATATTCCTAATAATTCTTATAAGATAATTCATCTCAAAAGTAAAATGGTCAATGGTAAGAAGTTGTATATGATATTTTGTACCGTTCACCATTTCTTTCTCTATAATAGAAGTTATCTATTTCCTTGGCTGGGCTTAAAATCGAGGAGAAAAGTCCATTTGGTACACACTTTCATTCCCAACAACTAATGTTTTATGTTTTTATTTATTTTAAAATGGAACCCTTATTTTATTATATTTATTTATTGACATCTAAATTATTTATTCCCTCGGTTCTAAATTAAAACCAAGATGTAAACTAATGACGCCTTTATTTTAGAAAATCATTATGTTAGCTCTTGTTCACTTTTACTTTTATCCTAAACATTTTGAGCCTTAGAGAACATAGTAGCTTCTTTATCTTCTCCAATAAACCAAAACAAACTCCATCATCCAAGACGAATGAAGTAAACAAAGGAGGAAGGAAACTCGAAGCCCATACCAACTCATTTCTTTGATTCTCCACTACTAAAAAATATACGTTCAGTGACACAATATTACAATGGCCATTTTTCTACCATAGTCATATCACATTTTTTACACGGATGCTTTTTTTATTTTATAAAGAAAGTTTTCATCATGGTTCCTTAAAACAAATGTGGTCATAGAGTTCCAATGACAAGCTTCGAGTCCCATCATATTTTTTTTTCCTTTTTCTTCAATAAAAATAAGTGTGTCCCTTCACATTTATTGTTATTTAAAAATTAAAAGTATAACAAATACGGTTGTTTCGTTCAACTGTGGTTATATTCCATATTTCACCATGGTTAAAGCTTGTAACCGTTGTGAAATTATTTCCACAAAATTAAAACATAATAGGTAATTCATTATGTTCATAACATGCAAGGGTACCCTAGCGAACGAGACGACAACGATAGCAAAACCTTCAATATCTTCATTCATTTCTAGAAACGAATATCTTTTTTGGAAAGGAAATTGTCATCCTTTTCGAATTACAGTACGTTACCATTCTCCCTCTCTGAGACTTTTGAATATTTATGTTCTACGTAAGGATTATTTACCATTATCCCTCTTTAAAGCTTCTAAATGTTAATATGCTTTAGGTTTTGATGTTGGATATGTTTATGTTTTATTCAGACATTGTGACGCTTCTGAATATGTTTATGTTTTGGTGTTGCTATGTTCATGTTTTATTCAGACATTGTCATATGCATATAATCACATTAGGACGTTGTATGTGTAGCATTACGTAGCCATTCACATTATTCTGTTGATATAAATTTCAGACTTTGTTATGGAACATAGTTGGATGAAAGTCGATATATTAGGTTCAGTGTATGAGAAAGAAGTTCTTGAATTCCTTGAATTTTTCAAGAAAATGTTCCCAACAATAATGATATATTTTATTGTCCTTGTGTTGTTTGTAGGAATAACAGAAAACAAACAAACAAAGAAATATTACATCACCTATGTTGTGATGAAATATGTCAAAATTATACAACATGGACGTGACACAGAGAAGTGGATAATAATCAAAATGCAACGTCACAAATGGATGAGGAAAATGATGATCGACTAGAAGATATGATTCGTATTGGAGAATCGTCTTATATGAAAGACCATGTTTATGATACTTTATGTATCGACAAAGATGTGTCTTTATATAAGGGGTACACCAATTTTACATGATTGTCTGCTTTGTTAAAATTGTTTAATCTGAAGGCAAAAGATGGGTGATCGAAAAAAAGTTTCACAAATTTGCTTGATTTGTTGAAACAAATGCTACCAGAAGATAACAATTTACTGGGTCGTTGTTATGATGTCAAGAAGATATTGTGTCCAATGGCTTTAGAGTATGTCAAAATACATGCATGCCCCAATGATTGCATATTATGTAAGAAAGGATATAAAAATTTGGATCAATATCCAGAATATGGTGAGTCGCACTATAAGTTGAAGAACAACAATGGTGATGACAATTACAGTGATAATAAGAAGCGTTCTTCTACTAAAATATTATAGTACTTGTTAATAAAATAAAGTTTAAAGAGATGTTTTGCTAATGCGAATGACAAAGAATATTAAATGATATATATATATATATATATATATATATATATATATATATATATATATATATATATATATATATATATATATATATATATATATATATATATATATATATATATATTGACTTGTATTATTATTTTATAGGATTCTCTTACAAGTTAAGGGTTTAAGAAAATTGGATAGACAGGTTCTCCATATACAATAGTGACCTTTTCTTTAACTTAGTTGACTATAAATTATTGGAAGCTAGATTATCTATTGTAAAGCTACACCGACCTTTGTATATTTATTTGAATATTTTAATTTGTTAACATCAGCACTATACCAAAAGAGGAAAGTTCATGTACAACACTCAACTTAAAGGGCGTTTAGGAAAAATTCAATGCCCTATATGGATATATAGTCTACTTTTTTTGTATATTTTTTTTATAAGCTACTTTTAAAAAAAAAAATTCAAACTGATTAAGACTAATCAACAAGAGTACAACATTAAATAAGGCTGAACAATTTTAATAAAATAAAAATTATTTAAAAATACAAAATAGTTAGATTTGTAAACAGTTTTTGTTGAATGAATTGAATGTGACTATTTATATTATTATCTTATAATTTAAGACATATTATTATGATTTGATGTGTGATAGAACAAGAGAGTGGGGAAAAAGGTAACCCCCAAAGCAACGGTTGTGATTGAAAGAAAATGTGAATGAGCAAGTTGATGAAGTGGGACCAATGTAAGGTTGTTGCATTCGCATTAACTCATTGCTCAAGTCTTCCTTGCCCTTTTCTCATTGGCAGCCCTCCCAAATAATTGTACGTTTAGGATCTCTAGGACGTGGGATCCTTCATGGATCATGTCAAAATGTTATGACACGTGTTACTCCTTTATTGTACTTATATTCATTTAAATAAAATACTTATTTTTTATTCAATAATGTAAAATTGTTTGTGGGACTTGCATAGTAAGAAAAATTGTAAGACAGTTGAGTTAACGACGGTTTTGACAACGGTTTTAGTGGAATGATCAATAATGTTGATGCAAATATTTAGGAGGACTATTCTTTAAAAGAAATGTTTTTAGAGACAAAAATAAAATTGAAATATTTATAAGGATAAAAAATATATTTAATTTTATTTTTTATTATTTAAATCATTTTGGATGTTTATGTCAATATTTTAATTCTTTGATTTTTTTTTCATAAATATATTTTATATTGTATTATACTTATATTCATGGTTCCATCAAATCTTTGTTAATATTTTAAGTCTTTGATATTTTTATAGTTATTTTAATATATTAGAGTTTATGGGTTTTGTTATTGAGTATAATTGATAATACTTTATATGTAACATGTGAAGCAATTCAAATTGCGAGATATTATGTTTTTAAATAATCAAAACATTTTAATAAGAATGTAATATGTTAAGTATAATACAGTGTGACACATCTTGTGCAAGTTGATGGAGTGTTTCTCGCGTATTTAAGTATTTGTTTTCTTTGATACACAAACAAAAATGTAACTTTTTATGCGTGTTTTGGTTTAAGAAAGTTTTACTCGTAATTGTTTTTAGTAAATTAAATTTGAGAATTTCTGATTTGTTCAAGATTCAATCAATCAAAGTTTTACCATCAACATAATTGAAGATTGATATTTTGCGTTTTTGAGGTTAAGTTGTTTTTAAGATCTAAATCATATTGGGCTTTGTAGCTAGATCTCTTTTGCTATTTAAGGAGGCATTCTATTATGAAGACTTAATAAACCATGCACTACTAAACTTGACGTGTTGATTTACTTTTGAGTCTTGTGTTTGTTTTTGTGTAATACTTTATTCCTATTTCTTGATTTTAAGTTAGGTTAATAGATTATTTGAGTTTTAATATTGTTCCAACATTCATATACTTTTGTAATTGTCCAAACACTTGATAGAGTGTTTGAGTGAAAGTGAGAGGAGTCTCAAATTTAGAGGGAGTCAAGATCAAAGCTCACAACTAATATTAAGAAAAGAGGTATTGAATTATGAGAGTTCAAATCAGACTAATTTATACTTTTGACTATTAAGAGTGAATTTTCTTTCATTAGGTTAAAACTCTCTAAACATAGGTGGTTTTGCACCGAACCGGGTTACCAAATCATGTGTTATTTATATTCTTCATTTATGTTGTTTGTTATGTTTCATACTTGTCATGCACATTGTTCTAACATTGTGTCTGGCATCTTACTATCAATATAACAAAGTTTCAACTGGAATCAAAGCAGAGACTTTATTCTGGTTAGATGAGCTTTAGGGGTTCAATATTTTTTGTTTGAAATGGACAATGCTAAAGAAGGAGGATATGTAAATCAACCACCTATTTTTTATGGAACAAACAATGATTATTGGAAAGCTCTGATGATTTCCTTTTTCAAATCTATGGATAGTAATACTTGGAAAGCAATCATAAATGGATGAACACCTCCAAAAGTTACAACTAAAGATGGAACCGAATCTTTGAAGCATGAGAAAGATTGATCAAAAGAAGAAAAAGAATAAGCATATGGTAAATCTCATGCCCCCAATGCCATTTACAATGGAGTTGATCAGAATATCCTCAGACTTATCAATATTTAACTTATCAACATTTTTTCCAACGCCAAAGAAACTTGGGAAAATCTTTAAAATGCACATGAAGGCACCTTCAAGGTTCGTATGTCAAAACTTTAAATCCTCACTACAAAATTTGAAAAATTGAGGATGAAACAATTGTTGAATTTAATGTTCGTCTCTGTCACATTACTAATAGCTCTTTTTCACTTGCTGAACAAATATTATATGAGAAGCTAGCTAGAAAAATTCTCAGATATCTTCCTAAGAGGCTTGATATGAATGTAACAATCATTGAAGAAGCACAAGATGTAAGTACTATCAAATTTGATGAGCTGATTGGATTTCTACTTACCTTTGAGATTGCAATTAATGACAAATCCTAGAAAAGGAACAAATGTGTGGCATTCAAAGTTGAAATTGAAGATGATGAAGAGCAAGTATAAGAGGATATTGGTGATAACCTAATTGAATCTATTGAGCTTCTTGAAAAAATAGATTCAAGAAATAATGTCACAACCAATGTTAAAGAAAATATGTCTCCCAATGCCAAAGGATTCAATCCTCAACGCAAAGGTAAATACAAGGATAAAAAAGAAAAAAAGAAAAAAGAAAAAGAAAGGGAATCCATTGTCATGAATGCAAAGGCTTTAGGCGCATTCAGGCGGAATGTACCAACTTTCTTAAGAAATTAAAGAGTGGATACACTTCTACATTTTCTAATGATGAATCAAATGCAGATAATGATAGTGAAAACAATCAACATAGTGGTTACCTTCACAACGCATGTAAGATCAAAATTCATTATGCATAATGATGGGGAGTCAAGTGATGAAGATCTCTCCGATGATGATGTTGTTGAAGCATACAAGTATTTATATCTCAAGTGGAAAGAAGAATGCATATCCACTGAAAAACAAAGAGAGAAACGACAATTTTACTACTTGAACTCCAAACTTGTGGGTATTACTAAATTAAAGGAAAAATTTTACTACTTGATCTTCGATGATTATGAATTAAAGGAACAATTTTACTACTTGAACTCCAAACTTGTAGGTATTACTAAATTTGTGTGTATGCTAAATTCTGGTTATAAAACCCTTTATAAAATTCTAGAGGTAGGAAAAACAACAATGTTGGTATAAGAGTGAAACCTAAGAGGGGGATTAATTAGGTTTTCTGGATTTGTCTTGTTTTAAGCAATAATTCTTCCTTTTTTTTCCCTAAATTAAGTGTATGAACTTTGAATGAAGTGCAGAAAAATAAGTTACGAGATAGTAAAATACATAAGGATATATCCTAATCCCCCTTATCAATCAAGGGTACATTTAGTCTCTTCACACCTTGAAGGATTTTCCATTATGTTAGATCTTTGTACAAGTCTCACACGAATACCTTTCTTAAAATCTTCTAACATAAACACCAAACCTACGGTAGACCTTGAATCCCCTGAATCAAAGGACATTTTCCACAAACTCCAAACACTATGGCGGACTTTGAAAACATATTTTAAGTGTGTGTGTGTGTATGTGTGTGTGTGTGTGTGTGAGAGAGAGAGAGAGAGAGAGAGAGAGAGAGAGAGAGGTAGAAAGAATGATAGAGAGAGGGAGAGTTTCCTTAGTACTCTTAAGCTACTACCTTACTTTTATAATACTCATTTCACTCAGACAAACTGACCAACATGACCTGGAGAGCATTCACATCTTTCACTAGAGTAGCTTAAAGACTTTGATAGATAATATTTGAATGTATAAGCACTTGATCTTAAGTTCTATTTATATGGTGATTTGATTATCATTGGAAGGATATTCTCATGTGTTGTCTTCATCAAAACTATGGATGCTGATCTTTATTTCTTGCAAGCATATAGATTTACAAAAGCTCCTCAGTCTCTACTTGAGTATCTGCACCACGGGCCTAAAGAGAAACACAAAAACAAACATGGGGTGGGAATACATTCACATATGTTAACGGTGCATAACACATCAAAGATAGTGTTATTATCATAAATAATAAATCGTACAACCCATCCACAATAATAACCATTCACAAATGAAATTATGCATGCAATTCATTCATCTATTCTACTCCAATGCATGTGGTACCAAAATCTGGATATTGAGAGGTTTGTTACTGAAGCATCCAACTCGTCACTAGACCGAAGTCCTAACTCGTCATTGGACCGAAGTACTACTTATCACTAGACCAAAGTCCTAACTCGTAACAGGACATAAGTCCTACCTATCTACAATATACATGATGCATGAATGCTACAAAAATATATGTAGTACTCTTATCAACCTTTAACTTCAATACTAGCCATTGGTTCCTCTCAAACCTAAAACTCAACATAAATCATCACCAATGCAAGGCCACATCAATGGTTCCATTAAATTGAAACATCTCTGTAGCACCCTAATTTTTGCCCTAAGATTTCTTCGCATTTTTCATCTGCATCTTGCAATACAAACAAGATCACATTGGTTTCTCGGTTCTTCTCGGGTGTAGGTTTATGCCTCATAGGGGATCACCATTTGATTTTATTTGTGTATGTTAACTAACCATTAATTAAAATCTAAAAATATATTTGTTTTCTTTTGTTAATCATTTTTCAGGTCAAAAATGCCAAAAATAGCAGTCCCGTAGCTCGAATGAATTTCACAGCTAAAAGTCGAAGTCGATCCGCAAATAATTCAAATTTATCTGATCAAGGATTTCCTGATTTAATTAATTTATTCAAATAATTCTAAGGTTCATGTGTTTATTTCCACGCCTTCTTCGACGCGCAAAAGAATCGAGTCGAAACAATCAAGCAATCAAAATTAAATAAAATATTAAAAATTTGACCTGGTTAACCGGTTAACCAATGTGTTAACCGATTAACCAGTGTGAAATTTGGATTTTTGGTTCAAATTTCAACACATCTTAGCCATTGATCTCATTGGAATATTCTAGATCTATTTGCCTCTTAATTTTCTACATCACTTTGATCATTTCCCACCATAAACCCTCACTAATCACCACTCTTTTACATTTCCCTCCAAATTTGAATTTCCAAAGCTAATTTTTGAATTTACAAAGCAATCTCCATTCCACCAAATTTCCATACCTAAACTCTTTAAATAGATACATTTTCTCATTTAATTCTCAAGCTTTTGATAGCCAACAAATCTCTTGCAAAATATCCTTCCAAACTCCAAAATCACCAAAGCTCACTTTTCCCTCTTTTTGAAAGTTATCAAGAATTCACCTTGAATTCTTGATCAACCTTGAGCTAAACCTTCATCATATTCCTTTTTTTTCATCAATTTTAGTAAATCAAGCTTAATATTGGATCAATTTGAAGAGTGTTCTTGGTAATTCATCTTCTTCCATAGTTCTACCTTCATCATCAATATTCAAGATATAGATCTTTGGTTACTTTGGTTGTTGATCCTATGGATCATAAATTATTGTTTGATTGTATGGATTTCACTTTTTTATTTATTTTAAAATTTGTGCCAATTCAGTTCATGATCATATGTTTTTTGGAAGTGTTTTTGAAAGAGGATCATGCTGAATTTTGGCTATTTTTCTGCTAGTGGATCAGTGTTAACCGGTTGACCAATTTTAGTACAAAATGGTTAATCGGTTAACCAATGTTAATTTTGCACCAAAATTTGAAAATTTTTCGTGTTAACCGATTAACCATTTGGTTAACCGATTAACACTACTCCAGAAGCTGTTTTTGGCTTGTTTTTTACTTGATCTTGGTTCCTCTTTCTTCTTCTTCTTCTTCTTCCTCCTTCTTATTTTTACCTTGGGAGACATTTATGGGACTGATTTCTCTTTAATTTCAATGGACTTTGGGTGTAGATTAGAGTGATTAATATTCATCAGTCTAAATCTACCTTTAAGTGAATTATTTAATTAACTTTAGGTACTTCGCATTAGTGAGATATTTCATACTTGAATCAACCAAGATGAGTGATTGAACTTAAAGATGAAAGAATACCATAAGTGGAACTCAATTTGGTATTCATCTTTATTTTCGTGCGGTATTGCTTTCGAATGGCGATTTACATATTGTTTATCTCACATGCATTAGCACAAATATCGTTCATCTTAATTTGTGTTGTCCGGTCTTATTTGTAGGGTAATTACTTCGTAAATTATTCGGCGAATGCTTAACATAGACCTAAATGTGCCCCTACTTCGGAATAAAATTCAATTGGATACTTGCACTTTCATGGACCGGACCTCGTGTTGGTCGTGTAATCCCAAAGTGATTGATCTTTTTGCGTTAAGATCTAGGACTTATGAAGTTTGATGCGTAGTTGCTTTGGGTCTCGCAATCTTCTTTAGAATTTCATTGAATTTTGTTCTAATCGCCTTGATTAATCACTATAGTGTAATATACTAAACGGAATTGGTTGCCTTTTCGATTTTTGGTACTAAGTACCTTGGTTACTTTTTTGGTTGTGGAAGATTAAGTTCACCATACCACTATTATGTATATTATTATTATTATTATTATTACCATACTAACATTTTAATTTCCTTCTCACACCCTTATCTCCTTTATTTTTATTATGCTTTATATTGCTTTATCATCAATTATCATATTTATATTCTTGTTATTATATTGTTGTGTTGATTTTCCTTTTGTCCACTTGGACACAAAAATATTAATAAAGGATTAAATCTCTAAAAAACTTGTGATCTTGATCTTGGACTATTGGTTACTTTCCTTTTCATTGAAATTGGAGTTGTGGACTTAGATTCTAGGAAACCTTCCATTTTCTTTGATCTTCATGGAGCTTGTAGTTTTCCTTTATTTGGCCATTCGCTAGCTTATAAGGATGAAACTCTTGTGCTCATTAATTGAAAGCATTATCAAGTTTGGTTCAATCTTTCCTCCTTTATCTCTTTTATTTTTTTAGGATAGTCTCCTCATCTCATCACCTTCTTAAATTTTCAAAACTTCTTCCTTTTTTCAAAAACTTTTTTGTTTTCAAATTTGAAACCACTTTCATAATCAAACCTTGACTTAGGTCAAGAGAATTTTACCTTTTCTTTTATTTCCTTAAATAAATGTTAAATCATGTAAGTATATTAAGACATTTTTCAAAAGATCATAAAAAAATACAAAACTCATCAAATATTTTTGTGCCTTTGTGCACTTTTCCTTTTATTTTTATTTTTTACATGTTTAGATATGATTCATTCTTTCTAGCAGAATTATTTGCTAAAGAATGACGACTTATCTTTACATTTTAAAATCAATCCAACACATTAATTTTTCATTATTTTTACTACGAACTACAGGGTTTTAATCTCGCATTCCACATTGTGGGTACGTAGGCATGAGGTGGTAAACCTCTCCAAACACAAAATTTTTAAAAATTAATTCTTCTCTCATCCTTCCACTCTCTTTTGCAAACATTTTCAAACCAAAAGAAATAAATTTTTCAAAGGGCTCCCGTGGAGTACCACATACATTTTGGGTGCGTAAAACTTCTCATTTTGTAACCTATCCCCTTACCCGGTTCTCTGCTTGTTTCTTTAGCTTTTTGCTTTTAGATTCATTAGGATTTATTCGCTTTTTTTTCCTTTTCCACATGGAATAAAAAAAAGTGCGGTGGCGACTCTGTTTACTTTGATTTAAGTTAACCAATAGCTTACACTCATGATTTTACCGCTACAGAAAAGTGGTGACTCTGCTGGGGAGTAGACCCACGTGGATTCGGCCTACTTTGATTTATTTACTACTTTGGTTTGATTTGTATGTTATTGCTTGTCCTATTTCAGTTTTGGTGATCCTCTGTGAGTGAGATGGATTCTATACCTGGATCTAAGTGAACTTATGATAGGACGACAATATTCAAAGTGATACGCGACAGAGTAGTCCAAATAAATATCAAGTCGATAATCTCCACTCGGTTAGGCTCTCTCGGATTACTAATGACATGACGAGTATTCGTATCATGGCATTGCTTCCGACCTTGAGCTGATCATACTGAGGACCGTAGAACCCTTAACCCATCCAAGCCAATTTAGAAACGTAGTGCAGAAACTATCCAGGTGTAAACCTGAGGTGGTTGTCATGCAATACTACACTCAGACGAGGTCCTCTTGAGGAAATTATCATTTGGGGAGTAGTCCAACGTACCGATTATATCCAAAGGATGACTACTAACTCCGGGCACCTCTGTTAGCACCTTTTTAGTTTTCTGTAGGTACAATGAAGACAAAACCTTAGTACATACCTGTGTGGGTTGGTGTTCTTATACCCTGGACTTTATGCTCGTGACTCGGAACCTAAACATGTGCGCATTGTGTGATCTTGTTTGTGGTTGTTGCATACATGCACTCATGCATACATGTGCATTTTTCTCAAGATTTCAAGGGACTTATAGGTACTTTTGCCAATATTTAAGATGTTTATGGTTATGAATGTTAAAATGAGGAATACTCGGAAGTACAGTTTCAAGAGTCCTAATCTGGTAGAGTTAAGAAATCTTGGAGCTTTAGTGGTCGATACCGATGGGTTCCAAAAATGTGATGGAAAGCTCTTGTTCATCTTAGATACCGATATACCAGAGGGGATTCTCCCTACCTTGGTCCAATTCTATAATCCATTGCATCATTATTTCACCTTTCCTGATTATCAACTTGTGTTGACTTTGGAGGAGTACTCTTATTGGATGGGTTTGTCTATTTTGGACAAGGAGTTTCTTTTCAGTGGTTTAGAGAGGGAGCTTACATCCAAAGTTATCACCAAAGCCCTTTTTCTTAAGGAGTCTGATTTTAGTGGGAAGTTTCTTCCAAAGGGAGGTGTTCATGGTATTAATGCCAACTTAGACGATATTAATAGGGAAAGCTTCTACTTCTCTTACTTTGGGTTATAATTCCACGCCACCAAAATCCCCTGCCTTCATTACAATTCTAGACACTCCAACTCCCATAAATGAACTAGAAGACCTCTCAGAACTGTCATAGACATAAAAGCTCTAGAAAAACTAACCTCAAACTCAAAGAAAATAGCCATACCAAAACTCAAACCTAAACCAACCAAATCAGATGTTGGTACTTGTCGCTCCCACCAAATGACACCTCGGGTCAGAAGGGGTACAGACGCGAACGGTCGGCGAAAAGAGGAAGAGAACACACAGGGGTGAACTCAAGAGAAAAGAAAAGAGTCGCCAGCTAGGCATTTTTATCCCGAAGGAAAGGTAACGCTGCATAGACCTGGAAAAAGATATGGATAAGACGGTTGCGAACCAGAGAGACTGAGAAAGGGGGTTGGTTACAACCTAGGAAGGTATTAGCACCCAGATTGTCCGTCGTACTCGACGGGATCCACGCTTAAAAGATTTGTGTTTTAAAGGGGTAGTGTCAGTGTTATTTTGTGTACAAAAGCTGGAAAAGAAT
Source organism: Lathyrus aphaca (assembly GCA_963966055.1). Taxonomy (NCBI): domain Eukaryota; kingdom Viridiplantae; phylum Streptophyta; class Magnoliopsida; order Fabales; family Fabaceae; genus Lathyrus; species Lathyrus aphaca. The sequence continues at coordinate 288,930,515 of OZ014524.1, forward strand.
GCAAGTGTCAGTGCTGGAAGAGGATGTACAGGTGTCAGTGTAAGAGAAGTGAAGTGTATAAGTGAAGTGTCAGTGTAAGAACAAGAATGAAATGCTCAAGATCATGAGGCTAAAAGAATAAGGTTGGAAAGAGGGGGGATATACAGAGACTTTTGTTCGATAACTGTTAAGTTATGCCTACGTATCCTCTCGTGCAATGAGGAAGTCAGAACACCGTAGTTCGACCCAAAGAGACTGAAAGATGAATTGACTGATGAAATGCTTACTTGCCTATGCTCAAGTGTATGACCTGTCTGGCTCAGGTGCAAACTGTCTCGCATTAGACGGAAGAAGCGAGTTCTCGTTTGTGAGTGAGTGAGATGAGAAAAGAATCCCGGAGGAGACGAGTATTGTTTGTTTTTGTATTTTCAGTCTTTTATTGCTTTTGAAAGTTTGTCATAAGTTAATGAGCTTAAGCCTAAACCAATGGGTTAGTAAACTCATCACATCTTCCCTCTGATTAGGGGTAATGAGAATACCTTAAGTGTGAAGTCAGCATCTCACACTTAATCACCCTGAAGTAGGATTAAGATCATTAACCTACTTGTGATTATTTAGATGTTTTTGTTGTTTTTTTTTAGTGTTAAGTAATGAGTTTAAGCCATAATCAGGGATTAAACAGACTCATTACACCATCCTAATATAAGGATAATAGATGAGAATGTTTAAGCTGAGAAAGACTCCTCAACTTAATCCATGATTAGGGATTAACCTCATGACAAAACAAAGCCTTTATTAGATGGATTTTAATTAATGGTAAGATGAAGAAGTGATTTTTATGATTTGTAAGACAACTTGAGGGGGACTTGTCCATTAACACTAGGGTTAGTCCTTCTTAACCAATTAAGGAAGAATTAGAACCCTAATGCAAGGCCCAAGTTACAAGCTTGATGTATTGATGATTATTAGGTGGATTGATTAAAGGATTTAAACACATTAAGGGTTTAACACTTAGGATTAAATTTATACACTCCATCCTAATAGAAGGATGCAGGCATAAGCTTAATCACAAAGCCTTAAAACCTTTAAGGTTTAGTCCCTGATTATGAGATGAGGAGAGAAGACTCAAAGAGACACAAAGGTAAAACTAAATGGGGGACTAATCAAGCCCTAATTGTTATCATGCTTGGAGATCCTAGGGCTAGTGAGGCTTAAGAGAAAGAGAAATCTTCAAAGGCCACCAAGGAGGAATCAGATGAAAGGATCCAGAAGCAAAGAGAAGCAAAACAACTTGCTTCACTTAAGAAGTCAAGTTGCTTGAAGAAAGAAGTCAAGTTGCTTGAAGAAAGAAGCAAGCTCAATCCAAAGCACAATATAAAATGCAGCAATGATGTATGAAAGAGATTAAAAGAGATTGTGAGAAGTGAAGGCAAATCCACTTCCCAAAACAACTTACCACCTGAAAAGTTAGCAAAAGAAATGAAATTCAATGCAAAATGAGATGAAATGTGATGATGCAAACCAAAACCAGAAGCATGGGTATGATGTTAATGATGCTAAGAGATGATGCGAACATGAGGCAAGGCATGAGGATGATCACACAAACATATGAATGCAAGAGAAACATGTTTTGAACCATGGACATACATGAAAAGTTATGGAATGCAAAAGACATATAACATGGCAAATTAAAGATGCAATGATCAAACATGATTCTAATATGTCTTAAGATGCATTATGAATCAAATGGATGCACAAAATGTCATGGCAAGTCATGGTATGCAAGCAAGTGGAAGATGAATGCAAAGGAAGGCATGAATTAGGGTTATATGCAACATACAAAGCAAAAATCCAAAACCAGAAGCAAATGACATGATAAAAATTTGAAAATGCAATCAAAGGAACCCTAAACCTATACAAACTCACTGCCCAAAGGAGGGGATCTAACTCTTAACCTAGTGAGAGTTATGAATTTTCTAAGATTGCTAGGGTTTTAAGGTACCTTGTCAAGAAAAATGCAAAACAAATTGAAAATGCAAGATCAATTCATGCCAATTTTATCCTATAAACTACATGCTATACAAGATGCAATGCAAAAAGAATCATCATCCAACTCTCAATGGTTAGGCAGAAATGAATTTTTGAAGTTTGAAACAAAATATTGCCTTGAAATGAAATTAATTCCAAAGAAAATTATCAAAAGGCATTAAGACCAAAAAAGAAATTTGGTTTGAGAGTTGGACAATGTTTCTAAATGTTTTTAAATGTTTCATGAATTTTTTTTGTGATTTTTAAATACCTAAAAGTATTTTTAATTAATTAATTTTCATTAATTAATTAAAAATAAACTTTTAAATGATTTAAAAATAATTTTTAATGCAAAAAATAAAAATAAAAATATTTTTGTGTTGTGAAAAATAATGAAAACCTTGACAAAAATTTTCATAATTTTTAAACATTTTTTCTATTTTAAATTAAATGAGGAAAAGAAATGAAATTAAATGAAATAAAAATAGAATAAAATGAAAGTCTGCGCAATGGAGGGGTCAGATTCAATCTGGGCTTGGAGGGTTTGACTTGGCGCGCAATCCTACGGCCCAAGTTCAAACCTGGCTAATTCTGGTTTTAAAATTAATTAAACTGAATTAATTAAGTTAATGAGGATTAGGGTTTCTAATGACGCATCCTGGCCATCCAAACACGCGCGGGTCAACTCTGGTCAACCCATCCTACGCTCCACATTCAAACTACAATTAATGACACAATTAGGGTTTAATGACTTTCAGGTGGCCGGAGAAGACTTCCGGTCGTCTTCTCCGGCGAACCCAAACCCTAGATTTCGCTACAGGTCACTAAACATGCAATTTCTTCCACCAAAATAATCTTCTCCTCAATCTAAACCTAACCCCTCTCTCAAAACTCATTTATTTTCACTCACAAGCCTGAATCGAAGCAAAGTTTGAAACACGGGCAAATATTCAGAGGTACCATACATGCTGATTTCTTCACCATTTTAAAAACTAAACATATATTCATGATCAGGGGAAGACATAGCATCATACAAGAACTTAAAAATCAGTTTCTGGGAAAAAGTTCTTCATGTTACCTGAGATGGAGTTTCTCTGATTCTGAGCTTCTTGGCCTCAAGCTTTGCACAAACCTTCTCCATTGATCCTCTTGATGATGGAATGGAGCTTAGAATGCTTTGAGAGTGGCTGGTTTGGGAGATTGGCAGAGTTCTGTTCAGAGAGGGGAGGAAATCGTGTTTTGATTTCAGGGAGTTTCAGGCTATTTCAATGGTTGGTTTGTGATCAGTGAGTCATGCTGAGATGTTTTGTGAAGTTTGTTTTGGTGTTTGTGTTCTGTGGAGTGAGTTTCGAATGGAAGTGCATAAGGGATGAAAACTTGGAACTATGGCTTGGAGAGAGCTTCAGCTTTGTGTGTGTGATGCAAATGAATCCTTGGAGTGTGTTTGTAAGGTCTGGATTGGGCAGAGAGTTGTTGTGTCACTGTAGGATTGGTATGGGTTTTTTTTTTGCAAAAAGTCAAGTCTAGGTGTACTTGAGGTATGGGCAAGTGTGAGGTTGTGATAGGGGCATGGTTGAGTTCAGCAGAGATCATGGAGTTCATATGGATCAGATTCTATGAGCTGTAACAAGTAGAGGCATGGCTTCATGAGTTTTTGCAAGTTGGTACATGTTTGCCCCCTTTGGAAATTCATGAAGTTCAAGGCACCAAAATGCAATATTCTTGGGCCAATTCTGACTTTTAGAAGTCACATGATCATATTGTGAAGGGTTTGTGCACATTTGAAGTCTTTAGAATGCTTGATCATACCATTTTGCAAAATGCCTCTTTGGTGCATAACTTGAAATTATGTGATTTTTCCCAACTTTGACAAGCCATAACTTTTGATCCAAAATGAATTAGGACAAGTTCTTGTACTTTTTGAAAAGGGAATGATCCATTCTACAACTTTCATGACCAAAGTTTTCTCATTTGAAGCATTTTTGAATCAAAAAGCAAGGGTTGAAAAAGTTTCCCAAAATGGCAAGTTTCCATTACAAGTCATTTTCCCAAAAAGTCAACTTTGTAAATGGCTTGAAATTCTTCAATTTTGTGAACTTCTAACATCTTCTATGATCAAATAAAGATCATACACAATCAAAATGAGGAAGAACACCCTTTGGTTGGGTCATTGAGGGCCTCAGATGCCCTGATTTTGCACTGACTTGCTCAAAAAGTCAACTCTTGATCAGATGCCTTCCCCATTGAATTTATTCATGAAAATTGATATGCATGATCCTTATACCATATAGAGACCAATAGAAACAAGAATGACCAAAAAATTTGGAGCTATGGCCTCTGAAACCAAAACCCTAATTCTAGGTCATCTGTGCAGTTAAACCTGGCTCTGCTTCCATGCCATTCTCAGTTCTTGTGATTTTTTTGACATTCTTGACTTTGAGAGGATGTAATATGATGCTTGAACATACATGGACCCCTTTGAAATGATTGAAGACCTTTAGAGTGGCTCAAATGGTTCAGGGATTGCTCAGATCACAAACCCTAGATGCAGATGACTTAGAAGCAATGTAGTGAATCAAAAATGTGGTATGAGATGCTATGGTTGAGCTTATGCATATGAAAAGATCACAAGCCATGGTGTGAATGGGTGAGGGAAAATTTGGGGTGTTTACAGCTGCCCCTATTCAAGCATGAGTTAGCTGTGCAGGATGTAAGCAACGGCTTAACAGGCAAACAAGATAACTTGTGGTTGAATACCAAAGACAGTCCAAAATTTGCACTCACTGAATGAAGAAGAAAAGGGATATAGATTGTAAAAGGAAGATAAAGTATATCTATAAAGTGCGGGCGACGGAGGACGACCGTCGAGCAGAGGACGACTGCTGGGGAAAGAGCAATGATGGGGACGGCCGACATGCTGGGGATATAAGAAATTATGATGGGGACGGACATCAGAATAAAGTGACAAAGATTCTCTGGGGATTGTAGGTAAAAAATAAATGATGAGGTACGGTCATCAAAGGTGAAGGACGATCACCTAGCAGGGGACGGCTGCTCTGTTGGGTATAAGATGAGGGACGGTCATCTAAGGTGAAGGACGATCACCTGGCAAGGTACGATTGCCAAAAGTATCGCGACATAGGACGAATGTCGGATAAAAAGGTCGACGATGGGGACGGCCATCGGATAAGCATGATGAAGGACGATCATCAAGAGGTGAAAGACGATCACCTAGCAGGGTACGGCTGCTCTCGGGGTTTTATCATGACATAAGATGAATGTCAGATAACAAGATCAACGATGGGGACGGCCATCGGATAATGATGAAGGACGATCATCAGGAGGTGAAGGACGATCACCTAGTAGGGTACGGCTGCTAAATATCACGACATAGGACGAATGCCGGATAGAAAAGGGTTCCAATAATGGAGACTCCGCTGGGGAAAGGATGAGGGACGGTCATCCAAAGGTGAAGGACGATCACCTGGCAGGGTACGGCTGCCGAAAGGGTATCATGACATAGGACGAATGTCAGATAGAAAAGAAATTTTGCTGGGTCTTTGCTGGGGAAACGTAGACACGGACGAGTGTCTAATCTCATGAAGTCATAAGTTTTTGACACGGTGTATAGATTAAAGATGCGGACGAGCATCCTTAAGATCATGATACGGACGGGTATCAAGTAGAAACAAACGCTTGACGCATGTTCAGAGATGATGATACGGACGAGTATCAACTGGTTAACAAGGAACACGGACGAGTGTTGATTCTGAGGGGACTCTTATAGGGAATAGTAGACACAGACGAGTGTCTAAATTCAAGAAGACCTAAGTGTTTGACACGTGTATAGATTAAAGATGCGGACAAGCATCCTTAAGACTACGATACGTACGAGTATCGGTAGAAACAAACACTAACGCATGTTCAGAGATGATGATACGGACGAGTATCAACTAGTTAACAAAGAGCACGGACGAGTATCGAATATGAGGGGATTTAAGTGGTATATATAAGATACGGACGAGTATCTGTATGAGTAAAAGTGATGAGTGAGATATAGACGAGTGTCCAATCTGCTGGGGAGAGCATGACACGGACGGGTGTCGGAAAAAGTGTATTATAAACAAGTGTTTGGTTTGCAAAGTGTTTTGAGTATTTATGCCGGGGGAGGTGACACGGACGGGTGCCAGGGAGTTGTATATATATGTATCTGTGTTGTGAGTGCAAAGGGGACGCTTTGGCTTTCTGCTGGGGTATGACACAGACGAGTGTCAAGAGGCATCTGTAATTTATAAGTGTCTGTTTGTAAAGAATGCTCGGGCGACTTTACCGGGGAATCATGACACGGACGGGTGCCAGAAGGAGTGTGTATCTGTATTTACAAGTGTAAGGCAAATGTCTTGGCTTTCTGCCGGGGAATCTGGGGAGCTTTTCTGTATCTTGTTGATGGATTGTCAGTATTTACAAGTGTTTGATTCAGAACATGGCTTATGATTATGCAATATGTTTGATTTTTGCCGTAATGTTCCGTATTAGACGGAATGCTACGCTCTGTGGGGAGAATATGATGTGAATGCTATGATTATGCAAAGGCACCGATCCGGGATTCGGATCCCGTTGTTATGAAGATCTCTGGCTGATCTGCTTGAAGTGGACATCCCAGCTGGGGATAAGATCTTTGGCATATCTGACATGTGGGACTCTGCTTGGGGATATAGGTCACTGACAAACCTGTCTTGGTGATGGGGGACCCAGCTGGGGTTTGTAGAAGCTTTCTTCACTATGTTGTGAGATCTTCAGGCGTTGCTCTTCTGGATAGAGGCTGAAACTCTGTGGGGAAATGGTTCCCTGGCTTTTGTACTTGGCTGAGGAGGAAATAAATGGCAACTCAGTTGGGGAGAAGGCACCCCCGGTGTTCAGGCTGAGTGGACAATGATTTGCCAGCTTGCTGGGATGAGGCTTTCATGCCCCCATGTTGTGCTTCGAATACCTGCAATCCTGAAAAGACAGAGAAATGCACAAGCAATCCCGAGGTATCCCTTACCGGATTCCATCATAGGAGTTTAGGCAATCCTAGGAGTAAACATATTTCCTGTAAGCATGTATTTTTTAAAAGTAAAGCATCTGTATTTATGCAATCAGTATCTTAAAGACATCGGACATTCTTGCAAATGAAAATAAAAGGTACGAAACGAAGCATGACTGAAAATCTGATTTTATTGATTCGTGCGCCCTGAATCGGCGAGATACAGTCAAAGAAACAAATCCCCTATAATGAGGAGATTGTTACAAATTGAAAAATAAAAGGTATTGGCAATGTTGATGACGCTTCGAGGAGCTTCCCTTCGCTATGACTCGTATGACATTTGACGTTCTTCTCACCTTGCTTTCTGAGGAAGGCTGATTCTGAAAGAAGCTTGATCCTTTCGTGGCTTACCAAGTTGTAAGTGATACAGACGAGTTCAGAATGCAATTGTTCGCTTATTCCTTTGTTTTGCATGGATCGCCCTTTCGGGTTTTCAATCCATCGGGATACCCATTTTTGCCTGAGTCGTCCAATGAGGCTTTTCAACTCAGCGGGTGTACATTTTTTGTTTATTTCCCTTATTTTTGCCCGAGTCTTTTATTCTGTTTTTGACTCGCCGGGATGCCCTATTTTTGCCTGGACTTACATTCTGTTTTTATGTCCAGTGGGTCATTTTTATGCGAAGTATTTTTTAACTGCATCTGAATTCACAGGGGACGGGAAGTCTTCGCTATCTATAGTGCTGAGCATCAGTGCTCCACCGGAGAAAACTTTCTTTACTACGAATGGTCCTTCATAGTTCGGAGTCCACTTGCCCCTGTGGTCTGTATGAGGAGGGAGGAGTCTTTTCAGCACAAGATCTCCTACTTGGTACTCTCGGAGCCTGACTTTCTGATCGAAGGCTTTCTTCATTCTTTTCTGATATAACTGCCCATGACAGATTGCAGCTAATCTCTTTTCTTCAATCAGACTCAATTGTTCGTATCGGGACCGGACCCACTCTGCTTCGTTCAGCTTAACATCCATTAATACCCGTAAGGAGGGTAATTCAACTTCAACAGGTAGGACTGCCTCCATACCATACACAAGTTGATACGGTGTTGCCCCAGTGGATGTTCTGATTGACGTTCGGTACCCATGCAAGGCAAACGGTAGCATTTCATGCCAGTCTTTGTAGGTAACCACCATCTTTTGCACAATCTTCTTGATATTCTTGTTAGCTGCCTCAACAGCGCCATTCATCTTTGGCCTGTAAGGAGAAGAATTGTGGTGTTGGATCTTGAAGTCCCGGCATAGCTCTGTCATCATTTTGTTGTTTAAATTGGAACCATTATCAGTAATGATTCGCTCGGGAACTCCATACCGATAGATGATATCTCTCTTCAGAAATCGGGCTACCACTTGCCTCGTAACATTTGCATAGGAAGCTACTTCGACCCACTTGGTAAAATAATCAATGGCTACCAGGATGAATCTGTGGCCGTTTGAAGCAGTCGGTTCAATCTTGCCAATCATATCAATTCCCCACATGGCAAAGGGCCAGGGTGAAGACATCACATTCAAAGGATTGGGAGGCACATGCACCTTATCCGCATAAATCTGGCATTTATGGCACTTCCTGGCATAAGCACAACAGTCGACATCCATTGTGATCCAGTAATAGCCTGATCTTAGCAACTTTTTAGCCATGGCATGCCCTCTTGCATGGGTACCAAAGGATCCTTCGTGCACCTCGTGCATCAACAAGTCTGCTTCTTCCCTATCAACGCATCTGAGGAGTACCATATCAAAGTTTCTTTTGTACAAGGAACCATCAGTATTCAGGAAGAAACTACCAGCTAGCCTTCTTAATGTCTTCTTATCATTGGAAGATGCCCCGGGTGGGTATGTCTGATCCTCCAAGAAGCATTTGATATCATGGAACCAAGGCTTATCATCTTTAACAATATCTGCTGAGAACACATACGCTGGCCTTTCAAGTCTGGATACTGAAATCCGAGGTACAAAGTTGGCAGTTTGAACTTTGATCATGGATGAAATGGTGGCAAGAGCGTCTGCAAATTGATTTTCGTCTCGAGGGATATACTCAAGCTTGACTGTTGTGAAGAAAGTCAATAACCTCCTTGTATAATCCCTGTAAGGTATCAGATGATCTTGGTGTGTGTACCATTTGCCATTGGTTTGATTAATTACCAGATCTGAATCTCCGAACATAGTCAAAGTCTTGATCCTGAGGTCAATGGCTTCCTCAAGACCCATAATGCAAGCTTAGTATTCAGCTTCGTTGTTAGTGCAGTTAAAGGTGAGCTTTTCCGAGAAAGGCATGTGAACTCCTTTAGGTGTAATGAGTACTGCACCAACACCACGACCATTCATATTAACAGCCCCGTCGAACATCATAGTCCATTCTTCCTCTGGGTCAGGCCCTTCAGTGTGAATAGGCTCTTCGTGATCTTTTGCTTTTATGAACATGATGTCTTCATCAGGGAAGTCAAATCTCATAGGCTAGTAATCATCAATGGGTTATTCAGCAAGGTAATCAGACAATACACTGCCCTTGATGGCCTTCTGAGATGTGTACTGAATGTCATATTCCGTGAGGATCATTTGCCATCTTACAACCCGTTCGGTAAGAGCTGGCTTCTCAAATATGTACTTAACTGGGTCCATCTTTGAGATCAATAAGGTAGTGTGGGTCAACATATACTGTCTCAGTCGGCGAGCAGCCCACGCTAAAGCACAGCAAGTTTTCTCGAGCAGTGAATAACGTTGTTCACAGTCGGTAAACTTTTTGCTTAGGTAGTATATTGCATACTCTTTTCGACCAGACTCGTCATGCTGGCCCAACACACACCCCATTGACTCTTCTAATACTGTTAAGTACATGATTAGAGGTCTTCCTTCAACTGGAGGCATAAGGATTCGAGGTTCTTGCAAGTACTCCTTGATTTTGTCAAAAGCCCTCTGGCAGTCTTTTTTCCACCTGACCGTTTGTTCTTTTCTTAACAGTTTGAACAAAGGCTCACAGGTTGCTGTAAGGTGAGATATGAACCGTGAAATGTAGTTCAATCTACCTAAGAACCCCCGAACTTCTTTTTCTGACTTTGGTGCAGGCATTTCTTGAATGGCTTTGACTTTATCAGGGTCAACTTCAATCCCCTTCTCACTTACAATAAATCCCAGCAGCTTACCAGATCTCACCCCGAATGTGCACTTGTTGGGGTTCAGCTTCAGGTTGTATTTCCTCAGACGCTTGAATAACTTCAGCAGATTCACCAGGTGGTCTTCTTCTGTGAGGGACTTGGCAATCATGTCATCCACATAACATTCAATTTCTTTATGGATCATGTCATGGAATAATGTTACCATAGCCCGTTGATAAGTAGCTCCAGCATTCTTCAGTCCGAATGGCATCACCTTGTAGTAGAATGTGGCCCAGGGTGTGATGAAAGTTGTCTTCTCCATGTCTTCAGGTGACATCTTGATCTGATTGTATCCTGAGAATCCGTCCATGAAGGAGAATACCGAGAACTGAGTCGTATTATCAACCAATACATCAATGTGAGGTAAAGGGAAGTCATCTTTCGGACTGGCTCTGTTCAGGTCTCGGTAGTCCACACACATCCTTACTTTGCCGTCTTTCTTAGGCACAGGTACAATATTAGCAACCCACGGCGGATAGCTAGTCACGGAAAGGAACCCGGCGTCCTACTGTTTTTGTACCTCTTCTTTAATCTTCATTGCCATATCTGGGCGAGTACGGCGCAGTTTCTGTTTAACCGGTGGGCAATCTTCTCTTAAAGGCAGCTTGTGCATAACAATATCGGTGTCCAACCCTGGCATATCCTGATAAGACCAAGAAAAGACATCCACATACTCCCGAAGCATCTCAATCAGTTGTTCTTTCACTGAGTCTTGTAAGCAGGCCCCGATCTTAACTTCTTTCACATCTTCATCCGTACCAAGATTAATCGTTTCGACCTCCTCCTGATGAGGAGTGATAACCTTCTCCTCTTGCCTTAACAACCTGGCTAGCTCTTCAGGAAACTCATAATCTTCTTCAACCCCTTCATCGGCTTGATTGATTGGATTGTCAAAGTCATACGAAGCCATAGATGTGTTGTTGTCGGTGCAGTCTGAAAGGCACTCTCTGCAAGGGTTTAGATGGTTCATTTCAGTGATCGATTTTAATCTTGTTTAGAAAAAGTGAAGTAAAGTTGTCATTTTGGAAAACATTGCCATTTTATTTTTGTACAAAAAGAAAAATGGAAAAACAGTGAGCGGAAAAGAAAAAAGACTCATTTGCAAAAGATGTCTGATATTTGTTGATTGATCTGTTTGCACAAAATTACAAGATGGCCCGATTACAAAATGAGTCTTGACATCTTGGGCAAGATGCAAGACTTGATGCATGCTTAAAAATACAGGAAATAATAATTACTCTGCAGGAGTAACCCTTATAATTTCCTGGGAAGACCAGTTTGAGATATGGCTCCCCGGGATCCTTGGACATATCCAGCTCTCCAGGTTGCGCTCATCTTCCGACTCATCTTCCAAGTTGTTCACTGCATCCGGGGTGAGCATCCCCCCGCTGACAAAATTGGGCTTCTTAGCAGCCTCTGATTGATCTTGTTGAGTTGGTTTGTAACCCAACCCAAATCTGTCCTCCTTCTTCTCCACAGGCAACAGCTTGCCCCAGCCTTGGGCAGTCCCCTCTTCAACAACCCTCCTGGCTTGCTGATAAGACGTCATGGAGGTTCCCAGTACAGCAGATGCTTCATTAATGTTTAGGGCCTCAAACCCCTGGCTCATGGTTTCATGGATCTCTCCATCCATTTCAATGTATTTGTACGTAGCCAGATGGCTAACAAAGATGTCCTCTTCATCACAGATGGTGATGATCTGGACTTCCCACTCGAATTTCAACTTCTGGTGAAGGGTAGACGTAAATGCGCCAGCAGCATGGATCCAAGGTCTACCCAACAAACAGTTGTAGGCCGGCTGAATGTCCATCACATAGAAGGTAATTTTAAAAGTCTGCGGGCCAATCATCACAGGCAGATCAATCTCCCCAAGCACTGATCTTTTAGAGCCATCAAATGCTCTCACCACCAAATTACATGGACGCAGTGCCAAACCATCGTACTCCAGCTTCACCAAGGCTTTCTTCGGTAGAACATTGAGTGAAGACCCAGTGTCCACCAGCACATGGGATAGAACAGCACCCTTGCATTCTAGAGTGATGTGTAAAGCCTTGTTGTGGTTACGTCCCTCGGTTGTTAAGTCAGCATTGGTAAAGCCCAGTCCGTGACTGGTATTGACATTTGCTACCACGGTTTCTAGCTGATTAACAGTGATCTCCTCAGGCACGTAGGCTGCGTGCAAGACTTTCAGTAATGCATTCCTGTGAGCTTCAGAACACATCAGCAGGGATAATATGGAGATCTTTGAGGGAGTTTGGTGAAGCTGATCCACCACCTTGTAATCACTTCTCTTTATGATTCTCATAAACTCATCTACATCTTGCTCAAAAGATGTCTTCTGAGTTTCTTTGACAGTCGGCTCTTCAAATACCACACTCTTTCCTTTTGCTTTGGCAGCAGCTTCTGCTTCGGCATTAGGTCTTTGTAATTGCGAGGCAAAAAGGCGTCTGCTTCGAGTGAAGCCTCCGCCTCCCCCAACATTATCAATCTGTGGAGAAGAGGTTGAAGAATCCAAAGTGATCTTCTCCCTGTTGCAGTAAAAATCATAGCCATAATGCCAAGGTATGACATTACTGCTTTCATATGGAACGGGCCCAGGCACCGTGATGGTAACTGGACTGACTGCAGCAGAGGAGGGTACTGAAATGGTGTGCGGATCGTAGTAGATGGTGACTGGTGACCTGGCAGGAGATGCCACTGCTTGTTGTTGAAAGTTGTTGTTTGGAGGAATATATGATGGATCATAGTAAATGGTGACTGCTGAGATATCTTCATTAATTTCTGTTGGCGTTGTAGAAGATCCTGCTGAACAAATGGGTGCTGATGTTGTAGAAGAAATGGTTGATGACATTTGATTTGTTGAAGTGATGGATGGAGCCATGGTTGATGATATTGATGAATTGGTCGGAATGATTGTTGTTGCAGTTGTAGAAGAGTCAGGAATTGTTGTCAAAGGGATTGCTGGATTTGTAGGCGCTGACGTTGTGATCTGGAGTATACCACTTTTGATAAGACTATCTATGCCGCTTCTCAAATTATCACACCCGTTGACAGAAATGTTGCAATAACCACAATCGAGCTCACACCCGGGGAACATCTGGCACTCTAGGAGCTGAGCTTTAATTTCTACCAGAGGTGTCCGAATCTGCCCAACACTGGTGATTAAGAAAGATGGCCTGTCTTCCTCAATGGCATTAATTCTTGGTCCTCCATGATTGGGCATGGGATTCTTGTTGACATTTGGCGGGGGTGCAAAGTTGAGGGCTTTAGAATCCACTAGATCTTGTACTTTCATTTGTAAAGCCCTGCATTTCTCAGTGTTGTGGCCAGGTGCATTGGAGTGGAAAGCACATCTGGCGTTGACGTCATAATTCCTTGGTAGATTAGAGGGATCTGGTGGTGCCAATGTTCTTAACTCAACCAGGTTGAGCTTCAGGAGTTGTGGCAATAAAGCGGCATAAGGCATAGGGATAGGGTCAATCACCCTATTTGCCTGTGATGGTCTTTGTCGAAAAGGTCTTTGTTGTTGATTGCTGTTGTTGTTGTTGTAGTTTCTCTGTGGCGGATACTGAACTTGTTGTTGATAATGTGGTTGTTGTTGTGGTTGATATGCTGGTTGCTGAGGAAACGGAGCTGGAATAGTGACAGCTGCTACTGATCTGTGGACATGCTGAGGTCTGCCCCTGTTGGCATAAATGGCATTTGCCTCACCGGTTCTTCTTGGTCCCACAAAAGGCTTCCTGGGATTACTTGACGAGCTTGCACCATTATCAGAAATTTTACCCATCTTCAGAAGGCTTTCAATTCTTTCTCCAGCTATGACTACGTCAGCGAAGCTGGTGGAAGAAAAGGCAGCTAGCCTGTCAATATATGTTCCTTGCAGAGTGTTCATAAACATGTCGGCCATTTCTCTTTCCGACATGGGTGGCTGGACAGCAGCAGCAAGCTGTCTCCACCTCTGGGCATATTCCCTGAAGCTTTCTCTGGAGGACTGAGACATTCCCATCAGAAGGGTTCTGTTAGGAGCCATGTCCAGATTGTATTGGTACTGTCTGATGAAAACTTCAGCTAGGTCCTTCCAGCATCTGATAGTAGCTCTGGTCAAGTGAGAGTACCACTCCCTTGAAGCCCCAGTCAAACTATCTTCAAAGTAAAACATCCACAGTTTTTCATCCATGGTGTATGCCTTAAGTCTCCTCAGAAAGGACTGCAAGTGAGTTCGTGGATGTAAACACCCCAAATTTGCCCTCACCCATTCACACCATGGCTTGTGATCATCTCATATGCATAAACACAATCATAACTTCTCATATCTCATTTTTGATTCACTGGATAGTTTCTAGGTCATCTGCACCTAGGGTTTGTGATCTGAGCAATCCAAAAGCATCTTGAGCCATTCCAAAGGCCACCAATCAACTCAAAGGGATCCATGTGTGCCCAATCATCATATCCCATCTCCTCAAAGTCAAAATTGCAGAGGAATCACAAGAACTGGGATTGGTATGGATGCAGAGCCAAGTTTGACTGCACAGTTGACCTAGAATTAGGGTTTTGGTTTCAAAGGCCATAACTCCAAATTTTTTGGTCATTCTTGTTTCCATTGGTCTCTAAATGGTATAGGGAGTATGCATATCAATTTTCATGAAGAAATTCCATGGGGAAGTCATCTGATCAAGAGTTGACTTTTCAGACAAGTCAGTGCAAAATCAGGACATCTGAGGCCCCCAATGACCCAACCAATGGGTGATCTTCATCATTTTGAGTGTATATGATCTTTATTTGATCATGGAAGAAGTTTGAAGTTCATGGAAATCAAGAATATAGGGTTTTTGCAAAAGTTGACTTTTTGGGTTTTGTTGACTTTTCAAGAATGCATCATTTTAGGTCAATTTTCAAGCCTTGATTCTTGATCCAAAAATGCTTCAAATGGAAAAACTTTGGTCATGAAAGTTGTAGATCTCATCTTTCCCTTTTCAAAAAGTACAAGAACATGATCAAACTCTTCTTGGATCAAAAGTTATGGCCATGCAAAGTTGCCAAAAATCATTGTTTTTCAAGTTATGCATCAAAAGGAAATTTTGCAAAACCATGTACTAAGTCAAAATGCAGCCTCTAATTCATGTCAAACCATTACACAAACATCCTCTAAGTCCTAAAAATCAGTTTTGGACCAAGAATGTCATGGTTTCATGTTTGGTTAGGCTAAAAAGTCACATGTGAACCATAAGCCAACCTACTTGCAAAACCACTCATAACATTATGCCAACTTGCTGCATTGAGTGCTGAGCCAAGCTAGGCCTCTCCCTCACCCATGCTGCACCAGAACCACCTTTGTCCTTGCCTAGTCCAAACACCATGCCTCTCTTACACATAAAGTGGTTTTTGAGCAAAAAGTGATCTACCTATCACAGCTGCACAAGTCACATCAGCCAACCAATCAGAATTGTTTATCATTTCATTTTGCAAGTTGAACATAACAAGAACCAAGGCTGAAACAACATCACTCATCACTTACACAAAAACACTCCAACTTGCAACTTCCTTCGAATTTCATTACACAGCCATCAAACACCCAAGCAACCTTCACCATTCATCTCACCTTGATCCATAGAACACAAAGCATCAAGAACCAGAGCTTGAAACAACCAAAACACTTCACTGCCATCTCTCACCTCAGTTTGCAGTTTCACTTGCAACTCTCACTATAGCCCACAAACATCAAAACAAACTTTGCCAAACTTCTCAACACACTTCATAGATCACAAACAACCATCTCTCATAGCCTGAAAGTGCCAAAAGCTCAACTGCCATTGTTGACTGAACTGAAGCAGTTCTCTTCGAAACTCATCATCCAGCAAGTCTAAACTCCATTTGAGCATCCAGACATCTTTGGGGGGCCAAGAGGAGCAGCTTGCACTTAAAGAAAGGGCCTGAAAGTTCCTAAGTCAGAGGTTGCAAATCTCAGGTAGCTCCAAATAATTTTTTCCAGAAATCTCTTTTTTAGTTACAAACTTGTTCCTTATGCTCTCCTGATCATGCTGATGCTTTTAGTTTTTGAAATGGATGTGTTTTGAGAATTTAATTGCTGTTTGAAGCTCACGAACCCTAGAACTTTCCCTCTTCGATTCAGCTTGTCTAGGTTAAATAAATTTGTTTTAGGATAGGGCTTTGATTCGTGAGGATGAGAGGAACGTTTCCATGATCTTAGTTTTCATTTATTTTACGTTTTGAGAGGTTTTGAGATTTTTCAGGTGACCTTCTGGCCGGAGAAGATGACCGGAAGTCTTCTCCGGCCACCTGAGTTTAGTTTGCCCTAATTACAGTCATTAAGTCAAGTTTGAATTTGGTCCGTTGATACGCGTTGAACATTTGACTTCCCACCCTTTTTGATGGCTCAGATCATCCACTTAACCCTAATCCACGTGGTTAATTCTAATTAAGTGTAATTAGTTCAGAGCGAATCCTGGCCCTCCACTAGCGCGCGCAGTCAACCTGTTTGAATCCAGAATCAATCTCATGCGTCCATTGTGCATACTTCTGTTTTATTTGATTTTTTATTCATTTTATTCCATTTATTTTGCACAATTTATTTAAAATAGTTAAAAATTCATAAAAATTATGAAACTTTTTCTTTAAGGTTTTATTAATTTTTATGACACAAAAACATTTTTATTTTATTTTTTATCATTAAAAAAGTATTTTTAAATATTTAAAGGATTATTTTTAATTGATTAATGAGAATTAATTAATTAAAAATACTTTTAGGTATTTAAAAATTACAAAAAAATTCATGAAGTGTTCTAAGACATTTAGAAACATTGTCCAACCTTCAAACCAAATTTCTTTTTTGATCTTGATGCATTTTAAGAATTTTTCATTGAATTAAATCACATTTTATGCATTATTTTGATCACAAGTTTGAAAATTCATTTCTGCCTATTGGTGAAGGTTGAGGCATTGATTCTTTTTGCATTGTTTTCCATTTGACATGAACTTTCAAGGATAAAATGGCCATGATTTGATCTTGCATTCCCTAATTGATTGGCATTTCTTTTGTTACAAACCCTAAAAACCCTAATAACTTGCAAAATTCATATCTTGGGTTTGGTTGAGAGTTGAGAGCTCCCCTTTGGGCAGTGGTTTGTTATAGGTCTAGGGTTTCTTTGGGTACCATTTTCCATTTTTTATCTTAAGGTTTGCTTCTGTTTTGAGTTTGTGTTTGATGTTTGTTTCATAAACCCTAATTTGGGCTTTCCCTTGCATCCTTCTTGCATTTCCTTGCATGACTTGACTTGCCATTGCATTTTGTGCATTCTTATGATTCATTTGACATCTTAAGACATGTATGAAGCATCATTGATCATTGCATTACATATTTGCCATGCCATTTGTCTTGTATGTTTCATAACATTTCATGTTTGTTCATGTTCCTTAGCTTGCATCATTTGCATCCATGACTTTGTATGAGCATCCCCATGCCTGGCCTCATGTTTGCAGCACCTCATAGCATCATAATCATCATGTGTATGCTTCTGGTTTGGCTTAGCATCATGTCATTTCATTTCATCTAGCATTGCATTGCATTTGTTTCTAACATTTCAGGTGGTAAGTAAGCTTGAGAAGTGAATTTGCCTTCACTTCTCATAACTTTTCTTTTCATCTCTTTTGCATACCTTGCTGCATTCTTACTTGTGTTTGAGTTTGAGCTTGCTCATTCTTCCTCCTCCCACTTTCTTTCTTCAAGTGACTTGACTTCTTGAATGAAGCAAGTCACTTTGCTTCTCTTGATCTTGTTCATCTGCTACCTGGTGGTTCATCTGAAGATTGTTCTTGAAAACTTCACAAACCTTAGGATCAACCAAGCATGATAATGAATTAGGGTTTTGATTAGTCTCCCCCATAGTTTTCACCTTTGTGTCTCTCCTTGAGTCATCTCTCCTTACCTCATAATCAGGGACTAAACCCTCAAGGCTTTAAGACTTTGTGATTAAGATCATGCCTGCATCCTTCTTTTAGGATGGAGTGTATAACTTTAATCCTAAGTCTTGGACCCTTAAGGTGTTGAAATCTCTTAATTAATCCATCTAATAATCATCAAGACAATACACTTGTAACTTGGGCCTTGCATTAGGGTTCTAATTCTTCCTTAATTGGTTAAGAAGGACTAACCCTAAAGTTAATGGACAAGTCCCCCTCAAGTTGTCTTACAAATCATAAAAAACACTTCATCATCAAATCCATCTAATAAAATCCATCTAATAAAGGTTTGTTTTGTCATGAGTTTAATCCCTAATCATGGATTAAGTTGAGGAGCTTTCCTCAGCTTAAACACTCTCATCTATTATCCTTCTTTTAGGATGGTGTAATGAGTCTGTTAAATCCCTGATTATGGCTTAACCTCATTACTTAACACTAAACAAAAACACCAAAAACATTTAACTAATCACAAGTAGGTTAATGATCTTAACCCTACATCAAAGGTGTTTAAGTGTGAGAAGCTGACTTCACACTTAAGGTATTCTCATTACCCCTAATCAGAGGGAAGATGTGATGAGTTTACTAAATCCATTGGTTTAGGCTTAAGATCATTAATTTATGACAAATTTTCAAAAGCAATAAAAGATTGAAAACACAAAAACAAACAATAATCGTCTCCTCCGGGATTCTTTTCTCATCTCATTCACTCATAAACGAGAACTTGCTTCTTCCGTCTAATGCAAGACAGTTTGCATCTGTGCCAGACCGATCATACACTTGAGCATAGACAAGTAAGCAGTTCACAAGTCAATTCATCTTTCAGTCTCTTTGGGTCGAACTACGGTGTTCTGACTTCCTCATTGCACGAGAGGATACGTAGGCATAACTTAACGGTTATCGAACAAAAGTCTCTGTCCATTCCCCCTCTTCCAGCTTCTTTCTCTTAGCCTCATTATCATGAGCAATTCATTTCATTCCTGATCTCACACTGACACTTTCATACTTCACATCACTTATACACTTTACACTGACACCTGTACATCTTTTCCAGCTATTTTACACACAGATTGCACTGACACTACCCCTTTAAAACACAAATCTTTTAAGCGTGGATCCCGTCGAGTACGACGGACAATCTGGGTGCTAATACCTTCCCAGGTTGTAACCAACCCCCTTTCTCAGTCTCTCTGGTTCGCAACCGTCTTATCCATCTTTTTCTAGGCCTATGCAGCATTGCCTTTCCTCCGGGATAAAAATGCCTAGCTGGCGACTCTATTCATTCTCCAGTGAGTTCACGGCTGTGTGTTCTCACTGTTCCCTTCGCCGACCGTTCGCGTCTGTACCTTCATCTGATTCAGTTTCATTTGTCGGGAGCGACAGCTTGGCGACTCTGCTGGGGAACCTTATACTGCAACCAGGGCTTCTGGTTCTTTTTGTGGGTTCCTCCTAGCGCTTGATTGATTTGTGTTTATTGGGGTGTTATGTGTTATTTGTGTTTGTATATTTGCTTTTTTTTCATTGCTTTCTGTACAGCTTACTTACTGCTTTCTTTATTGCATTTATATATCATACTGTCATTGTTGCTGGCTGGATCTGTTGTTTGCCTTGGTGGGTGGGTATTTCATTGAGAGTTAAGGTCCTACACCTGGGACCTGAGTGAGACCTAGGATAGAGTGAACCATATTCTTTCCCATTCCATTTCGGTCTGGTGCGGGAATATGGAACACGGTTCAGATATGGGTTTTTTCTTGAGGACTCTGTGTTGCGGATTTCCTGCAATGCTAGGGGGATCTGGGAAGCCTGCTAAGTCTGGATGACCTTTTAGTTTTGACCTTCAGAAACTGAGGTGAATTAGAGGAGGAATTGTTATGGTTATTGTAAACACTGCACCTCCGGGTTAGAAGTGTTTACACTTCTCATAACTGATCCAAGTCTGAGGATCCTTGTTCTAGATCACTACCTGTGAGGGGGCTGGGCTGTTTACAGGTTTGCAGGTACCTTGACCTCAGAATACCCTGTTACTTTGACTTTGTTAAGAATGCTCCATTTTGGATAGTTCTTGTGATTCTAAAACCCTGGACATGTGGCTCTTTATTTGAGTCCCCCACCTTGGTTACTGGATTTTTAGACCTCCATCTGGAATTCTTGAACACACATGGATCTATACCAAGGCAGTTAATCAGATCCAGCTCAGTCACAAACCCTTGCATTCCATCTGCATACATACTCATTGCATCATATTAACATGTGCTTATTTGTTTTTCAGGGTATCCATTTTCATCAGGTTTTGGTTTTGACCCCATCTGCAGTTTTGACCTGTCTCCACCAGCATTTGCTTCAGTTCTTCAGATACTTGCACTAGCCAGCCAGTGGCCCACTTCTCAACCTCTTCATCAGCACTTATTCTACTCAGTCTCCAGCATTCATGGCTCCAAAGAAAAGCAACATCACTTATCATTTCTTCCAACCAGACTTGTCAGATATCAGGAGGATTCAGACTTTAATTACGCCAGAACACATATCTTTGTTCAGAGAAAGCTATGGGGATATACTTGACCTGGTCATGGATCTGGACCCATCTCAGAGGAGCCTGATCCATACATGCATCCAGTTCTATGACCCCCCATTGAGGTGCTTCACTTTTAAAGACTTCCAGTTGGGGCCTCTATTGGAAGAATACTCATATTTGACTGGTCTGCCTATTAAGAGAGAGATCCCTTTCAACCCTGAAATGGTCTTTCCTAGCAATGGAGAGATAGCCAAAGCTTTGCATCTGGAGCCTGTTTTGGTTGAGCAACATATGACCTCTAAGGCTAAGGTCCCTGGTTTTCATCTGGACTTCCTGATTACTCAAGCTAGTCTGAAAGCCTCCCTGGGGGAGTGGAAAGCTGTTTGTGCACTGTTGGCTTTAAGTGTATATGGAATTGTGTTGTTTGCAGATGAGCCCAGATTCATCAGCAAGAATGCAATCCATTTGTTCATCCTGAAGAACCCAGTGCCAACTTTGCTGGGTGATCTCTATTACTCAGTACATCAAAGGAATGAGAAGCAAAGGGGGAAGTTAGTGAGGTGTTGTGCTCCACTATTCCATGCTTGGCTTCTCAGGCATCTACCCAGGACAGATGCATTCCTGAACCCTCACCAGCAAAGCAACTGGGCTAAGAGGCTCACTACTCTCACTTCAGCAGATATCAGATGGTGCACTCAGAGCACCAAGGGCAGAGATATTATCACAAGCTGTGGACACTTTCCCAATGTGCCTTTGGTAGGAGTTAAGGGGAGTATCAACTACAACCCTCCGCTGTTCAAGAGGCAGTTAGGCTATGCATTGGTCCATGCTCCTAGGGTTCAGGATTTGGTGGAAACCCTCTACTGTGAGAACAAGGTTAACTTGGCTGTTGTTAGGCAGGCTGCCTGGGCCTGGGATCATGTTCAAACCAAAGGAGTCACCATTTTGGGAAAGTGCAATAATGTGGCATCAGCCCAATATCATGAATGGTCTTATGCTAGATCACAATTCTCTGGATTGCCCTTCACCATAGAGGACTTGCCTGAGTCATCATCAGCACCACCCCCTGCCACTGTTGGTCTAGAAGAGTTTGAAATTCTGAAGGAAAGAAATGAGAAGTTATCTCAAGCTTTGCAGAAGACCCTCCGGGAGAGGAGTGAAGGTGTGAGGGAGATTGAAAGATTGGAGAAGCTGAGAGTTGAGCACTTGACTAAAATTGAGAAGTCTGGAGAGTACATCAACAAGTCTAAAGCTGGTGAGCAGATCCTGAAGAACGCTTGTAAAGAAGCCCAGTTCCAAAGAGCCAGAACAGACTTGTATTTGAAAGAGAGTCAGGCCAGGTGGGTCCGGATTACTGAGGCCCGTACTCTAGAAGACAGGAGAGTTCAGGATAAGATGGAGCAAATGGAGAAAGCCCTGGCGGCAGCCCAGAAGGAAATATCAGAGCTAGAAATCAGAGCTGGTGTGAAGAGGTCTAAGGACCAAAGTCAGAACAAGAAGTTGACTGCAGCTATTGCAACAAGAAATCTTCTCATCAGAAGTCTCACGGAGCGCCCGGCTGATCCTGTGACCGAAGCACTTCTTAAGGAAGTTCGCGAGGATGAGTTTGGCCTTGGAGTTTGATCATTTTGCTTGTTGTTATTCTTATTCCATGTACTTTTGCTTTTCTTTTGTAATGTATTTTGACCCTTTTAAGGGCTTGTGTTGTAAAAAGAACAATTTGTATTATTTCACCTTTGTAATATATTTGTGTTGGTTTCTACCTGAGTTCACTCCATAAGCAACTTCAACAGCGACATCTTCAAGGGTCTGGAAGGGTCAAAACTGAAGACCAAACCGGATACCCTTGATAGCAAATAAGCACAACTGCATTGCATACTAACCCTTTTGTTTGTTTTGTAGGTTTTGATTTATTGTTACTAACCTTTGTTATGATATTCAGGCAGAATTGCTCGTCGCCGGGTGTTTCCTCTCAACAGGCCACACAGGTACCCAACTAGAAGCAACCTTCCGGGCATCCAAATGGACCAGTTGCAGCAAGATCTCAATGAGGCCAGAACCCAGATGGCTAACGAAAGGGTGGAGATGAGAACCCAGATAACTCAATTCATGGAAGTGATGAATAACTTAGCTCAAAGCCAGGAGAGGCTTAGAGTTTTGGTAGAGGGGAGAACTCAAGAGGACCCCCATGTGGGAACTGCTGGCACAAGTAACAACGAAAGGGTGCAACCACATGTTAATCCCCCGGTGTTTGGTCCACATCTACATCCTGAAATCCACATTCCCGCAAACGTTCAGGGAACAGCTACTGCAGCCAGAGTGCTTCAAGAGGATCCTCAGGAGGACCAATTTACTGTAATGGGTGCTGGAGAAGAGGCCTATGATAGGCGATTGGATGAAATAGCTGAAAAGTTGAGGTCACTGGAGTCTCAAAATTCTTTGGGCTTCGACGTCATGGACATGGGGCTGGTAGACGGGGTCAGGATCCCCCACAAGTTCAAGCCTCCATGTTTCGAAAAGTATAATGGGACTTCATGCCCTCGGACTCATTTGCAGTCATTTCTGGGAAGGCTGAAGGCCTATACAATGGATGAGAAACTTTGGATGTTCTACTTCGAAGATAGCTTGACTGGAGCATCGAGGGAATGGTATTCCCACCTGACAAGGGCAACTGTAAGATGCTGGAAGGACCTGGCAGAGGCCTTCATCCGACAGTATCAATACAACTTAGACATGGCACCCAACAGGACTCTCCTAATGGGAATGTCACAGTCGTCAAGGGAAAGTTTCCGTGAATATGCCCAAAGATGGAGGCAATTGGCTGCTGCCGTTCAACCACCAATGTCTGAGAGAGAAATGGCAGACATGTTTATGAACACTCTCCAGGGAACGTATATTGACAGGTTGGCTGCTTTCTCTTCCACCAGCTTCGCCGATGTTGTCATAGCTGGGGAGAGAATCGAAAGCCTGTTGAAAATGGGTAAGATATCTGATAATGGTGCAAGCTCGTCCAGTGGTACAAGAAAGCCTTTTGCAGGCCCGAGAAGATCTGGCGAGACCAATGCCATTCACACCAACAGGGGCAGACCCCAGTATGTTCCCAGAACAATAGCAGCAGTCACTATCCCTGCTCCAGCTCATCCTCAGCCCGTCTATCAGCCTCCTCAAAATTTCCAACAACAACCTCAGTATCAGAATCAATATCCTCCAAGAAACAACTACAACAACAACTCCAACAACAACAATCAACAGAGGCCATTTCAGCAGAGGCCCTCTCAAGCTAACAGGGTGATAGACCCGATTCCAATGCCATATGCTGCCTTATTGCCACAACTTCTGAAACTCAACCTGGTTGAGCTAAGAACGTTGGCACCTCCGGATCCCAACAGTCTACCAAGAAACTATGACTCCAATGCTAGGTGCGCTTTTCATTCAAACGCACCTGGTCACAGTACGGAAAAGTGCAGAGCTCTGCATATGAAGGTACAAGACTTGGTAGACTCCAAGGCTCTGAACTTTGCACCTCCACCCAATGTCAATAAGAACCCAATGCCACACCATGGTGGTCCCCGAATTAATGCCATTGAAGAAGACCAACAGGTTTATTTGATAACTAGTGTGGATCAGATCAGGACACCATTGGTGGAAATCAAGGCCCAACTCCGTGAAAATGATATATTTCCGGGGTGTGAACTGGGGTGCCCTTACTGCAATATCTCTTGGAATGGGTGTGAAGACTTGAGGAATGGCATTGACAGCCTTATTAAGAGTGGCCTCTTACAGATTACTACATCATTTCCGACCAATCCGGCAACTTCGTCAACAACAGTTTCAGACCCTCCTACAACTGCAGCAACTACTGTTCCCGACAATTCATCAACAACATCAGCAAGTACTTCATCTGTCCTACCAAATGATCAGCTTTCAACAGTTTCTCCTGCTACAACATCAGCTTCATTCCATTTCGACTCTCCATCAACAGCAACAACAGTCCTTCCAACAGAACCTCCTACAACACCAGCAAACAATCATGAAGATGTCTCTACTGTTACCATCTTCTACGATCCTGAGAATAACTCCGCCTACCATTCAGAGGGTGCTGCTCCCACTAGAGCACCAGTTACTATCTTTTATGATCCGCAAACAATAACAGTCCCTTCAGCAGCAGCCATCAGTCCGGTTACCGTCACAGTACCTGGACCTGTACCATATGAAAGCAATAGGGCCATCCCTTGGCACTATGGCTCTGACGTGTACTGTGAAGGGAAAAGAATCACTCTTGAAACATCAGCACCTGCACAACAAATTGATAATGTGGGCGGAGGCGGAGGCTTCACACGAAGCGGACGTCTCTTTGCTTCACAAGTCCAAAGACCTACTGCTGAGGCAGAAGCTGCTGCCAAAGCAAAAGGAAAAGGCCCGGTGCAGGAAGATCCAACTGTCAAAGAAGCCCTGAAGACTCCATTTGATCAGGAAGTTGATGAGTTCATGCGGATCATCAAAAAGAGTGATTATAAAGTGGTGGATCAGCTTCATCAGACTCCATCCAAAATCTCCATCCTCTCACTGCTCATGTGCTCCGAAGCCCATCGGAATGCACTACTGAAAGTACTGCACGCAGCTTACGTGCCCGAGGAGATTACTGTCAACCAATTGGAAACCGTTGTTGGAAATGTTACTGCTAGCAATGGGCTAGGGTTTACCAATTCTGACTTGACAGTGGATGGCCGCAATCACAACAAAGCCTTGCACATAACTATGGAATGCAAAGGAGCTGTCCTTTCACATGTGCTGGTGGACACAGGTTCCTCCCTGAATGTCTTACCAAAGAAGGCTCTGGTGAAGCTTGAATATGATGGACTGGCATTGAGACCCAGCAACCTGGTGGTTAGAGCTTTTGATGGCTCGAAGAGATCAGTTCTGGGAGAAGTTGAGCTGCCTGTGACAATTGGCCCGCAGACATTTAAAACTATCTTTTATGTGATGGACATTCAGCCCGCCTACAGCTGTTTGTTGGGTAGACCCTGGATTCACGCCGCCGGCGCTATAACGTCTACCCTTCACCAAAAGTTAAAATATGAGTGGGAAGGCCAAGTTGTCACAATCTGCGGGGAAGAGGATATATTTGTTAGCCATCTGGCTACTTACAAGTATATTGAAATGGATGGAGAGATTGTTGAAACCATGAGCCAAGGTTTTGAGGCCTTGAATGTGAATGAAGCATCTGCTGTTTCAGGGATCTCCATGTCGTCATACCAACAAGCCCGGAAGGTTGTTGAGGAAGGAACTGCCCTAGGCTGGGGCAAGGTCTTAGCAGTGGAGGAGAAGAAGGACAAATTTGGGTTGGGTTACAAACCAACTCAACATCAAGTGAAGGCTGCTGGAGAGCCTGGTTTCGTCAGTGGGGGGATGCTTACCCCCGATGCTATCAACTGTCTGGAAGACGAGCTGGAAGAGGAGCGCAACCTGGAGATTTGGATTCGTCCGAAGATCCCGGGGAGCAGTATCTCGAACTGGTCTTCCCAGGGAATTATAAGTGTTACTCGAGCAGAGTAATTATTATTTCCTGTATTTTATAAGCATGCATCAAAGTCTTGCATCTTGCCCAAGATGACAAGACTCATTTTGTAATCAGGGCCATCTGTACTTTTGTGCAAACAAGATTAAATGAATGAAATATCAGACAATCTTTTTGCAAACGAGTTTTTTTTTTCTTCTATGCTCACTGTTTTTCCATTTTTCTTTTTGTACAAAAAATAAATGGCAGTGTTTTTCAAAATGACAACTTCATTTCACTTTTCTAAATAAGACTAAAATCAGATCACTAAAATGAACCAACTAAACCCTTGCAGAGAGTGCCATCCTGACCGCACCGACAACAGCACGGCTATGACATCGTATGACTTTGACAATCCGATCAATCAAGCTGAAGAAGGGGTTGAAGAAGAATACGAGCTTCCTGAAGAGCTAGCCAGGTTGTTAAGACAAGAGGAAAGGGTCATCACTCCTCACCAGGAGGAGGTTGAAGTGATTAATCTTGGTACAGAGGAAAATGTGAAAGAGGTCAAGATCGGGGCCTGCCTGCAAAACTCAGTGAAGAAGCAACTGATAGATCTGCTTCAAGAGTATGTTGATGTGTTTGCCTGGTCATATCAGGACATGCCAGGGTTGGATACCGACATAGTTGTGCACAAGCTGCCTTTGAGAGAAGAGTGCCCTCCAGTCAAGCAAAAGCTACGCCGTACTCGTCCAGACATGGCTATGAAAATCAAGGAAGAGGTACAAAAGCAATGGGATGCTGGATTCCTTGCTGTAACTAGCTACCCACCGTGGGTTGCTAACATAGTACCTGTGCCTAAGAAAGACGGCAAAGTAAGAATGTGTGTTGATTACCGGGATCTGAACAGAGCTAGCCCAAAGGATGATTTCCCATTACCTCACATTGATGTATTGGTGGATAATACGGCTCAGTTCTCGGTATTCTCCTTCATGGATGGATTTTCAGGATATAACCAGATTAAGATGTCACCTGAAGACATGGAGAAGACAACATTCATTACACCCTGGGGCACGTTCTGCTACAAGGTAATGCCATTTGGGCTCAAGAATGCCGGTGCGACGTATCAACGGGCTATGGTAACATTATTCCACGATATGATTCATAAGGAAATAGAATGTTATGTGGATGACATGATTGCCAAGTCCCTTACGGAGGAAGAACATCTGGTGAATCTGCTCAAGTTGTTCAAGCGTCTGAGGAAGTATCAACTGAAGCTGAACCCCAACAAATGCACATTCGGGGTGCGATCCGGTAAGCTGCTGGGGTTTATTGTAAGTGAGAAAGGGATTGAGGTTGACCCTGATAAAGTCAAAGCCATCCAAGAGATGCCTGCACCGAAAACTGAGAAAGAAGTTCGAGGGTTCTTGGGTAGGTTGAACTACATTTCAAGGTTCATATCTCACCTCACAGCGACCTGTGAACCCTTGTTCAAGCTGCTAAGAAAGGAACAGACGGTCAGGTGGAATGAAGATTGCCAAAGGGCTTTTGACAAGATCAAAGAATATCTGCAAGAACCTCCAATCCTCATGCCGCCAGTTGAAGGAAGACCTCTGATTATGTACTTGACAGTATTGGAAGAATCAATGGGGTGTGTGCTGGGCCAACATGACGAGTCTGGTCGAAAAGAGTATGCAATATACTACCTAAGCAAAAAGTTTACCGACTGTGAACAACGTTATTCACTGCTCGAGAAAACTTGCTGTGCTTTAGCGTGGGCTGCTCGCCGACTAAGGCAGTATATGTTGACCCACACTACCTTGTTAATCTCAAAAATGGACCCAGTCAAGTACATATTCGAGAAGCCAGCTCTTACCGGACGGGTTGCAAGATGGCAGATGATTCTCACAGAATATGACATACAGTACACCTCTCAGAAAGCCATCAAGGGCAGTGTACTATCTGAATATCTTGCTGAGCAACCCATCGATGATTACCAGCCAATGAGGTTTGATTTCCCGGATGAAGACATCATGTTCATTAAATCAAAAGATCACGAAGAGCCTGTTCACACTGAAGGGCCTGACCCAGAAGAAGAATGGACTATGATGTTCGACGGGGCTGTTAATATGAATGGCCGTGGTGTTGGTGCAGTACTCATTACACCCAAAGGAGTTCACATGCCTTTCTCGGCAAAACTCACTTTCAACTGCACTAACAACGAAGCTGAATACGAAGCTTGCATTATGGGTCTTGAGGAAGCCATTGACCTCAGGATCAAGACATTGACCGTATTCGGAGATTCAGCTTTGGTAATCAATCAGACCAACGGAAAATGGTACACACACCAAGATCATCTGATACCTTATAGGGATTATACGAGAAGGTTATTGACTTTCTTCACAACAGTCAAACTTGAGTATATCCCTCGAGACGAGAATCAGTTTGCAGATGCCTTGGCTACCATTTCATCCATGATCAAAGTTCAAGCTGCTAACTTTGTACCTCAGATTTCAGTATCGAGACTTGATAGACCAGCATATGTATTTGCAGCAGATGTTGTCAAGGACGACAAGCCTTGGTTTCATGACATTAAGTGCTTCTTAGAGGATCAAACATACCCACCTGGGGCATCTTCCAATGATAAGAAGACTTTGAGAAGGCTTGCTGGGAGTTTCTTTCTGAACACCGATGGATCTTTATACAAAAGGAACTTTGACATGGTACTCCTCAGATGTGTTGACAAGACGGAAGCAGATCTACTGATGCATGAAGTGCATGAAGGCTCTTTTGGTACCCATGCTGGAGGACATGCAATGGCTAAGAAATTGTTAAGATCAGGCTATTATTGGATCACAATGGATGCAGACTGTTGTGCTTATGCCAGAAGATGCCACAAATGCCAGATCTATGCAGACAAAGTGCATGTACCTCCAAATCCTTTGAACGTAATGTCTTCACCCTGGCCCTTTGCCATGTGGGGCATTGACATGATTGGCAAGATTGAGCCAACTGCTTCAAACGGCCACAGATTCATCCTGGTCGCCATCGACTATTTCACAAAGTGGGTTGAAGCAGCCTCATATGCAAATGTCACAAGGCAAGTGGTAGCGCGATTTCTGAAAAGAGATATCATCTGTAGGTATGGAGTGCCCGAGCGAATCATTACTGATAATGGTTCCAATCTCAACAACAAAATGATGGCTGAATTATGCCGGGACTTCAAGATCCAACATCACAATTCTTCCCCTTACAGGCCAAAGATGAATGGCGCTGTTGAGGCGGCAAATAAGAATATCAAGAAGATTGTGCAGAAGATGGTAATTACCTACAGAGATTGGCATGAGATGTTGCCATTTGCCTTGCATGGGTACCGCACATCAATCCGAACATCCACTGGGGCAACGCCGTATCAACTTGTGTATGGTATGGAAGCGGTCCTACCAGTTGAAGTTGAATTACCCTCGTTGCGGGTACTAATGGATGTCAAACTGAGTGAAGCAGAATGGGTTAGGTCCCGATTCGAACAACTGAGTCTGATCGAAGAGAAAAGATTGGCTGCAATCTGTCATGGGCAGTTATATCAGAAGAGAATGAAGAGAGCCTTCGATCAGAAGGTCAGGCATCGAGAGTACCGAGTGGGAGATCTTGTGCTGAAAAGAATCCTTCCTCCTCATACAGACCACAGGGGCAAGTGGACTCCAAATTACGAAGGACCATTCGTGGTAAAGAAAGTCTTCTCTGGTGGAGCACTGATGCTCAGCACCATGGATGGTGAAGACTTCCCGTCCCCTGTGAATTCAGATGCGGTTAAAAAATACTTCGCATAAAATGACCCGCTGGACATAAAAACAGAATGTAAGTCCAGGCAAAAATAGGGCATCCCGGCGAGTCAAAAACAGAATAAAAGACTCGGGCAGAAATAAGGGAAATAAATAAAAAATGTACACCCGCTGAGTTGAAAAGCCGCATTGGACAGCTCAGGCAAAAATGGGTATCCCGATGGATTGAAAACCCGAAAGGGCGATCCATGCAAAATAAGGGAATAAGCGAACAACTGCATTCTGAATTCGTCTGTATTGTCAGCAACTTGGTAAGCTTTGGAAGGATCAAGCGTCGATCAGAATCAACTCTCTCCAGAAAGCAAGGCGAGAAGAACGTCATCGTCATACGAGTCATAATGGGAGAGGAAGCTCCTCAAAGCGTCATCAACACTGCCAGCACTTTGTTTCTCAATTTGTAACAATCTCCTCATTTCAGGAGATATGTTTCTTTGACTGTATCTTGCCAATTCAGGGCACTTGAATTAATAAAATCAGATTTTCAGTCATGTTTCGTTTTTACATTTATGTTTTGCGAAGAATTGTCTGATGTCTCTAAAAATACAAATTGCATAAGTACAGATGCCTTTCTTTAAAAATAAACACATGCTTGCAGGGAATATACTTACTCTCGAAAATACTTATCTCCTATGACGGAACCCAGTGAAGGATACCTCGGGACCTTTCGTATGTTTCCTTATCTTTGCAGGATTGCAGGTATCCAGAACGCAACTCGGGGCATGCAAGGTATATCTCAGCAGGTTGGCAAATCAGCAAAAGATATCAGCATCCAACATGCTCTAATCCCCAGCTGAGTTGCCTCTCATTACTCTCCCCAGCTGAGTTACCAAGAGCATTCCCAGCTGAAGTACCAACTATCCTTCCTCAACAAGACACAGGAATCAGGGAATCATCTCCCCACTGAGCCTCAAGCCTTTATTCAGAAGAGCAACGCGCGAAGAAGTCACAACAGAGAGGGAAAAAGCTTCTTCAAACCCCAGCTGGGTCCCATATTATAAGGATATGTCAACCATTGACTTATATCCCCAAGCAGATACACCATTAGATCTACCAACGATCTCATCCCCAGCTGGGATGTTCACTTCCACCAGATCGTCCAGAGATCTTCGCAGCAACGGGATCCGAATCCCGGATCTGTGCTTCTTTGCATAATCATGGCATTTACATCATATTATCCACTCAAAGCGTAGCATTCCGTGCAAAACGGAGCATTACGGCAAAAATCAAATGCATAGCATAATCATAAGTCATGTGTGAATTGAACACGTGTAAATATTGACAGTCTGTCATCATACAATATACAGTACAGAAAAATCCCCACCAGGGTCCCGGCAAAAGCAGTTGCCTCGCAAATCACAAACACCAGTGCATACACCTTTTGACACCCGTCCGTGTCATCATTTCCCCGAGCAGTTTGCCTGAATACGCTTTACAAACCAAGATCACCAGTACTACAGATACTTCATGGCACCCGTCCGTGTCAAATCACCATCAAAAGCCAAAGGCATCCTCTTTGCACTCACATATACCTATACACAATCCCTGACACCCGTCCGTGTCATATCCCCAGCGTGGTTGCCTACATTTACACATACTTTTTTCTTGACACCCGTCCGTGTCATATCCCCAGCGCAGTCGCCTGGACTTTGAATATCAGATACTTGTTAATATTATACTTTTCTCTTTCGACACTCGTCCGTGTCACTTTCCCCAGCAGATAAACACTCATCTATACAGTACTCATATTCACTACTCATGGTACACTTATACAGATACTCGTCCGTATCTTGTACACATCACTCATATCCCCACAGATTCGACAGTAGACCTTGTTCTTTGTTAACCCGTTGGTACTCGTCCGTACCATCATCTCAGAACATTGCGTCTAATGTTTGTTTCTACATTATACCCGTCCGTATCATAAGGATGCTCGTCCGCATCTTTAATCCATGCACCGTGTCAAACACTTATGTCTCCTTGAATATAGATACTCGTCTGTGTCTACTATTCCCCAGAAGGATACCTCCAGATTCAACACTCGTCCGTGTTCTTTGTTAACCCGTTGATACTCGTTCGTATCATCATCTCTGAACATGTGTCAGTTTGTTTCTACCCGATACTCGTCCGTATCGTAGTCTTAAGGATGTTCGTCCGCATCTTTACTCTACACACAATGCTTATACTTTCCTTTCTTGATTGTGGACGCTCGTCCGTGTTCACTGGATCCCCAATAGATCGCCAACAAATTTTCCTTTTTATCTAACACTCGTCCTGTGTTATGATACCCTGAGAGCAGCCGTACCCTGCTGAGTGGTCGTCCTCCACTTCTTGATGGTCGTCCTCCGTCATGCTCATCCGATGGCCGTCCCCATCGTTGATTTTAGCAGCCGTCCCCTGCTAGGTGGTCGTCCTCCACCCCTTTGATGATCGTCCTTCATCACTTTATCCAATGGCCGTCCCCATTGTTGATTTTGGTTATCTAACACTCGTCCTGCGTTATGATAAACCTTGAGAGCAGCCGTCCCCTGCTGAGTGGTCGTCCCCCACTTCTTGATGGTCGTCCTCCATCATGCTCGTCCGATGGCCGTCCCCATCGTTGACCTTTTCTATCCGATGGCCGTCCCCATCGTCGATATTTTCGGCAGCCGTACCCTGCCAGGTGGTCGTCCTCCACCTTTGATGGCCGTCCCCATCATATTTCTTTTATCTCCCAACAGAGCAGCCGTCCCCTGCTAGGTGATCGTCCTTCACCTCTGATGGCCGTACCCCATCATCTGTTTATTTCATTTATTCTTTAACCCGATGGCCGTCCCCGTCGTGGTCTCTTTTCCTTTTAGCCCGATGGCCGTCCCCATCGTTGGTTACCTTGCTTTATTGAACTTGATGGCCGTCCCCGTCATGTTTCATTAAATCCTCAGAAATTTTTACAGCTTTATCTTGATGACCGTCCCCATCATGATATTTTATTTTCCCCAGCTAGTCGGCCGTCCCCGTCTTAGCTTTACCTCTTTCCCCAGCATGTCGGCCGTCCCCGTCATTGCTCTTTACCCAGCAGTCGTCCTCTGCTCGACGGTCGTCCTCCGTCACCCACACTTTACAATATACTTTATTTTCCTTTACAATCTATATCCCTTTTCTTCTTCATTTTGTGAGTGCAAATTTTGGACTGTCTTTGGTATTCAACCACAAGTTATCTTGTTTGCCTGTTAAGCCGTTGCTTACAACCTGCACAGCTAACTCATGTTTGAATAGGGGCAGCTGTAAACACCCCAAATTTGCCCTCACCCATTCACACCATGGCTTGTGATCATCTCATATGCATAAACACAATCATAACTTCTCATATCTCATTTTTGATTCACTGGATAGTTTCTAGGTCATCTGCACCTAGGGTTTGTGATCTGAGCAATCCAAAAGCATCTTGAGCCATTCCAAAGGCCACCAATCAACTCAAAGGGATCCATGTGTTCCCAATCATCATATCCCATCTCCTCAAAGTCAAAATTGCAGAGGAATCACAAGAACTGGGATTGGTATGGATGCAGAGCCAAGTTTGACTGCACAGTTGACCTAGAATTAGGGTTTTGGTTTCAAAGGCCATAACTCCAAATTTTTTGGTCATTCTTGTTTCCATTGGTCTCTAAATGGTATAGGGAGTATACATATCAATTTTCATGAAGAAATTCCATGGGGAAGTCATCTGATCAAGAGTTGACTTTTCAGACAAGTCAGTGCAAAATCAGGACATCTGAGGCCCCCAATGACCCAACCAATGGGTGATCTTCATCATTTTGAGTGTATATGATCTTTATTTGATCATGGAAGAAGTTTGAAGTTCATGGAAATCAAGAATATAGGGTTTTTGCAAAAGTTGACTTTTTGGGTTTTGTTGACTTTTCAAGAATGCATCATTTTAGGTCAATTTTCAAGCCTTGATTCTTGATCCAAAAATGCTTCAAATGGAAAAACTTTGGTCATGAAAGTTGTAGATCTCATCTTTCCCTTTTCAAAAAGTACAAGAACATGATCAAACTCTTCTTGGATCAAAAGTTATGGCCATGCAAAGTTGCCAAAAATCATTGTTTTTCAAGTTATGCATCAAAAGGAAATTTTGCAAAACCATGTACTAAGTCAAAATGCAGCCTCTAATTCATGTCAAACCATTACACAAACATCCTCTAAGTCCTAAAAATCAGTTTTGGACCAAGAATGTCATGGTTTCATGTTTGGTTAGGCTAAAAAGTCACATGTGAACCATAAGCCAACCTACTTGCAAAACCACTCATAACATTATGCCAACTTGCTGCATTGAGTGCTGAGCCAAGCTAGGCCTCTCCCTCACCCATGCTGCACCAGAACCACCTTTGTCCTTGCCTAGTCCAAACACCATGCCTCTCTTACACATAAAGTGGTTTTTGAGCAAAAAGTGATCTACCTATCACAGCTGCACAAGTCACATCAGCCAACCAATCAGAATTGTTTATCATTTCATTTTGCAAGTTGAACATAACAAGAACCAAGGCTGAAACAACATCACTCATCACTTACACAAAAACACTCCAACTTGCAACTTCCTTCGAATTTCATTACACAGCCATCAAACACCCAAGCAACCTTCACCATTCATCTCACCTTGATCCATAGAACACAAAGCATCAAGAACCAGAGCTTGAAACAACCAAAACACTTCACTGCCATCTCTCACCTCAGTTTGCAGTTTCACTTGCAACTCTCACTATAGCCCACAAACATCAAAACAAACTTTGCCAAACTTCTCAACACACTTCATAGATCACAAACAACCATCTCTCATAGCCTGAAAGTGCCAAAGCTCAACTGCCATTGTTGACTGAACTGAAGCAGTTCTCTTCGAAACTCATCATCCAGCAAGTCTAAACTCCATTTGAGCATCCAGACATCTTTGGGGGGCCAAGAGGAGCAGCTTGCACTTAAAGAAAGGGCCTGAAAGTTCCTAAGTCAGAGGTTGCAAATCTCAGGTAGCTCCAAATAATTTTTTCCAGAAATCTCTTTTTTAGTTACAAACTTGTTCCTTATGCTCTCCTGATCATGCTGATGCTTTTAGTTTTTGAAATGGATGTGTTTTGAGAATTTAATTGCTGTTTGAAGCTCACGAACCCTAGAACTTTCCCTCTTCGATTCAGCTTGTCTAGGTTAAATAAATTTGTTTTAGGATAGGGCTTTGATTTGTGAGGATGAGAGGAACGTTTCCATGATCTTAGTTTTCATTTATTTTACGTTTTGAGAGGTTTTGAGATTTTTCAGGTGACCTTCTGGCCGGAGAAGATGACCGGAAGTCTTCTCCGGCCACCTGAGTTTAGTTTGCCCTAATTACAGTCATTAAGTCAAGTTTGAATTTGGTCCGTTGATACGCGTTGAACATTTGACTTCCCACCCTTTTTGATGGCTCAGATCATCCACTTAACCCTAATCCACGTGGTTAATTCTAATTAAGTGTAATTAGTTCAGAGCGAATCCTGGCCCTCCACTAGCGCGCGCAGTCAACCTGTTTGAATCCAGAATCAATCTCATGCGTCCATTGTGCATACTTCTGTTTTATTTGATTTTTTATTCATTTTATTCCATTTATTTTGCACAATTTATTTAAAATAGTTAAAAATTCATAAAAATTATGAAACTTTTTCTTTAAGGTTTTATTAATTTTTATGACACAAAAACATTTTTATTTTATTTTTTATCATTAAAAAAGTATTTTTAAATATTTAAAGGATTATTTTTAATTGATTAATGAGAATTAATTAATTAAAAATACTTTTAGGTATTTAAAAATTACAAAAAAATTCATGAAGTGTTCTAAGACATTTAGAAACATTGTCCAACCTTCAAACCAAATTTCTTTTTTGATCTTGATGCATTTTAAGAATTTTTCATTGAATTAAATCACATTTTATGCATTATTTTGATCACAAGTTTGAAAATTCATTTCTGCCTATTGGTGAAGGTTGAGGCATTGATTCTTTTTGCATTGTTTTCCATTTGACATGAACTTTCAAGGATAAAATGGCCATGATTTGATCTTGCATTCCCTAATTGATTGGCATTTCTTTTGTTACAAACCCTAAAAACCCTAATAACTTGCAAAATTCATATCTTGGGTTTGGTTGAGAGTTGAGAGCTCCCCTTTGGGCAGTGGTTTGTTATAGGTCTAGGGTTTCTTTGGGTACCATTTTCCATTTTTTATCTTAAGGTTTGCTTCTGTTTTGAGTTTGTGTTTGATGTTTGTTTCATAAACCCTAATTTGGGCTTTCCCTTGCATCCTTCTTGCATTTCCTTGCATGACTTGACTTGCCATTGCATTTTGTGCATTCTTATGATTCATTTGACATCTTAAGACATGTATGAAGCATCATTGATCATTGCATTACATATTTGCCATGCCATTTGTCTTGTATGTTTCATAACATTTCATGTTTGTTCATGTTCCTTAGCTTGCATCATTTGCATCCATGACTTTGTATGAGCATCCCCATGCCTGGCCTCATGTTTGCAGCACCTCATAGCATCATAATCATCATGTGTATGCTTCTGGTTTGGCTTAGCATCATGTCATTTCATTTCATCTAGCATTGCATTGCATTTGTTTCTAACATTTCAGGTGGTAAGTAAGCTTGAGAAGTGAATTTGCCTTCACTTCTCATAACTTTTCTTTTCATCTCTTTTGCATACCTTGCTGCATTCTTACTTGTGTTTGAGTTTGAGCTTGCTCATTCTTCCTCCTCCCACTTTCTTTCTTCAAGTGACTTGACTTCTTGAATGAAGCAAGTCACTTTGCTTCTCTTGATCTTGTTCATCTGCTACCTGGTGGTTCATCTGAAGATTGTTCTTGAAAACTTCACAAACCTTAGGATCAACCAAGCATGATAATGAATTAGGGTTTTGATTAGTCTCCCCCATAGTTTTCACCTTTGTGTCTCTCCTTGAGTCATCTCTCCTTACCTCATAATCAGGGACTAAACCCTCAAGGCTTTAAGACTTTGTGATTAAGATCATGCCTGCATCCTTCTTTTAGGATGGAGTGTATAACTTTAATCCTAAGTCTTGGACCCTTAAGGTGTTGAAATCTCTTAATTAATCCATCTAATAATCATCAAGACAATACACTTGTAACTTGGGCCTTGCATTAGGGTTCTAATTCTTCCTTAATTGGTTAAGAAGGACTAACCCTAAAGTTAATGGACAAGTCCCCCTCAAGTTGTCTTACAAATCATAAAAAACACTTCATCATCAAATCCATCTAATAAAATCCATCTAATAAAGGTTTGTTTTGTCATGAGTTTAATCCCTAATCATGGATTAAGTTGAGGAGCTTTCCTCTGCTTAAACACTCTCATCTATTATCCTTCTTTTAGGATGGTGTAATGAGTCTGTTAAATCCCTGATTATGGCTTAACCTCATTACTTAACACTAAACAAAAACACCAAAAACATTTAACTAATCACAAGTAGGTTAATGATCTTAACCCTACATCAAAGGTGTTTAAGTGTGAGAAGCTGACTTCACACTTAAGGTATTCTCATTACCCCTAATCAGAGGGAAGATGTGATGAGTTTACTAAATCCATTGGTTTAGGCTTAAGATCATTAATTTATGACAAATTTTCAAAAGCAATAAAAGATTGAAAACACAAAAACAAACAATAATCGTCTCCTCCGGGATTCTTTTCTCATCTCATTCACTCATAAACGAGAACTTGCTTCTTCCGTCTAATGCAAGACAGTTTGCATCTGTGCCAGACCGATCATACACTTGAGCATAGACAAGTAAGCAGTTCACAAGTCAATTCATCTTTCAGTCTCTTTGGGTCGAACTACGGTGTTCTGACTTCCTCATTGCACGAGAGGATACGTAGGCATAACTTAACGGTTATCGAACAAAAGTCTCTGTCCATTCCCCCTCTTCCAGCTTCTTTCTCTTAGCCTCATTATCATGAGCAATTCATTTCATTCCTGATCTCACACTGACACTTTCATACTTCACATCACTTATACACTTTACACTGACACCTGTACATCTTTTCCAGCTATTTTACACACAGATTGCACTGACACTACCCCTTTAAAACACAAATCTTTTAAGCGTGGATCCCGTCGAGTACGACGGACAATCTGGGTGCTAATACCTTCCCAGGTTGTAACCAACCCCCTTTCTCAGTCTCTCTGGTTCGCAACCGTCTTATCCATCTTTTTCTAGGCCTATGCAGCATTGCCTTTCCTCCGGGATAAAAATGCCTAGCTGGCGACTCTATTCATTCTCCAGTGAGTTCACGGCTGTGTGTTCTCACTGTTCCCTTCGCCGACCGTTCGCGTCTGTACCTTCATCTGATTCAGTTTCATTTGTCGGGAGCGACAGTGGACAGGAAGTTCCATTGTACTTCTCGAAGCACGGGGGTTTAAACTTGTGGGGAATTCTTACCCCATCCACTAACCCCATATCCATGACATCAAACCCTAAAGAGTTTTGAGACTCCAGAGATCTCAATTTCTCAGCAATTTCATCAAACCTCCTATCATAGACTTCATCCCCTGCTCCCATTACAGTAAACTGTTCTTCCTGGGGGTCTTCTTGTAAGATTCTTCCTCCAGTGGTATTTCCTTGCACATTACCCGGGATGTTAACTTCCGGATGTAGATGAGGCCCATATACTGGTGGATTAACATGAGGCTGACCTCTTTCATTGTTACTTGTTCCTCCAGTTCCCAGAGGAGGCTCTTCTGGGGTTTGCCTTTCTACCAATGCCCTCAATCTTTCTTGACTTTGAGCCAAGCCATTCATTACTTCCATGAACTGGGTCATTTGGTTTCTCATCTCCAGCCTTTCATTAACCATCTGGGTTCTGACCTCTGTCAGCTCTTGCTGTACTTGATCCATCTGGATACCAGGAAGGTTGTTGCGAGTAGGATATCTGTGCGGACGGTTGAGAGGGAACACCCGGCGGCGAGCAATAATTCCTGAATCACAACAGAGTTAGTAACAACCAAAACAAAAACCTACAAAACAAAACAAAAGTTAGTATGCAATGCAGTATGCTTATTTGTTTCCAAGGTATCCGGCTTGGCACTTGGTTTTGACCTTTCCAGACCCTGAGGAAGATGCTTTGATGTTGCTTGAGAGAAAGAAAACTCAATGAAACAAACTGACAAATACATTACAAATGGTGGATCATACATAATTCGTTTTTACAACATATGCCCCTGAGGGGTCAAAATACAACATAAAAGAAAAGTACATGAAATGGGAATAACAACAAGCAAAGAAATCAAACATCTAAGCCAAACTCATCCTCTTTAACCTCCTTCAAAAGTGCTTCTGTTACAGGACCAACCAGATGCTCTGTAATGTTTCTGATAAGAAGGTTCCTGGTGACGATAGCAGTGGTCAGCTTCTTGTGC
This sequence comes from Lathyrus aphaca, assembly GCA_963966055.1. Classification (NCBI taxonomy): domain Eukaryota; kingdom Viridiplantae; phylum Streptophyta; class Magnoliopsida; order Fabales; family Fabaceae; genus Lathyrus; species Lathyrus aphaca. The sequence continues at coordinate 288,970,005 of OZ014524.1, forward strand.
CTATCTTGGTCCTTTGTCCTCTTCACACCAGCCCTAAGCTTCAATTCTGAAATTTCCTTCTGGGCTGCCAATAAAGCCTCCTGTTGTTTCTTCTCATTAGCCTCCAACTTCTCAATCCTAGCTTGAGTCCTCTTATCTTCTTGAGTGCGAGCTTCAGTGATCCTGACCCACCTAGCTTGACTTTCCTCTAGATAGAGATCAGTCCTAGCCTTCTGAAACTGGGCCTCTTTACAGGCATTCTTCAATATTTGCTCTCTAGCTCTTGATTTCTTGATGTAGTCCTCTGATTTCTCAATCCTAGCTAGATGCTCCACCTTGAGATTTTTTAACCTCTCAATGTCTAGACGACCATCACTCCTCTCCCAGAGGGTCTTCTTCAGAGCTTGAGATAGATTCTCATTCCTTTCTTTCAGCTTCTCAAATTCTTCCAGGCTGACAGTGGCTGGAGGTGGTACTGTGGATGGTCCAGGTGCATCCTCAATGGTGAAAGGCATCCCAGAAATCTGAGCCCTGGCATGAGACCATTCATAATACTGAGCTGAAGCCACATTGTTGCATCTCCCAAGGATGGCCATCCCTTTGGTCTGGATGTTGTCCCAAGCCCAGGATGCTTGTCTGACAGCAGCTAGATTAGGTTTTATCTCACAATACAGGGTTTCAGCCAAGTCTTGCACTCTAGGAGGATGAACCAAAGCATAGCCCAATTGTCTCTTAAACAGCAAAGGGTTGTAATTGATGCAACCCTTCACTCCTACCAGAGGTACATTGGGGAACTGCCCACAGCTAGTAATTATGTCTCTGCCTTTGGTGCCCTGGGTGCACCACCTGATGTCATCTGAAGTCAAAGCAATGAGTCTTCTAGCCCAATTCTTTTGTTGGTGAGGATTTAGGAAAGCATCAGTTTTGGGTAAGTGTTTGAGTAGCCAGGTATGAAATAGAGGAGCACAGCACCTTACCAACCTCCCTCTCTGCTTCTCATTCCTTTGGTGAACAGAATAATAGAAATCTCCCAGCAAGGTGGGCACCGGGTTCCTCAAAAGGAAGAGATGAATAGCATTCTTACTGATAAACTTGGGCTCATCTGCAAAAAGTATGACCCCATATATACTGAGGGCTAACAATGCACAAACTGCCTTCTATTCTCCCAAGGAGGCCTTCAGGATGGCCTGAGAAGTTAGAAAGTCCAAGTGTAGGCCAGGAATTCCAGCCTTTGTTGACATGTTCTGCTCAATCAAAATAGGTTCCAAATACAGTGCCTTTGCCACTTCTTCATTGCTGGGAGAAGCCATCTTAGGGTTGAAGGGGACACCACCCCTGATAGGTACTCCAATCAAAGATGAGAACTCCTCCAGCAGAGGTCCCAACTGAAAGTTCTGGAAAGTGAAGCATCTCAAAGGAGGGTCATAAAACTGTAGGCAGGTGTGGATCAAACTCCTCTGAGAAGGGTCCAGGTCTATAACCATATCAAGGATGCCTCCATAATGTTCTCTGAATAATGGGATGTGGTCTGGAGTGATAAGTGCCTGAACCTGTCTGATGCCAGCTAGCACAGGCTCAAAGAAATGATATGAAATGTTGCTCTTCTTGGGTGCCATGACTGCTGATGAAGAGTTGAGAACAGATGCTGATGATGAAGACTGATACTGGAGATGAGCCACTGATAGGATGAGGATGATGATGGAGCTAGCTAAAGCTGGCAACTGATGAAGAGAGCTGAAGCAGATAACTGGTGAACAGGGGTCTATGCAGATGAAGGGGTCAAAACCAAGCCAGATGGAATATGGATACCCTGAGAAACAAATAAACAAATGTTAAATGATGCAAATGATGAGTATGCAAATGATATGCAAGGGTTTGTGATCAAGCTGGATCTGATTACTGCCTTGATATAAGTCCATGTATGTCCAAGAAGTCCGGATGGAGGTTCAGAAGTCCAGTAACCAAGGTGGGGGACTCAAATAAAGAGTCACATGTCCTGGGTTAAATCACAAGAACTGTCCAAAGTGAAGCATTCTTAAACACAATAAGTAACAGGGTATGATGTGGCTAAGGGTTCCTGCAAACCTGTAAACAGCCCAACCCCCTCACAGGTGATGTTCTAAAACAAGGATCCTCAGACTTGGATCAGTTATGAGAAGTGTAAACACTTCTAACCCGGAGGTACAGTGTTTACAATAACCATAAAAGATCCTCCTCCAATTCACCTCAGTTTCTGAAGGTCATAATAAAGGTCATCCAGACTTAGCAGGCTTCCTAGATAGCCCTAACACTACAGGAAATCTGTAGCACAAAGTTCTCAAGAAGAAATCCACATCTGAACCGTGTTTCATATTCCCGCACCAGACCGAAATGGGATGGGAAATAACATGAACCACTCTAGCCTAGGTGTCACTCAGGTCCCAGGTATAGGACCTCAAACTCTCAGTGAACCCCACCCACCAAAACAAAAACCAGATCCAGCCAGATGACAGTATAAAAAATGTAAAACTGTAAAGAAAGCAATAAATAAAGCTGTACATAAAGCAATAAATAAAGCAACTATATAAACACAATTAGCACATAACACCCCAGTAAACACAAATCAAACAAGCGCTAGGAGGAACCCACAAAAAGAACCAGAAGCCCTGGTTACAGTATAAGGGTCCCCAGCAGAGTCGCCAAGCTGTCGCTCCCACCAAATGACACCTCGGGTCAGAAGGGGTACAGACGCGAACGGTCGGCGAAAAGAGGAAGAGAACACACAGGGGTGAACTCAAGAGAAAAGAAAAGAGTTGCCATCTAGGCATTTTTATCCCGAAGGAAAGGTAACGCTGCATAGACCTGGAAAAAGATATGGATAAGACGGTTGCGAACCAGAGAGGCTGAGAAAGGGGGTTGGTTACAACCTGGGAAGGTATTAGCACCCAGATTGTCCGCCGTACTCGACGGGATCCACGCTTAAAAGATTTGTGTTTTAAAGGGGTAGTGTCAGTGCAATCTGTGTATAAAAGAGCTGGAAAAGGATGTACAGGTGTCAGTGTAAGAGAAGTGAAGTGTTAGTGTAAGAACAGGAATGAAATGCTCAAGATCATGAGGCTAAAAGAATAAGGTTGGAAAGAGGGGGAATATACAGAGACTTTTGTTCGATAACTGTTAAGTTATGCCTACGTATCCTCTCATGCAATGAGGAAGTCAGAACACCGTAGTTCGACCCAAAGAGACTGAAAGATGAATTGACTGATGAACTGCTTACTTGCCTATGCTCAAGTGTATGACCTGTCTGGCTCAGGTGCAAACTGTCTTGCATTAGACGGAAGAAGCGAGTTCTCGTTTGTGAGTGAGTGAGATGAGAAAAGAATCCCGGAGGAGACGAGTATTGTTTGTTTTTGTATTTTCAGTCTTTTATTGCTTTTGAAAGTTTGTCATAAGTTAATGAGCTTAAGCCTAAACCAATGGGTTAGTAAACTCATCACATCTTCCCTCTGATTAGGGGTAATGAGAATACCTTAAGTGTGAAGTCAGCATCTCACACTTAATCACCCTGAAGTAGGATTAAGATCATTAACCTACTTGTGATTATTTAGATGTTTTTGTTGTTTTTGTTTAGTGTTAAGTAATGAGTTTAAGCCATAATCAGGGATTAAACAGACTCATTACACTATCCTAATAGAAGGATAATAGATGAGAATGTTTAAGCTGAGAAAGACTCCTCAACTTAATACATGATTAGGGATTAACCTCATGACAAAACAAAGCCTTTATTAGATGGATTTTAATTAATGGTAAGATGAAGAAGTGATTTTTATGATTTTTAAGACAACTTGAGGGGGACTTGTCCATTAACACTAGGGTTAGTCCTTCTTAACCAATTAAGGAAGAATTAGAACCCTAATGCAAGGCCCAAGTTACAAGCTTGATGTCTTGATGATTATTAGGTGGATTAATTAAAGGATTTAAACACATTAAGGGTTTAACACTTAGGATTAAAGTTATACACTCCATCCTAATAGAAGGATGCAGACATAAGCTTAATCACAAAGCCTTAAAACCTTTAAGGTTTAGTCCCTGATTATGAGATGAGGAGAGAAGACTCAAAGAGACACAAAGGTAAAACTAAATGGGGGACTAATCAATCCCTAATTGTTATCATGCTTGGAGATCCTAGGGCTAGTGAGGCTTAAGAGAAAGATAAATCTTCAAAGGCCACCAAGGAGGAATCAGATGAAAGGATCCAGAAGCAAAGATAAGCAAAACAAATTGCTTCACTTAAGAAGTCAAGTTGCTTGAAGAAAGAAGGAAAGGTGAACAAGAATGAGAAAGCTCAATCCAAAGCACAAGATAAAATGCAGCAATGATGTATGAAATAGATGAAAAGAGATTGTGAGAAGTGAAGGCAAATCCACTTCCCAAAACAACTTACCACCTGAAAAGTTAGCAAAAGAAATGAAATGCAATGCAAAATGAGATGAAATGTGATGATGCAAACCAAAACCAGAAGCATGGGTATGATTTTAATGATGCTAAGAGATGATGCAAACATGAGGCAAGGCATGAGGATGATCACACAAACATATGAATGCAAGAGAAGCATGTTTTGAACCATGGACATACATGAAAAGTTATGGAATGCAAAAGACATATAACATGGCAAATGAAAGATGAAATGATCAAACATGATTCTAATATGTCTTAAGATGCATTATGAATCAAATGGATGCACAAAATGTCATGGCAAGTCGTGGTATGCAAGCAAGTGGAAGATGAATGCAAAGGAAGGCATGAATTAGGGTTATATGCAACATACAAAGCAAAAATCCAAAACCAGAAGCAAATGACATGATAAAAATTTGAAAATGCAATCAAAGGAACCCTAAACCTATACAAACTCACTGCCCAAAGGAGGGGATCTAACTCTTAACCTAGTGAGAGTTATGAATTTTCTAAGATTGCTAGGGTTTTAAGGTACCTTGTCAAGAAAAATGCAAAACAAATTGAAAATGCAAGATCAATTCATGCCAATTTTATCCTATAAACGACATGCTATACAAGATGCAATGCAAAAAGAATCATCATCCAACTCTCAATGGTTAGGCAGAAATGAATTTTTGAAGTTTGAAACAAAATATTGCCTTGAAATGAAATTAATTCCAAAGAAAATTATCAAAAGGCATTAATACCAAAAAAGAAATTTGGTTTGAGAGTTGGACAATGTTTCTAAATGTTTTTAAATGTTTCATGAATTTTTTTTGTGATTTTTAAATACCTAAAAGTATTTTTAATTAATTAATTTTCATTAATTAATTAAAAATAAACTTTTAAATGATTTAAAAATAATTTTTAATGCAAAAAATAAAAATAAAAATATTTTTGTGTTGTGAAAAATAATGAAAACCTTGACAAAAATTTTCATAATTTTTAAACATTTTTTCTATTTTAAATTAAATGAGGAAAAGAAATGAAATTAAATGAAATAAAAATAGAATAAAATGAAAGTCTGCGCAATGGAGGGGTCAGATTCAATCTGGGCTTGGAGGGTTTGACTTGACGCGCAATCCTACGGCCCAAGTTCAAACCTGGCTAATTCTGGTTTTAAAATTAATTAAACTGAATTAATTAAGTTAATGAGGATTAAGGTTTCTAATGACGCATCCTGGCCATCCAAACACGCGCGGGTCAACTCTGGTCAACCCATCCTACGCTCCACATTCAAACTACAATTAATGACACAATTAGGGTTTAATGACTTTCAGGTGGCCGGAGAAGACTTCCAGTCGTCTTCTCCGGCGAACCCAAACCCTAGATTTCGCTACAGGTCACTAAACATGCAATTTCTTCCACCAAAATAATCTTCTCCTCAATCTAAACCTAACCCCTCTCTCAAAACTCATTTATTTTCACTCACAAGCCTGAATCGAAGCAAAGTTTGAAACACGGGCAAATATTCAGAGGTACCATACATGCTGATTTCTTCACCATTTTAAAAACTAAACATATATTCATGATCAGGGGAAGACATAGCATCATACAAGAACTTAAAAATCAGTTTCTGGGAAAAAGTTCTTCATGTTACCTGAGATGGAGTTTCTCTGATTCTGAGCTTCTTGGCCTCAAGCTTTGCACAAACCTTCTCCCTTGATCCTCCTGATGATGGAATGGAGCTTAGAATGCTTTGAGAGTGGCTGGTTTGGGAGATTGGCAGAGTTCTGTTCAGAGAGGGGAGGAAATCGTGTTTTGATTTCAGGGAGTTTCAGGCTGTTTCAATGGTTGGTTTGTGATCAGTGAGTCATGCTGAGATGTTTTGTGAAGTTTGTTTTGGTGTTTGTGTTTTGTGGAGTGAGTTTCGAATGGAAGTGCATAAGGGATGAAAACTTGGAACTATGGCTTGGAGAGAGCTTAAGCTTTGTGTGTGTGATGCAAATGAATCCTTGGAGTGTGTTTGTAAGGTCTGGATTGGGCAGAGAGTTGTTGTGTCACTGTGGGATTGGTATGGGTTTTTTTTGCAAAAAGTCAAGTCTAGGTGTACTTGAGGTATGGGCAAGTGTGAGGTTGTAATAGGGGCATGGTTGAGTTCAGAAGAGATCATGGAGTTCATATGGATCAGATTCTATGAGTTGTAACAAGTGGAGGCATGGCTTCATGAGTTTTTGCAAGTTGGTACATGTTTGCCCCCTTTGGAAATTCATGAAGTTCAAGGCACCAAAATGCAATATTCTTGGGCCAATTCTGACTTTTAGAAGTCACATGATCATATTGTGAAGGGTTTGTGCACATTTGAAGTCTTTAGAATGCTTGATCATACCATTTTGCAAAATGCCTCTTTGGTGCATAACTTGAAATTATGTGATTTTTCCCGAATTTGACAAGCCATAACTTTTGATCCAAAATGAATTAGGACAAGTTCTTGTACTTTTTGAAAAGGGAATGATCCATTCTACAACTTTCATAACCAAAGTTTTCTCATTTGAAGCATTTTTGAATCAAAAAGAAAGGGTTGAAAAAGTTTCCCAAAATGGCAAGTTTCCATTACAAGTCATTTTCCCAAAAAGTCAACTTTGCAAATGGCTTGAAATTCTTCAATTTTGTGAACTTCTAACATCTTCTATGATCAAATAAAGATCATACATAATCAAAATGATGAAGAACACCCTTTGGTTGGGTCATTGAGGGCCTCAGATGCCCTGATTTTGCACTGACTTGCTCAAAAAGTCAACTCTTGATCAGATGCCTTCCCCATTGAATTTCTTCATGAAAATTGATATGAATGATCCTTATACCATATAGAGACCAATAGAAACAATAATGACCAAACAATTTGGAGCTATGGCCTCTGAAACCAAAACCCTAATTCTAGGTCATCTGTGCAGTTAAACCTGGCTCTGCTTCCATGCCATTCTCAATTCTTGTGATTTTTTGACATTCTTGACTTTGAGAGGATGTAATATGATGCTTTAACATACATGGACCCCTTTTAAATGATTGAAGACCTTTGGAGTGGCTCAAATGGTTCAGGGATTGCTCAAATCACAAACCCTAGATACAGATGACTTAGAAGCAATGTAGTGAATCAAAAATGTGGTATGAGATGCTATGGTTGAGCTTATGCATATGAAAAGATCACAAGACATGGTGTGAATGGGTGAGGGCAAATTTGGGGTGTTTACAGTACTTTATTGCTGGCTTTTGAAGCATAAATGAAAGAATGGGTGAATTCTCTGAAGATTGCTTTTGCAGAAAATCTGAATCCTACAGCATCTGACCATCTATGGACTAAGTTCAGAAAATGGTTCAATGCTGAATCTAAGAAGCTGAAGGATCTCAGCTATGACATGGCTCAACGAAACTTCTGTGAAAAGTTGAATATCTTCAGAGAAGAAGTTCTTAGATGCTGGGAAAAGAAAACCCTCCATCTTCTGGACAATACTCCTTGGACAGAACCAAAGGACTCTTCTTTTGAACTTCAGGCCATGGTTGTTTCTGAAGATAAAGGCAAAGTTGTTGTAACATCTCCAACAGAAGCTCCTGCAATAAGCTCTGAGAAAATTGTACCTTCAGCTGAAGACACAACTTCATCCTCTCTTCTCCTGAAAACTCTAGAAGAGTTGAATAAAGAGAATGAAGTTGTTAAGAACAGGCTGGACAAACAAGATGAAACCAATGCAGAACTTAAGGATATGATTCGTCAGCAAGTGTAATCCACTACTCAGATCAAAAGTCTTCTGGAGTCATTGTTCACAATACTTCCTCCTCCCCCACAACCTTAGTTTCTGTTGTTTATTTCTTTGTTTTGTTTTGTTTTGTTTTTTTGTTGCTTCTGTGTTATCCTGATTATTTTCAATGAAAGTTTCCATGTTGATAAGTGCAACTGTAGGTATTTTTGTATATAAGTTTTGTTGCACTTATCAATACTTTTTGTTAGAATCGTTCGAATAAACCCCGCTTTATTTGTAAATATGTTTACCTTACATTATAGTGTATATATTACGTTATCTTTTAAATATTATTGAATTTAATTGTTTTCCATTTATTTTTGTAGGTTTTACATCATTTATATTGGAGCATTGTTAAATAGAGCATTGAATAACTTTTCCAACACTTCGAACCGGGCGAAAATCGGAGTTACGGTTCAAAAGATATGAAGAAAACAAATTTTGGATTTTTTTAACTTCCAGCAAGTTTTTCGCTGAGCGAGCTGTAAGGCGGTTTAACAATTTTTTAGGTCCCGCTGAGTGAGCCTTGCGATCATGACAACTTATATAAAGGGAAAAACAATTTTTTTAGGTTATGGTTTGGGTATTTTTTGCTCCCACTCCATCAAACTTCATTTCTTCATAGATTTAGCTTAGAAAACAACATTGGAGCTTGCATTTGGATGATCCGGAGTCGAATCTCTCGTCGATTGGTGTTGACAAACCAATAAATGTTTGGTCCCTCTTCTTCTTTTCTCTTTGTAAATTCTATTTGTTGAGGGTTGTATAGTTACTATGAACATATGTATCTTTGTTGATCATAATAATGTATAAATTTGCTTTATAAATCATTATCGATCTCTTCCTTGATCTTTTTGCATTTATGTTTGGATTTGGGTTGTGTTAGAGATAAACATCACAAATCTTGGTTAGGGGTGGATATCTATTGTCTAAATGCTAGAGATAGATTTAGATAATAATCTTTATGGTGTCGAAACTTAATGTCTTTCGTGTTTCGAGGCGTCGTCTCGTCGATATGATTGCTCTCTCAACTCAGTGTGCCAGAGATGGACACGATTGTGAGCGATGCTGGATGATTTTGATGAGTATTGTAGTAGAGTGAAAATGATCGATAAATTTATGTTTGTGACGAGTCAATTATATACATGCTTGATAAGCTTCTTTTCTCTGAAGAATGTATACTTTTTATGTTCTTATTTACTTTCCCGCATTTACCTTAAAACCATTTTAATCCAAACTCATAAACTTAGATATTGTCGAACGACAGTTCAATAGAATCGATCTCTGTGGATACGATAAATTCCCGGAAAAATACTTCCAAAACTTTTGTTGTTTGTCGGTGTACCGCACTCCAACACATGTTCTGTTTATATATACATTGTTTTAACTCTAATTATATTGTTTTTTGATTCATGACAAAAAGGGGGAAAATGTAAAATATTTTTATTAATAACAGCTCACCAGGACTAAGTCTCAAACATTCTAATATTCTGACAAATTTAATATGCTAATAGGAGCTAGTAATGGAAAAGGGGCGGTTAAGGGAATAATTGGTATACCTTGTGTAGATCTGGGTGTTGAGGTTGGTGTAGATCTGGGTGTTGAAGTAGGTGTAGATCTGGGTATAGATGAGGAAGCTGCCATTGCTATAAATTGCTGAGTCATGAGAGTTGTTAGAGCTGCGAAATTATTGTTCATTGTTGTCTCCGGGTTGTTATGGTTGGTGTTGATTTAACCCCGCTGTAAAGCAACAACCTGATTGTTGGTTTCAATGGAGGATTCAAGGTTTTCATGGGTAGTGATGACATTTTCAATTCGCTGGTTTGTGACTTGAAGAGTGTCAGTGAGTATCGGAGGCATTGAGGAAGAAGATGAAAGCACCAAATGATAGTAGGTTCTACTACTACCAAAAAATTAGGGTTAACATAAGACAAACACAAACAAAATAAAAGAAAGATGACTGTCATTAATTTTCTATCCTAAAAGAGAGACAAACAATCCCTTATATACAAGATACTTAAAAAGAGGCTATAACATACTGGGCCGAATCCAGACAAACTATAAAATAAATATATACAAAAAGATTTAATTCATAACGTAACCCTGGTGCCATAGTGATTTTTTAACATTTCTAATAGACTTGATAATCAATCTATTATATGGACGACAAAGACTTCTAAATATTCTGTTTATTTTTTATTTAAAATTCTTTGTACTTTATTTATTATAGTTAAAACACGAAAATTATATACTGCCCAATGTTTGACTTTTCAAGAAATAAGTCAACATGATTGTATCATCCAACCCTTTCCTCTAGTTAATTTTTTTAAGCTATCATTGTCATGAAAATGGATTGGATTCAAATTTAAAGGACAAGAAATATACAAAGAAACATAGGTTTAGGATATTGATGTTAATACGGGAAATATTTATACAATTAAAATAATTTAGAGTATTTATGTTAATATCGGAAAAATTATAAAATTAAAATAATATATGATATTTATGTTATATTATTTTATCAGTATTTGTCCAGTGATCATAGAACGGATGGTACTATAATTATTAGGGCTGTTCAAAAAAATTATGAATCGATCTGAACCGCTAAATTGAACCGAACTGAAGTTAAAATAATCGAACCATTATGTTTGGTTAGTGAACCAAACCATTTATTTATTAATGTTCTAGAATCGAACCAAACTAAAATTAACTAAACATAACCAATAATGAACCATTAATTTATTAGAAAATTTTAAATAATATTCACTATTTTGAAAAGTCTAACAAATTGTTTTCAAAAATATCAAAAAAAATCGGTTTTGTTTTTGAAAATATAAAAAAATCAATTTTTTATAGAAAATATAAAAAATCGATTTTTTTCGAAAATATAAAAAAAAACAATTTTTTTTCAAAAATTTCAAAAAATAGTTTTTTTCGAAAATATCAAAAAACCGATTTTTTTTTCGAAAATATCAAAAAATGATTTTTTTTCGAAAATATAAAAAAACCAACTTTGTTTTCGAAAATATCAAAAAAACAAATTTTTCTCGAAAATATAAAAAAAAATCGATATTTTTTCAAAAATATCAAAAAATGACTTTTTTTTTCAAAAATATAAAAAAAACCGACTTTGTTTTTGAAAATTTCAAAAAATCGATTTTTTTTCGAAAATATCAAATTCAAAAAACCGATTTTTTTCGATAAAAAAGCAATTTTTTCAATAATAACAAAAATATTTTAAAAAAAAACAAATAAGTTTAACGGGTTCGGTTCTTAAATAAATAATTTGATTTGAAAATTTTTGTCTTCTAATGTTTAGTACAGTTCGGAGTTCCAAACTGTTATATCAAACCAAAAATTTTAGTTCAGTTCAGTTCTAAAAAAAAATATAAACGATTCGATTCGGTTCGGATGATTTATGTAATGGTTCGGTTCAATTTTTTCATAGAACCATACCATAGAACCATACCATGAACAACCTTAATAATTACTACGTTTTCCCAAAAAGCGCGTGAAAAGCAAATATTAGTGTGGGAGCAACACTAGTTATAGAGGAGCGTAGTAGCCACGCGGAAGTGAAAATTGTTGCGGTGTGTCGGAACATGTGTGGTTGGGGGGTGGAAAGAGTAAAAGCCAAAGCGGTCCCCTTTAGAAGTGACCAACTCTGCTCCACTCACACACACACTGCCACTGCCTTTGTCTCTTTCCTTTTGGAAATCTACGCGTCTTGGTTTCCCACTATCCTCAACTCCTTCTCAACTTCTCATGCAATGCACCTTCTACCTTTTGTTTTTTCTTTTGCTCTTTTCTTACTTTCTTTACCATTTTACCCCTTCTATGTACTCCATTGCATGCTTATTTCTATTTGTTTTTTTGTATGATTCTTTTCAATGTTGCACATGAGTTTGATGCAACGTGTCATTATTTCTTACTAGACATTCAAACGAGTGCTACTAATTGAGTAGTAAAAGAGAAACCAAGGTCCCTCTCTTTGATTGCATTTTCTTTTGCAAATAATTCCTTTATCCTAAAATATAAATATGCACTCATATTTTATTTAATTAAGAAATTTAATGTAGTTTATACGATAATTTTATGTATAAATATATTTAAAGTATTTTTAGTATACTCACTAAAATTTTATCTTATAGTATCTAATAAAATAATAATCATGAATTTAAGTTGAATCAGAAACTAATATGTGATAGTTATAATAAGTAATTCTCTTAACAACGTGTTTGTTTATTCGTTGGCTATGGTGATCTAGGGTATCGATGTGAGTGTTTTGCTATTATCTCTTTATGGGTTTGAAGGCTGCAGTCGGATTTATTAGAGGTCATCAAAGGTGGTGTTAGGTGAAATTTGATCCGTAAAAAGTATTGGAGTTGAGTTTCAAAAAACTTTGAAGAATATTCTGAAAAGAATATTTCTCATATTTCAACAGGATGTTTACTTGGTCGAAGAAGCCCCTTGTGTAGAGGGAAATGCTAGTCTGGGACTTATAAATATTTTTAGTCAAGATTTGAGAATTCGACAATGACAATATTGTATTCGACAAAGTTTGAATTTGAATAAGGATGATAACTGTTTTTTGTCCTTATCAATTTCTTAAGAAAGACGCGTGTAAAGTTGTGGTGAAGAGAAACACATGCAGGCGAAACATGTCATTTTCTGGAGAAGAAACTGTTGGTAGCAGTTATTTTCGATTTAGTATAAATAGAGGTCTTAGTGTATAAGATTCAGTGTGTTCAATCATTGTACAAAAACTCACAAATTACTCTAAGTATCTACATGTGTTGAGAATGTACGTGTGAATCACCAGTATTTTCATTTTAACAAAGTTATTTACACTTTATCAATTTATTTTTCATTTGCCATTTACTTTGAAGTTTCTTTATTGCAACTCCTTTACAAATTCTACATTAAGCAATACTTTTTAATCACGAACATTGTTAAAATGTTCTTAGTTTTTCAAACATAATTTAACAAAAGCACATGTCCTAGAATTCACTGGTTGATCTTGCAAGTAAACCATTTTTTGGAGATTAGACGTTGTTTACCAATTTTCACGATAAACAAATTGGCACACCTAGTGGGTGTTGACTAGAGATTTCGACTTGTTCAGAAAAGGAGGTTTGAGAAGCAAAATTTGAGAAGGCCAGAAGGAGAGGGTTCGACCCAGACAAAGAGAAGGAAAGTCAGTTATGGGTCGACACTCAGAAGTCAGAATTCAGAAGAGTGTCATAAGAGCTTGGACGCGCCCACAGATACCATCATGTCGAAGACATTTTGACAAGATCACACAGGAAGACATGGAAGAGAAACTTCTCCAAGTAGTGGGACAGAGTAGTGGGTGGTTACCATAAGAATGGGTTGACATATGTCAAAGTCTGATTTGTTGGAAAAATGTCAGACAGTTATTTTATTTTTCTATATAAGTAGATTTCATTTTCATTAATAAATGCCACATTTCTTCACATTGTAAAGGGACACACTCAAAGTACCGAGTGTCACAGAAACGAGTTAACCCCCTACTCAAATGTATAATAGCGTCCAAAAAACCTTTGTATTCCAAGTTAATTTAAAATACTTGCCTTTTATCTGTATCTTTTTTACCTTTCTTTTACTCGCTTTTATTGTCCTTTCGTTTAAGCATTCCGCGTGCGTTTGCTATAAACACAAAAATACCAAAAAGATACACAAGAAACCCCAATTACCATTCTACATGACAAGAGTTTGCAACATAACTAATCGGACAGAGCAGTTCTGGGACTTGTTTGACTGGTTCCGCAAGTAAACATCGCGCGTAAGAGGTCAGTGGATCGTTTGCGCGAAATCCACATGCGAACAAATTGGCACGCCTAATGGGACCCGTTGGGTTAGTTATGTACATTTGCGCAGTGACAAAATGGTAACGCCACGTCCAAACGAAGAACTGTCTTCGACAGGAAGTCTAGTTGTTACGAACACAACAAACCCGTTACGACAGTAGTACAGACTGCTACCAGTAGATCAACCACTGCTCTGATTCGACCTGAACTGATCAGGCTGGATGTGGGTGGAACTTCGGGGCCATCAGGACCCAGTTTCACCATGCCGTTTTCTAGAATCTTTGGCATGCCTCCCGAATTCATGCCATGTTTCCACAATTCTGGCTCGATATTTGCAGATAGTTCGTCAGGAGATTTTTCTCATTACCAAGGGATAGGGCCTTTGACTAACCAATACGGTCGAACGACCAACATCAATAATTTATGTCAGTCGATGCCAATTTTTACTTTAAACACTTTGAATGTTGTAAGGCAACAGATGGATGAAAGTAACCACAAGATGGTCCATATGTTAACACAACAAATGAGGACCATTTAAGACCTTTAATACAAGATTCAACACAAAGTTACCAACAACTGGAAACTCAGATGACTCGAATAGGGGATTTTCTGGGAGCACCAACGACCCCACGAAGTTGAACTCTACCTCCCCGTCCTGAGACATCGGTTCGACAGGAAGAGGAGTATGCAGATAATTTAAAGTAACCTTACGAAGAGGTTGAACAAATACCCAGGGTGGCCCAGAGGCCTCCCATCGTGATGTTACGTCGACATCAAGACCAAGGAGATGTGTTAGGATAGGTTCATCATTATGCCATGGCCGAAGAGTCGAACCTTGAAACTATAGTAGAGAGAATTATGGTCCGAAATGGTGCCAACTCAGGCCTTCGATGACCCACTTACACGTCCCCAAATACTTTTGGCATATAACTAACCCAACGGGTCCCACTGGGCGTGCCAATTATTTCACACGTGGATTTCATGCAAACGATCTGATGGCCTCCTACGCGCGATGTTTACTTGAGGGACCGATCAAACAAGTCCCATGACTGCTCTGTCCGATTAGTTATGCTGCAAACTCTTGTCATGTAGAATGGTAATGGGGATTTCTTGTGTATCTCTTTTGGTATTTTTGTGTTTATAGAAAATACACGCGGAATGCTTGAACGAAAGGACAATAAAAAGCGATTAAAAGAAAGGTAAAAAAGATACAAGTAAAAGGCAAGTATTTTAAATTAACTTGGAATTAAAATGAATTGAAATACAAATGTTTTTTTTGGATGTTATCATACATTTGAGTAGGCGGTTAACTCGTTTCTCTAACGCTCGGTACTTTGAGTGTGTCCCTTTACAATGTGAAGAAATGTGGCCTTTATTAATGAAAACGAAATCTACTTATATAGACAAATAAAATAAATGTCGGACACTTTTCCAACAAATCAGGATTTGACACCTATCAACCCATTCTTATGGTAACCATCCACTACTTTGTCCCACTACTTGAAACAGTTTCTCTTCCACGTCTTCATGAGCGATCTTGTCGAAATGCCTTCGACATGATGGTATCTATGGGCACGTTGAAGCTCTTTGACACCCTTCTGGATTCTGGCTTCTGAGTGTCGACCCATAGCTGACTCTCCTTCTCTTTGTCTAGGTCGAACCCTCTCCTTCTAGCCTTCTTAAATTTTGCTTCTCAAACTTCCTTTTTCTGAACAAGTTGAAATCTTTAGTTAACACCCACCAGGTGTGCCAATTTCTTTATTGTGAAAATTGGTAAACAACGTCTGATCTCCAAAAAATGGTTTGCTTGCAAGATCTAGTGAATCCTAGGACATGTGTTTTTGTTAAATTATGTTTGAAAGACTAATAACATTTTGACAATGCTCGTGATTATAGCACATAGTTAGGTAATGGGCAACAAAAGACCGAAATGGAGGGTACTGGACCTAGAGAAAGAATCTGGGAAGAAAAATGAACCCAAGGGTTACATGGTTTCTCCCAACTATAAGGGAAAGAACCCAATGACCAGGACCCGGTGGAGGCGCTACCAGAGAAATAAGAAGGTCGAAAAAGGGGCCTCAACATCTCGACCATGGCAAGGTGAAGCCCTTGGGTCAAATGAGCAGTGCCCAAAAGCAAGGTGGGTCGAAAAGGGGAAGATAATGGTAAACTAGACGCTGACTAATGGAACCTCTGAGAGAAAGGAGGTGATGTACAAACAAAAGGAAAAATGTACGCCTGTTGTCGAAAAGGGGAAGGAACCTGAATACACTCCTAAATCTGACGAGGAAAAACCCACATATTCGCCTCAATATGACGAGGAATATACCCCGTCACCAGAAGATTACTTCAATGAAGACATGTATGATGATATCCATGATGATACCTATGGAGAAGACTTCGTCGTCAATTATGGCATCATATCTGTGTTGCCATCCGAATAGGATATTGTCTCTGAAGTGTCTGAAACAGAGGAAAACTTTGTGGCGAATGAAATTTCTGAAGATAAGCCCTTATGCTACTATGTCATGAACAACGGGGTGGTCGAAGAGAAGAGAGCAATATTTGAGAAATCTAGCACTGACACGATGTATCATCTCAAGCCTCTTTTCATAAAGGAAAAAGGCGACGGAACAACGGTCAATAAAGTATTTGTCGATGGTGGGACATCTATGAATCTAATGCCTTACATTATTTTCAAGAAAATTGGAAAGTCCGATGAAGACCTTCAAAAGCACATCATAGCTTTGTCCAATTATGAAGGCAAAACCAGCAACGTGTAGGGAGTAATCCACGTCGACCTAGCTGTGGGAACTACCACGAGGTCGACATTATTCATGGTAATCAACTCTAAGGCCAATTTCAACCTATTATTAGGAAGATAATGAATTCACGGTATAGGGGCACTGCCTTCAACCCTACACCAAAGACTTAGTATCTGGAAGAAAGATGGTATCGTCGAGAAAATCGAAGTCGACCAAAGCTATTACAAGGTCGATGACACCAAATGATCAAAGAGGTCATTCAATCAACACTTAGCAAATGTGGCCCCGTATGATGATGGATCAGGTTCTTACACTTCTGTCAAGACAGGCCACATGTTGAACTTGGATCTGGATCATGGTTTCGTCTAGGATGATGCTAACATATCAGAGGAGCCAATTGGATTGCCACCTACTGGGTGGTCTGAGGTTGACGAGAATGACCTCTGAGTCAGAAGGCATGACTCGAATTTCGGCCTACCTGGCTGAAAACAAAAAAGAAATGGCTATGGAAACTAGGAAACGTCAAATCCTAACTAATAAAGCCAGAACCTGTGGCTCAGTAGGCTAAACTACGTCATCATCTTTTTTTTATAAACAGTCAACTTACTGAAAAGGCTCAGACCCAACCCAAGTGGTAAGGAAGAAGTGGTTTTGCTGACGTTGACGGTCAAGAAAAACAACAGAGTACTGCTGAAAAATAAGAGGCATTCAACAATCTCAGAAAATATCTGACGAAAAAGCCTTTTACTTTTAGGGTGAATAAGATGTGACGATATGGTGTTGTGTTGAATATGACCATAGGAGTACCTTAGGACAAAATGACCATGATGGTGTTAAAATACGTATTCATTAGCTTTGAAAAACGGTGACATATGTGTAAAATTAGATATATTATAATTTTAGGGTTATGCTTATGGTTGTATTACTATGCATTGAGAGAATTAAGGCAATATACAAGTTTGTTAACGTCTGAAAGTTATCATCTTATTTATTTCACCAAGTTATATTTAACGTATTTCGACTCAATTCTCTGACAGCGAAACATGTAAGCATATCAAGAATATAGTAACGAAATTAAGTCGAAAGCATAAAAGACAGAGTTCCATTAAGGCAAACGGAAAAAGGGAAATATCCCATACATCAGAAATTAAAATGGCCAAACGTCAGTATCCCATACATTAAAAATGGTATCAAGAAAGGTGATACTAAAAATAAGCTTTGAGAGCAAGATAATCTAAGTGGGGAACCTAGTCTTGAAATTGTCAAAGAGTCCCTTTTCATGAAGGAGTCTGCTAGAAATGTTGGTTCTTCTTGAGCGCATGAGTTGGATTCTCTCCTTGAGAGCGACAACCTTTTCAACGTGAGAAATCCCTTGAGCTACCTCTTTGTCAATATCCTCTTGAGAGGTCAAAGGCTCAGTAAAGTCAAAATAAGCCTTTTGTTCCTCGATCTCAGCAATATTCCATTGCAATTCGGCTATACTAAAGAAATTAAATTTAGAGAGGGTGGTTTTCTGTCACTAAAACACTAAAATTCCCTCACAAATCATTTAGTGACGGATTTAGTGACGTACTGGTATTCGTAACGAATTTCAATATCGCAAAATTATAGTGAGGGATTTAATATTCCGTCATAAATGGACACAAAATAAATATGTCTCTAATTATAATATTCCGTCAATAAATATTTGAAAAAATATCAACTTAACCTATAATTCCGTCAATAATTAATGATGGAATAATAAATGCATCACTAATTAGTGACATTTATTTTCCGTCACAAATTAATCAAAATATGCTTTTGTAAATTTTTGACTTATTTATTCATGATTTTTATAGTGCAAATGAAATAGAGTAAATAAAGGAAGTTTTTTTTATACAAATTATTGTTGATTGTATAAATAGTGATTACTTGCATTGAGATAAATATACTAAAAAATAAGATAAAAGTTATATTATTTTCAATTTATCACAACAAACTATCATTGACAAAAATAGTGAATGCACAGGTATCCCCACTAGTTACAAAAATAACGACAATACAAGCACATTCTTAATATAACTTGCACTTTGTTAATAATGACATACATATTTACGTAAAGGAAGAAGATGCAGAGAAAAATCATAGCAAGAGAGAGAAAGCTGTAACAGATTAGTTATGGATAAAGTGTAATCTGCATTACTTGATAAGATAGATTACAAGTGGTATATATATATATATATATTAGTATACCATGGTCCAATGAGAATAAAGTTAATGTAACTAACTAGCTAGAACTATACAAGTATAAATACAACATAGAATAACAAAAAGAGTACACTATGGAAAGTATGAACTACTTATCTATACTAATAGCCCCCCTCAAGTTGGACTTTGGATACTACAAAGACCTAACTTGAGCAATGATTTCTTAAGAGCGGGAGAATGCAAAGGATTTGTTAACATGTCCACTAATTGATCATGTGTTAATATAGGAAGTAGTCGAATAAGTTTGGATTGTAGCCTCTCTCGAATCATATGACAATCCAATTCAATATGTTTACTTCTTTCATGGAAGGTAGGATTGTGTGCCAAATATATGGCAGATTTGTTGTCACAATAAATGGTGGCAGGATTGGGAAATTCAACAAGCAAATCTCAAAACAAAAACTGCAGCCACTGAATCTCACATGTAATAGACGCCAAAGCTCTATACTCAGCCTCAATGGAGGACCTTGATGCAGTATGTTGTTTCTTGGATTTCCAACATAATAAGGATGCTCCTAACATGACACAAAAGCCTGTAATGGAATTTCTCGTATCAGGGCATCGAGCCCAATCAGAATCAGCAAAACCTAGCAATTTTAGGTCACTTGATGCAGAAAATAAGATGCCAGTTGCAGGGACATACTTTAGGTATCTTAGAACTCAAGTTGCTGCTTGGAAATGTGGAGTTATTGGTTGAGACATGAACTGACTCAGATGTTGAACATAAAATGAAATGTCAGGTCTTGAGTTTGTTAAATAAATGAGTCTGCCAATCAATCCCCTATAGGAAGAAGGATCATCCAATAATGTGCCCTCATTGAGAGATAATTTGCAATTGGGATCAAAAGGTACTGAAGATGGCTTTGCTGCAAAAACACCAACATCTTGAAGCAACTTAAGATTATACTTCCTTTGATTTAGAAAAATGCCTTCCTTTGATCTGGCAATTTCTAAACCTAGGAAATATCTTAGCTGACCCAAATCCTTAATTCTGAATTGCTGATGGAGAACTTGTTTAACATGCTTAATCTCCTCTAAAGAATTACATGCTAGAACAACATCATCCATATACATCAGAAGAGCAGTAAATTTAGATGAATCGTGTTTAACATATAGAGAATAATCAGCCTGAGACTGATGATATCCTAAGGAGATCAAGAAGGTAGACAGTTTGGAGTACCACTGTCTACTAGCTTGCTTCAAGCCATACAAGGATTTTTTAACTTGCAAACCTTAGGAGATTCATATCCAGATAGGCCAGGAGGAAGATTCATGTAAAATTCTTCATGTAAGTATCCATGTAAGAAGGCATTGTTTACATCTAACTCTTCCAAGTACCAACCTTTTATAGCTGCAAGTGAAAGGAGAACTCTGACAGTTGTAAGCTTAGCAACATGTGAGAAAATGTCAAAATAATTTATACCTTCCATTTGAGTATAACCTTTTGCCACTAATCTAGCCTTATATCTCTCAATAGATCCATCAGATTTATTTTTAACTTTATATACCCAACGACAGCCAATAGGCACTTTCCCAAGAGGCATGTCTACTACAGTCCATGTTTGGTTTTCTACAAGAGCTTTAAGCTCCACATCCATAGCTTTGATCCAACAGTCATGTTTGATGGCTTATTTATATGTGTTAGGTTCATGATTAGATGAGATTGCACAACAATTTTTTTTATAAGAGGTTGAACATTTGTCATAGGAAATAACAGAAGAAAGAGGATAGACATGATGAGAAGATGATGATGAAGTATTAGATGATTTGTCTTGAGTTAAATAAAAGTGATATTCTGCTAGATAATTGGGAGGATTAGATGTGCGTGTAGATTTCCTAAGGGGAAGTTCCAAATGTTCAGTAGGGTTGGGTGAAGATGAAAGTTCAGAATTTGTGTTGGGGGAAGAGAAAGAACCAGAAGATTCAATGGATAAAGGAGGGCTGACTGTGGATATAGGACTGTTTAAAGGAAAGTTGTTGAGAAAAAGACTAGGATTGGATGTAGGAGTATTTAATGGAGACAGGATGGCTGTAGGAAATGAGGTAGCATCAGGGCCAGTATGTTGTACCGAGGATGAGATGGGTGAGGTAGGTACAGAGATATTATCAGAATTATTGGAATTTGGATTTTGTAGGGTAGTGGATGGTTGACTGTTATCAGAAAAGGTACTGACATCAATAGTGCTAGCAGTAGGATTTAACATGTCATGATCAACATATATGGGAAATTGGTTATGAGTTATGTTGGAGGGATATGTGACAGAGGATTGTTGAGTATTAAAAGGGAACATAGTTTCATAGAACACAACATGTCTTGACACAAAAATTTTATTAGTTTGAAGATCATACAAAATGTAACCTTTTGTCCCATATTTAAAACCTAAGAAAACAATTTTTCTATCTCTTTTTGATCAAATTTGGTTTTGTGAGGTTGATTAGATGTTTCATAGCTCAAACATCCAAAAACTTTGAGGTGAATGACAGATGGGGGTTGGTTGTATAGAAGCTCATAAGGACACTTGAGATTGAGTAAGGGAGTAGGTAATCTATTAATGATGTGAATGGCATGTTGAACACAGAAATTCCACATGTTAAGAGGAACCTTAGAATGGAAAAATAAGGATCTAGCAATATTTAAGATGTGCTGGTGTTTTCTTTCTACCACCCCATTTTGTTGGGGTGTATAAGCACAAGACTTTTGATGAATCACACCTTTGGACAGAAAATATTCAAATAAGGAAAGAAATTCAGAGCCATTGTCTGATCTAAAACATTTTAAGGACATGTTAAACTGGTTTTCAATATAAGTTATGAATTGAATGATACTTTGTTTGGTTTGGTCTTTGGTTTTCAAAAAGAAAACCCAAGTAAATCTACTAAAGTCATCAACAAAGGTTAAAAAGTACTTATGACCTAGCATTGATAGGGTAGAAAAATGACCCCAAACATCAACATGTAGTAATTCAAAGGGAGCCTTAGATATGGTATTTCTATGAGGAAAAGTCAATCTCTTTTGTTTACTATAGTGGCAAGGATCACAAGGAAAATTATTCTCATTATATTTGAAAGGAATAAAAGGAAATATTTTTTATACATGTTGTAATCCTATGGTAGAAATATGTCCTAATATTAAATGCCAAAGAAAAACTTCATTTTGCAAAGAAGAGTTACAACTATGGTGTGATGCCTCTAGAACATACAATCCTTTGTCAAGCTTAGCTGTATCAATCATTGCATTGGAATGATTCTGCAGAATTTAGCAAGAATTATTAGTGAAGTACACTATATAGCCAGTAACTTGTACATGTTTGGAAATAGAGAGTAAGTTGACTTTGAAACTAGGAATGTACAACACATTATGTAGTACTAAGGCTGAATTAAGGGACACACTACTAGAAATAGAGGCAGTAACATGGGAACCATTGGGTAGATTAACATGAATAGGAATCATAGGTGTGTGAGATATGAAATTAGCTAGATCAAAAGTGATGTGATCAGTGGCACCTGTGTCAAGAATCCAAAAGGGAGAGAATTTACCATTTTCAGGATTGGATTGAGTGTTCAAAACAAATGGAGATGAGGAAATGAAGTTGGCTTTAGGAGTGATCTTCGACTGTTGGATCAAATCCAGTATGCTTTGATATTGCTCATGAGTAAATCCAACCATGGGTGTAATAGATTGTTGACTGGTAGGTACCTGTCCTATTTCAACAGAAGCCACAAATTGAGATTGAGAATTGGAATTATGAGTTTTACCTTTACCTTTAAAACCAGGAGGATAACCATGCTTCAAAAAGCATGTCTCAACTGTGTGATTTGTGCGATTGCAATGAGTACAAATTCTATTATTCCCTCTTGTGCTTCCATATCCATTATTCCTTCCTTTGAAAGAATTTTGACCAGACTTGTTCGAAGTATTTCCAGATAAAGCATTGAGATGTAAAGCTACAGATTCCTCAAGACTAGTACTAGTAGAGATCTCACTGGGAGAGTTGTTCATCTCGCGTTCTTGTTGAATAACAAGAGCAAACCCCTTGTCAATGTCTGGAAGCGGATTCATCATCATAATTTGGGTTTTGGATTGGGTGAATTTCTCATTCAAACCCTTCAAGAAGCGCATTACGTAATCTTGATCTCTATACTTCTAAACAGATGCGAGAGCTCCACATGAGCATGGTATAGCACAATAATAAGCAACTAGAGAACGATATGCCTCAAGTTCATCCCACATAACTTTTATTTGCGTAAAAAAATTGGAAACGTCAAGATTACCTTGACGAAATTTGTAAATATCTTCTTGTATATCAGATATATGAAAAATGTCACCTTGTGAAAAGCGGATTTGCAGATTTCTCCATACTCGTACAACACTCTCAATCCATAGAACTGACTTCGCGATTGACTCAGAGATAGATCGATGAATCCACGCAAACACCACTATATTGCAACGAACCCAAGGCGCACATAGAACATCCGATACTGGAGGCTTCAGTAGTGTGTCGTCGATGAACTGTTCTTTGTTCTTGGAAATCAATGCAATGTGCATTGACCTAGACCAAGTATGATAGTTCTTGTCATCAAGAAGCGGCGTAACAAGAACCAAAGAGGGATTTTCATTTGGATGGAGATAGTAAGGATTGGAGGAGTTTGTAGAGAAATCTGTCAAGCTCTGGAAAGCCATTAATGGAAGATGTAACGAACGAGGATTGCGAAAAAAAACAAAAGGGGATTGATGAGAAAATGCAAGAAAAACGAGAGAGATGAATTGCAGTGAATAATCGATCGAAGAAAAAGGTAAACGCAATCGAAAAGGAGAAGGAAAACCGTGAGTGGATCGATGGCTACCAGAACTTTGAAAGCTCTGATACCATGTTAATGGTGACACACAGGTTCACGTAAAGGAAGAAGATGCATAGAAAAGCCATAGCAAGAGAGAGAAAGTTGTAACAGAATTAGTTATGAATAAAGTGTAATCTACATTACTTGATAAGATAGATTACAAGTGGTATATATATTAATATACCATAGTCCAATGAGAATAAAGCTAATGTAACTAACTAGCTAGAACTATACAAATATAAATACAATATAAAATAACATAGTACACTATGGAAAATATGAACTACTTATCTATACTAATACACTTCTTCTTCTTCTGCCTCTAAAATCCAATTGATTTTAGCTAATCATACTAACACAAGGCAACCATCGAATTAAATAAAAACCATAATTTACTTGGATTGGTTAGATTTATCTTAAATATTTGCCAAAGCTTCACCAATTTTCTCAATAGTGTTGTGACCTCAAACATTCAAGTAGTAGGATTGTAGCCACTCACTGAAAGTTGGGAAGATTCCATCCATAATCTGCATAAAAATATATGAAATGAATTTTAGAATATCAAAATAAAAAAATTTCACAAAAAAACATTAACTTAGATTCCATGAGCATCATTTTTACCTTAACATTTTTTCTCATAATTTGAATTTCAGATTCTCTAAATGGTGCGATTCCAGAATTTTCCTCATCATAATCCTATTGTTTTGATAAATAATAAAAATGAATAAAAAACTTCCAATATTGACAAACTAATAACAAGAATAAGAAATATAATATAGCTAAAGCCTCTTCTAGCATCACATTGTATTGTTATCTAAAAATAACTAAAAGGTGCAAGCTGACAATGGACACACAGTACATTCACCATTAACTAATAAAATTTTATAGTACCAACAGAGAAATTGAAGACATGTGATAAACCTCTTCTTTTTGAACTAGTATCATACTTGACACCAACACAAACAATTGTTTTTAGTATTAAACAATTTGTAACAAGAAAGCATATAATTAATACCAATCTGTTATATTTATATACAATTTTTTTAAATTTTTATATAATTTTTAAACCAATATTTAAAAAATTTAATATAAATTATTTATGTATTAAAAATATGTATTTTTTAATTAAAAGAATGAACGGTAGTTACTTCTTCAATAAAAGTATAAAAAATGTTACTTTTAGTGAAGTTATTGCGAGAAAATATTTAGAGAGGTGTATATTTTCTCAATAAGTCTCTAACAAAAACAAAACTAATCAATTTTGTGAGGGATTAGTGATGTGTCCCTTTAGGTAGGGAAAGGGCGTTTATTGGAAAGAAAAATGTGTCCAAAAACATCAATAAAAAAAGGGGGACTTTGAATTGATGAATGAATAAAATAAAGTGAACGTTTTGGCAGAGGCAGCAACTACCACCAACTTATTTCCATAAATAGAAAGATTCTTTTTTCTATTACTATTAATGGCAGAAGACAATGTGAATCGTGGCCAGGTATCAGTTTTGTTTTGTGAAGGTGTCTCTGCATCTATTCATGTGCGCGCGTGCAAATTCTGTCAAATATAATGGACTAATATACAGAATCTTTTACCATAATTTCCTATTATACCCGTGTTTCAAAATAAAAAAAATTATTCTATACAGTGCGTTAATAGTATTGGAGTCTCCATTAAAAAAAAATAAGAGATCAATAGTATTGGAGTCTCACTGGATATCACTAAAAAGTTATTGTTATATATCGAATAAGTTAACGACATCGTAAACGTTTGATATAGTAAGTCGAATGGATAATGACTAACACTCGAACAAGTCACAATGACATGGGAACAAGGTATACAGAATGTTTGAAACTTTCCACAGTCCTGCCAATTTTTATTAATCTTCACCCGATAGTATCCCATTGGCCGACCTTCATTGTGATCCTTTGTCTCCTCAACAATGAAGTTGCTATCATGACAGTCAAATTCCCTGTCGATGTGAGGCCGCTTTAATAGTTTTCACCTTCATAAATTTCATGCATATTTCATTGAATAATTACCCTGAATCCAAGACTGCGCTCCATTTTTTACCCTTTTTCGAAAATAGTGTTCCCAACCTATAATAGATTGCTCTCACTAATGTAGTGATGAGAAGGTTTCTAGTGCCCTTCAATACGTCGTTCATGGATTATACAAGATTTGTCGTCATATGGCCCCATCGGCGTCCCCCGTCAAATGCTCTTGTTCACTTCTCCACTAGAATGTTATCAACTCATTTTAATGCGTCCTCATTTGACATAACTGTGATTGAAGGTTGGTCAAATAACTGTGATTGATCTATCACTTGCGATTCGCCAAAAGTTTGGGAATCCAGATGTTGACTAAGTAATAGATACAACTCAATATAGTCGAATCCAAAATGTTCATGACTCTGAAACATGCTCTGAACATCCTCATCATCTCGCATCTTGTGTTGAAAAAATTTCACCTGATTATTTAAAAAAAAAAGGAATTTTTATAGATAATTTGAGATATTGGACCAGACCTTAATTTTGACTCTAATCTCTCTTTGAAATGCAAGAAATTTGATTTTCTGCTAATTGTAAATCGGGTAATATCAGTATTTTGAAAACCAAAACCCGATATATCAGATACTTATGTCTCTCCATTAACATGCGCATGAATAACATAATTGGTTGTAGATATATTTTTAGTGAAATGTGGTGTAGATAATTATCTTGGTGCAGATAAAATTTTGGTGTAGATAAATGTGGTTACTAACTTAATATATATACTATCACGAGGTAAGAAATTGGGTGAAAAAATCTTAGACTAGGGCACCAATACAAGTGCAGCCCCCTCATAAATTTTTGTCAAAGGTGCCAATACCAATAAAGCCTCCTCCTACACGATTAGACTAAGGCGCCAATTGCTATGGAGCCCCCTCATAAATTTGGTCAAGGGTGCCAACTGCTTTGGAGCCACCTTTAATGCATCCAACAAATTCCATGCAGGCCTGCATGCAGTCTGAGTAAGGAATCTCTTAATGCATGACAATCATCCCACCTACACTTCTTGCATGCATTAATGCATGGCTTCATCTTCTTCATAAAATTATGCATTATAAATATATATGCATACTAACATATATACACTCATCAACTATAAAATTTACTACTACAAATTTAAATATTCAAATTATTGTTTGGTAAGGGATGACTCTTTTAACAATGGGAGAAGAACATATGGGAACAATAGCCAACATTTCCTCATATGTAAGTATAATTGCTCATATGTAAATTATTGTGACTCCAAGAGATTTAAGTATTATTGAGGAATTATTAGGTTTACCCGTGACTCCAAGAGATTTGAGAGGTCAAAAGATTAAATTATCGTGCCTAAAAAGAAATTATAATACTATAATTTTGAATGAACAATCTCCTGAAATTTCTTTTATAGTAAAAACTAGATTTTATATAATGTTATTAATATGATTATTTTTATATCCGGATACAACTGGTTCAGCTATTCACCTTATGTATCTACCTTTATTAGAAGATATAGACGAAATAAAAACATATAGTTATGGGTCTGTTTGTCTATCGAGTCTATATAGATCTTTGTGTAATAACGCAACGGCAAATACATCAACATTTACTAGATGGGTTGTTCTTCTACAAGCTTGGGGTTGGTCGAGAATGACCAATTTATCGCCAATAAACCGTAATCCATACGTATTTTCATACGCAACAAGGTAATTTTACACCATACTTATTTCCTCTTACTTAACTTTTATTACATTTACTAAATAATTTATACTTAATCTGTAGGTGGTTGGCGCTTGATATGGATTACGACAAATGCCCTCATTGGAGCATCATTCAATACATAAGCCTAATAGACCATCTGGGTCCAGACGATGTATTGTGACTAAACTATTTACTGAAAATACATTGTATATTTATTATTAAAACATTATTCGTTAGCATATACTAAAAAAATATTTTTTCATCTATAGTTTATTTGGAGACCTTATCTTGATTTAGAATGTGAGCATCAAGGCAATCAACAAGACGTTGTCATGTGGACTTCGAAGACAACGATTATTAACTTCACTACGGTGGAGATGCACAACAGTGATCGGGTCAAACTTCAATTTAGAATGTGACAAGAAATTCCTCCGCCTCCAAGATGTTTCAAGCAATACCACAACAGTAAAATCTCAGACCAATGGAATTACAAACAATGGACAAACTATGCAAGGGCTGAGAATCGTGAATGAAAGCATCACCATGATACAGTCTTGAGAGACATTGTGCATCCATTCGAGATGAAACCAACTAGGGAATACCTTTATTAGTATAGATCGGTTTCCATTAGATTCTTGTCTGATCAAGATAGTTGGTTGACCCACGCCAACGAGTATCGTCATCAAATACCCAACAACTATCCAACCAAACTAATTACAATCAAAGTCAACCAACCATGCCACACACACAACCAAAATACAACGAACAAACCCACTACCAATTAACCTCATTCCAACAAACCCAACTACCAAATAAATCATACTCTCAATCATACCAAGCAATCCAACGACCAAACCAATCATTATCCCAATTATTCCAAACTCCAGAATATTTTTTACCCATTCAATCATTCACGCCACTATCACCGCTCAACCAACCAGACTACCGTCCCAAGATTGGCTCATCATCCCAACCACCCCAACAAAACTATGAAGACATGGGCAACCCCTTCAGTTTAGAAGACTTTGATGAATTGACCCAACATTCTTGGGCCACCATGCGCGAGTTTCTTGAAACTGCTCTTCCACTTCCATTGACAATGATTTCTTATGAAACTCCTCTTGTGCAACCAACATAACGGCCTGAACGACCACGAAGCGACATCCGACCAAGAGGATGTGTAACGCCCCGAAATCTAAATTTAATTATTTAGTCATTTATTTAATTAATTTAGAAAATTTGGAGAGTTTGGGTTAATTAGAGAATTTTGGAGAAAAAGAGTATTTTTATATAATAAGGATAAATAGTGTTTTATTATACTATTTTATTATTATTATTAAAAATATATTAAAGAAAAGGGTAAGGTGGTCCTTTTGTGAAATATATGAGGGTAAAGTGGGAAAAGACTTAACTGGAATGTGTTTTGGTAAAAAGGAATACACGATCAGTTTTCTCATTGTGGTTTTCTATCGTGTTTGGTGAAGTGCTCTGAAGAAAGAGAAAGCTCAGAGTCAGGAGGCTGTGAAGAATCCCAGAGAAGAGTGTAAAGCGAAGAAATTCTCTAAGGTATGAGGAGTTTTCATAATCTATTGTAATTGTATAAGAATTGGATTATGAGTAGATTAGATTTGTAAGAGTTTAGTGAGTTTAGGGGTTTTTGATTAGGTTGAGCTGATAAGTAAAATCTTGATGAATTAGAGTGATTAGAATGAGTTATAAACATATATTTCTTGGTATAATTGTTATCTTGATGTTGTTGATGTTTGATCGATGTTTTTGAATGGTTTTTGAGTGTTTTGATGTGAAACCCGTAATGGGATTTGGGGGTGTTTGGTGTTGAAAACAGTATGCGATTGTATAGCAGAGAACTGCTGGAAAACGTGCGTTAACCGGTTAACGCTATGGGTTAACCGGTTAACCATTGTAATTTTGGTGAAATTCTGGAATTTCGTAGGCGTTAACCGGTTAACGCTATGGGTTAATCGGTTAACACTGTTTGAGAAGAAAATTTTAATTCTTTAAAAATTCATAACTTTCAAACCGTAAGTCCGATTCGCATTCCGTTTGAAGCGTCGGTACGAGCATAAACTGAACTTTATTTTGATGAATAAAAATGAGAAAAATGCAAAAGTTTTTATAAATGAATTTATGAAATAACCTTGTAATTGACTCATAATTTACCGGGTACGGGTTAATTCTTGATGTGTCGGAGTGGTTATAGGACCAGTATTCTGGGTGTAATGTCATGATGATATATATGATTATTTGATGGTTGTTTTGCTGATTGAAATGAATGATGCGAATTATTTTGATGAAATTACGATGTAACGCATCATTGCATTTCATAACATTCACGATGGGGCTTCGGCCTATTTTTTTGCTTCAATCCCATTGTGTGGATTGAAGTGTCTCGATGATTTACGATGTGCTCTTTTGTGGAGGGTTGATGGTCATGTATCCATCTCACGATGAAAATGGTACCACATGCATATTGCATATCAGGATGTTAGAATTGCATATTCTGGATGAATTTCATGACTGTGTTGGTGTTGTTTGATTTCATGATCGTGTTGTGGTTGTTGCTGAATTTTGTAGTTGATGATGTCATGATATGCGTACTAATTTATTTATGATTCTATATTCTGGTACGTTTATGATATATTATGATTACTCACCCTGCCTGCTTGGAAATGTTGCCTCCTTCGTGGGTAACTTGCAGATGTCGAAGAATAGTCTTGCAATGCAATAGGAGTAATTCATGAGTCTCGGAGCGTGCTTTAATGTTCCTTAGAAGTGGTTCTGGTGTATGTGTCATGCTCTGTGTCATGTAACACTGGGATGGGTTTTATTCTGTTAAACTGTTTACAGTTATGTTGTTATTTGGATAAATGTTTTCCATTTTATGATGTTAAATTCAGGATGGTGAAAATTATGTTTATGAAGTTTTGAATTTTGAAGTTTAAATTCCGCTGCAAAATGATTTTTGATATTCTTGATGTTGATTAACCTGTGTTACGGGACAGGACACTGTTTGTGTTGAATTATGAAGATATGTGATACCTTTTTAGATGATTACTCTGATATTATTTAAATATTATGTTTTGGGGTAGAAGGGTGTTACATTAGTGGTATCAGAGCAGGTCGGTCTGTCCGGCCAAGTCTTGTTGTTGTCAGTCAGTTGTCAAGTCGTTATTTATTTAACGATTATTCTCTTCTGATGTGGTAAGTGTTGTGCAGAATGGCTGGAAACAACATGCGTGCTCTCGCTGATGCTATTGCAGCTCTTGCTCAGACTGCTGCTCAAAACAATGCACATGATAAGTTTCGTGCATTGAAGAAATTCCAGAGGAATAATCCACCTGTGTTTGAAGGAACTCATGACCCGGCGAGCGCACAGAAGTGGCTCAAGGCAATTGAGAAGATTTTCAGAGTGATGGCGTGTGCTGACGCGCAGAAAGTTCAATTCGGGACTCATATGTTGTCTGAGGAAGTTAAAGATTGGTGGGATAATACCCGTCAGCGTCTAGAGGATGAGGCTATTGTGGTGACTTGGACTGTGTTTAAGGCGGAGTTCCTTAAGAAGTATTTTTCGGAAGATGCTCGTGGTAAGTTAGAGGTAGAATTCCTTGAGCTGAAGCAAGGAAACATGACAGTGGCAGAGTATGCTTCCAAATTTGAAAGGTTGTTGAAGTTTTGTCCTCACTACAACAGGGCAGATGCTGAACTTTCCAAGTGCCTTAAGTTTGAGAATGGGCTGAGACCTGAAATTAAGCAGGGAATTGGATGCCAACAAATTCACAAGTATGCAGAGTTGGTCGATAAGAGCCGTATTTATGACGAGGACAGCCGAGCTCGGTCAGCTCACTATAAACAGCTGAGCGAGAAGAAAGACAAAAGTCAGTATAGAGGGAAACCTTATGCGACTACTGGTGATAAAGGGAAGCAGAAGGCATCTGATGAGAAGAAGCAAAGTAGGGGAGCTGCTAATGTACCTGTTAAGTGTTACAAGTGCGGAGAGGCAGGTCATAAGGCCGATATGTGTACCACCAGAGTTATGAAATGTTACCGTTGTGGCAAGCTTGGGAATAAGATGAGTGATTGTCCTAATGAGGGCCCAACCTGTTACAATTGTGGTGAACAGGGGCATATCAGCGCCCAATGCCAGAAACCAAAGAAGAATGCTGCTACTGCTCAGAATGCTGGAAGAGTTTTTGCATTAGCTGGTTCAGAAGCTCCAAAAAAGGACAACTTGATCAGAGGTACCTGTTTTATTAATAATACGGAGTTGATTGCTATTATTGACACTGGAGCTACACATTCATTTATTTCTCTTAAGTGTGCTAATAGATTGGGTTTAGAGTTGTCTAATATGAACGATAATATGATAATAGAGACTCCTGCTAATGGTTCTGTGACTACCATGCTTGTTAGTTTGAAGTGTCCTTTGACAATTTTTAAGAAGAATTTTGTGATGGATTTGGTGTGCCTACCATTACACCAAATCAATGTTATCCTTGGTATGAACTGGTTGGAATTCAATTATGTTCATATTAACTGTTATAGTAAGACAGTGAAGTTCCCTGAGTTGAGCGAGAATGGTGAGTTGATGTTTTTATCTGCTAAGCAAGTGGATGAACTTGTTTTGGATGAAGCTTTGATGTTTGTAGTGTTTGCATCATTGCAAGTTGATGACAAGACTGTCAGTGCAGAGTTGCCTGTGGTTTGTGAATTTCACGATGTGTTTCCTGGTGATATAAGTGATTTACCACCAGAACGTGAAATCGATTTTTCTGTGGACTTAGTACCGGGTACAAGTCCTGTCTCGATGGCTCCTTATAGGATGTCGACTTCAGAGTTGAATGAGTTGAAGAAACAATTAGAATAATTGTTAGAGAAGAGGTTCATTAGACCCAGTGTTTCTCCTTGGGGTGATCCGGTGTTGCTCGTTAAGAAGAAGGATGGTAGTATGAGATTATGTGTCGATTACCGACAGTTGAATAAAGTAACTATCAAGAATAAGTACCCACTTCCGAGGATCGATGATTTGATGGATCAGCTAGTAGGTGCTTGTGTCTTTAGCAAAATTGATTTGAGGTCTGGTTATCATCAGATTCGAGTTAAAGCTGATGATATTCCAAAGACAGCTTTCAGGACGAGATATGGGCATTACGAGTATACAGTGATGCCCTTTGGGGTTTCTAATGCGCCTGGTGTGTTTATGGAATATATGAATAGGATCTTTCATGAGTATCTTGATAAGTTCGTGGTGGTTTTCATAGATGATATCTTGGTATATTCTAAATCAGAAGAGGAACATGCCGAGCATTTGAGGGTTGTGTTGCAAGTGTTGAGAGAAAAGAAATTGTTTGCAAAATTATCTAAGTGTGAGTTCTGGTTAAAGGAAGCGAGTTTCCTCGGCCATGTAATTTCAAGTGGTGGAATTTCGGTGGATCCTTCAAAGATTGATGCGGTATTGCAGTGGGAGACTCCGAAGTCAGCTACAGAAATTCGTAGTTTTCTTGGGTTGGCTGGTTACTATCGTAAATTCATTGAAGGTTTTAGAACATCAGAGACCTTCAGTGCAACCATTGAATTCCTGAATGGAAATGGGATAATATTTCCATGGATTTCGTGACTGGGTTACCTAAGACTGCTAGAGGTAATGATTCGATTTGGGTAGTTGTTGACCGGTTAACTAAGTCGGCACACTTCTTGCCGATGAAGATTAACCATTCCATGCAAAGGTTAGCTGAGATTTATATTAAGGAAATTGTGAAGTTGCATGGTGTACCTTCAATTATTGTATCAGATAGAGATCCGCGGTTTATGTCGAGGTTTTGGAAGAGTTTGTAGGATGCCTTAGGTACTAAGTTGAGAATGAGTTCTGCTTATCACCCGCAAACAGATGGCCAGACAGAAAGAACAATCCAATCTTTAGAAGATTTGCTGAGAGCTTGTGTATTAGATCAAGGAGGTTCTTGGGATGGTCATTTGCCGTTGGTCGAGTTTACGTACAATAACAGTTTTCATGCTAGTATCGAGATGGCTCCATATGAGGCGTTGTATGGTAGACGTTGTCGTACGCCATTATGTTGGTATGAGTCAGGAGAGAGTTTGGTGCTTAGGCCAGAGATTATCCAAGAAACAACTGAAAAGATAAAAATGATTCAGGAAAGGATGAAAACGTCGCAAAGTCGTCAAAAGAGTTATCACGATAAGAGAAGGAAAACACTTGAGTTCCAAGAGGGAGATCACGTGTTCTTAAGAGTTACTCCTATGACTGGTGTGGGAAGAGCTTTGAAGTCTAGAAAGCTCACTCCACATTTTGTCGGTCCATATCAGATTATGCAAAGGATAGGGGAAGTGGCCTATCGAGTGGCTATACCTCCCTCTCTTGCGAATTTACATGATGTATTCCATATGTTGTAGTTGAGGAAGTACATTCCGGACCCGTCGCATGTAATTCAGATAGATGATGTTCAGGTGAGGGATAATCTGACGATTGAAGCTTTACTAGTGAGGATTGATGGTAGGGAATTGAAGCAACTTCGAGTCAAGGAAATTGCTTTAGTGAAGGTATTGTGGGGAGGACCAGCTGGAGAAAGTTGGACTTGGGAGCGGGAAGATCGGATGAGGAAGTCGTATCCGACTCTATTTACTTCAGGTAATTTTCGAGGACGAAAATTCTTTAAGTATGGGAGAGTTGTAACGCCCCGAAATCTAAATTTAATTATTTAGTCATTTATTTAATTAATTTAGAAAATTTGGAGAGTTTGGGTTAATTAGAGAATTTTGGAGAAAAAGAGTATTTTTATATAATAAGGATAAATAGTGTTTTATTATAATATTTTATTATTATTATTAAAAATATATTAAAGAAAAGGGTAAGGTGGTCCTTTTGTGAAATATATGAGGGTAAAGTGGGAAAAGACTTAACTGGAATGTGTTTTGGTATAAAGGAATACACGATCAGTTTTCTCATTGTGGTTTTCTATCGTGTTTGGTGAAGTGCTCTGAAGAAAGAGAAAGCTCAGAGTCAGGAGGCTGTGGAGAACCCTAGAGAAGAGTGTAAAGCGAAGAAATTCTCTAAGGTATGAGGAGTTTTCATAATCTATTGTAATTGTATAAGAATTGGATTATGAGTAGATTAGATTTGTAAGAGTTTAGTGAGTTTAGGGGTTTTTGATTTAGGTTGAGCTGATAAGTAAAATCTTGATGAATTAGAGTGATTAGAATGAGTTATAAACATATATTTGTTGGTATAATTGTTATCTTGATGTTGTTGATGTTTGATCAATGTTTTTGAATGGTTTTTGAGTGTTTTGATGTGAAACCCGTAATGGGATTTGGGGGTGTTTGGTGTTGAAAATAGTATGCGATTGTATAGCAGAGAACTGCTGGAAAACGTGCGTTAACCGGTTAACGCTATGGGTTAACCGGTTAACCATTGCAATTTTGGTGAAATTCTGGAATTTCGTAGGCGTTAACCGGTTAACGCTATGGGTTAACCGGTTAACACTGTTTGAGAATAAAATTTTAATTCTTTAAAAATTCATAACTTTCAAACCGTAAGTCCGATTCGCATTCCGTTTGAAGCGTCGGTACGAGCATAAACTGAACTTTATTTTGATGAATAAAAATGAGAAAAATGCAAAAGTTTTTATAAATGAATTTATGAAATAACCTTGTAATTGACTCATAATTTACCGGGTACGGGTTAATTCTTGATGTGTCGGAGTGGTTATAGGACCAGTGTTCTGGGTGTAATTTCATGATGATATATATGATTATTTGATGGTTGTTTTGCTGATTGAAATGAATGATGCGA
The DNA here is from genome assembly GCA_963966055.1 of Lathyrus aphaca. Lineage (NCBI taxonomy): Eukaryota > Viridiplantae > Streptophyta > Magnoliopsida > Fabales > Fabaceae > Lathyrus > Lathyrus aphaca. The sequence goes on from OZ014524.1 coordinate 289,005,424, forward strand.
ATTATTTTGATGAAATTACGATGTAACGCATCATTGCATTTTATAACATTCACGATGGGGCTTCGGCCTATTTTTTTGCTTCAATCCCATTGTGTGGATTGAAGTGTCTCGATGATTTACGATGTGCTCCTTTGTGGAGGGTTGATGGTCATGTATCCATCTCACGATGAAAATGGTACCACATGCATATTGCATATTAGGATGTTAGAATTGCATATTCTGGATGAATTTCATGACTGTGTTGGTGTTGTTTGATTTCATGATCGTGTTGTGGTTGTTGCTGAATTTTGTAGTTGATGATGTCATGATATGTGTACTAATTTATTTATGATTCTATATTCTGGTACGTTTATGATATATTATGATTACTCACCATGCCTGCTTGGAAATGTTGCCTCCTTCGTGGGTAACTTGCAGAAGTCGAAGAATAGTCCTGCAATGCAATAAGAGTAATTCATGAGTCTCAGAGCGTGCTTTAATGTTCCTTGGTTCTGGTGTATGTGTCCTGCTCTGTGTCATGTAACACTGGGATGAGTTTTCTTCTGTTAAACTGTTTACAGTTATGTTGTTATTTGGATAAATGTTTTCCATTTTATGATGTTAAATTCAGGATGGTGAAAATTATGTTTATGAAGTTTTGAATTTTGAAGTTTAAATTCCGCTGCGAAATGATTTTTGATATTCTTGATGTTGATTAACCCGTGTTACGGGACATGACACTGTTTGTGTTGAATTATGATGATATGTGATACTTTTTAGATGATTACTCTGATAATATTTAAATATTATGTTTTGGGGTAGAAGGGTGTTACAGGATGCGCACCAACGATCGATTCGGATGACCAAATCGTAGACATTAATGTTTAATCTATATCAATGTAACATAATTATTAATATATTAATTATGGTTTTTTTAATTATTATTATTAGTAAATAGTATTTTTTTTACCATAATTATTTAAAATATAAAAAATATCGTCAAAAGGGAGACTTCAGTGCTATTGATGCCCCTTAAATTTTTTGGGAGACTGCAACTCAATTGACGTCCTCCTAATTTTTTTAAGGGAAACTCCGAAACTATTGACGTCCTTTGTAAAATAATTATTTTTTGAAATATGAGTATAATGGAAAATATAGTATAATGTTGGTTACTTTGATTATTAAGACTACATGGTTATTATGGTAAAAAAAATTCTAATATACATACTTTTTAAATCATTGAATAATTAATTTATTAGAAAATCTGTTATTTTAGAAAAGAATAAAATATTCCGTTGGTATTTGCAAATCTTAATTCAACTAATGGAAGTTGCTAATGTTAAATTGGACATCATATTCTGAGTTTAAATTAGTTGTGTGGGTGGATTTCTAATTATTATCACCGTTTTGTTTACCAATTTATATATATTATCACTAATTTTATATTCTATTAGTTTTTCAATTGCTTTTTAATTTTCTCACGTTTGTAGATAGACAATAATTATTCACTTTTGTTGGAATTTAAGTGGGGTTGAATAAATTTCTCATTAATTAAAAATGAAAAAAAAAAGCTTATAAGAAAAGTCTTAATATATTAAGATTTTAGAGGAATATGTAGTGTAAAAGCATTTAATCTATCATATAAAAAAATAATTTTTTAAAAAATAATTTTTTATACACTTTTTAGTCTTTTTTGTTGATTATTATTATTAGCTCATGTGACAATACTATGAATTAGTGGAATATTGGGCCTAACTTTTATGATCCAATTAACTTTTCTTAAAGAAAAACTAAAACTATTGGACCTAATATAATATGCCAATGTAAAACACTAAAATATCATTGAAGAAAAAGATACATGAGTAGAAACAATGAAAAAGCACAATAAAAATGAAATAAAAATATAATAATATAGAAATGTCAATTGGACATCTTGTTCTTCCTCATACTCCAAGAAAATCTTGTCATTAGCCTTGTTCCTTTTTTGAACTATGTAGTTCTCTTCATATGATATTGACTCAACACTTTGGCAGGTCACTTGGAGGTGGTAATATAGACTCATTTGGTCCTTTACCATTGTCCACAACAAATGCCATCTTCAATCCCCATGTTGTATGAATTTCCAAATGGCAATGCATAAACCACACCCCTAGCAAACCATAACATAATACTTTAACTTTATACATATAGTAATAAATATAATAATCGAAAATTCAACGATCAGTTGCAATTTAATCATGACAATATTTTATAAAAAAATTTTAGCCATAGTATAATCGTGACAAATTTTGAACATATACTATAGCAGGGTTTGCACGCCTAAGTCTCGTTGAAGGGTCCAAGTTCAATGAGTTGAACTTTAGACCTTAAGAGGAGCAGAGTCGTATTAGTTGAGATCCGCTCCGTTTTTCAGAAGATACTGATAATTAACCATGATTTAGACGCAATCGAAGAGATAAATTTACCTGGATTATCAGCTCGGAATCGGATAGCAGTCCAACCACCAGCTGGAACACCAACAGTATTCCTCTCAACAGGATCAACAAGATTAAACTTCTTTGTATCCTTTCTAGAATCAAAGTTCCCTTGTCCTCTACCAACAATAAAGAAATTGAATCCATGAAGATGAATAGGATGATTCTCAGGCGTTAACATTCCGGTATCTTGCAAAACCAATTCAACAGTAGAATTATAAGCTAGTCTGTAAAGCCTAGTCCCTTTCGTCGTCGCAAAATTCGTCAACTGGTTCCCTGTGAAGTTATAAACCACAGGAGGATTTCCCGGAAAATCGTCGCTAAAAACTCCTTTAATCTTGAAGAAATGTGCTTGAAGAAGCGCGATTTTCGGCATCACAAATGTAACATTGTTTATATCAGCTACGACGCGGCTGTTGTTGACACAAGTAGCACAAGGATTGATACCAAGAGAAACAGTGAAGAGTAAATTATGATCAATCTTTAAAGGAACTTTTGCAGGGTATTTCTTGGAGTTCAAGCTTCTTAAGGAATCTGTGAAAGTGTCGGCGATGGAAGTAGCGTTTTTCGGAGGGAGAGAAGTTAAGGTTGTGGTTGTGGAACCAAGTGTGCCTGAGTAGTGTAAAGTGGCTATGGCAGTTTTGTTGTCAACAACAATTGGTGCATCCATGAAAGGAGAAGCTGCAACTAAGTAGTTTCCGAGTTTGTTTTCGGCTGTTAGAAGCACGTTTGTGGTTTGGCCTGGTGCTATAACAATGGTGTCAGTTTTGAATGGTTTCACATAGGTTGCATCAACCTCAACAACTGTTAGTTTATGGTTTGCGATTTTGAAGAAGAGTTCTTCATTGAGTGCAGCATTGATGATTCTTAGTAAGTAGGTGTTTTTAGGTTGTACTTCTAATGAGAATCCTTCTGCACAATAAAAGTAGAAAAAAATATAGTCAGAAAACATACACGCTTACGAATGTACTTGCATAATATCTAACAAGATTTTAGGATTGACAACGGGATTCAAACTCAGATCATACTGAGCAGGGTCGTCTTAAGTTTTCAGAGACCCTGTGTATGTTAGTTACAGGTTGACTATGACAAAACAAATTAGGGTCCTATTTTGGCACAGTTTTATGTCAAATATTATGTCTTATGTGGTAGTCTGCTTTGTACGCTTTCAAAGACGCTCTTGTTTGTGAGACCTGAGTTGCCTGATCTAATCAGGCGGAGTGGCAAATAATTTGAGAGAAACAAATATTTCAAACAATGAGATGGAAAGAGTAATGTTCAAGTTTTGAGTCATATTTGGTCTAATGGCTCAAAAGCTAAAGTTTGGTTATTGAAATTTACCTTGTGAAGCACATCCTTGGACAGGACCTGGATGGCCATTGATTGTGTGAGCATCAGAGACATTTGGAGCCAATCCAGATTTCAAAGCTTCATTTATTATAGCCTCAGTATCTGATTTCCACCATTCACCTAAACAAATTCAAAACATTGTGACAATTTTGAAGTATACTTTATTTTCATGATTCATGTTATAGAAAATGGTGTTAGAAAACTAACCTAATACAATAACTTGTTCCATATGGGGTTTGGGAAAAGGGTAAGGAACTCCAAGCTTTGGCAAAATGACTATAGCACCATGGACAGTGGCCCTAAGCCAAAGAACATGAGCATGCCACCAAAGTGTGCCTCTTTGGCCTGTAAGAGTGAAGTTGTAAAGATACGTCTGGCCCGGTTGAATCGGGCATTGGGTTATATACGCTGGCCCATCGGCCCAACCCGTTCTAAGTTGTTTAACTCCATGCCTGTCAAATTTCAATTCATTTTATTAAATATCCCATAATTTATAATAAACAACCAAAAAAAATAACATGTTAAAAAAAATTTGAATCTTCTACCGTTGCAGTACCATAATATTATGATGTTGCACCGGTAGAAGATTCAGGTTTGAGAAATTATATGATAGAATGACAGAACTCTAGCTTAACTCACCAGTGTATGCTAACATTATATTTGACATGGTTGACAACCTTAATTAGGACATTGTCATCTTCTCTAGCATAGATGGTGGGACCTGGGAATTTTCCATTTACCGTTACAATTGGCTTGGTTGAACACAATCTTGTAGCATTTTTCATCACAACCTATAAACAACATAACCAGTTAATAGCCAGCATGCAAAACAGACTACTGCACATGATCGAAAATTTGTCACGATTAAACAGTGATTAAATATGACATCTTAAAAAATACTGTCACGGTTAAACTGTGGCTAACTTACACAGTACCTCCAAAAACTTGAGCGAAAACATGATATGCTTTTGCATAATTGACATGAAAAAAACGCAAATAAATACAATGCACCTACATTGAACTTGTAGTGGCGAACAATAGCATCCACGGATAATGGAAGCAAACATGCTGCCAACAATATCACAATTCGAAACCGCGCCGCCGCCATAACAATCCTTTAGAGTGTTATACCTCAACTCAACAAAGAAATGCTGCTAGAGCTTATTCTTTGCTAGCTACTCTCTTGAAAATGCAATGCAAGATTGAGCAGAAAGAACAACCTTATAAAGAGGCACTATTCTGCTGCAATGTCCCTTTTAGGATTTGGTTGTATATTGAGACACTTAATACGAATATGAAGTATAAATAACTCAAATAAAAAACACATAACACATAAAACTGTTATGAAAGTTAAGTTATTTTTTCTTGTATATTACATAAAAGTAGTTATTATATATACATCAACAACTATAACACTTTTTGAAGCTAAGGTAATTGAGTTTAAGGTGATGTTTTTTTTCTTGAAGTAGCCAGATTAGATGCTAGGTTTGGTCCACCCATATTGGGTAAACTACAATGTTACTCAACTAACATGCACCAATTTGTGACATGGACATTCTTAAACTTTTCAACTTTGACTTGCTCCGACAAAAGATATATTGGTGGCATATGTTATTCAACACAGCTATATATTTACACTATATTATTTAATTTGAGTGGAACTTATTGAAATATCATAAGTACAATATTTCAAGTTTGAATCTTATAATTAAATAAAAATGTGATTGAGTGTAAGGCTTCACTAAATATGGCAAATGAGATTTTTTTTGAGATTAATTTTTGATGAAAATTATGAATACTTCATAATTTGATAAAACACCTATATTTACTCTTAGTTACTGATTTAGGTGCAGACCAAGACCAATCTCTAATAGCACTTACCTTATTTTCATCAACTTGAATTCTTTCTTCACCAACAACAAAGTTTAGGAAAAGTAATATGTTATATTGAATATACATTTTTCAGATTAATTTATAGTTGGTTCTTCTGTAAAACTTCCAACACCTACTTCACATGCTCCAGATGCTCTTTCTTGGTCTTATTATACATCAGAATATCATCAAATTAAACCACTACGAAATAACCAGTAAATGGACGTAGATTCATCAGTCTCATGATGGTGCTATGGGCTTTTGACAACCCAAAAGGCATCACCTACTACTCATACAGTCCATATTTGTTCTTGAGAGTTGTTTTTCATTCATCCCCAAGTCTGATTCTGATATGATGATATCCATTACGTAGATATATCTTCGATAACACCTTAAAACATGTCAACTCATCAAACATGTCTTCCAAACAGGGAATGGGGAATCGATACTTGATAGTCATCTTGTTGATAGCTCTGCTGTCAACACACATTTGCCACTAATTTTCATTCTTATGGACTACAAGGACTGGTACTGCACATGGATTTATACTCTCACTAATGAATTCTTTCTTCAACAAATCCTCAATTTGCTCTCTCAAAATTTCATTCTTCTTAGGGCTCATAGGATAGTGAGGAAGGTCTAGTAAGCTAGATCCCGATATGTGGTCAATCTGTCGTTGAATGTCTCGCATAGAAGGAAAATCGTTCGGTAATTCCTCTGTGATAAACTCCTTGAAATCCTCTAAGATCTCTGGCACTTCCTCTAGAATTTTTGTTTCCTCCTTTACAACATTCATTAACCCTTTGATCACCACTGGATAGAAACATCCAGTTTCTTCAACAACATCATCAAACTCATTTTTACTCTGCGTCATCACCAAGAAACTAGACTTTTTTCCTCCTAGATTTTTATCAAACTGTAAATAGGAGCCATAGTAACTTTATGTGTGCCCCATGTAAGCATCATCAAGTTGTCTCATCCTCAATAAGTGATATCATTATCAAACTGCCAAGTTCTACCAAGTAAAATATGACAAACATTTTTATCAAGAACGTCACAAAGTACCTCTTCTTTGTAATGTTTTCCAATGGAGATACGAACTATGCAGACTAGCGTTACTCGAACCTTAGAGCCTATGCTTACCCAATTAAGGGTGTATGACTTCTCATGGGGTTCTATGGACAACTTCAAATAATCTACCAATTTTCGCGACAACAAATTCTCTGTGTTGTCATTATCAACTATCAAATTACACATGTTCTTGATCAAACAATATGTTTTGAACAATTTCGTGCACCGCCCTTCAGCTTTGAATGCTAGTAAAATTCTTTGTAGCACAAAATTTATTCGCTCATCATATTCTTTCCCTGCAAGCTCAATCTATGCATACTCATCGTTCTCAATTGCAGATCCTTATCTATCCTCTTCCTCGTCCATCCTTTCTTCCACAATAGCACGACTCTCCTTATTGGACAATATTTGATTTGTGAGCTCTTCCATTACAATGATAACATGTATCTCTAGTGGGTTTAGCATATGGATTATTCTACCTATGGAGTGATGTTTTTCCTAGCTGCACATCGCTAGAGCTGGTAGCTGTTGAAATACAAATAGAGTTGGAATTTTGTTATCGTTCCACAAAGATTGTTATGATATTACCGCTGTTCTATAGTCGAAATCGTCTTAAACTTAAAATAACAAAGGGGTTTGTTTGTTGGTAACAGATCGTTTTCATAAGTGATAAAAGTTAACGGTAAAAGATATTGGTTTTAAAAGATTTATAAAAACATACCAAGATTAGGGTATGATAATCCGTTTCATACGTATTTGTTAGATCAAGCAAGTGAACGTATTTCCGATGATAAACATATTCACAGATTCTCTCAATATGTTTATCTCTGACACATATTGTGAGATTTACCACTTTGATCCTTAGATGATCTCTCACTCTAACTATCAAAATGGTAACATTCAAAGCTTAATATTTATGAACATCAACTCACATAACTATCGCTAGCCTATGTTTGTTAATGGGTTAAAACCTAGGTAAAGATCTAGAACATATTTCTCAATCATGAACTAAAACAAAATATAAACCACAAAAGCAAGGTTGTTCACCATATATTCATCATCCACAAGTTCACAAGCTTACATCAAACAAAATACATACAAAAGAGAGGATTATCTACCTCTAATCTAGACATAAAAGATATTTAGCTATTCATAGATATGGTAGCTTGATTGACAAGTATATAGCAAAGCTTTTGAAGCACCAATCTTAAAAGAATCAAGGATTGAAGCATAAAAGCTTTGGAATATATAGAAAATAGTAACAATAGAGTTTTTCTCCTAAAACAAGGTCTTAGGTTACAATAGAAGTGTATCAAAAGTGAATGATGTCTACAAATATCTACAAAATGTATTTAAGTACATTTTTGCAACCCAGAAAGAAACGTTGAGCGACACTTTTACGGCCGGGTGGTAGCACAAAAGTGAAACACGTGATAGGAATAGTGGCATCTGAGACTTCAATAAATATCTTCCACCGCCGACCGGTCCAAACTTCCATCGGGTGACATCTCACGGTTGGGAGGCACTCAAGGAGGCGAAGCAAATCACAACACTGGAAAATGGAATGAAAAATCTCATTTCCAACGCCTTGGCATCGTCGACAAGACACGGTCGAGCGATACTCAAGGAGGCGAAATAGAACACAATTCTGGAAAATGTGATGAAAAATCTCATTTGCAGCGCCTTAGCACTACCGGGCATTACACACTTCCTGTGTCTTATCAAGGTTGAACAGTGTAGTAGGCCTACACTTCAACATACGAGCTTAAATAATCAGATTTCTTCCTTGGGAATCGAGTTGCGATCGTTTCACCTAAAATGCTACAAAAAACATAAAACACATCAAAATACCTAATATTTACACAACTGCAAGAATCTCTTAGTAATTAAGTCATTTCTCGATTAAATCGATCAAAAGAGCTTCAAGGCATCAAAATAACTTATGAAAATAAGCTTTTCTAGACACCTAACAAACTCTCCCCAACTTGCATCTTTGTTTGCCCTCAATCAAAGAAATATTCAAAAATTCACAAGAAAAGCTTTCTTAAATCGAACCAACCAATAACATATATGGTTCAAACTCGACAATTCGCAAGCACAAAGTATTACTAAGCAACACATAGCATCCAATCATGAATATTAATAGATTTCAAAATGAAAAACTACACAATGCAACAATAATAACCCTCATGCTCAATCAAATACGTTATGCACTAGACAAATATATCGGGACGAAACACACTCATAAGCAGTTGTGCCACATCCAAACGCGTTATGTGTCCATCTCACAAGATATAGAAAAAATTGTAAAAACAAAGATCAAAAGGACTTTTATCGATTGTAACTTGGCCAAGGCTAAAAAACAAAGGATATATATACACGACTATTGAATCAAGAAAGGGTAACTTAAGAAGAGCATTTGTCTTTTCAACACATCCAATCTTGTTCAAACTTTTAATTTCTTATTCCACAATGTATTCTATTTTCTTTTTTAGTCTCTTTCTTTTGATTTTTCTTCTTTTTATAATCTTTCTATTCTTTTTCTTTTTCTAATCTTTATTTTTGTAGAATGTATTGTCTCATCAATTCCTTTTTCTTTCTCTTTACACAATCAAACCATTCTCTCCAACTTCAACGAAACTATAATCTCAACATCAAATTCTCTTCAATCAGCTAAAGTTCGGGTTTATGTTTCAATCACACAAGAAAATTGTTTAGTTTCAAAAGAGTTTTCAAATGCGCACTCACTCACAAGGTAAAATTGAAGCGTTTTTGGAACGGTGGTTCTACTCAAAATACTCAACAATGCTTTGATCACTTATAAGTTTCCAAAATTAATCACAACAAGAAAGATTAAACATAAAACATTCTAGTTAAACAACAACAACACTTGAATCACTCTACACTTATGTACAACAACGACTACTCACAATTTGGGGTTACATACTAATTGATTTAACCTGAACATGATTTTACCACAATTGCATTGATAGAAAATTTTCAAAATTCGCACAATTCGCATTAAAAAAAAATCTATAAGCTATACTTCATACTTTGTCTATGCTTAATCAAGAATTATTTCATCACCACGAGCTAAGGGTGCAAGAGGCATCATCATGCAATTCTTATGTCACTAAAAACTTCTTTCTCATCAAGAGCAAACAAAATGATGCACAGACAAAACAAAATTTTAACTAACAAAATGCCATTAGTACTTGGTGTACCCACACCAATTTGAAAAATTGTGCCAAAACGACAATACAACCAAAATCCTAAAATTTCAAAAGAATTCGCCGAAGCAAAAACAGTGCCAACGCACAACCTAAACTGAATTCTTCCAATACTACAATGCTATAAAATTCAGAAATTTAAAGACTAAAATTTGAAGCAAAACAGAAATTAAAATATGAAAGTTCACTTTGGATCACACATCAAAACAACCCCTCAAATACCATTGATGTCTTCATCCAAACCATCATCACCACCTTCATCCTCAACATCATCATCTTTCGCATCAACATCCACATGACTACCAACTCTGATGCTTGCCCCTCCGTAAAGAAAGGGAGGTTGTCCCCAGGCCAACTAACAAAAGTGTCAAAATCCTCCCTTGTAGGAAAGGGAGAACTCTCCATCGGATTGACCTGATAATTATAGATCTACTGCATGAAATTGAAATTAAATTGGTTACTACGATAGAGCGACTCACCCATATCAAAACTATAGTTAAATGTTGTTTTCATATAAAAAACGGATGAGTCACTCTCATCATCCGATCCTCTAGAACTCTGTCCAACTTCAGCTTTATTGTTCTTCTTCTTCTTCTTTTGCACCTCCATGGGTTTGCAAAACCGATCCAAATAGTCATTGTTAACCAAATACTTCAATTTCTCATTTACCACACCCGGTATTAGGATATCCGTATGATAAATCAAAGTCTGAACCATGGAAGGAAAAATAATAGGAGCGTTATCACGAACTCCCGGCCTTCAAATGTTCTTAATAAAATTCTTCATCTCATTAGCAATAATTTGAGCGATATCCACCTATTTGTCTTCCATTATACAATATATGAGGAGACCGGTGTCGAGAGGTACGGAGGAACGGTGAGACTGCAGCCTCACATTATAACAAAGTAACAAAAGCACGACATGAACCAATGGAGTCATCTTTGTACGACTGTACTTGATCCGTTCCTTCTTATGGTTCAAACAAACTTTCTCTTTTGGTTTCAAAATAACCTTAGCATCCATTTTGGGATCATGCTTCAACTTTGAGAGCTTGGTGTAACACGGTGGGAGAACTGACTTTAGTTAAATGTTGCGGATAGCAAGAGTCGCCACCGACTTTTATTTTATCCAAAGGAAAGGGCATAAAAGAACAGGAAAGACCTTAAAAGATTTTTGGGTTCGGGGGGTAGGTTATGTAAAGGGAAGGTGTTAGCACCCTTTACATCCATGGTTATCCATGGGCTCTTAGTTACTTAGCTCACTTTAAACTGTTTTGAGAAGTGTAGTGTGTGATTAAAAATTTTCTTAAGTACTTTATAATGATCCTTGTACGGATATATATAAAGACTTTGTTTTGAAAATTGTTTGAAAATGTGAAGTGTTTTTGAAATGTTTTGAAAAGGTGAGCAAGTACATAAGAGGAACCTACCCTAATGATTAAATCTTTACTGTTCTTGAATGTCCTTTAAATGGTAAGACTATCCCTATTATTAAGGAATAGGTAGTCATTACCTTGGATGTTATGAGGGACAAGTGAAGGGACATCTGTGATTAGGCAACTGTAAGGTGTATTAGCAATTTGAAGGGACTTATCATCTTTTATTCGAAAGGGACAAGATCATTTACGAAGGCAACCATGAAGGGACTTGATCTTATAATCATTAAAGGGACTAGATGATATTAATAAGAGAAGGGACTTTGCTTTATACACCTTACTTGACCTTTTCCTTTAGGCAACATGAGAGGTAACCCTTAAGAAGTGAGATGGCGATCAAAGATCGACTTACGTGTGTGCGTGTACAAATTCAAATATTTATCTTATAATTAGTGATCTAAATTCAATTTTAAGTTACAAACATGTTTTCACTCCCTAATTTATTAACCATGGCAATTTAAATAAATAGTAAAAATTCTACCACTATTACATAACTTGCACAATTACATTATAATAAAACAATTTAAATAATAAGCATATAATAAATAAATAAAAGGTTAGTAATAATAAATAAAAATAAATATAAGAGAAAAAGGAGGTTAGCATAATAATATACAACTTAATTAAATTTTTTTAGATTTTTTAGATAGGCAATTTTTAAATAATTTATGATGAGAATAATAATAATAATTATATACTAATTTATTTACATAAACATAATTAATAATTCAATTATATATATATATATATATATATATATATATATATATATATATATATATATATATATATATATATATATATATATATATATATATATTAAAAAATATTTATTAAGTATATAAAAAAAAGGTAATTAAAAGGAAATTAGGGTTTTGAATTGTTAGAAAAAATAAATTAGGGTTTTAAATATTAGGGTTTAGAAAATAATTAGGTTTTATATAAACATATTAGGTTTTTTAATTTAATATCAATTTAATTATTAAATAATATATACATATAAATATTACTAAAAACATATAAACAAATATATATATTAACTTAGATTTCTAAAAAAAAATTTAAAAGAAAATTAGGTTTGATTATAAAATGGTTTTAGGGTTTTTAATTTTTAATTTACATTATTAATTTAATAAATAAATATATACATATAAATAAAAAAACAACAAATAAACAAATATTCATATTAATTTAGGTTTATGAAAAATAAAGTCTAATTAGAATACAAAAGTCCTTTTTTTAAATATTTTTTTGGAAATTAATTTATTTAAAGAATAATATAAGAAATTAGAAAAAACAAATAAACATAAAAAAAAGGAAAAGCCAAAAAACAGGACCTGAGATTTGAACTCAGGTCCTTTACCTGGAAACACAAGGGGATCACCACTGGGCCAGCCTGCGCATTGTGATAATATCCTCATTCCACTTTGTTTTGTTGTTACTCTGAAAAAACAAAAGAAATTAAACAAACAAAACGTATCTTGGCTGGTTTCGAACCCAAGCCCCTTTGCATACCAAGCCAGACGCCTTACCACTGGGCCAACCTGCGCGCTGTGACATACAAGTGAAACATATACATTATAAAAACAAACAGAATTTTGAATTCAGAGAATTCGCGCCAAGGTCCTTCGTCTACCTCTGGACCTATGAAATTTGCTGCGAAAATTTCTAGGCATTTACCTGCGAATTTTATTTGCAAGAAAACCTGCGAATACCATACAGCATGATCCACAGAGTATTTTCTCAAATTGATCACATCAACGTGATCCTTACATCTCATACAATACAAATATGTCCATAAAAATCATTTAAATCACTCATACCATAAAACCCTAATCTAGAGGTATAAACCCTAACTATGGAATAATCCTGTTTGGTCCACGAAACTCACAACAAACTGCCCAGAAAGCTTCACTATTTCACAAGGAATATAAATAAATGGTTAGTTTTCATTATCAATGTGTAAATCATTCAAATCGAAAAGAGTTAAAACATGAACAATGTGCATTCGGTTTTCACGATTTAGTGCATGGATGGATGATGTTATGATCCAGAATCAATCAGTGAACCTCAAGGAACAATTTGAAACCTTTGGTTTGTCTTGAAAGGGGTTCAAAGTACCAAACCAAATTGGAGTTTTTGATGAGATTTTTGAAGCTTGAAGATGATATGAGGAGGCTGTGAATTCGTGTTCTATGGTTTGCTAAATGTTCCTTATATATGAGTGAGTGAATTAGGTCAAAGACTTCACCAATTTGATGGATATTTGGATCATTTGAAGATTGAAAAATATTAGCTTTAAAATTTGAATATTCCTTGATATGAACTTGCTATTTTAAGACAATCTTCATAATTTTTGTATCAATTAGATCCAAATAACTTTCATGACATTCTAGAAGCAAAATATTTTTAAATCTTCACCATTTTATATTTTTTTTGAATTTAAAATGATTTTTAATATAAAAAATCATAATAAATAAAAATAAAATGAATAAAATTATGAAAATATTAAATAAATTTCGTGCATGATGTCATGGAACATATTGGGTCACAAAAAGGTCAGCCCATTTGAAGAATTATGGTTTTAAGACCCCATTTACTTCATAAACCACTCAAAAATTTCCCAACTTTGCAAGAGCACAAATCCTTCAATTTTAATGATATGAGGGTGTTCTTGGACATTTTGGAAATCTTAAATAGTCCTCTAACCAACCTCTTTGGTCTCATGTCCATATCGTTTACCATTCTCAAGTTATGCTCTTTTGAAGTTGTTGACTTTTTGTTGACTTCTAAAAGGACCTATAATGTCTTAGCTCATACCTTCCAAATGAAGCATTTTTGGGCTTGACTTGTGAGACACAAAGTTGTAGAGAATTCAATTTCCTTCAAAATGAGCTTTGGATGGAAAATTTTGATGAAGCATGTGAAAGTTATGGCTGGTCAAAGTTCAGTTGACTTTTCCTGTGAAAACCCTAATTTAGAAATTCCTGATTCTTGATGATCTGAAATCTCCTTGATGAATCATGATCAACCCTTGATCAAATGATGAATTTTAATTCATATACTTGATGTTGGCAAAAAATCATGAAGTTTGACTTTGGTTTGACCACAGTTGACCTCAGTTTGACTTTTTAACTACTTTGACTGATTTTGACTTATCTGATCATCTGACTGAGTAAATCTTTTGGGAAAGTCTTGTAACTTGACATGGGTATTCTTGAACACATATAGGGTTCTATTAAGCTCACTTGAAGTCTTGGAAGTCCATTTAGCCTGATGAAAGTCAAAACCCTAGTTTAGGATGCATTGCTTAGGAGGAGGCATTGTCTGAGGGAATTGTCAAACTTTCTGACCAATTGTGAACTTTGTGAACCTTGTGAACCTCATGAGATGTCTTGTGAACCTTGTGAACCTTGTGATCCTCTTAGTACACAATGACTTGTCTTGTGGAGGGCAAATTTTGGGGTGCAACACTTGGTAAAGTTGTTTGTCATAAGACAACCCAAACTACTCGGTCTTCCAAGTATCCTGTTAATCGAATCTCAATGGAAGCAAATTTATCGACCCCTCACAAAGGTCTTAAAATGCTAAAATTCTCCCTCTGGATGTAGAGTATTCGCATAAAATTCCCTTATCATCTCATAGCAAAATATATTTGTTGGATTCATCAAAATACCCCACTTATTCTTCTTGAAAATGGCTTGAATTCTTCTGTAATCTCCTTGAGGGCTGATCACAAACCTCTTCTCGAATAGTGTATCCCTGCCTTCCAAATTGGTGATTCTAGTAGTGTGTTCTTCACTCAAGAAATAATGTGACTCGAACTCAATCGGAACACTTGAATTAGTGGACGTGTTTTTTTACTTTTTCTTGGAAGCGTGATGTGGTGCAAAATAGCTAGACATCTGCAACAAAATTAGAAAACCCAATCCAGCACAAAAATATAATCTTTAGCACAAAACAGCAATTCGAAATAAAAAGGAAACAAAACAAAATAGAGACATGATTACCACCCCTCTATCGCCCGAGCCTGCAAGAGGTTTGTTGCACCTCTAGGACGTTGGGTGGTGCTTGCGATAGAGAGAGGAAAACACAAAATAAACACTACAACAAATTTCTACTCAAAGCTCATCTTCAACCCAAGTCTGTAAAACCCATATATAAAATACATACATCAAAGCATATTTTTCATATATAAGTTCAGGTTTGGTATTGAAATACAAATAAGTTCTTAGTACAACACATTGTAAAATTTTAGCCAAGAAAATACATAAGGTACTACTACAAAAGGCTAACAATAATACAAGATGTCAAAACAAAAGAAAACTAAGAACTATATCCGAAGATCTCAAAATATCCATTGTGGAAGAAAAAGCCATCAAGTAAGGATAATCAAACTGCCTTATCCTTACCCTTCGCGGAACCTGAAGTATCTGAAAAATATATCAACAACATGGGATGAGATAACAACATATCAGTGAGTTCCCTATCTTAGAGTTCTCTCGACTCTAAAGGTTCAAATCTAAACATTCTCAAATCTTTGGTCACTTCTCTACAAGGAACCAAAACAAAATGGAACAAAAGTCCATACACACTCTCGACACTAAACTAGTGGAACATCTACCTCGAGCCTTTACGAATGCTTCCCATGGGACTCAAAGTAACCCACCTCAAGACTTACTCAAGACTTTACGGAGGACTCGATGTAACACCCACCTCAAGTCTTTACGGATGCTTCCCGTGGGACTTAAAACAATCCACCTCATAAGATATAACATATTATTAGCTTCAAATTGATATAAAGAACAATTAAATCGGATTAACGATGAAGAAGTTATGAATTTTTAAAGAAGGATCAAAATAGTATTTTTCTGCTCATAATTGTGGTAACCGGTTACTACCCAGAGGGTAACCGATTTCCATTGTAAAAATTGCGCCCAGAACCCAGTTTTTCAATAGGTAACCGGTTACTACCCAAAGGGTAACCGGTTACTTGCAGATAGTAGCAAAAAAATGTTGTGTTTTAAAATGTATAACTTCCCCAAATTCAATCCAAATAACACCAAACCTACAAACAATTATCAACAGATGTTTCTATACATATAACCAGCATACTCATGTATTTTAATCGACATTTCAACCGTTCAAACTCTCGATTCTACGATTTCTAGCATTTTGCCCTAAACATCAAGAACACTGAAAATCTCTTAAAATAAAAGTATCTATCTAGAATCCACCTCTACCAAAGATGATTGAAAGGATTGAGAGATGAATGGATGATGGAGCTTCAAGACCAAGAACTTTCTTCTTCTTCTTCTCCAAGCTTTTCCCTTCTTCTCACTTCTTCCTTCTTTCTCTTCCTCTTTATCTTGTTATGTTTCTATGTTACATAACATAAAGAAAACAAACTTAGGTCTTATACGGGAAAGTATAATTTCTTCCCAACGGGTCCAAATAGAGGGTATCCAAAAATGTATCTTAATTAGTAATTTAATAAAACCTCTGAGTCAGATAATATTAGTTAATAAAAATAAATTCACTGGTTGCTCCAATTATTTTGTTAAAATATCTCAGAGCAACCTGGAACCCTATTGATATCAAATAATATTATTCATAGCATTAAAATAAATTACGAGGAATTACATCTTCCCCCCTTTAAATAGAAATTCATCCTCGAATTTAAAGATTACCTGAACAGGTGAGGATACATCCCATTCCATTGTACCTTAACAAGTGGAATCTCTTTGTTTCTTAACACTTTGGTTTCTCTTCCCACAATACGACTCGATTGGGGTTCAAAAGTCAAGTCTGCTTCTATCTCGATAGAATCAGGCATAATATGTTGAAAAGGATCAGGAACAAACCTACAAAGTTGAGTTACATGAAAAACATCACACATTTTAGACAGAAAGGGTGGTAAAGCTAATATGTAAGCAACTTCACCAATCCTTTCTAAGATTTGATACGGTCCTACGTATCTCGGACTTAACTTGCGTGACTTGAACGGTCCTTTCAATCTCAATCTCGGATTAACTTTCAAATAAACATGGTCATCTTCCTCAAATTCCAAAGGCATCATTTGATTATCAGCATAACTCTTCTGATGATCTTGAGCTTGCTTAATTTTCTCTTGAATCATCCGAATCTTTTCCATAGTCTCTTATATAATCTCGGGTCCCAAAATTCTATCTTCACCCACTTCCAACCAACACAAAGGTGTTCTACACTTTCTTCCATATAAAGCCTCATATGGAGCCATACCAATGCTTGCATGGTAACTATTATTATAAGATAACTCAATCAAAGGTAAAAGTTCCTTCCAATTTCCTCTACTTTCCAACACACAAGCTCTTAACATGTCTTCCATTGTTTGAATGGTTCGCTTCGTCTGACCATCTGTTTGAGGATGGTTAGAAGTGCTCAAACGTAAGTTCAAACCCATAGCTTGTTGAAACACCTTCCAAAACCTTGAAGTAAACTTTGGATATCTATCAGACACAATGCTAGACGGGACACCATGCAACCTTACAACTTCAGCAATAAACAACCTCACAAGATGACTTGCCTTGTATGTTGTCTTAACGGCTAAGAAATGCGCAGATTTCGTTAATCGATCTATAATCACCCAAATAGAATCATAACCACCATGAGTACTAGGTAAACCACTCCAAAACCCATAGAAATACCATCCCACTTCCAAATTGGAATTTCCAAAGGTTATAACAAACCGACTGGTCTTTGGTACTCGATCTTCACTTGTTGGCACACCGCACACTCAGACACAAACACTGCAATATCATTTTTCATACCGGACCACCAATACTCTTTCTTTAAATCTTGATACACCTTCGAAGAACCTGGATGTATCATAAAAGTACCTTTATGAGCTTCCTCCAAAATCTTTCTCCTTAACTCAACATCATTTGGAACACAAATCCTTTGGTTAAATAGAATAATCCCATCAAACTCTCTTACAAAACCCAGTTGGAGTAACATCTCCTGTAACTTCTCATCTAGAACTTGTCTTTGTTAAATTTCGCTCCTTAAGGTAGAATTGATATTCAAATTTCCCATGATCACACCATTCGGAGTCCATACAAATTGAAGATTAAGATCTCGAAACTTCTCCAATAAGGCATATTCCAACACCATCAACTCGGCACCCCGACAAGCTAAAAACAAAATAAAAAGCTCGGGCAAAAGTTAGGGAAAATAAAGAAAAAAAATGTACACCCGCTGAGTTGAAAAGCCACATCGGACAACTCAGGCAAAAAAGGGTATCCCGGTGGATTGAAAACCCGAAAGGGTGATCCACGCAAAACAAGGGAATAAGCGAACAACTGCAATTTGGGTAATCTGAACCAAATCATCATTTAAAACAGTCTGACAATATCAGAAGGATAGGAATCAGTCTATTCGTCTTCTTCAGAAAACAAAGGCAAGAACGGAAAGTCTTGAAGACATGCTGGTCATGGTAGGAAGGAAACTCATTGGAATGTCGTGTACATTGCCATTAGGATAGTTTCTTTTCTCAATTTTATGGTAGCTACCTCTTTCCAGGTAGTTGCTTCCTGATGTAAAACTTTGCCTATTCAGAGGCCATTCAATGAATGAATATTCAGCCAAAAATCGTGTTGTGTTTTATTTATTTTGTTTGCAAAAATGTCCTAAATTTTTGGCAAAAAGAGCATTGCATATGAAACATGTTGATTTTTCTAAGAAAATTGACATTGCAGGGAAACATTTAAAATTGTCTTTAAGTGTCGAGTGACAATGGATGAACATATCATACCATGTAAGGCCCCAGGGCACATGTGTGTATACTGTTGTTGCAGGTTTTGTAGGGCGATGTGGTATTTCCCCAAGCAGAGAGTGCTCCCCGGCTGAGCTATAGCAAGTGGAATCCCCAACAGAACTTCAAACCTAATCAAAGAAGTGTCCTCCCTAAGCGGCGGTTGTTCTTCACAAGAAAGACATGGTTATCCCCAGTAGAGTTCAGATGAAACCTTCCCCAGCTGAGCTAGAGCAAGTGGAATCCCCAACAGAACTCCAAACCTAATCGAAGAGGTTTGTCCCCAAGTGGAGTCTTTGTGTCAGAATGGGTTATTCCCAGCAAGCAGTTAAATGCCTAATTCCCCACAGAGTTGTATCTGTTAGAACTCTTTCCCTAGAAAAGGCTATTTGACCAAGTATTCCCCAACCGGGTCGGGAGTTTGTCGTTTCCTCACAGAGTTCATGATTGGTACGCAACCATCCTTGAAATATTCCCAGTAAGTTCGCCAATTTATTTTTGGCCTGTGGGACAAAGTAGTGATTTGTTCACATTTCATTCCTCAACTAAGTATTGCCAGAATATCTTGGTTATTTCCCCAGCAGAATTCTAAGGCTGAATGAATAGCTTTCCTCCCCAAGCGGTTTATCTGTCCGCAAGCGAAATTATCCCCAGCGAGCAGCTGTGCGCCTGGTTTCCCCACAAAGTCAGAATTTTCAGAATTCTCTCCCCAGTTAGAGTCTTGACCAAGCATTCCCAGCCAAGTCTGAAGGCGGTTATCCCCCGCAGAGTTCATGATCGGGATTTACTCCCATCATTGAAATATTCCCCAGAGAAGTTGCCGATTTAGTTTTGGCCGATGTGATGATACTAACAGTTATTCATCTCCTCAGCCAGAGTCAAGCATCGTCAAAACCTCTTAACCTAGTTCTCCCCTGCAGGGTCGTGATTTTTGTTGTCGATCAGGGCACTTCACTTGTTGCTCGTCTGCATTCCCGACACTCGTCTGTGTCTGATATCTGTGCTCGTCCGCACGCCCTAACACTCGTATGTGTTTGATATTTGCTTTTGCTAGTTTGCACGCCCCATCACTCGTCCGTGTTTGGTATTCGTTTGATGCTCGTCTACATTCTCTGGCACTCGTCCGTGTTTGGTATTCGTTTGATGCTCGTCTGCATTTCCCAACACTCGTCTGTGTGATATTTGTTGATGCTCGTTTGCATTTCCCAACACTCCTCTGTGTGATATTTTCTTGATGCTCGTTTGCATTCCCAACACTCGTCTGTGTGATATTTGCTTGTTGCTCGTCTGTATGCTCCAACACTCATCTGTGTTTGTTATCTGTTTGAAGCTCGTTTGCATTGGTTGGATGCTCGTCTGTAGCATCCCTTGCACTTGTCGGGTGTTTGTTATCTGTTTGGTGCTTATTTGCATTGTTTGGATACTCGTATGTATCGTCCGCAACACTCGTTTGTGTTAGCTTATATCCATATGTACTGATTTGATAATCATTTTGATACTTGTCTATATTGCTACTCCAAATGCTCGTCTGTGTTGGATTTCTGGTACTCGTCTGTATTGCTACTCCAAATGCTCGTCTATGTTGGATTTCTGGTACTCGTCTATATTGCTACTCCAAATGCTCGTCTGTGCTGGACTTCTGGTATTCGTCTGTACCAGTGGTTGATATTCGTCTGTATCATCGCTGGAAGCGCTCGTCTGCGTTTCTTAGATCATCGTCTGATATTCGTTTTTATCATTGACTTACGATGCTCGTCTGTGTTCTTTTGATGATCATCCAATACTCGTCTGTGTTGAAGAGGTTTGAAGTCCTGACGGTGGGATTAAACGTCAAAATGGTTATCGGCCCTGGCGTAATAGGTTTAACCGAAGGAGGTTTGTCTGTCTCAGAGACCACTTATCTACGTAAGATTTGTGAAGAGGGTTCGTCAAATCCTAATGTTGCACCTGGCATAACAGGTTTGCTCAAAAAAGACTCGTCTGTCTTAGACCATATATCCACGGATAATATATGAAGAGGGTACGTCTATCCTGATTATGCATGTCTATCCCACAGACTTAAGTGCATCACCGGTCCTGGCGTAATAGGTTTATCTGAAGGAGATTCGTTTGTCTCAGGTTATATATTGCAAAATGTATGAAGAGGGCTCGTATGTCCAATTCCTGGCGTAACAGGGTTGCTTGAAGAGGGCTCGTATGTCCAGTTCCTGGCGTAACAGGTTTGCTTTGAGAGAGACTTGTATGTCTAAGTTTTCCTTATCCGAAGTAACAATCCAATTTGGAAGGAGCTCGTCTGCTTCGTCCTAGCTTCCGTCATCCAGAGCGTCATTTGATTGGGTTTATTTCCCATTGCTGGCATTCTCCAGCAGAGTGCAAATTTCAGGTCTTTTTGGTATTCAATCACAGTTTATATTGAACGGTCGATAGTCGTGCTACCGTCCTTTTTCAGATTAACAGTTGCTTGAATAGGGGCAGCTGTAACACCCCAAATTTTCCCTCTTCTGTTTAGCATCATCATCAGCATATCATGTCCTTAGCATTTTTGCATAGAAAAATGAAGCATAACACTCACATGTTCTAGCATAAGGCATATGATCAATCATCCGGGAAGTTCGAAGCACTACAAGTCAAAGTCAAAAGCCTGGTGACCTGACAAGAAGCTCACAGGGTATCTCATACAAGCTTAGTATCATGGTCAAAGCCCTAAAAAGAATCGAGGATCAAAATCAGATCAGAACGGTTGGCGTCGGGTTATTCTTGAAGTTTCCCACCAAAAGGAGGGAGAATTCAAAATTCACTGGCGTTAACCGGTTAACGCTTTGGTTAACCGGTTAACGACTGCGAATTTTGAATTCCAACAGCAAGTCCAACATGTGGTTTTTGGCTCCAATTTTCAAGTTTCTGATTTTTATTCATTTTGAATTATGAGAAGGATCTAGAGCATTTATCCAAGCCTAATTCCAATGCTAGATCCTAATCACTTTCTATGTTAATCCCAAACCATATTTTTTGGATCCCAAGCCAAAATTTTGGGCCCCAAACCTAAATCATATTTATTCCATTTCCCTCCAAACCAAGAGGGGGCTCTCTCATAATTCACTTTTTCATTTTTCTGAATTTACACTCATCTCTCACCATTCTCTCACTTTGTTTCCTCCCAATTTCCAAATCACTCAATGTTCCTCTTTGAAGATCACATGACTTTGCATTAAAGTGTGTAGATCTTGGAACTAGACCTCCATCCATAGCTTCTTTGCATTAATTTGCAGGTTTCACTACTTGGTTCAGATCTGATTTGGAGATTAGAAATGCTTTTGGAGCCAAAATTCTGCATCAAGATCCTTTGCTTGCATTTATTTTGCATGATGTGTGAAGATTAACACCGGATCTTCGAAGTTTTCCGCGCAATTCCTCATTTCCAACTCAAACAACAATTACCAAAGCATACCTCAGCTTTGTAGGTTGGTTAAAATTCAGATCTAGCTCTGTTTTTAGATTATTTGCAATACTTGTGTTTAGATCCACCATGTGCTTGTGTATTTGCTTGTCTTGCTTGAATTGATTGTTTGATTTGTGATCGGATCCGTGTGTTAATGTTCATGAGCTTAATGAGGTGTGATTAATGTGAATTGATCCATTTATTTCATGCTTAATTGATTGCTGGTCTGTTGAGGAATCATTTGAATAAGCTGGTTTGAGCTGATTTTCTGCAGGCAATTGTTGTTGTTTTCACAGTGTTAACTGGTTAACGCTTTGGTTAACCGGTTAACGCACCTGTTTTCTACGTGTTTTTCTGCAGGTCTGGACTGGTTAACCGGTTAACGCTTTGGTTAACCGGTTAACACTGAAGTAGAGTGCCATATTTGAGCTAATTTGATCCCCTTACTTGCTTTAATTGCCATGGATCATTGTATGATCATTGAATATGCTAGTTTAGGGTGATGTGCTTGCTGGTTGATGTATGTTTTCATGTTCTCGACGCATAAGTTCATGTATGTGCAAAGCTTGACATGTTTGTTTGACTTTGTTTTCTAGAACTTTGAGCATGCTAATTCCATAAATTGTGTTGATGAATACTTGCTGGAATTTCGCTAACATTTCAGGGGCTCATGGTAAGAGAAGTGTGGATGATTATCCATATTTCAATTCTTCATCTTTTCTTTTTAAGTTGCTTTCTACTTTGTAATTTTTGATGTGCCTTATGCCATCATGTGATTAAACTTTGTATCTTCCCCCTTAGAAGCAACTTATCTCCTTTAGAGGAGTAAGTTGTTCTCTAGCTTTCTTCTCCTCTTCTTTTCTTATCCTTTGATTCTTTCTTCTCTTAGGGTAGAGTTCAAACCTCACTAACCTTAGGACCACTTTTGGCATGATAACTTTAGGTTTAGTCTTTCCCTATTAGACTTTTGCCTTTTGCTCCTTTGGTTCTTTCTCTTCTCATCTCAAAATAAAACCCAAAAAACATTAATAAAGAAAGAAGTGACTTCTTGTGTAATAGCCTTATTCCATGGGGCATATGTATTCATTCCATCTTGGAATAGTGCATTTGTCTAGCATGATGCACAAGTCGGATCATGAAGTCATCTTCATCAAGAAAATCCTAAAAAATACTTCTTCATTTCAAATTACAAAAATACTTAATAAATACAACAAGTCAATGAGTTTAGGCCCTTGCCCTTGGAAACAAGTCTTGGATAAATTCTCCTTGCTTGGTGTGCTTGTTCTATTATTCCATCTTGGAATGTGGTAGCAAGTACACATTCCATGGAAAAGAGTTTGAGTTCATTCTCTTGTGCCACACCAATAAAAGACTTCTAAAAAACACAAACAAACAATAAGCGTCTTTCCTTCGGGAATTCTTTTCTCATCTCCTTCGTTCCATACGCGAACTTGCTCCTACTTGTCACTTTGCAAGACGATAACGCACTCGTCGTCCGAGCCTGCAACACCTGAGCATTGACATAGGCAGTTCGAGCTTTAATTCACAAGCAATCTTTTCCACCCTTAGTTAGGGGAACTACGACGAATCTGATCTTCATGTCCAGATGAGGTACGTAGGCAGCGGGGTAGGGCCCGTTCGAGCACACTCTTTTATTTTCCCTACATTTTCCCCCTTTCTTTTCTTTTCTTTTCCAGTTTTAGTCCTTATTTTTGCAGCAGCTTTCATTTTTTCACCCTTTGAAATAATTTCTTCCCACATCGTAACCGACTCCCGAACCCAGTTTCTTTGGTTCGCAGGACCTGTTTCATTCCTTTTCTTTTCTCTGGTTTGTGCAGCATTACCATTCCCGTTCCTTCGGGATAAAAATGCCTGGATGGCGACTCTACCTCTTCCGCGCCACTTTCGCGTTTGTACCAGAATGGAAATCCAGGGAGCGACATTTCTCCTTCAGCCAATGTGTTTTTCATTCCTCTTCCTTATGATGAGGTTCTTGTGTTTCTGGGAGAGTAATGCATGGAGTTGGCACTGTGTAGGTTTTTTTTTGTGTGTGTGTGTGTGCCTTTTTTTGGCTAAAAAGGAAGAGAGAAAGCCTGATGATGTGTCTGGTGTTGTGATGAGGCTAGAGTTTGTGTGCCAATGTCTGTATTGGATGTGTTCAATGTGTGTGGTATGTGTTGAGGCCACTGAGGAAGATGTCAAGCAACATGTTCTAACATGGTTGCTGGTTTTTTGTTTTTACTGCTGAAGTCTAATGTTTTTTTTGTAATATTTGTTTTAGCCAAAATTTGCCAATGGGGGAGATTGTAAGTTCTGTATTTTTAGATTGGTATTAATTTTGTAAAACAAATATAACAACAATGTATATGTACATGATCTTTGCAAAACGAAGAAAATATTAAGCAAGGAGTCCTTTTATGCACCCAAACATGTTGTGTTGAAATGTTTCAACATCTGGATCAACATGTCGAAGAAGATGTCTAGATAGTTCATTCGACATCATGAACTACTGAAGATGGATTGAAGTTTCTGTTTTGGTTTCAATAGAAACAGAATATTATTGAAGATTTAAATCAATCCAAAAGGCGTTGATTGTAAAAGATCTTGAAGACTCAAATGTTTATTGAAGACAAAATCAAATATTGAAAAATATAGAGTTTCTATATTTAAAGATATTTTAGGGAGTTTTTATTTGAATATCTTTTTGTATATTTGTAGCAGATTTTTCTGCATATTTGTATGCCAAAAGAATGATTTTATGTAAAAAAAGTGTATTATAATAGCGTTTTATAGAGAGAGTGTTATTAATAAAACATCTTATAATAGCACTTTTATGGAAAAGTGTTATCAAACATGTGCCTTATAATAGCGTTTTGTTTGAAAGTACTATCAAAATCAAATCAAAATAAGTATTATAAAAATGCAAAAAGTATACTTCAGTAACACTTTCTGGAAAAACGCTATTAAATACCTGTATTATAATAGCGTTTTTGGAAAAACGCTATCAATTACCGATATTATAATAGCGCTTTTGGAAAAACGCTATCAATTACCAATATTATAATAGCGCTTTTACAGTGCTATCAAACAAAAATATTTACAATAGCAGCGTGGTTAATAGCGCTTTTAAGCGCTATAAAAAACAAACAAAAAAGCGCTATTAAATAGCTTTTTTTGTAGTAGTGTTTAGATACATTACACAGTTGTATTGAAGCTTAATTTCCACGGTTCACACTTTGCCACAAAAACAAAGTACACTCAAACTAAATATTGATGAATGACTGGTGATCAGAGTTGAAGCCCTAGGAGAGAAAGACGAACGGAAGAGGATTATTTGATATTGATATCATTTGAGGTGTGAGAGAGAGAGAGAGAGAGAGAGGGGGAAAATGAGGACAAATAAAAAATTTAGAATTTATATGCATAGTCACCGGTTATTATTGAATACATAGATACAAATATTTATGCTGAATACGAATACAAACCATATCCATCACTATACCAAATGTCATTTCGGCCGATCCATTGAGGCGGCTCTATCGGACCAGTTCTCGGTTTTAGAGACCCATTTAATTACAGCCCTAAGCACTATAATATATATCGGACCAGTTCTCGGTTTTAGAGACTCATTTAATTACAGCCCTAAGCACTATAATATATTTGCTAAATTAAACTGTAATTTTTAAATTAATAATTTAATTTAATTGAATAATAATTTTTTATTGAAAGACAGTATACAAGTATTTTATAGTATATTGTCCTATCTTTACTTATCAAACAAAACAAGCCTTTTTTTACTGTATAGGACAGCAGTAGGGTATACTAGTTTGAAAAAAAAAATTATATTTAAAGCTTAAAAATAATAGCAATGTATAGTCCTATGAAGAAAAGGAAGATGGATAAACATGTACAATTGCACCGTGGATGAATGAATAAACAAATACCTTAATCAGTTACCATCATACACATAAAAAATTAGTTAACACTAATCAATGATTATGTAACTTGTCATTATGCATCTCACGCTATTCATGGCTGTCATGTCACAATATTTAGTACGTATGTATTACGTTGATCTCGAAAGTCATATAATTAAGTGTAAAATAATGTGAAAACATTATATAATACAATAATTATTTTTAAGGTTGCTTTTTAAATAATATTTTCGAGAAACACATTATTATACATGTTCCTCTTTTCTAATGGTGTAGGCCAAACGCTACGCAAATCAGTTATCATATATCCATATTGATTGTGATTATATGATATATTATATTAATTTCTTGATGACAATCAGTTATCATTAGACCTTTTTTTTTGTTTAACAATGCCTTTAGGACTTTAAGTCATATTAACTATGCATTACTCTTTCTTTGCCAATAATCATTGACACAAGGAATTGTATTGCCGTTTTGTTAAAAGAATATATAGATGAATTGTGAATGTATTACCGTTTTATTAAAGTAATTAAAAGTAAATTTGCCTCTTGACATAAATATAAACTATTCAAGCCAGCACAACAGAGCCATTGGTTTGCTTTTTTTTTTTTAATAAATAAATGACAGCATAATTTTGTAAAAAAAAATTAAAAAAACATTTCAAATTAAAATTTGATTTGAATAATTATTCTTAAAATGTTATTTTAGATCGATGATGATCAACTTACTCCAAAAATACGTTTTTTTAATTTACTTCAAATCATAACCTTTGAATTGAATCAATCTAATGATTAAATTAGTCTTTTAATTAAATATTAAATTCAATTCAATTCAAAGACTATGATTTGGAGTAAGTTAAAAAAATTTACTCTGGAAGTAAGTTGATCCCCACTTATTTTAGATATTTTATCATTTTATTGAAATATTTTTAAATATTAAAATTTCAAAATATCACTTAATTTTGAAGATATTTCAAATAAATTTTCATAAAAATTATTTTTGAGATACAATTTTTTAAAAAATTTGCGATTCGACTATCTTTTAATAATAATATATGTTTATGTTATAGGATATCAAAATAAGTCTTTTAATTTGGAAAATATAAATATGAAAATTTTATAATATTTTTAAAAACGGTTTCATAAAATCTACTTTTGAAAATATAAAGAAAAAATTCATTTTTTTTAATTTTAAATTTCAGGATACTATTTTTTATAAAGTTGTTAATAAATTTCGTTTAAATATTATTTGTTGATATGTATTAAAATGCATAGTCACTATGTAACAAAGAAAAAAAATATATTTATTTAATTAATATAATTAATTTATAGCTTAGAAATTCATTGTGTATAGAAGAAAGGTTATATCATATGTGTTTAAACCTATGCTCCAACATATGTCCTCACACAATTTTATTATTATTTTTTTAAATAAAAATTAAATATTTTTTACGTGCAACTATAAAACAAATTTTTAAATTGGGAATAAATACAGAAAAACTTTTACTAAAATAATTATAACATTAATTTTTAAATTGGGGAGAAATAAAAAAAAAAAGGAAGAAGAAAATTGAAATGAGTTAAAATTGGGGAGAAATAAAAAAAAAAAGAAGAAGAAGAAAATTGAAATGAGTTAAAATTGTTTTACTATTCACTTATTTAATAAGAGTTTAAAGATTATAAGTGAATAACAACAATTAACATCTTTCAATAACCTGAGAGAACTAGTCTATTTATAGACTACTGAGCTAACTTAAAAATTGAGCTTACAAGCAAGACCCAATTCAATATATTTTAAAACAAAACGTACTTTGACAACATGCTTGAATAGACTTCGACTACATCATGCACAACTTGTGTCGAACCATGAAGTTACCCTTGTCGACACCAGAGTTCGATCCAAATATCAAAAATCTTCATCTTGGAACAAATTATACACTAACAAAGAAGCAAACTAGTTTTCATCATGCCATTTTATCAATTGCATATAGTGGAAAAACTTGTTACTTGACAATGTCTTGGTGATGATATCAGCAACATTGTCATCAGTTGAAACCTTGAGCATTTGGACTTCTCCACGCTTAATTATTTCTTTGATGAAGTGCAGTCTCACATCGATGAGCTTGGTTCGCCCATGATAGGGTGAATTGTTTGACATGTGTATTGCACTTTGACTATCACATTTAACAGTGATAACTAGACCTTGAAGTTTCAGCTCCTTAGCAAAACCTTCAAGGCACAATGCTTCTTTCACAGTTTTAGTGAGGACAATTTATTCATACAATCTGCATAATTAGAGTCGACAAATCCTTCGATTTCAACTTTCCTATCATCACCACAGGCTCCACCATAAATCAAGATTTTATTGAGAGACTCATTGATGTACCTAAGAATCCATTTTAATGCTTGTCAGTGTGCCTTTCCAGGATTGGTCATATAACTGCTTACAAGACTCACTTTATACGTTATGTATGGCCTCATACAGACCATAACATACATCAAAGAACCTATTATACTAGCATATGAAATGCTATACATATAGGCTCTTTCGACTTCAGTACTAATACTTTGAGTCGTACTTAGCTTGTACTGAGGATTAGTCGTTATTAGAACAGGTTATGCATTTGACATACCCAACTTGTCAAGAATCTTCTTCGGGTATATCTCTTGAGATAAGTATAATCTCAACTGATTTCTATCTATCCAGATGTCAATCCTAAGAATTATGGAGGCAGCTCCCAAATCCTTCATGTTGAACTCCTTATCGAGTTCAACTTTCACCTTCATAACATCTTCGACACTGTTGTTTTCTACAAGGATTTTATCCACATAAAGCAACAAAATAAAAAGTAAATTTCTATATCAAAATTCGAAGTAAACACAGTGGTCGAACTGGCTCCTAGTGAAACTTTTGTGTGTCATGAACTTGTCGAATCTCCTATTCCATTATCAAGGAGATTGTTTTAGGCCATACAAATACCTATTTCGCTTGCACACAAAATCTTCATTTCCCTTTTCTACATACCCTTCAAGTCGACGCGCCATGTGTGTTTCCATGTAGTTTCCTTTGTGTTGAACGGTGAAATGTGGAAGTTAGTCGTAGGAATGTGTGTTGTGATTATTTCTTATGATGTTATGTGACGTTGTTGTCAAGTTGTTGAGGCATACCATGCAATTGTGATCATTGTTGCTTATAATGTTGTGTGATGATATTGTTTATTAGTTATGGTATGATGTGTTGTCACTTAACTTGTAAATTCAATAGTTGTTGTTTATGAAGTTGTATGATGTTGTTGTTGAGTTTATGTGGCATGACTTGTAAATGCACTAGTTATTGCTTATGTGGTAATATGATGATGTCGTTGAGTTGTTATGGCATGTTGCATCGTGGGTATGTAGTGATGAGTTATGTGCATGTTTTGTCGGTGTTTGTTGTGATAAGAAGAAATGTATGATTGAATGATTCCAAGTTGTGTTGTTGTTGTAGTAACATAATGTTTTATTTTTTTAATGAATGCATATTGATTGTTGAGTTACCTTAGTGGGATGATGAATATGCTATGTGCATGCATGAGTCGTTGTTGCATGTTGTCGTTGAAAGTGCATAACATGTGCATAAGTTGAGGGATGACATGTGCCCAAATGGGGGGTGAGCGTCTATCCGAATTCCTTAATGGAATCGTTGTTGTTGTTGTTGAGGTGATTATGTGCCTAGGTTGGGTGTGAGTAATCATGATTGTTGTGTGACCATGAAACAGGGGTCGAGATGTTCCGACGGGAGTTGTGAATATGAAACAGGGGTCGAGACGTTCCGACGGGAATTGTGATTATGAAACAGGGATCAAAAATGGTATCACATGCATTGAGTCTAGTTGGGTCTCATTTGCATTCTCTTGATAGTTGTGTTGCATTGTGTTTGACGTGATTATCCGTGGTTGAGTTAAAATGTGTGATTCTTGTTAGAAGTTGTGATATAGTGAATAACTTGATGATTTATGCTTTTATATGTATATCATCTTTCTCTTTTGTTAATTTAAGAACCTCACCCCTTCTGTTTGAATGTTGCCTCTGCATGACTATAATGTGCAGATAATCAGGAGTAGTGTGGAAGTCGTGGTCGGTGAAGATGAGGTGTTTCACTTTAGTTGGTGTCTGCTCTGATATGTAACATTAGGAGTTGGGTACGCTATTTGCATGAGTTATATTTTTAAAAGAGATTTTGTTGTATGTATAGTTTTTCAAATGAAGTTTGTTAGTTAAAATCGTTATACTTCGTTATTGTTATTATGATTGATTTTCTGTTGCATAATAAAAGTTGATTTATTGAATTACAAAGTATGTTACATGTCTATTAATGAGAAAATATTTGGATGAAAAGTAATGCCTCAAATTATGTTTGGTTGATTTTACTCTGATTTCTCAATTAAATTGCACGGAAAAATTTAAGGTGTTACATGTACTATGAAAAAAATCATTAAAAAACTGAGGCCCAAGGCAAAGGCCTTGGTTACCTTACCCTTGGGTCGGGCCTGGTTGGTGGCCTTTGTGGGCGTGATAGATTGTATAAATAAATATCAATGTATGTTGTGAGTAATTCATCGTGTTGAATTACATGTGCGTGCATATAATTGTCATGAGTCAATTATCATGTCTTGAATTACATAAGTCGAGAGATAAGTCGTGCCCGATGGGGTGTGAGCGTCTTATCCATGACCATGAAATAGGGTTCAGGTTCCTTATGAACCAAATGATCGTGCATGTTGGGGTGTAAGCGATCTTGTCATGCCTAGTGGGATGTGAGCGATATGGATTATCGTGTGCCCGGTGGGGTGTGAGCGATATATCTGAATTTAGATGAGAATTGTGATCATGAAAAAGAGATCAGGTTCTATACGAACCAAATGGTACTAGTTGCATTGTAGTAGCACAAAGTCGTTGTGTCGGTCTCTTTGTTTTGCGTTGTTGTAGGATAGAGTCGTTGTGTCGGTCTCTTTGCTTTGCATCGTTGTTGCATTATCATTTGTTATAGAAGTGAATATGTGATTATTGTTGGTGTTCTATATGTGTTAGCATGTAATGTGTAGGTGATTTAATTGTACATGTGAATTATATGCTTTTACATGTTATTATGCAATTCTTATATAATTGTGATTTCTCACTCCTTCTGTTTGAATGTTACCTTTGCGTGGGCATTGTGTATATTCCCTATTAGAGGTGTGAAAGTAAGTTGGAAGAGTTAGCTCTTCGTTTTGCTTAGTCTTTTGGCGTCTGCTATGATATGTAACACGGAGGTCGGAGAGAACTCTTTTGTTGTTTATGTATACACTTTTTGAATATACTTTGTGAAGACTTTGTATGAACAATCTGTAACAAAAAAAAATTATTTTGGAGATAATTCAATTGTTGATATTTCCGCTTTATTCAATGATTGAAGTTCTATTTTGTTTAAAAGAGTTCTTTGTTGTTATCTGATTCAATATGTGTTATGTATCCCATGTATGAACACGTTTATGTTTTTTCTGAAATGTGACATTCTTATTGGTGTTGAAATTTTTATTTACTCTAATTTCTTTATGTTTAATTTTGATGGGAATAAGAGTGTTACAAGTTGAGTCTGTGTAAAAGCACTGGTTGTTTGTAGAAGGTTTAAAGGGATAATCATGTCTAAAAGCTCAAGTTATTTGTAAGGTTGTCTGGGTTGATCATGTATAAAAAAATCAAACTTGTTTTAGTTAAAATCTTAGGGAAAATTTTTAGGGACCAGTGAAAATTAAATGGTTTAGATCAAAATAGAATAAATCTCTCATGTGATATATCTATCTATTATCTATTTTATTTTTGTTATTTATCTTTTCTGCTGCTTATTTCTCTATCTTTTCTTTTCTCAATTATTTCGGTTTTTTTTTCCTGTCTATTCATCTCTTTTAATATAAATGATTTTAAATCAAATATTACAATTTACACATAGGATGTTTGGAGTCACTCTTTAAACAAACTTTGCATTATTTTCTATTCACATGGATATATATTTAGTTAAAGGAGTGAAAGAAGCAACCATATTGAGACAATAACTCATTTCATTAGAGAACAAGTGATGAAAAGATTGATGCTGCATACTATCCTACCGAGTTGCAAATATTTGATAGATTTACAATGGCTACGAAGATGGATAGATTTGTAATCCTAAGTGAAAAAATAGGAGTAGTATCTTCTTAAGTTTATGGATTAAGGAGATCTATTTAAAATTAATCCATTAAATGGGTTTGTTAGTAAAATAAGTTTGGCTAATTAAATTTGTTATACTTACTTGGGAATTTATTAACTTTAAGTAAATTGTAATGATCAATTTTCATTTTCTTAGGAAAAAAAAAACCATAATTCGTTTTCTCATTAATCTAGTTTGTGACAATAATGTGAAAGCTTATCCAACTCTTGCTTTATTGTCATAGCCCTTATTTTCTCCTTTGAAAAATCAAATATACAAATGAGGATGGATGGGAATTCTACTTTGAATTTTAGCAACTCTGTGTTCCCATTAAAATAGACACACCTCACACTTCCGTTGTCAATTTGAAAACACATTTTATTAAAATATCATTTTTAATCTGAATTTTAATATTTAATTATGATATTTTAAAATATTTATTTAATATTATTTTAATTTGATTCATGTATATCACTTTATTCTGATTTAGTACAAAAAATAGTTTTATTAATTATTCATTTTTAAAATAGGGTCTTGCTAATCAGTACTCTCAGGTATTATTTAAATATTTTATATTTAAAAGTTATTTTTTAACAAATTCAATTTCCAATGAATATTATTACATATTATTATACATATTTTTATAAAAATTTAATATTTAAAATTCTTAAAAATCTAAAGACATTGGTTAGCATTTCCTTAATAAATCAGGGTAAATTCTTAGGTACCATGATAAGTAGTTGGGTACCGGTATTTTAGTGAAAATTGATTAAAAATATAAATTTTTTTTAAAATAAAATATAAATAAAAAGTGACATGACATTGAATGTGATTCTTTCATTTGGACGAGGGTACCGGTACCCAACTAAATCTCAAGTTAACGGTGTTCACCATAAATCATTACCTAAATTGTAGAAGTTAAAGTCCAAGTGTCACTAGTTTTCTCTTTGTATGTGTTGTGTATTTGACCAAAGAAAGATGCTAAATCCAAAAACCATAAGCTTATATTCCATCTTACATCACAACATGTGAGACAAGTCAACAGTTTCACTAGGATTATCATGTCTTGTTTTCCAACTCATACAACTCCTTTCTATAAATAAACCAAATCCACCTTTAGTTTACTTCATCACAATTCATTTTCATCTTGGTAGGTGGATGATCCTTCCTTGAGTTGCCAACTTTAAGGTTAGAGATTCACTTTTTATGTGTAGATTCTTGGATCTTTCTTAGATTCTAATAGTTGTTTGTTTGCAAACAAAAAGTTTTATTTTCCTTTTCATTCTAATGTGTTCTATTTTGATATTTATTTGTTTCTTGGTTGGGCAGTGCTTACAATGGAAGAAGATGATGTTTACTCAAAAGATGGAACTGTGGATTATCTTGGAAATCCTGCTAATAGAAAGAAGACTGGAACCTGGAAAGCCTGCCCCTTTATTTTAGGTAATTTTGGATGAGTCAAAAACAATTCTAGATGTGTATAATTGATTCTGGAGTGATTTTAAGCTTTTTGATTCTTTTTAAGTAGAATTGAATTGATTCTGCATTTAGAATTGATTCTGGTTAAAACTGAATTGAAGGTAAAATGATCTATGTTTGAATAAATGTTTGCAAAAGCGAGTTAAACAATAAATTTCAATTTAAATAGTAACATTTAGACTCAAAAGCTACAAATCTTAGGTTAAAGTAGAATCAGTTCTGGAAATTATAATCAATTCTACTAAAAAAACAACCAAACATGTCATAATCAATTCGACATCCAAATCTATTCTGCATGCGTCAAACGTGAAATCAAACATACACCAAGTGTTTTCATCTTATTTCTAATAATTGTGTGATAACTCATGAAAATAGTTTAACTTTATTTCTCTTGTTATAGAAAGTTGATATAAAAGTACTTATACGATAAGCGATTAATTAAGCTGTTTATTCAAATACAGGAAATGAATGTTGTGAGAGATTGGCTTATTATGGGATGAGCACAAATTTGGTGCTATATTTTAAGGAGAGGCTGCATCAACATAGTGCTACTGCATCAAAGAATGTCTCTAACTGGAGTGGAACATGTTACATCACACCATTAATTGGAGCTTTTGTGGCTGATTCCTATCTTGGAAGATACTGGACTATTGCCAGTTTTTCAATAATCTATGTTATTGTGAGTATAATCACTTAATTATATACTTGATTATTAGTTTTTCAATAATCTAATTGGTATTCGTTTTTTATCAGGGAATGACATTATTGACGTTATCTGCGTCGGTTTCTGGTATAAAACCGACATGTCAAGGAAAAGAAAATTGTCATGCTACTGATCTACAAAGTGTGGTGTGCTTCGTCGCGCTTTACCTTATAGCTCTTGGCACCGGTGGAATCAAGCCGTGTGTTTCGTCCTACGGAGCCGATCAGTTCGACGACGCTGACGAGAAGGAGAAGGAACACAAGAGTTCTTTCTTCAACTGGTTCTATTTCTCAATCAACATTGGAGCTCTCATTGCATCTTCTTTATTGGTTTGGATTCAAGATAATGTCGGTTGGGGATGGGGATTCGGCATTCCGGCGGTTGCTATGGCGATTGCGGTTGTGAGTTTCTTTTCTGGAACTAAATTGTATAGGAATCAGAAGCCTGGAGGAAGCGCGCTCACTCGTATTGTTCAGGTGATAGTTGCGTCCATTAGAAAATATCGCGTTGAAGTGCCTTCTGACAAGTCTCTTTTATATGAGACTGTTGACACAGAATCTGCTATCAAGGGAAGCCGCAAACTCGACCATACAGACGAGTTGAGGTAAGAGCAAATACAAAAAATAAAAATCATAGATGACAAATTCTGACATTACCTCATTGTCTTGTTTAATAATTTTCATCTTGTTGTATGTAACAGATTCTTCGACAAAGCGGCCGTGCTCGGACAATCGGAGAATCTAAAGGATTCGATAAACCCGTGGAGACTTTGCACTGTAACACAAGTGGAAGAACTTAAGTCCATTTTAAGATTGCTTCCTGTATGGGCCACCGGCATCATATTCGCAACCGTCTACGGTCAAATGAGCACGTTATTTGTGTTACAAGGTGCTACCATGAACACTCATGTTGGCAACTCAAGCTTCAAAATCCCACCAGCATCACTCTCGATCTTCGACACCCTCAGCGTCATATTCTGGGTCCCGGTCTACGACAGAATCATCGTACCACTTACCAGAAAGTTCACCGGCCACAAAAACGGCCTAACTCAGCTCCAAAGAATGGGAGTCGGACTCTTCATATCCATATTTTCAATGGTAGCCGCGGCAATCTTGGAGGTCGTAAGGCTTAGAACTGTGAGAAAACACAACTACTACGAACTCGAGGAGATACCTATGACAATATTTTGGCAGGTTCCTCAGTATTTCCTCATAGGTTGTGCAGAAGTGTTCATGTTCATTGGTCAACTGGAGTTTTTCTACGAACAAGCTCCTGATGCGATGAGAAGTTTATGTTCGGCTCTTTCGCTACTCACGGTTGCGCTCGGACAATACTTGAGTTCTCTGCTGGTGACGATTGTGACGAATATCAGTACGAAGAATGGAAAAGCTGGATGGATACCGGATAATTTGAACTATGGTCACATTGATTATTTCTTTTGGTTATTGGCATTGCTAAGTGTAGTGAATTTGATAGTGTTTCTTTGGGTGGCTAGGTTGTATACTTATAAGAAAACAGTGGGAACTCTTCGCTGAAAAATTGTTGAGATTTACAATGGAAGTTTATAAGTCTTGGATTTACTGTAATCTCCTATACCAAATTAAATCACAGTATCAGAGTTAGCTTTGAAAATATATTCCAATTGTTTTGTAGCTATAAACACTAAACAGTTATAAAAGGCTCACTTGGTTTCTTAATGCTTTATTTAATGTTTCAAACTCTACATCTATTAAGATTTGTAGCACATGCTGAATGGATTTAAATAGGTTTTAGGAGAGGAGAGTTATGGTGTATGAATCTTGTTTGGAAGGGAGGTAAATTGGTTAAAAGAAAATGCCATTTCAAGGCATTGGATTCCATACTCTACCGAAAGGAAAAAGTAAGGTGTGTCAACTCAACATTTACTTAGTTGAGTTCTTTGTTGTTGTTTTCTTAAAATAAAATTCTTGGAATTATAAACTAAATGACAATATTACTCATGTTACCTAGTGAAACACACGAGGAAGGAAGGTATAAGATTACATAGACCAATTCGAAGTCACTTTTATTCGGGTTACCTCCCAAAACACTCTTAATGTATTTTTAACCGATATGTGAAGAAATGTCACTTATGAAGATTGTTTTGATGAAGATAAATATATATAAGAAGGAAAAGATTTAACAACGGATTAAAAATTTCAAGACAAGTTTCGAGTATCCTTTTCAAATATGATTCAATGTTATGGTTTAACCAAATTAATAAGATAAATTAAGGTATAATATATTTTGATTAAAAAAAAACAAATTCTAACTCATTATATACATGATTTTAGAAATGACAAAAAGTGACATTGTTAACCTTCTCATTTTTCTAAATTCACAATAGGTGTACCACTGATTGATAAGGAAAACGGGTATAATTTCTTGTGTTTATTTACCAGTACTACGAAAAAGTTATTTTACAACGGTTTGAAAATGAATACCATCACGGTTGACAAATCGAGGTGAGATAGAGTTTGATTGTAAGTGTATACTTTACAACCATTATCTATTTTGTAGTAAACTGAAAAGCGCAAAGCTTATGAGCTATAACCACAAATTTATTAAATAATAGTTGTGAAATTATTTATATATTAAATAATAGTTGTGAAATTATTTATAGTTGATGAGTTCCATATCTTACAATTCCATTTTTTATGTTTATTATTCTGTACAGTACTCTACCTTAACAACAGTTGTATTAATATATTGAAAATTAGAATGATTAACTCTTTTAAAAAATATTTTCTTCATTTAGAATCTTTAAACACTATTCATGAGATATTTGTTAGCATCACTTTTTTATTTTATTTAGCTAAAATATTTGGTAATTAAATATCTTGGTTCACGATTTCACATAATCCATATAAGCTGAATAGATAGCTTATGATAGTTATATCCAAGTTTTCGGCAACTTCTGCCAAAACAATCGCTTATTATCCCTTTCGATTTTGAAGCTTATCATTAATAAAAACTCCCCCTCCATAAACTATCACTCTCATCAAATTTGCACTTTCAAAATGTTTCCCAGGCGTTTAAAGGACCCCAAAACAGGTAACTTTCTATGAGCAAGCTATTTCAATACAAACCAAGTCTTGCTCACCAACTGTTCGATAAAATGTCTCACACAGAAACCTCTCCTTAAATTATTCCTTAACTGTATTTATGTTCTAATTTTCCAATGCAGGTTTTAATATGCTGAGTTCAATGCATGCAAAAAAATACATGAATAAAATTGGCGTAGAAAGTGAAGACTACTACTTCTATAAACAAATTGGGAAGGCCTTACTTTGCACCTACACCATACTTGGTGCTTTATGGATTTACAATGATAATTCACCAATGGAGTGGTGGAGGAAGAAGTCACCACAGCTAAAGGAGAAGCTTGAGCAAGCAAATTTGTATCCTAGTGATGTAGATTCAGTGAAGGAGTTCATAGCCAAAGGAAAGATGATTGGAGCCACCCTAAAAGGGTTGATTGAAAGTGATAAGGATGAATGTGGATGCGAGGAGATACAAAGAAAGAAGGTTGATGAAGAAGCTCAGAGAATGTGGTTGAAGATGAAGAATGAGGTCGCTGCCGAGCTTCGAGAGAAGGGCATTGATGTGGAGTAACTGCATAGTGAATTCAAGTTTCACTCCTGTGGTTCATTAACTGATTTCTGGTTAAAGTTGTATACTTTAGGAAACATATGATTGCTACATAATAAATAATGAACATTTAAGAATGTTGATTAAATACTGAATGAGTATTTACTGTTCACTCTGCTTTTCTCTGTTGGTGTGAATGCTCATATGTTTGTGTAAGTAATTTCAATTGGATATTAATTAAGCTTTCTGTAGCTTTCTTATTTTCATTTTTGCATCATTCTAGCTATAGCAGTGGAACAAATTTGTCAATATCTGTTTATAGAAAGAATTATTGCCATTTGTCTCAAAAAACAACAACACTGTTAAGCTTGAATTCTTAATAGTATTAACTTTTAGTTGTTCATGCAAGCTTAGTTGTAACAAATGTTAAGTAATAAGGTGTCATTTTACTAGAACTAATGTACCGAAAATTCATCTCAGATTCGCGTTAAGCGTGTTTGGATGAAAACGGTACTAAAATGAGTCAGTTTTTAGAAAGTCTTTGTTATGCATCTCTTTTATTAAAGAGCACCTAGATGAGAAAGTCTTTGTGTTGTATCTCTTTTATCAAATAGCACTTAAATGAGATGGTAAAGGATTTTCAAGTTTAAGTAGAGGGTTTGGGTTCAAATTCAAGCCTAAACATGTAGCGGTGTAAAATTCTATTGAGGGAGAGTTTTATTCCAAATAGTGGTCCCCTATGAAAAAAATATTATTTCCTCCTATCTCAAAATAAATGTGTTATTTAAAAAATTATGTCTCAAAATACTTGTGATAAGAAAATTTTGGTAAAATTATTAAAAAAAATTCAATTATACACTCTAATTAATACTCTTAATTTATTATTTTTACACTTTACATTAATGTTAATGTAAATACAAGATAAGGATAAACGTGTTATTTAAAAAATTATGTCTCAAAATACTTGTGATAAGAAAATTTTGGTAAAATTATTAAAAAAAATTCAATTATACACTCTAATTAATACTCTTAATTTATTATTTTTACACTTTACATTAATGTTAATGTAAATACAAGATAAGGATAATTTAGTAAAATTACTAAGAAATAGAGATCCTTATAATTACCATATAAACTTACTAATAAAATTTAACTGATAGTGAAGAAACAGGCTTATCAAGATCAGGATAGACCTCAAGGCTCAAAAAGAGATTCAAACTTGCATGGATCAGGAAGGCTTCAAAGCTAGAAAAAAAATCCTCACATTGACCATCAGAATTGAACCCACAGTCTCTTGGCGTGAGTCAACTACTTACCAACTACTATTTGGGGTGTTTGCAATGTCGTTTGGGCGATTTTAACGATAAAAATCATCTGAATTGCAAAAGAAAAATGCATGTGGTTCGGTTTGGTTTTGTTGATTTTTAGAAATAAAGAACAAAAGAGATTAAAGGAGAAGAGGCGAAACATGCATGACAAATAAGATGAGAAGAATGCGCGATACTATTATGAGAGATTTGAAAAGGTTGAAACTGAAATCTTTAGTATGAGTAAGAGAAAATTGTTCGAAATGGTAAGATTAAAAGATAATATACTCGGATTTTGGATTGAATGTGAGATAAATAAAATTTGGATCGTAGCAAAATGCAGTTTGATTTGATTTAGTTTGATTTGTAAAATATAAATCAATCAAACTGAACCGTGCATTTTGTTAAAAAATGATCTAAACACATTCGAACTAAATGCGATTTTTTGCAATTTTAATTTGGTTTGCAGTTTTCTAATAGATTTGATTTGATTTTTAACACCTAATAGATTTCTAATAGATTTGATTTGATTTTGAACACCCCTAATTACTACGGTCTGGTTATTTGCATGATTCAATTGTAATTTTATCTCAATTCAAGTATTCAATACACATGAACCGTATCTCAAAGATGTTGCTGATTAGATATTCTGTTCAAAGATTTAACATTGTGTTGCAATCAAGTGGCTATGTGGTAATTTAATTTACTTGATTTTCAACTTAAATAACCTTTCAAAAGATATTGTTTACCAATCAAGTTGCTCTGTGGTACTCCACCGTTTAAAGGATCGAGCTTTCTATAACATGTCCCTATAAAGAAAGACATGAATGGAAACAAGAATCTTCCAGAAAAATATCACTGGTTTGGAATCCAATTCAGTTTCTTTTCATGGTTCACTGAACAATGGATTTGCGCAATTATAATGTTTAAGCAAAAGAAAATTTTCAAATTAAAGTCAACGTATGTTCTTATACATAGAGACACGACATGGTAGGAGGATTAGACAAAAGTGAAAACGCAACCACTTTATGAATAGTCAGTCAGGTTTCAACTGCAGTACAACGTTAACTGTTACTAGAAACCTGACATCAACCTGGTCAAGATCTGAAGCTGATGATAATGTTTCTTGAAGCTGATCAGAAAAACTTGCAGTGGACAATGAAGATATATCCAGAAGTATCAGGGACATTAGCAACAGAGATATAAAGAGTATATGACAAAATCCAAATATTCACTCTTTTAACTTTGTCAGAAAATGTAAAATGGCACAGATTCAGCAAATGTAAAAGAAATTTAAGTAAAATCTAGTGCTGAAGATCATGTTACTCTTAGCATTGTTGCAATCAGAAATTTATTATGCCAATAATATTGTGGTATCAATGTTCTATTCTGCTACAAACATATAGTGTGAACAATTGCAACCAAAATTTAACAGGGTGATGAACTTTATCTAATGGAGAGAAACAACAACACTATATATAATTTTTCTAACCAAAAGTTACAGCTTTACAAGAAACTTCTTGCTGATGGATTCAAATCCTGCTACCCTTTCCTGACCTGCTTCGCCGATAGCTCTTCAATGGTGTCAAATAGAATCTTAATAGGCCGGTGTCGACATTACTCGACGAATACCTAACAGATCGATTCCTTTGAAGTGTAAGCTCTTGTCTTCCATTCAAAACATTGCCTTTGGTTTCAGAACCTGCAAGGCCATTGACTAAACCAGACATTCTACTATGGTTTCTACAACTAACGCTATAGCTACGAATAAGCTTCTCACTAACCGATTCACTCCCTTGTCCATTAACAACCCTCCTAAGCTTCTGCCAAGACTCGGCAATTGGCTTAACATCACCAGAAACACATTCTTCCTCTCCCAACTTATCTTCCTTTCTCCTCTGTACTAATCCCAATTTATTCCACAATTTGCCCCATTTGTGAAACTTGGTCTGTCCCTTTTGATCAACTCCAATTTCAACATCGCAGACTTCCTTAGAAGACGACCCTGTTGTACAATCAGAATGAACAATAACATTGTTCTTAGGATTCAGATTAGCACCCCTCAAATCTTCCTCAGTGATCAAGACCTTTGCACCATAGAATAACTCGGTTGTGGCCGGTGAAACCTTTGCATTAGATATCACTCTCAACTCATCAACATCTCCAATCACCATCGATTTCCTACGAGAATTTGACCTATCAAAACTTCTCCTCCTCCGATCCGAATAATAATGCTTTGTCTGATCTGAACCACCAGGATAATGCTCTCCTCCTCCACCACCACCACCACTTTCCAAATTCACCACCTCTTCTTCTCCTTCTTCTTCCTCCTCAACCAAAACCCTATCACCATTAAAAGCTACCATAGGAGAAAATCTCGGACATGCTTTCCCAATCAAATAACCATCCCAAGAAGCCCGAGGTGCATCAAATGAAAACCTCGAATCATCCACAGATAACCTAGGATCAGTGTCACACGATCTTCTTCCCAATGATAAACCATACCCTCCAACCTCTGATTGCGTCTCTCTCAAATTCCTTGTCATATGCTTCTCAACCTCGATGTTTCTCAAACCAACACCATTGCCGGTGACAGACCCGTCGCAAGCACCGCCGCTTCTCTTCAACTTCTGTTTCCGCTTCCATTTCCTCAACCTCTTGCTGAAAACCGAAGCCGCATCCCAAAAACTCCCTCTAGAATCTCTTCCCCCGTTCTTCCCGCTACGAATTTCAAGATCTATAAACTCCTTCATCGTCTTCGTCTCTTCGTCATTTTCGACTAAAACCCTAAGAGTCTCACCGCCGTCGAAATCACCAATCTCAACACCGGATATTTCGACATTCCGATTCGAAGTCGGCTTCTTCTTCTTCTTCTCATCGTCGAGATTGAAGAGGTCCGACAGCGTGCCATGTTTCAGCTCCGGTGCAGCGAGGATCTCACAAGACCTACGGCGGGGTTCAACAGCAACGGAAGTTCGACCACTGCCGGAGCAAGATTTGGTACGGCGGAGTTCGGGGTCAGTGGAGGAGGATTCGATGCCGGAGAGACGTTCGGTGAGGCAGGAAGCGCAGAAACCGGTGATGGGTTTGGAAGGGTGGCGGTGACAGGTGGTTAAACGACGCGTTTTGGAAGTCATGGGTGGAAGTGGAAGGAAAGTATAACAGTGGGTGAGAGCATGTTAGTTAGAGTGGAAGTGAAAGCTCAGTGAATGAAGGGACACAACATAATTAGTATTCAGTGTTAAAGGGTATAAGTGGTTCTTTCTTTCCCAATCCTATACTCTTCATGTTTTAGGACCACACGCATCACATATCAATTATAACATGACCCAGTATCAATATTACCTATTTGGACTTATTTCCCAATAGGACCTACTCACTCCTCCTCTCATCAAAATGTCTTATCTCAACCAGCTCTTTCAACAAGCGCGATTCTTAAGAAAATTACTAGATATATATTTTTATTTTAGTGATAAAACTTAATCATTTACAAGAATAATATCATTTACAAGAATTGATATTGTAAAAAGACAAATATTTTGAAAGGAAAAAAAAAAGGTTAAAATTTAATTATATTTTTGGATTTAAATTGAACTCTTAATTTTTTTTCCATGTCAGATTGATCTTTTTGTTGGTGTACAAGATGAATGATGAAAAGAGAATATTTTATTAATGAGAATACGACTATAATTATTGAGTGACATTCTTAGTCTATTTATAGGTTAAAAATTAGGGTTACAAAAACACACAAAATACTAAAATACCATCTAACAAACTTAATGACTAATAAATATAAATTATTTATTTCTAATATCATCCCTTAATTTATATTTCTTCAAAACTAC
The DNA here is from genome assembly GCA_963966055.1 of Lathyrus aphaca. Classification (NCBI taxonomy): domain Eukaryota; kingdom Viridiplantae; phylum Streptophyta; class Magnoliopsida; order Fabales; family Fabaceae; genus Lathyrus; species Lathyrus aphaca. Next base: position 289,049,151 of record OZ014524.1, read on the forward strand.
TGACACCAATTACATCCCTTAAGCGAAGAAATTGGTTAGTCTTGATGACCTTCGTCAGAACATCTGCCAACTGTTTCTGGGTGCTGCAGTGCTCAACTTCTAGCACTCCACTCTGAACCTGATTTCTCAGAAAATGATATTTGGTCTCAATATGCTTACTTCTCCCATGCAACACTGGGTTTCTGGCAAGATTGATTGCAGACTTGTTGTCAATCATCAACTTCAGAAACTTGTTTACTTTGATCTTCAAATCCTGCAACAAATTCAGAATCCACACAGCTTGACATGCAATAATAGCACATGCAATATATTATACTTCACAAGTTGACAACGCAACAACAGGTTGCTTCTTGGAACACCAAGAAATAGGACCTCCCAGAAATTTGAACAAGTACCCATAAGTACTTATTCTGTTAACTATGTCTCCACACCAATCAGAATCTGAATAGCTCAGAAGTTCTGATTCAATCTTTCTTCCAGAAGGGAATAACACTCCATGCTTCAGAGTTCCCTTGATATACCTCAGAATCCTGACAACAGCTTGGTAATGAGACCGCTTAGGTTTACTCATGAATCTACTGATCATTCCAATTGCATAGCAAATGTCAGGTTTGGTATTACACAAATATCTCAGAGAACCAACCAACTGTTTGAAGGTTGTAGCGTCCACATCTTCGCCATCAGAATTAGAATCTAGTTTCTGATTTGTGTCAGCAGGTGTGATAGAAGTCTTACAATTTTGTAGCTTAAATCTCATCAAAAGTTCAAGCTCATACTTCAGCTGGTGCAAAATGATACCTTTCTCAGAATATATGAACTTCATCCCTATAAACTATGTCATTTTGCCAAGATCAGTAATCTCAAACTCATTCATCAGCACATTCTTGAACTTGGCTATCTCTTGTTCAGAACTTCCTGTCAGCAGTATGTCATCAACATACAAATACACCATAATCATATTGCCTCCAGAAGAATGTTGAACATAAACACCGTACTCCATCTCATATTTCTGAAAACCATGTTCCTTGAAAAATGAATCAATCTTCTGATTCCAAGCTCTGGGCGCTTGCTTCAATCCATACAAAGCTTTGTGTAATCTGTACACCATTCTTTCCTGATCCTTTTTAATAAATCCAGGAGGTTGTGACACGTACACCTCTTCATGTAATGGACCATTCAGAAATGTGGAATTCACATCTAAATGCATTAGACGCCAATTCCTGTTAGCAGCTATTGCAATCACCAATCTGATTGTTTCATGTCTTGCTACAGGTGCAAACTCTTCAGAATAATCAAGCCCAAGTTTCTGCGGAAATTCTCTTGCTACTAACCTCACTTTGTATTTGCCAATTGATCCATTTGGCTTTAGCTTCTGCTTAAAAACCCATCTGACGCTGATGGTTTTCTTGTCCTTCGGAAGTTCTGTCAGCTTCCACGTCTTGTTTCTCTCTATAGCATCAAGTTCTTCTTTCATGTCCTTCTGCCAGACTTTCAGTATCAACTTCAGTATCTTGTTTCTCTCTACTAACATGGCACACTGACTAACTTCTCCTTCAGAATCAACTTCAGTATCTTACAGCATGTCAAACTCTGCAAACCTTCTCGGAATTCTTCTGATTCTTTGTGGCCTCTGACCTTGTTCAGAATATCCTTATAATGTTTGAACCTCAGAAGTTTCTCCTTCAGAAGCTCTAGCTTCAGAAGCTTGACTTCCTCTAGAGCTTTGACCATATTCAGAGTCTGGCATGTTCCTAATGTCTGAATTACCACCAGAATCTGGATCATCAGAATCACCTTCATCTTCTGAGTCTTCTTCAGAATCAGAATCACCATCAGAAATTCACTCCAACTTCAGAAATTCTTAGTTCTGAGCTTGCTTCAGAAGTTCACACATCAGAGTCCGATTGAGACTTTTCCCAATTCCAAACTTCTGATTCCTTCACAATTACGCTCTGCTGAATTCAACTTTATTAGTTTCTGAACAATAAAGTTTGTACGCACCTGTACTATGGTACCCCACTGGTAACATCACTTTTCTTCTATTATCCACTTTTTGTCTTCTAGCTTCTGGAACATGTTTGTAACATACAGAACCAAAAACCTTTAGATGACTGACACTCTACTTATCTCCAGTCCACTTCTGAATAGGAACTATATCTTTTAACTTCTTTGTTGGACATCTGTTGAGTACATATGTTGTGGTGGAAACAACTTCTCCCCACAAGTTCTGAGGAAGCTTCTTTTCCTTCAGCATGCTTCTCGTCATATCAAGTAAAGTACGATTTCTTCTTTCAGCAAGACCATTGTGTTGAGGAGTATAGGGAGTAGTAACCTCATGCTCAATTCCATTCTCTTCATAGAACTTCTGTAACTCTTTGGAGTTATACTCACCTCCACCATCGGTTCTGAGAATCTCCAGAGTCTGACCACTCTGATTCTGAACCTTCAATCTGAACTTCTTGAATTCAGCAAACACCTCGTGTTTAAATTTAATGAGGGATAGCCACGTCATTATGGTGAACTCATCAACAAATGACACAAAGTATTTGTTCCCTCCAATCGATGCTACTGGAAATGGACCACACACATCAGAATGTACTACTCCCAAGGCATGTTTGGCTCTTGGAGCTACTTCTGACACAAATGGCAATCTTGGTTGCTTTCCTTCCATGCACACTCTGCATGACATCTCAGGCTTCTTGATTATAGGAATTCCATATACCAACTTCTTTGAATTCATATGCCCTAAACTTATGAAATTCAGATTACCAAATCTTCTGTGCCACAACTCAATTTCTTCCACAACACTTGTTGCACTAAGACATTCTGAGTCTGTAGTTCTGACATTCACTTTGAATGTTCTGTTTCTTCCCTATTCTGACTCCATAATCAACTTCTGATTGTAGTCATACAGCTTCAAAAGATTGTCCTTCATGGTAAATGGAAAAACTTTCTCAATTAATTGCCCCACACTCATCAAATTGCTTCATATGGAAGGTACATACCACACTTTCTGAATGAATGTTGTTTTCCTATTGTTCATAATAACTCTGACATTTCCCATACCTTCAACATTAAGATATTTGTCATCAGCACATCTGATCTTTGTCCTCTTTTCAGAGTCAAAATAAACCAACCATTTCTTATTTCCAGTAAGATGATTTGAGCAACTAGTGTTCATATACCACCAGTCTGTCAAATTCGTATCATCAGATTCAGAAGCCATCAGTAGCACAGATTCGTCATCAAAATTTCTGGCTATATTTGCTTCTTCTAACTTCCTTTCTTTGTTTGAACAACAATCTTTAGAAAAGTGACCAAACTTCTTGCAACAGTAACATTGGATCTTCTTCTTGTCATACTTCTCTTTTGCCTTCTGAGTATTTTTTTGCCTATCTGAGGTTGAGATTTATGACTTCTGACCACCATCAAATCTTCTCCTAGCTTATGACCAAGACTGCTTCTGATGCCTCTTATCAGAAACTGCTTTCAGAGCCTGCTGCTCTACTTCCCTTTCAGAAGTTCTCTCAGTTAGACGCAACTTTTGCGCTTCTAAACTACTTTGAAGATCTTCAATCCTCATGATGCTCAGATCTTCAGAATATTTTATTGTTACCACAATGTAATCGAACTGAGGGGTAAGAGATCTCAATACCTTCTCAATGATTACTTGTTATGAAAGAGTTTCTCCACAAGCCTTCATCTCATTAGTGATCAGAATCACTCTAGAGGTGTATTCATAAACATTCTCATTGTTTTTCATTTTGAGATTCTCATATTGCTTTCTCAAGGACTGAAGCTTCACCTTCTTCATTGATGCATCACCACCGTAACATTTAACCAGTGTGTCCCGCACAACCTTTTCTATCATTGAATCTGCAATCTTCTCAAATACATTTGCATCCATGCACTGATGGATGTAGAACAATGCTTTCTGGTCTTTCTTCCTTGTATCTTTCTACGTGTTCCTTTGTTCCTTCGTTGCATTTGCTGCTACCGGAATGTAACCATCAGTGACAAGATCTAGAACATCTTGAGCACCGAATAATACACGCATCTGAATCATCCAATGAGTCCAGTTTTTTCCGTCAAATACTGGAAGCTTGGTGTTCTTTCCTCCCTTTCTGTTCATCTCCAACCTTGTACAGTACACTCAGATCTCATCACACAGTGTTTCCTAAACCCATAGAATCAGAGAGTATGATTTTGATCAGATTTTAGTTCAAGATTCAACGTGAATCCAATAACCAAAATCAATCACACAAGCCTCACTTTTCACTTGTGTTTCCCAAGAATCTGAACCAGAACTCTGATACCAATTGTTGGTGTACAAGATGAATGATGAAAAGAGAATATTCTATTAATGAGAATGACAACTACAATGATTGAGTGACATCCCTAGTCTATTTATAGGCTAAAAACTAGGGTTACAAAAACACACAAAATACCCTCTAACAAACTTAATGACTAATAAATATAAATTATTTATTTCTAATACTTTTAACTCTTAAAAAGTATCATGTTAATCTTTTTCGTCTTTTTCGTGTTTGAATGATCCATTGCTTTTCCATGCATACTAGATGGATAAGATGAACAAATCACAAATGTGTTTTGATGTTATTCAAATATGACTACATAAATTTTGGTGATGTTGTATCATTGGACACAATATCTTGTACCGATCATGCCAATAGATTGCTTACTCTATTTTATGGTTTTCACCACTACAATGGCTCGGTCATTTTTGGTGTAATATTATTGTATGATGAGACAATTCAGTCCTTTAAATGGCTATTTCATACATTTTAACAAGCGTGTAATAACAACAAAAACAAAGATTATGTTTCATGATTACTATCAAGAGATGTTTATAGCACTTGTTGAAGTGATGCCTAAGACTCACCACAATTTATGCACCTGACACTTGTTGCAAAACACAATAAAAAACTTGGGAACTTGATGAAAGGTGGAAGTTATTTTTTAAGAGATTTCAATAAATGCATGTATGAAATTGACAACAAATCATAATTTGAGGCAATTTTGACTGATTTGGTGAACAACTATAATGTTCATGAAAACAATTGGATCAAATCAGTTTATATTATTAAAAGAAATGGGCTATGTGCTAAATGAAGAAAACATTCACATAAAGTATTTGAGCTTTCTTAAAATGAGTTTACCTTATTCTTAGCTTTAACGAGACTATAGAGGAATGAGTTTCGATCTTTATGTGAATATGTCATCATTATGGTCAACCATGAAGGAACGTGGAAAGTATCATTGACACTGCTTCAACTTCCATTATTTGTAGTTGTAGAAAATTTGAAACATTTCACATATTTTGGATACATGCATTGAAAGTGTTTGAAGTGAACGATGTTAAATTTATTTCTGAGGAGTATATTTTAAAGGAGATCGAAAGTTATCTATGACATGAAAACTTAGACAAAATGTATATAAATTCATTAGAGTGGAGACCGGGGCATCACCCAACAAAAAACTTCTCGAGTTTGTTAATGATAATGTAGAAGTCATGTGTAAGAAAATCATGGAACATTGCATACAATCCAAGAATGATGATAGTCATAACAGTGATAATTAGACAATTCAATGTCATGATGTTATGTAACCATATGGATTCAAGAAACGAAATATCTTAAACAAATATAAACAACTTAAGAGTTGGGTTGAGATTCAAGATACTACAAAATAAGGGATTCACTTAAAAGGAAACCATGTAATAAAGTATATCAAGTATTTAAGTCGATATGTAGATCCTTGATTTAGTTTACATATATTATAATTGATTTTAATTTTACCAAATTATGTTAGGAAAAAACATTAACAAGTCAAATGATCGATGAAATATCTTGTTCAACACCTCTAAGCCTCCACAAACACAGGAAGATTAATTTAGCTTCACAGTATTTTTAATGGTAATTTAATTTGTATTTGAAAAGGAATCATCCTTTTATATCGATATTAATTATCTTTTGTTATCACGTAGGCACCCCTAAATGAAAATGATATTGCAATATTACCATGATTAGGGTTGATTAATCACCAAGTTATACTTTTGTTATATAAATGATGTTTAGTACAATTTTTATCACTTGGTGAATTGAGAATTGGGAGTTGATAATTGTAATTAATTAGTTCATTCGAAGTTGGTGTTTGGAAGATGTAATTATTTTGTATTTTCTTAATTATTATAATTAGGGGTGTTAAAAAACAAACCAACTCAATTGAGTATAAGTTTAATAAGTTTTAATTAGTTAATTAATTATATATTATTATTTTATAGCATTGGTACAACTCGACGGTCGGCGGAAATTAGTCTCTTTTCAAGATTTGAGAGCGACGCTTGGGGAAATTTTTGCAAAGTATCTAACAACAAAAGGTGGGGGGGAAATTACGTACACGTTGAGACGGTTAGCGTAAAATAGTTAAATATATAGGTGTAGTGGTGACCAAGCCCTACTAGAGATAAATAAGTAATAGAGATTATTCTCGAATATTTATTTTCACGAATCATTAAATGAGGTTACACCGACCTTAATTATTTGTCATATTAGTAATATATGACAGTTTGAGGTTGTATTATGCTTGCATTATTTGATTAATTATCTAAATTCTTATTCATTAAAACTTGAATGATTGTGATTGTTAGACTAAGAAAATGATATATTACTCCTTTTAGGTGAGAAACAACAACATATTAAATATTAAGTGGTAGATTCCCAATATTAAGTGTTAGACACATTGAGTAGTTATATTTGGTTGGGTTATGACTAAGGAAAGATTTGATCGGCTATGTCCTTTACAGTCCACCTCTCTTTCATGGAAAGTCAACCATACATTATTCATTGTACGAACTGAATTACTAGGTAGATGTGAGGTTGTGATATGAATTAATAATAAAGACATTTGGAGGCTGTTAATGGTAATTGGCACTCATTCTAGGTGTTTAGCATACGTAAGAACTGAAATGATGGATTCTTGAAGATTAAATTACTACTTAGGGGTTAGAGTTTCCATAATATGATTAAGAGTGCATATAGTTTGAATTGAGGAATGTGTAAGTCCATTTTCGTGTGTATGGGCCCACGAGGTTGATCAACTTCTTGAATCCTTACGGGGATTATTATAACGTGCTTGGTAAGATGATAAGATCTTGGATGGTTTTCTTAGGGGCGATCGGATTATAAAACTTAGACTCCACGTGAAGTCAGGTGGTGTAGCTCTAGATAATTTGGAGTATGTTGGTGGCATGTGGTCTTGTGATATCTAATCTTAGTAAATGGGACATATAGACTTGACATCGTTTAATGGCCTGAGTCAGCATATAGTTTAGGGATACATTAAATAAACATAAATTGAATAAAGATATTTACATGATAAGGATACACTTGTTTGACTAATTTTATTTGTCATATATATTATTTCATACCCCATCCCTACTTTGAAAAACTTGTATGTAAATCTTAGCCCTTTATTTATTTTCTCTTGTATTTTTGGATTGATCTATTGTAGACACCCCAAATTTGCCCTCACCCATTCACACCATGGCTTGTGATCATTTCATATGCATAAATACAATCATATCATCTCACATCTCATTTTTGATTCACTGCATAGTTTCTAAGTCATCTGCACCTAGGGTTTGTGATCTGAGCAATCCAAGGGCCTCTTGAGCCACTCCAAAGGCTACCAATAACTTCAAAGGGGTCCATGTGTGTTCAAGCATCATATTACATCCCCACAAAGTCAAAAATGCAAAGGGATCACAAGAACTGGGATTGGTATGGAAGCAGAGCCAGGCTAGACTGCACAGTTGACCTAAAATTAGGGTTTTGGTTTCAAAGGCCATAACTCCAATTTTTTTTGGTCATTCTTGTTTCCATTGGTCTCTATATGGTATAGGGAGTATGCATATCAAGTTTCATGAAGAAATTCCATGTGGAAGTCATCTGATCAAGAGTTGACTTTTCAGACAAGTCAGTGTAAAATCAGGGCATCTGAGGCACCCAATGACCCAACCAATGGGTGATCTTCATCATTTTGAGTGTATATGATCTTTATTTGATCATGGAAGAAGGTTGGAGTTCACAAAAATCAAGAATTACAAGCTTTTGCAAATGTTGACTTTCTAGGGCATGGTTGACTTTTCAAGAATATGTCATTTTAGGTCACTTTTCAAGCCTTGATTTTTGATCCAAAAATGCTTCAAATGGAAAAACTTTGGTCATGAAAGTTGTAGAATACATTTTTCCCTTTTCAAAAAGTACAAGAACATGATCTAATTCTTCTTGGATCAAAAGTTATGGTGTGGCAAAGTTGGCAAAAATCATTGATTTTCAAGATGTGCACCAAATGAGAAGTTTGCAAAATCATGAACCAAGGCCATTTGTAACTTCTAGTTCACTTAAAACCAATGTACCAACATCACATAAGTCCTAAAAGTCAGAATTGAACCAAGAATTCTCATGTTTCATGGCTTATGGAATGAGAAAATCACATGTGAACCAAAGTTGAAGCAACTTGCAAAACTCATGATCACTCCTCCTACCACTTGCTACATGGGATGCTGAACCATGCTAGCCTCTCACCTCATCTTGCTGCGCAGCCCATGCCTCTTGTACCAGGCTAGAGCTCAAGCCATGCCTTCCTTACACAAAGTGGACTTTTTTGCAAAAGTGAACTTACCAATCAATAAAGGCCAGGTCACATCATCTGACCTATGGGATTATTTTATACTATCCAAATGCAGGACATTTCGTATAGAAGGCAAGGCTGAAACACACCACAAGGGGGCATACACAAAAACACTCCATCAAGCAAAACTCTTCGAAACTCTCTGCCCAGCTCACAAACATTCAAACCATTTCCACACATCAACTCACATTGCTTCACTAAGCAGAAACCAACAAAGAACCAAGCCTGAATCAAGCAAGAACACCACTTCTCCATTTTTACTCCAACTTGCAGTTTCTTTCGAAACTCACTCCACAGGCCATAAACATCCAAGCAAACTCCACAAACCTTCTTAAAACATCACCCTGATCACAAAGAACCACTCACATTGGCCTGAAACTGCCTGCATCACCATTGCCATTTTCAACTGAGCTTGAGCAGAAGTTGTTCAAACTCTTCATCTAGCCAGCATAAACTTCTCCAAAGCATTCAAGCATCATCAAGAGGTCATAAGGAGTGGATTTCACAAGGAGGGGAGGTCAGAAAGTTGCTGGAGTGAAAGCTGCGAATCTCAGGTAGCTCAAGAACTTTTTTTCAAGAAATGGATTTTTAAGTTCTAAACTTGTTCTCCATGCTTCACTGATTGTCCTGATGCTTTTAGTTTTGAAAATGGTGATGAAATGAGGATTTAATTGCTTTCTGAAACTCTGTTGACCTAAAATTTGTTTTGTTCGATTCATAAATTTGGGGAAAAATAAATGAGTTTGGGCATGGGGTTTTGATTCAGTAGGTTGTGGGAAGCATTTCCTTGTTTTTAGATTTCATTTTAGTTAGGGTTTGAGAGTTTTAGGGATTTTCAGGTGGGCTTCCCACCGGAGAAGACGACCGGAGGTCTTCTCCGGCCACCTGAAAATCATTATGCCCTAATCCAGTCATTAATTTCCATTTGAATGTGGAGCGTAGATTTCCCTTGACCCGTTGACTTCCCGCGTGGATAGATGGTCCAGATCTGTTTGCTTTGCCCTAATCCACTTTAATTAATTAAATAAATCATAATTAGGTTAATTAAATCAGAACCAACCATGGCCCTTGGATCTGCGCGCCAGTCAACACTTTCAAATTGGGAGTGAATCTCAGCCATTCTTTCTGTTGACTTCATTTAAAATTCATTTTTATTTCATTTCTTTTCATTTTATTTGCCTAATTTATTTAAAATAGTAAAACTTGTTTAAAAATTATGAAATTTTTTATCCTGAGTTTCATTAATTTTTCAAACACAAAAAATATTTTTATTTTCATTTTTGCATTTAAAAAGTATTTTAAAATATTTAAAAGATTATTTTTAATTGATTAATGAGAATTAATTTATTAAAAATACTTTTAGGTATTTAAAAATCACCAAAAAATTCATGAAATGTTCTAAGACATTTAGAAACATTGTCCAACCTTCAAACCAAATTTCTTTTTTGATCTTGATGCATTTTGAGGATTTTTCATTGAATTAAAATCATTTTTGTGCATTATTTTGATCCTAAGTTCAAAAAATCATTTCTGCCCATCCATGAAGAGTTGGACATTGATTCTTCTTGCATTGCATTGTATTTAGCATGTAGTTTTTGAGATTAAAGGGCCATGATTTGATTCCTCATTTTCATTTTGTTTGGCATTTCTTTTGTCTAGGAACCCTAAAAACCCTAATAACTTGTAAAAATCATATCTTGAACTTGGTTAGGAGTTGAGACCTCTCCTTTGGGCATTGGTTTAGTATAGGATTAGGGGTCCTTTGTGTGGAATTTTCCATTTTTATCTTAGGGTTTGCTTCTGTTTTTGGTTTTTGTTTGATGTATGATTCATGAACCCTAACTTGGGCTTCCATATGCATCCATCTTGCATTCTCTTGCATAACATGACTTGCCATGACATTTCAAGCATCCATTTGATTCATTTGACATCATAAGACATATAGAAAGCATGTTTGATCATTGCATCATGTGTTTGCCATGTTGTATGCCATGTGCACTTCATAACTTCTCATGTATATCCATGCTTCTAAGCTTGCTTCATTTGCATTCATAAACTTGTATGATCATCTCCATGCCTTGTCTCATATTTGAAGCATCTCATAGCCTCCTTAGCATCATGTAATTGCTTCTGGTTTTGTTTCTCATCATACCATTCCATCCCATTTTGCATTGCATTGCATTTCTTTTCTAACTTTTCAGGTGGTAAGTGGATTTGAGAAGTGAATTTGCCTTCACTTCTCATAACTTTTCTTTTCATCTCTCTTGCACCCATTGCTGCATTTTATATGTGTTTGAGATTGAGCTTGCTCATTCTTGTTCCTCCCACTTTCTTTCTTCAAGTGACTTGACTTCTTGAATGAAGCAAGTCACTTTGTTTCTCTTGATCCTTTCATCTGCTTCCTGGTGGTTCCTTTGAAGATTGTTCTTGTAAACCTCACAAACCTTAGGAATAACCAAGCATGATAATGATTAGGGTTTTGATTAGTCTCCCCATTTAGTTTTACCTTTGTGTCTCTTTGTGTCTTCTCTTCTCACCTCATAATCAGGGACTAAACCCTAAAGGCTTTAAGGCTTTGTGATTAAGCTCATGCCTGCATCCTTCTATTAGGATGGAGTGTATAACTTTAATCCTAAGTGTTAAACCCTTAATGTGTTTAAATCCTCTAATCAATTCACATAATAATCACCAAGACATCACACTTGTAACTTGGGCCTTGCATTAGGGTTCTAATTCTTCCTTAAGTGGTTAAGAAGGACTAACCCTAGTGTTAATGGACAAGTCCCCCTCAAGTTGTCTTACAAATCATAAAATTCACTTCATCATCATACCATTAAGTAAAATCCATCTAACAAAGGTTTGTTTTGTCATGAGTTTAATCCCTAATCATGGATTAAGTTGAGGAGTTTTCCTCAGCTTAAACATTCTCATCTATTATCCTTCTATTAGGATGGTGTAATGAGTCTGTTTAATCCTTGATTATGGCTTAACCTCATTACTTAACACTAAACAAAAACACCAAAAACATTCAAATAATCACAAGTAGGTTAATGATCTTAATCCTACACCCAAGGTGATTAAGTGTGAGAATCTGACTTCACACTTAAGGTATTCTCATTACCCCTGATCAGAGGGAAGATGTGATGAGTTTACTAAATCCATTGGTTTAGGATTAAGCTCATTTTCTTATGACAAACTTTCAATAGCAATAAAAGACTGAAAACTCAAAAAACAAGCAATAACCGTCTCCTCCGGGATTCTCTTCTCATCATCCTCACTCATAAACGAGAACTTGCTTCTTCCGTCTAATGCAAGACAGTTCGCATCTGAGCCAGACCGGTCATACACTTGAGCATAGACAAGCAAGCAGTTCACAAGTCAATTCATCTTTCAGTCTCTTTGGGTCGAACTACGGTGTTCTGACTTCCTCATTGCACGAGAGGATACGTAGGCATAACTTAACAGTTATCGAACAAAAGTCTCTGTATATTCCCCCTCTTCCAGCATCTTTCTCTTAGCCTCATTATCATGAGCAATTCATTCTCGTTCTTACACTAACACATCATTATACACTTCACTTCTATACACTGACACCTGTACATCTTTTCCAGCTATTTTATACACAGATTACACTGACACTACCCCTTTAAAACACAAATCTTTTAAGCGTGGATCCCGTCGAGTACGACGGACAATCTGGGTGCTAATACCTTCCCAGGTTGTAACCAACCCCCTTTCTCAGTCTCTCTGGTTCGCAACCGTCTTATCCATCTCTTTCTAGGCCTATGCAGCATTGCCTTTCCTCCGGGATAAAAATGCCTAGCTGGCGACTCTATTCATCTCCAGTGAGTTCACGGCTGTGTGTTCTCATTGTCCCTTTCGCCGACCGTTCGCGTCTGTACCTTTATCTGGGCAAGTCCCATTTATCGGGAGCGACAGCTTGGCGACTCTGCTGGGGACCCTTATACTGCAACCAGGGCTTCTGGTTCTTTTTGTGGGTTCCTCCTAGCGCTTGATTGACTTGTGTTTACTGGGGTGTTATGTGCTATTTGTGTTTGTATATTTCATTTATTGTTTTATGTACAGTTGTTTTATTGCTTTCTTTATAGCTTTACATACATCATACTGTCATACTGTGTTTGGCTGGATCTGGTTTTTGCTTTGGTGGGTGGGTGTTCCATTGAGAGTTAAGGTCCTACACCTGGGACCTGAGTGACACCTAGGCTAGAGTGAATCATATTCTTTCCCATTCCATTTCGGTCTGGTGCGGGAATATGAAACACGGTTCAGATATGGGTTTCTTCTTGAGAACTCTGTGTTGCAGATTTCCTGCAATGCTAGGGCTATCTGGGAAGCCTGCTAAGTCTGGATGACCTTTTAGTATTGACCTTCAGAAACTGAGGTGAATTAGAGGAGGAACTTTTATGGTTATTGTAAACACTGTACTTCCGGGTTAGAAGTGTTTACACTTCTCATAACTGATCCAAATCTGAGGATCCTTGTTTTAGAACACCACCTGTGAGGGGGTTGAGCTGTTTACAGGTTTGCAGGTACCTTGACCTCAGAATACCCTGTTACTTTGTTTGATAAGAGTACTCCATGTTGGACAGTTCTTGTGATTCTAAACCCTGGACATGTGGCCCTTTATTTGAGCCCCCCACCTTGGTTACTGGACTTATAGACCTCCATCTGGATTTCTTACACACATGGACTTATATCAGAGCATTTGATCAGATCCAGCTCAGTCACAAAACCTTGCATAATCATTTGCATACATAATCATTGCATCATATTGACATTTGCTTATTTGTGTTTCAGGGTATCCATCTTCATTTGGTTTTGGTTTTGACCCCATCTTCAGTATTGACCTATCTTCATCAGCACTTGCTTCAGCTGTCAGCTATATACTTCAGTCACTTGCACCAGCCAATCAGTGGGCCATTCTTCAGCATCCTCATCAGCACTTGTCTCTACTCAGTCTCAACATTATGGCACCTAAAAAGAGCAACATCACCTACCACTTCTTCCAGCCAGAGTTAGCAGACATCAGGAGGGTCCAAACCCTGATCACTCCAGATCATATATCACTGTTCAGGGAACACCATGGAGATATACTTGATATGGTTATGGATCTGGACCCCTCACAGAGAAGCTTGATCCACACTTGCCTTCAGTTTTATGATCCCCCACTGAGAGGTTTCACTTTTCAGGACTTTCAACTGGGCCCATTATTGGAAGAATACTCATCACTAGTTGGTATACCTATCAGGAGAGAAATCCCTTTCAACCCTGAGATGGTTTTCCCAAATAATGAGGAGATAGCCAAAGCATTACATCTGGAACCAGTCCTGATTGGGCAGCATATGACATCCAAAGCTGGAATCTCTGGTTTTCATCTGGATTTCTTAATTTCTCAAGCTAGTCTGAAGGCCTCTCTGGGGGAGTGGAAAAATGTCTGTGCTTTGTTGGCCTTAAGCATATATGGGATTGTATTGTTTGCAGATGAGCCTCGATTCATTAGTAAGAATGCAATCCACCTGTTCATTCTAAAGAACCCAGTGCCAACTTTATTGGGGGATCTTTACTATTCAGTGCATCAGAGGAATGAAAAGCAGAGGGGAAGACTGGTAAGATGCTGTGCTCCTTTGTTCCATACTTGGCTTCTCAGGCATCTACCCAGGACAGATGCATTTTTGAATCCTCATCAGCAGAAAAACTGGGCTGGAAGACTTACGGCTCTTACTTCAGCTGATATCAGGTGGTGCACCCAAAGCACAAAAGGCAGGGATATCATCACCAGCTGTGGGCATTTTCCCAATGTGCCCCTAATAGGAGTCAAGGGTAGTATTAATTATAACCCTCTGCTGTTCAAAAGACAACTGGGCTATGCACTGGTCCACACTCCTAAGGCACAGGACTTGGTTGAGACTCTCTATTGTGAAAACAAGATTAGTTTGGCAATTGTTAGGCAGGCAGCCTGGGCCTGGGACAATGTGCAGACTAAGGGGGTAACTATCTTGGGGAAGTGCAACAATGTGGCATCAGCACAATACTATGATTGGTCCCATGCCAGGGCTCAATTCTCTGGGATGCCCTTTACTATTGAAGATATGCCTGGGCCTTCCACAGCACCACCTCCGGCAACTGTCAGCTTAGAAGAGTTTGAGAGCTTGAAAGGAAGAAATGAGAAGTTGACTCAAGCTTTGCAGAAGACCCTCCATGAGAGGAAGGATGGAAGATTGGATATTGAAAGGCTGGAGAAGTTGAAAAAGGAGCACTTGGCTAGAATTGAGAAGTCTGAAGATTATATTAAAAAGTCTAGGGCTGGAGAGCAAATCCTGAAGAATGCTTGCAAAGAAGCTCAATTCCAGAAAGCCAGGACAGACTTGTATCTGAAGGAGAGTCAAGCTAGGTGGGTCAGGATCACCGAGGCTCGTACTCTGGAGGACAAGAGGGTCCAAGACAAGATGGAACAGATGGAAGCTAGTGCAAAAGAGCAGCAAGAAGCCCTGGCAGCAGCCCAGAGGGAGATATCAGAGCTGAAGATCAGAGCTGGAGTGAAGAGGTCAAAGGACCAAAGTCAGCACAAGAAGTTGACTACAGCTGTTGCTACCCGGAACCTCCTTATCAGGAATCTCACGGAGCGTCCAGCTGATCCTGTGACCAAAGCACTTCTCAAGGAAGTTCGTGAGGATGAGTTTGGTCTTGGTGTTTGACCATTTGTTTGTTGTTGCTTTTCATTCCATGTACTTTTATTTTCTTGTAATGTATTTTGACCCCTCAGAGGGCTGATATTTGTAAACAAACTATGTACTATTTTTCCTTTTGTAATATATGTATTAGTTTGTTCCATCCGAGTTTACTTCAAAAGCAGCATCAACAACATCATCTTCAAGGGTCTCAAAGGGTCAAAACTGATTGCCAAGCCGGATACCTTGAAAGCAAATAAGCATACTGCATTGCATGCTAACCCTTTGTTTGTTTTGTAGGTTTTTGTTTTGTTGTTGCTAACTCTGTTGTGAATCTCAGGAACTATTGCTCGTCGCCGGGTGTTTCCCCTCAATCGTCCGCACCGATATCCAACCCGAAACAACCTTCCGGGAATTCAGATGGATCAGGTACAGCAGGACCTTGCAGAGGTCAGAAATCAAATGGCAAACGAAAGATTGGAAATGAGAACGCAGATAACGCAGTTTATGGAAGTAATGAACAACATGGCTCAAAGCCAGGAGAGGCTCAGAGCACTAGTAGAAGGGAGAAACCAGGAGGATCATCAACCAGGGACTGCTGGGACTAGTAACAACGAGAGGGTCCAACCTCATGTCAATCCCCCAGTTTTTGGGCCCCACCTCCATCCAGAAGCCAATATTCCTGTTAACATACAAGGGCCTGCCACAACAGGGAGGGTACTGCAAGAAGACCCACAAGAAGACCAGTTCACAGTAATGGGAGCTGGAGAAGAAGCTTATGATAGAAGGTTGGATGAGATAGCTGAGAAGTTAAGATCCTTAGAGTCTCAAAACTCTTTGGGTTTTGACGTTATGGATATGGGCTTGGTAGACGGGGTCAGGATTCCCCACAAGTTCAAGCCACCATGTTTCGAAAAGTATAACGGGACTTCCTGTCCCCGAACCCATCTACAATCTTTTCTCGGGAGATTAAAAGCTTATACCATGGACGAGAAGTTGTGGATGTTCTATTTCGAAGATAGCTTGACTGGAGCTTCGAGGGAGTGGTATTCCCATCTGACAAGAGCAACAATTAGATGCTGGAAGGACCTGGCAGAGGCCTTCATCAGACAGTATCAGTATAATCTGGACATGGCACCCAACAGGACTCTCCTAATGGGAATGTCACAGTCATCTAGAGAGAGCTTCAGGGAATATGCCCAAAGATGGAGACAGCTTGCTGCTGCTGTCCAGCCACCTATGTCCGAAAGGGAGATGGCTGATATGTTCATGAACACCCTTCAGGGAACTTACATTGATAGGCTAGCTGCCTTCTCATCTACCAGCTTTGCAGATGTAGTCATAGCCGGGGAGAGAATTGAAAGCCTATTGAAGATGGGTAAGATCTCAGACAATGGTGCAAGCTCATCCAGTAATGCAAGAAAGCCTTTTGCAGGCCCAAGAAGGACTGGTGAGACTAATGCCATCCACACCAACAGGGGCAGGCCCCAATATGTGCATAGATCAGTAGCAGCAGTCACCATCCCTGCTCCAGCTCATCCACAACCAGTCTATCAGCCTCCACAACAAAACTATCAGCAGCAACCTCAGTACCATCAGCAAAATCAGTATCCTCCAAGAAATTACAACAACAGCAACACCAACAACAATAACCAGCAAAGGCCATTCCAACAGAGGCCATCTCAAGCTAACAGAGTGATCGATCCGATCCCAATGCCATATGCTACATTGCTGCCACAACTCCTGAAACTCAACCTAGTTGAGCTAAGGACGTTGGCACCTCCAGATCCCAACAGTCTACCCAGGAACTATGACTCTAATGCTAGGTGTGCCTTTCATTCAAACGCACCTGGCCATAGTACGGAAAAGTGCAGAGCCTTGCACATGAAGGTACAAAACCTGGTAGACTCAAAAGCTCTGAATTTCGCACCACCACCCAACGTCAACAAAAATCCTATGCCAAACCATGGTGGTCCCCGAATTAACGCTATTGAAGAAGACAGACCGTCTTATTTAATAACCAGTGTGGGTCAGATCAGGACACCGTTGGTGGAGATCAAAGCTCAGCTCTTGGAATGTCAGATGTTCCCAGGGTGTGAGTTAGGGTGTGCTTACTGCAATATCTCAGTAAACGGGTGCGATAACCTGAGGAATGGCATAGATGGCCTCATTCGGAGTGGCCAACTTCAGATCACCACATCATTTCCAACAAATCCAGCAATCTCATCAGCAACGGTTTCAGAACCTCCTACAACTGCAGCAACCATTGTTCCTGACAATTCTTCGGCTTTATCAACAAGTACTTCCTCTATCATCTCAACTGATCAGTTTTCAACAATTTTTCCTGCTACAACTTCAGCTTCACTCCATTCTGAATCTCCTACAACAACAACATCCACCCTTCCGACAATGTCTCCTACAACTCCAGCAACAAATCATGAAGATGTCTCAACTGTCACAATATTTTATGATCCTGAAAACAACTCTGCCTACAACTCAGAAAGTGCTGCTCCCATTAGAGCACCAGTCACAATTTATTATGATCCGCAAACTATCACAGTCCCTTCAGCAGCTGCAATCAGTCCAGTCACTGTCACGGTGCCCGGACCAGTACCATATGAAAGCAATAGGGCCATCCCTTGGCACTATGGCTCTGACGTATACTGCGAGGGACGAAGAATCACTCTTGATACATCAACACCTGCACCACAAGTAGATAATGTGGGAGGAGGCGGAGGCTTCACCCGAAGCGGACGTCTCTTCGCTCCACAGATTCAGAGACCCACTGCCGAAGCAGAAGCTGCTGCCAAGGCAAAAGGAAAAAGCCCGGTGCAGGAAGATCAAGCTGTTAAGGAAGCTTTGAAAACACCATTCGATCAGGAAGTTGATGAGTTTATGAGAATCATCAAAAAGAGTGATTACAAAATAGTGGATCAGCTTCACCAGACGCCATCCAAGATCTCTATCCTCTCACTGCTTATGTGCTCCGAAGCCCATCGGAATGCACTACTTAAAGTCTTGCACGCAGCTTACGTGCCTGAAGAGATCACTGTCAATCAATTGGAAACCGTGGTCGGAAATGTTACTGCTAGCAATGGGCTAGGGTTCACCAATACTGACTTGACAACGGAAGGCCGCAACCATAACAAAGCCTTGCACATCACCATGGAATGTAAAGGAGTAGTCCTTTCCCATGTGCTGGTAGACACAGGGTCATCCCTTAATGTCTTACCAAAGAAGGCCCTGGTGAAGCTAGAATATGAAGGATTGGCATTGCGCCCCAGCAACCTGGTAGTAAGAGCCTTTGATGGTTCTAAGAGATCGGTTCTGGGGGAGATTGAGCTGCCTGTGACAATTGGCCCACAAATCT
The DNA here is from genome assembly GCA_963966055.1 of Lathyrus aphaca. NCBI lineage: Eukaryota > Viridiplantae > Streptophyta > Magnoliopsida > Fabales > Fabaceae > Lathyrus > Lathyrus aphaca. The sequence goes on from OZ014524.1 coordinate 289,067,925, forward strand.
TTACAACTATCTTCTATGTGATGGACATTCAGCCTGCCTACAGCTGTTTGTTGGGTAGACCTTGGATTCACGCCGCTGGCGCAGTAACGTCTACCCTTCACCAGAAGTTAAAATTTGAGTGGGAAGGCCAAGTTGTTACAATCTGTGGGGAAGAGGATATATTTGTTAGCCACCTGGCTACTTATAAGTACATTGAGATGGATGGGGAGATCCATGAAACAATGAGCCAAGGATTTGAGGCCTTGAATGTTAATGAAGCATCTGCTGTATCTGGAATCTCCATGTCATCTTATCAACAGGCCCGAAAGGTTGTTGAGGAAGGAACTGCCCAAGGCTGGGGCAAGGTTTTAGCTGTGGAGGAGAAGAAGGACAAGTTTGGGTTGGGTTACAGACCAACTCAACAGCATCAAGCAAAGGCTGCTAAGAAGCCCGGTTTTGTCAGTGGGGGGATGCTCACCCCCGATGCTATCAACAATTTGGAAGACGAGCTGGAAGAGGAACGCAATCTGGAGAATTGGATTCGTCCAAAGATCCCGGGGAGCAGTATCTCAAACTGGTCTTCCCAGGAAATTATAAGAGTTACTCAAGCAGAGTAATTATTATTTCCTGTATTTTTATAGCATGCATCAAAGTCTTGCATCTTGCCCAAGATGACAAGACTCATTTTGTAATCGGGCCATCTGTACTTTTTGTGCAAACAAGATTAATTAATGAAATATCAGACATCTTTTTGCAAACGAGTCTTTTTCTTTTCCGTTCACTGTTTTTCCATTTTTCTTTTTTGTACAAAAAAATAAATGGCGGTGTTTTCAAAATGATAACTTTATTTCACTTTTCTAAAGCAAGATTAAAATCAATCACTAAAATGAACAACTGAACCCTTGCAGAGAGTGCCTTCCTGACAGCACCGACAACAACACGGCTATGACTTCGTATGACTTTGACAATCCAATCAATCAAGCTGATGAAGGGGTTGAAGAGGAATATGAGCTTCCTGAAGAGCTAGCCAGGTTGTTGAGACAAGAGGAAAAGGTTATTACTCCTCACCAGGAGGAGGTTGAAGTGATTAATCTTGGTACAGATGAAGACGTGAAAGAGGTTAAAATCGGGGCCTGCCTGCAAGACTCAGTGAAGAGACAACTGATTGATCTGCTTCAAGAATATGTGGACATGTTTGCTTGGTCTTATCAGGATATGCCAGGGTTGGATACCGACATTGTCGTGCACAAGCTGCCTTTGAGAGAAGAGTGCCCACCGGTCAAACAGAAATTGCGCCGTACTCGCCCAGACATGGCTATGAAAATCAAGGAAGAGGTACAAAAGCAATGGGACGCCGGGTTCCTTGCTGTAACTAGCTATCCGTCGTGGGTTGCTAATATAGTACCTGTGCCTAAGAAAGACGGCAAAGTAAGAATGTGTGTTGATTACCGGGACCTGAACAGAGCCAGCCCGAAAGATGATTTCCCATTACCTCACATTGATGTATTGGTGGATAACACGGCTCAGTTCTCGGTATTCTCCTTCATGGACGGATTTTCAGGATACAACCAGATCAAGATGTCACCTGAAGACATGGAGAAGACAACATTTATCACACCTTGGGGCACGTTCTGTTACAAGGTGATGCCATTCGGATTGAAGAATGCTGGTGCAACATATCAACGGGCTATGGTAACGTTATTCCACGACATGATCCATAAAGAAATAGAATGTTATGTGGATGACATGATCGCCAAGTCCCTTACTGAAGAAGACCACTTGGTGAATCTGCTAAAGTTATTCAAGCGTCTGAGGAAGTACCAACTGAAGCTGAACCCCAACAAATGCACATTCGGGGTGCGATCTGGTAAGCTGTTGGGCTTTATTGTAAGCGAGAAAGGGATTGAAGTAGACCCTGATAAAGTCAAAGCTATTCAAGAGATGCCTGCACCGAAAACTGAGAAAGAAGTTCGAGGGTTCTTAGGTCGATTGAACTACATTTCAAGGTTCATATCTCACCTCACAGCAACCTGTGAACCCTTGTTCAAGCTACTGAGAAAAGAACAGACGGTCAGGTGGAACGAAGATTGCCAGAAGGCTTTTGACAAGATCAAGGAATACTTACAAGAACCTCCAATCCTTATGCCTCCAGTTGAAGGAAGACCTCTGATAATGTACTTGACAGTATTAGAAGAGTCAATGGGGTGTGTGCTGGGCCAGCATGACGAGTCTGGTCGAAAAGAGTATGCAATATACTACCTGAGCAAAAAGTTTACCGACTGTGAACAACGTTATTCACTGCTCGAGAAAACTTGTTGTGCTTTAGCGTGGGCTGCTCGCCAACTGAGACAGTATATGTTGACCCACACCACTTTATTGATCTCAAAGATGGACCCAGTTAAGTACATATTTGAGAAGCCAGCACTTACCGGACGGGTTGCAAGATGGCAAATGATTCTCACAGAATATGACATCCAATACACATCTCAGAAAGCCATCAAAGGCAGTGTACTATCAGAATATCTTGCTGAGCAACCTATTGATGACTACCAGCCTATGAGGTTTGACTTCCCTGATGAAGACATCATGTTCATTAAAGCCAAAGATCAGGAAGAGCCTATTCACACTGAAGCGCCCGACCCGGAAGAAGAATGGACTATGATGTTTGACGGGGCTGTTAATATGAATGGTCGTGGTGTTGGTGCAGTACTCATTACACCGAAGGGGGTTCACATGCCTTTCTCGGCAAAGCTTACTTTCAACTGCACTAACAACGAAGCTGAATACGAAGCTTGTATCATGGGTCTTGAGGAAGCTATTGACCTCAGGATCAAAACATTGACTGTGTTCGGAGATTCAGCTCTGGTAGTTAATCAAACCAACGGAAAATGGTACACCCACCAGGATCATCTGATACCTTACAGGGATTATACAAGGAGGTTATTGACTTTCTTCACAACAGTCAAGCTTGAGTATATCCCTCGGGACGAGAATCAGTTCGCAGATGCTCTTGCTACCATTTCATCCATGATCAAAGTTCAAGCTACTAACTTTATACCTCAGATTTCAGTGTCCAGACTTGATAGACCAGCATATGTATTCGCAGCAGAAGGTGTCAAAGATGATAAGCCTTGGTTCCATGATATTAAGTGCTTCTTGGAGGATCAAACATACCCACCTGGGGCATCTTCCAATGATAAGAAGACTTTGAGAAGGCTTGCTGGTAGTTTCTTTCTGAACACTGATAAGTCTTTATACAAAAGGAACTTTGATATGGTACTCCTCAGATGTGTTGACAAGACGGAAGCAGATTTGTTGATGCATGAAGTGCACGAAGGGTCTTTTGGTACCCATGCTGGGGGGCATGCCATGGCTAAGAAGTTGTTAAGATCAGGCTATTACTGGATCACAATGGATGCAGACTGTTGTGCTTACGCCAGAAAATGTCACAAATGCCAGATCTACGCAGATAAGGTGCATGTGCCTCCCAATCCTTTGAACATCATGTCTTCACCATGGCCCTTTGCCATGTGGGGCATTGATATGATTGGCAAGATTGAGCCAACTGCTTCGAACGGCCACAGATTCATCCTGGTCGCCATTGACTATTTCACCAAGTGGGTTGAAGCAGCCTCATATGCAAATGTTACGAGACAAGTGGTAGCCAGATTTCTGAAGAGAGATATCATCTGTCGATATGGAGTTCCCGAGCGAATCATTACTGATAATGGTTCCAACTTAAACAACAAGATGATGGCTGAGTTATGCCGGGACTTCAGGATCCAACACTACAATTCTTCTCCTTACAGGCCAAAGATGAATGACGCTGTTGAGGCAGCCAATAAGAATATCAAGAAGATTGTGCAGAAGATGGTAGTTACCTACAAAGACTGGCATGAAATGCTACCATTTGCCTTGCATGGGTACTGCACGTCAATCAGAACATCCACTGGGGCAACACCGTATCAGCTCGTGTATGGTATGGAAGCAGTCCTACCTGTTGAAGTTGAATTACCCTCTTTACGAGTATTGATGGATGTTAAGCTGAGCGAAGCAGAGTGGGTCCGGTCCCGGTTCGAACAACTGAGTCTGATTGAAGAGAAAAGATTGGCTGAAATCTGCCATGGGCAGCTATATCAGAAAAGAATGAAGAGAGCCTTCGATCAGAAAGTCAGGCACCGAGAGTACCAGGTGGGAGATCTTGTGTTGAAGAGAATCCTCCCTCCTCATACAGGCCACAAGGGCAAGTGGACTCCAAATTATGAAGGACCATTTGTAGTCAAGAAAGTTTTCTCTGGTGGAGCACTGATGCTCAGCACCATGGATGGCGAAGACTTCCCGTCCCCTGTGAATTCAGATGCAGTTAAAAAATACTTCGCATAAAAATGACCCGCTGGACATAAAAACAGAATGTAAGTCCAGGTAAGAATAGGGCGTCCCGGCGAGTCAAAAACAGAATAAAAGACTCGGGCAAAAATAAGGGAAATAAACAAAAAATGTGTACACCCGCTGAGTTGAAAAGCCACATCGGACAACTCAGGCAAAAATGGGTATCCCGATGGATTGAAAACCCGAAAGGGCGATCCATGCAAAATAAGGGAATAAGCGAACAACTGCACTCTGGATTCGTCTGTATCACTTACAACTTGGTAAGCGTCGAAAGGATCAAGCCTCTTTCAGAATCAACCCTCTTCAGAAAGCAAGACGAGAAGAACGTCAAAAGTCATACGAGTCATAGCAAGAGGGAAGCTCCTTCAAAGCGTCGTCAACATTGCCAGCATTTTGTTTCTCAATTTGTAACAATCTCCTCATTTCAGGGGATTCGTTTCCTTGACTGTATCTTGCCAATTCAGGGCACATGAATTAATAAAATCAGATTTTTCAGTCATGTTTCGTCTTGTACATTTTTATTTGCAAAGAATGTCTGATGTCTCTAAAAAACTGGTTGCATAAGTACAGATGTTTTTCTTCGAAAATAGAAACACATGCTTGCAGGGAATATACTCACTCTCAGAAGTGTTCAAACTCCTATGACGGAATCCAGTAAGGGATACCTCGGGATCACTTGTGCGTTTCTCTATCTTTGCAGGATTGCAGGTATCCAAAATGCAACTCGGGACATGAAAGCTTCGTTCCAGCAAGCTGACAAATCAACACTCATTCTTAGCACCTAAGGTGCTTTCTCCCCAGCTGAGTTGCCACCGATGACTTCCCCCAGCTGAGTTGCCGCTTGTTGCTTCTCCCAGCCGAGTTGCCAATCATTCTTCCTCAATCAAGTACAAAATCCAGGGAATCATCTCCCCACAGAATCCTCAGCCTCTATTCAGAAGAACAACGCATGAAGGAGTCACAACAGAGTACAGAAGGCTTCTACAAACCCCAGCTGAGTCCCTTATTACAAGGATATGTCAGTCAGTGACCTATATCCCCAAGCAGATACATCTCTCCAGATCTACCAACGATCTCACCCCCAGCTGGGATGCCTATTTCAAGCAGATCGACCAGAGATCTTCATGGCAACGGGATCCGAATCCCGGATCAGTATCTTTGCATAAACATGGCATTTGCATCATATTTACCCACAAAGCGTAGCACTCCGCCTAATGTGGAGCATTACGGCGAAAATCAAACATATAGCATAATCATAAGCCATGATATGAATCAAACACTTGTGAATAATAACCATTCATCAGAATACAGAATACTTCTCCCAAATCCCCACCAGAGTCCCCAGCAAAAGCAGTTGCCTCACAAATCACAAACACCAGTATATACTCCCTTTTGACACCCGTCCGTGTCATCATTCCCCAGTAAAGTCGCCCGAACATCCTTTACAAACAATACCGCCCGTACTACAGATACTTTCTTGACACCCGTCCGTGTCATATCCCCAGCAGAAAGCCAAAGACATCCTCTTTGCACTCACTTACTTGTATATACACTTTCTTGACACCCGTCCGTGTCATATCCCCAGCGCAGTCGCCTACACTTTTACAACCCATATACTTGTTGATATTATATCCTTCTCCTTTTGACACTCGTCCGTGTCACCTTCCCCGGCAAATAAACACTCATCTATATATACTCATGTTACTCATACTTATACAGATACTCGTCCGTATCTTGTATACACCATTTATATCCCCACAGATTCGACATTGGTCCATGTTCTTTGTTAACCAGTTGGTACTCGTCCGTACCATCATCTCAGAATATGCGTCAAGTGTTTGTTTCTACATGATGCTCGTCCGTATCATAGTCTTAAGGATGCTCGTCCGCATCTTTAATCCATACACCGTGTCAAACACTTTTGTCCTCTTGAATATAGATACTCGTCTGTGTCTACTATTCCCCAGAAGAATTCCTCAGATTCGGCACCCGTCCGTGTTCTTTGTTAACCAGTTGATACTTGTCTGTATCATCATCTCTGAACACGTGTCAGTTTGTTTCTACCCGATACTCGTCCGTATCGTAGTCTTAAGGATGCTCGTCCGCATCTCTAATCTATACACAACATCTAAACACTTATACCTTTTGTTTCTTGGATATAAACACTCGTCCGTGTTTACTATTCCCCAGTAGATCGCCAACAAAGCAAATTTTCTTCTTTTTATCTAACACTCGTCCTGTGTCATGATAAACTTTGAGAGCAGCCGTACCCTGCTAGGTGGTCGTCCTCCACCTCTTGATGGTCGTCCTCCATCATGCTCATCCGATGGCCGTCCCCATCGTTGATATTTTAGCAGCCGTCCCCTGCTAGGTGGTCGTCCTCCACCTTCTGATGATCGTCCTTCATCACTTTATCCAATGGCCGTCCCCATTGTTGATTTTGGTTATCTGGCATTCGTCCTATGTCATGAGAAACCTCGAGAGCAGCCGTCCCCTGCTAGGTGGTCGTCCTCCACCTCTTGATGGTCGTCCTCCATCATGCTCGTCCGATGGCCGTCCCCATCGGTGACCTTTTATCTGGCATTCGTCCTATGTCGCGATATTTTTGGCAGTCGTACCCTGCCTGGTGGTCGTCCTCCACCTTAGATGACCGTCCCTCATCTTAACCCCAACAGAGCAGTCGTCCCCTGCTAGGTGATCGTCCTTCACCTTTGATGACCGTACCCCATCATCTGTTTATTTCATTTATTCTTTAACCCGATGGCCGTCCCCGTCGCGGTCCCTTTTCTTTTTAGCCCGATGGCCGTCCCCATCGTCGGTTACTTTGCTTTATGAACTTGATGGCCGTCCCCGTCATGTTTTATTCGATCCCCAGAGAATCTTACGACTTTATCTTGATGGCCGTCCCCATCATAATTTTATTTTTTCCAGCTAGTCGGCCGTCCCCGGCTTAGCTTTACCTTTTAATCCCCAGCATGTCGGCCGTCCCCGTCATTGCTATTTACCCAGCGGTCGTCCTCTGCTCGACGGTCGTCCTCCGTCGCCCGCACTTTACAATATACCTTATTTTCCTTTTACAATCTATATCCCTTTTTCTTCTTCATTTCTGTGAGTGCAAATTTTGGACTGTCTTTGGTATTCAACCACAAGTTATCTTGTTTGCCTGCTAAGCCGTCGCTTACACCCTGCACAGCTAACTCATGTTTGAATAGGGGCAGCTGTAGACACCCCAAATTTGCCCTCACCCATTCACACCATGGCTTGTGATCATTTCATATGCATAAATACTATCATATCATCTCACATCTCATTTTTGATTCACTGCATAGTTTCTAAGTCATCTGCACCTAGGGTTTGTGATCTGAGCAATCCAAGGGCCTCTTGAGCCACTCCAAAGGCTACCAATCACTTCAAAGGGGTCCATGTGTGTTCAAGCATCATATTACATCCCCACAAAGTCAGAAATGCAAAGGGATCACAAGAACTGGGATTGGTATGGAAGCAGAGCCAGGCTAGACTACACAGTTGACCTAAAATTAGGGTTTTGGTTTCAAAGGCCATAACTCCAATTTTTTTGGTCATTCTTGTTTCCATTGGTCTCTATATGGTATAGGGAGTATGCATATCAAGTTTCATGAAGAAATTCCATGTGGAAGTCATCTGATCAAGAGTTGACTTTTCAGACAAGTCAGTGTAAAATCAGGGCATCTGAGGCACCCAATGACCCAACCAATGGGTGATCTTCATCATTTTGAGTGTATATGATCTTTATTTGATCATGGAAGAAGGTTGGAGTTCACAAAAATCAAGAATTACAAGCTTTTGCAAATGTTGACTTTCTAGGGCATGGTTGACTTTTCAAGAATATGTCATTTTAGGTCATTTTTCAAGCCTTGATTTTTGATCCAAAAATGCTTCAAATGGAAAAACTTTGGTCATGAAAGTTGTAGAATACATTTTTCCCTTTTCAAAAAGTACAAGAACATGATCTAATTCTTCTTGGATCAAAAGTTATGGTGTGGCAAAGTTGGCAAAAATCATTGATTTTCAAGATGTGCACCAAATGAGAAGTTTGCAAAATCATGAACCAAGGCCATTTGTAACTTCTAGTTCACTTCAAACCAATGTACCAACATCACATAAGTCCTAAAAGTCAGAATTGAACCAAGAATTCTCATGTTTCATGGCTTATGGAATGAGAAAATCACATGTGAACCAAAGTTGAAGCAACTTGCAAAACTCATGATCACTCCTCCTACCACTTGCTACATGGGATGCTGAACCATGCTAGCCTCTCACCTCATCTTGCTGCGCAGCCCATGCCTCTTGTACCAGGCTAGAGCTCAAGCCATGCCTTCCTTACACAAAGTGGACTTTTTTGCAAAAGTGAACTTACCAATCAATAAAGGCCAGGTCACATCATCTGACCTATGGGATTATTTTATACTATCCAAATGCAGGCCATTTCGTATAGAAGGCAAGGCTGAAACACACCACAAGGGGGCATACACAAAAACACTCCATCAAGCAAAACTCTTCGAAACTCTCTGCCCAGCTCACAAACATTCAAACCATTTCCACACATCAACTCACATTGCTTCACTAAGCAGAAACCAACAAAGAACCAAGCCTGAATCAAACAAGAACACCACTTCTCCATTTTTACTCCAACTTGCAGTTTCTTTCGAAACTCACTCCACAGGCCATAAACATCCAAGCAAACTCCACAAACCTTCTTAAAACATCACCCTGATCACAAAGAACCACTCACATTGGCCTGAAACTGCCTGCATCACCATTGCCATTTTCAACTGAGCTTGAGCAGAAGTTGTTCAAACTCTTCATCTAGCCAGCATAAACTTCTCCAAAGCATTCAAGCATCATCAAGAGGTCATAAGGAGTGGATTTCACAAGGAGGGGAGGTCAGAAAGTTGCTGGAGTGAAAGCTTCGAATCTCAGGTAGCTCAAGAACTTTTTTTCCAGAAATGGATTTTTAAGTTCTAAACTTGTTCTCCATGCTTCACTGATTGTCCTGATGCTTTTAGTTTTGAAAATGGTGATGAAATGAGGATTTAATTGCTTTCTGAAACTCTGTTGACCTAAAATTTGTTTTGTTCGATTCATAAATTTGGGGAAAAATAAATGAGTTTGGGCATGGGGTTTTGATTCAGTAGGTTGTGGGAAGCATTTCCTTGTTCTTAGATTTCATTTTAGTTAGGGTTTGAGAGTTTTAGGGATTTTCAGGTGGGCTTCCCACCGGAGAAGACGACCGGAGGTCTTCTCCGGCCACCTGAAAATCATTATGCCCTAATCCAGTCATTAATTTCCATTTGAATGTGGAGCGTAGATTTCCCTTGACCCGTTGACTTCCCGCGTGGATAGATGGTCCAGATCTGTTTGCTTTGCCCTAATCCACTTTAATTAATTAAATAAATCATAATTAGGTTAATTAAATCAGAACCAACCATGGCCCTTGGATCTGCGCGCCAGTCAACACTTTCAAATTGGGAGTGAATCTCAGCCATTCTTTCTGTTGACTTCATTTAAAATTCATTTTTATTTCATTTCTTTTCATTTTATTTGCCTAATTTATTTAAAATAGTAAAACTTGTTTAAAAATTATGAAATTTTTTATCCTGAGTTTCATTAATTTTTCAAACACAAAAAATATTTTTATTTTCATATTTGCATTTAAAAAGTATTTTAAAATATTTAAAAGATTATTTTTAATTGATTAATGAGAATTAATTTATTAAAAATACTTTTAGGTATTTAAAAATCACCAAAAAATTCATGAAATGTTCTAAGACATTTAGAAACATTGTCCAACCTTCAAACCAAATTTCTTTTTTGATCTTGATGCATTTTGAGGATTTTTCATTGAATTAAAATCATTTTTGTGCATTATTTTGATCCTAAGTTCAAAAAATCATTTCTGCCCATCCATGAAGAGTTGGACATTGATTCTTCTTGCATTGCATTGTGTTTAGCATGTAGTTTTTGAGATTAAAGGGCCATGATTTGATTCCTCATTTTCATTTTGTTTGGCATTTCTTTTGTCTAGGAACCCTAAAAACCCTAATAACTTGTAAAAATCATATCTTGAACTTGGTTAGGAGTTGAGACCTCTCCTTTGGGCATTGGTTTAGTATAGGATTAGGGGTCCTTTGTGTGGAATTTTCCATTTTTATCTTAGGGTTTGCTTCTGTTTTTGGTTTTTGTTTGATGTATGATTCATGAACCCTAACTTGGGCTTCCATATGCATCCATCTTGCATTCTCTTGCATAACATGACTTGCCATGACATTTCAAGCATCCATTTGATTCATTTGACATCATAAGACATATAGAAAGCATGTTTGATCATTGCATCATGTGTTTGCCATGTTGTATGCCATGTGCACTTCATAACTTCTCATGTATATCCATGCTTCTAAGCTTGCTTCATTTGCATTCATAAACTTGTATGATCATCTCCATGCCTTGTCTCATATTTGAAGCATCTCATAGCCTCCTTAGCATCATGTAATTGCTTATGGTTTTGTTTCTCATCATACCATTCCATCCCATTTTGCATTGCATTGCATTTCTTTTCTAACTTTTCAGGTGGTAAGTGGATTTGAGAAGTGAATTTGCCTTCACTTCTCATAACTTTTCTTTTCATATCTCTTGCACCCATTGCTGCATTTTATATGTGTTTGAGATTGAGCTTGCTCATTCTTGTTCCTCCCACTTTCTTTCTTCAAGTGACTTGACTTCTTGAATGAAGCAAGTCACTTTGTTTCTCTTGATCCTTTCATCTGCTTCCCGGTGGTTCCTTTGAAGATTGTTCTTGTAAACCTCACAAACCTTAGGAATAACCAAGCATGATAATGATTAGGGTTTTGATTAGTCTCCCCATTTAGTTTTACCTTTGTGTCTCTTTGTGTCTTCTCTTCTCACCTCATAATCAGGGACTAAACCCTAAAGGCTTTAAGGCTTTGTGATTAAGCTCATGCCTGCATCCTTCTATTAGGATGGAGTGTATAACTTTAATCCTAAGTGTTAAACCCTTAATGTGTTTAAATCCTCTAATCAATTCACATAATAATCACCAAGACATCACACTTGTAACTTGGGCCTTGCATTAGGGTTCTAATTCTTCCTTAAGTGGTTAAGAAGGACTAACCCTAGTGTTAATGGACAAGTCCCCCTCAAGTTGTCTTACAAATCATAAAATTCACTTCATCATCATACCATTAAGTAAAATCCATCTAACAAAGGTTTGTTTTGTCATGAGTTTAATCCCTAATCATGGATTAAGTTGAGGAGTTTTCCTCAGCTTAAACATTCTCATCTATTATCCTTCTATTAGGATGGTGTAATGAGTCTGTTTAATCCTTGATTATGGCTTAACCTCATTACTTAACACTAAACAAAAACACCAAAAACATTCAAATAATCACAAGTAGGTTAATGATCTTAATCCTACACCCAAGGTGATTAAGTGTGAGAATCTGACTTCACACTTAAGGTATTCTCATTACCCCTGATCAGAGGGAAGATGTGATGAGTTTACTAAATCCATTGGTTTAGGATTAAGCTCATTTTCTTATGACAAACTTTCAATAGCAATAAAAGACTGAAAACTCAAAAAACAAGCAATAACCGTCTCCTCCGGGATTCTCTTCTCATCATCCTCACTCATAAACGAGAACTTGCTTCTTCCGTCTAATGCAAGACAGTTCGCATCTGAGCCAGACCGGTCATACACTTGAGCATAGACAAGCAAGCAGTTCACAAGTCAATTCATCTTTCAGTCTCTTTGGGTCGAACTACGGTGTTCTGACTTCCTCATTGCACGAGAGGATACGTAGGCATAACTTAACAGTTATCAAACAAAAGTCTCTGTATATTCCCCCTCTTCCAGCATCTTTCTCTTAGCCTCATTATCATGAGCAATTCATTCTCGTTCTTACACTGACACATCATTATACACTTCACTTCTATACACTGACACCTGTACATCTTTTCCAACTATTTTATACACAGATTACACTGACACTACCCCTTTAAAACACAAATCTTTTAAGCGTGGATCCCGTCGAGTACGACGGACAATCTGGGTGCTAATACCTTCCCAGGTTGTAACCAACCCCCTTTCTCAGTCTCTCTGGTTCGCAACCGTCTTATCCATCTCTTTCTAGGCCTATGCAGCATTGCCTTTCCTCCGGGATAAAAATGCCTAGCTGGCGACTCTATTCATCTCCAGTGAGTTCACGGCTGTGTGTTCTCATTGTCCCTTTCGCCGACCGTTCGCGTCTGTACCTTTATCTGGGCAAGTCCCATTTATCGGGAGCGACATCTATGATGATCAGACAAGGAGCTAGATTCCCTCTTACATCCTGACAGTTTAGGAGGGAAGGCCAGGGAGTGACGTGAAGATGGATTACGTTGACGTCAAAATTAATGGTTGTTAGTGTTTTGTCAAACGTTGACCACATCACTAATATTACGTGATATTATGTACAATTAGTATAAGTTTCAGTCCTGTTAGACTTAGGAGGTCCTTTTTGTTATGCTTTCTTTTGGTTTCCTTTATGTACTTTTCTTTTTAATTTTTATTTACATAGTAATGCCATTAGTCTCATTTGTGTAAAACTCTATGTAAAATATTGAAAGTATATGTATATGTGAAGCCGTTTTTTTAAGTAGTCCAATCTTGTTATTTAAAAGTTTCAATATTTTTCCAGTATTTTTATAAAGGTTTCTAGGTCTTAATTAGAATTTCACTAATGGGACGTAAGTTGTCTCAATTTTGAGTTGTAAGTAGGTCATGGAGTGGTATAAGGTTCAGAAGAAAGGAAGAGTAAGAGGATTTTCCAATTAGAAATGGGACTTCCATCTTAGAAAGGAAAGCATAAAGGGAGTGTAGGAGGAACGCATATTTTCCATTTATTTATCGAAATTCCTAGATCATTGTAGGGACGTAGTGTAAACACCCCAAATTTTCCCTCACTCTTTTCACCATGGCTTGTGATTCTTTTCATTTGCATAGTTTCAATCATAGCATCTCATATTGCATTTTTGCTTCACTGCATTGGTTCAAATTCATCTGCATCTAGGGTTTGTGATCTGAGCAGTCCCTAAGCTATCTGAGCCACTCCAAAGGTCTTCTATCATCTCAAGAGGGTCCATGTATGTTCAAGCATCATGTTATATCCTCACAAGGTCAAGGAAGTCAAATAATCACAAGAACTGAGAAAGGCATGGAAGCAGAGCTAGGCTTAACTGCACAGATGACCTAGAATTAGGGTTTTGGTTTCAGAGGCCATAACTCCAAATTTTTTGGTCATTTTTTATTCTATTGGTCTCTATATGTTATGAGGATCATGCATATCAATTTTCATGAAGAAATTCAATGGGGAAGGCATCTGATCACAAGATGACTTCTTGAGCAAGTCAGTGCAAAATCAGGGCATCTGAGGCCCCCAATCACCCAACCAAAGGGGTTTTCTCCATTATTTTGAATGTGTATGATCTTTATTTGATCATAGAAGATGTTAGAAGTTCACAAAATTGAAGAATTTCAAGCCATTTGCAAAGTTGCCTTTTTGGGAAAGTGACTTATAATGTAAACTTGCCATTTTGGGAAAGTTTTTCAACCTCCTCTTTTTGATTCAAAAATGCTTCAAATGAAAAATATTTGGTCATGAAAGTTGTAGATTGGATCCTCCCATTTTCAAAAAGTACAAGAACTCATTCTAATTCATTTTAGATCAAAAGTTATGGCCTTGCAAAGTTGGACAAAATCACTAAATTTTCACCTTTACACCAAAGAGGGAAACTTGCAAATTCACATGCCAAGCATTTCTATGACTTCAAAATGACTTCTAAGCATTACATAAACACAACACATGACCTAAAGTTCAGATTGGGCCAAAGAATCATTCATTTTCATGCCTTGATCCTTAAGAAATCCAAAAGGGGCCAAAACTCCATGAATTTGCAAAATGACCCAAAGCTTCTCATCCACTTGTGCCAGCTGCCAAAAATGACTTCCATGGAACTCCTTGAAGCAAGCTGATTCGAACCATGCCTTTGTACCATGACTGAACCAGCTCATACATTCTCTTACACAAATGTTGACTTTATGCAACTTGAGCCATACCAATCAAACTGAGCCACACCAACTACTCTGACCAATCACAGCTTCACATACATGCCTCAAGGATCACATTTCACACAATCTTGGAGCCTGAAACCAGAGCATCACCATAGTTCACAAAAACCTCCCTCTTTGCATTTTCATTCGAACCTCCTCACACAAGCCTCAAACCTCAAAACAAACTTCACATAACCACTCACCATGATCCACTGATCATTTCCCAACCATCACCTTGCCCTAAAAAGCCCAGAATCAAAAACACGATTTCCACATTTCACAAACTGAACCACTGCCATTTTCATTTTGAGGCCATATAAACTCCAGCTAAGCATCACAAACACTTGGGGGAGATCATTGGAGCTTGTTTGAAGCAAGGAACTGGCCAGAAAGCACCATTTTCGAAAGCTTCAGTTCAGGTATCATCAAGAACTTTTTTCCCAGAAACGTGTTTTTAAGTTTCTAATTGATTCTCCATGATTCACTGATAATCCTGAGGTGTTTAGTTTTGAAAATGATCAAGTATTAAGCATGTATTGAGTTTCTGAAATTTCTGCCATGTTTTCCGTTTTGCTCTGATTCACGAATTTGGTGATGAATAAATGATTTTTGGTGAGTGATTCTTGTTGGGGTTGATGTGGGGATCATTTCTGGAAAGTTAGAGAGCTTGGGGATGCGTAGGGAGTGAGATAGCATAAGTGACTCGTCGGAGAAGATGACCGGAACACTGTTCCGGTCATCTGAAAGTAATTAGGGTTCAGGATTAGGGTTTAATCATAATTAGCGTAGTTTGAATTCTGACCATTGGATAGCGCGCGAAGTCAACTCCCGCCCCCTTAGGTTTGAATCTGGGCCTTTAGATCAGCTGACTTTCTCATTTTCTCTTTAATTTCATTTTTATTTCATTTGTTTTGTATTTAATTTCTACGAATTTTTAAAAATAGTAAAATACATTAAAAAATTCTGAAAATTTTTATCAAATCTTTTATTAATTTTCAAAACCCAAAAATATTTTTATTTTTATTTTTTACATCAAAAATTATTTTTAAATCATTTAAATGTTTATTTTTAATTAGTTAATGGAAATTAATTAATTAAAAATGCATTTAGGTATTTAAAAATCACCAAAAAATTCACATTGCATTTTGATACATTTAGAAACATTATCCAACTCTTCAAACAAATTTATTTTTGGTTCTTGACTTATTTTGACATTTTTCATTGGAATAAAAGTCATTAAAAGGCAATATTTTAGTCCTAACTTAGAAAAATTCATTCTGCCTAACCATGGAGAGTTTGATGATGGTTCTTCTTGCATTGCATCCTTCATATCATGTAGTTTCTAGGGTAAAAATGATTTGAATTTATCTTTCATTTTCAAATTAATGTGCATTTTTCCTTTTGAAGTACCTTGAAACCCTAGCTAACTTGAGAAAATCATAACTTCCATTAGGTTAGGACTTAGGTCCCCTCCTTTGGGCAGTGAACTTATGTAGGGTTAGGGTTCCTTTGATCCCATTTTCAATTTTTTATCTTGTCATTTGCTTCTGATTTTGAATTTTGCATTGCATATTATTTGTAAACCCTAATTTTTGCCTTCATTTGCATTCATCTCTCATTTGCTTGCATACATGAACTTGCCATGACATTTTGTGCATTCACATGACTTCTAAGACATCTTAGGACATATTAGAATCATGCTTGATCATTTGTTCATTCATTTGTCATGTTATGCATTCATTCCATTTCATAAACTTTCATGAACCTTTATAATTCAAAGCATGTTTCATTTGCATCCTCATCCTTGTATGATCATCCACAACTCTTGACATGTGTTTGAATCACCTCATAGCATCATTGAAATCATGTTTATGCTTCTGACTTTGGTTTGCATCATGGCATTTCATCTCATTTTCATTGCATTTCATTTTATTGTTATTAACTTTTCAGGTGGTAAGTGTTTGAGAAGTGAATTTGCCTTCACTTCTCATAATCTTTTCTCATCTATATTATGCATCCTTGCTGCATTTTATTTTGCTTTAGGGTGAGCTTGCTCATTCATGTTCCCTCTTCACCTTCTTTCTTCAAGCAACTTGTCTTCTTAAGTGAAGCAAGTTGCCTTGCCTCTGTTGTTTCTCCTTCCTATCATCCTGTTTCTCCCATGGTGGCTTTTCCTTGAAGATCTTTTGCAAGCCTCATAAACCCTAGGAACAACGAAGCATGATCACAATTAGGGTTTGATTAGTCCCCCATTTAGTTTTACCTTTGTGTCATCTTTGAGTCTTCTCTTCTCACCTTATAATCAAGGATTAAACCTTAAAGGTTTTAAGACTTTGTGATTAGGGTTATGCCTGCATCCTTCTATTAGGATGGAGTGTATAACTTTAATCCTAAGTGTTAAGCCCTTAATGTGTTTAATTCCTTCAATCAATCCACTTAATAATCATTAAGACATCAAGCTTGTAACTTGGGCCTTGCATTAGGGTTCTAATTCTTCCTTAATTGGTTAAGAAGGACTAACCCTAGTGTTAATGGACAAGTCCCCCTCAAGTTATCTTACAAATCATAAAATCCATTTCTTAATCTTATCATTAACCAAAATCCATTTAATAAAGGCCTTGTTTTGTCATGAGGTTAATCCCTAATCATGGATTAAGTTGAGGAGCCTTCCTCAGCTTAAATGTTCTCATCTATTATCCTTCTATTAGGATGGTGTAATGAGTCCATTAAATCCCTGATTATGGCTTAAACTCATTACTTAACACTAAACAAAAACTCTAAAAAACATCTAAATAAATGTAAGTAGGTTAATGATCTTAATCTTACATCATGGTGATTAAGTGTGAGGTGTTTACTTCATACTTAAGGTATTCTCATTACCCCTAATCAGAGGGAATATGTGATGAGTTTACTAACCCTTGATTTAGGCTTAAGCTCATTTTCCTGTGACAAGCATAAAAAGCAATAAAAGATTGAAAACACCAAAAACAAACGATAATCGTCTCCTCCAGGATTGTTTTCTCACCTCATTCACTCATAAACGGGAACTTTCTTCTTCCGTCTAATGCAAGACAGTTTGCACCTGAGCCAGACAGGTCATACACTTGAGCATAGACAAGTAAGCAGTTCACAAGTCAATTTATTTTTCAGTCTCTTTGAGTCGAACTACGGTGTTCTGACTTCCTCATTGCACGAGAGGATACGTAGGCATAACTTAACAGTTATCGAACAAAAGTCTCTGTATATTCCCCTTTCCTTTCAGCATTATTCTTTAAGCCTCATAGTCTTGAGCTTCATACTCTTTCTTTACACTGACACTCCATATATTTCACTTCACTTTCTTCCAGCACTGACACTTGCATTCTTTCCAGCTTTGACACACAAATTGCACTGACACTACCCCTTTTAAAACACAAATCTTTTAAGCGTGGATCCCGTCGAGTATGGCGGACAATCTGGGTGCTAATACCTTCCCAGGTTGTAACCAACCCCCTTTCTCAGTTTCTCTGGTTCACGACCGTCTTATCTATATCTTTCTAGGTTTATGCAGTATTACCTTTCCTCCGGGATGAAAATGCCTAGCTGGTGACTCTTTTCTTTCTGAGTTCACCCCTGTGTGTTCTCACCTCCTTCGCCGACCGTTCGCGTCTGTACTCCTTCTGACCTGGGTGTCATTTTGGTGGGAGCGACAGCTTGGCGACTCTGCTGGGGACCCTTATACTGTAACCAGGGTTTCTGGTTCTTTTTGTGGGTTCCTCCTAGCGCTTGTTTGATTTGTGTTTACTGGGGTGTTATATGCTAATTGTGTTTAGTTATTTGCTTTATTTATTGCTTTATGTACAGCTTTATTTATTGCTTTCCTTTACAATTTTCATATTTCATACTGTCATTATCATTGCTGGATCTGGTTTTCTGTTCTTTGGTGGGTGGGGTTCCATTGAGAGTTTAAGGTCCTATACCTGGGACCTGAGTGACACCTAGGCTAGAGTGGTTCATGTTCTTTCCCATTCCATTTTGGTCTGGTGCGGGAATATGAAACACGGTTCAGATGTGGGTTTCTTCTTGAGAACTTTGTGCTACAAATTTCCTGTAGTGCTAGGGCTATCTGGGAAGCCTGTTAAGTCTGGATGACCTTTATTATGACCTTCAGAAACTGAGGTGAATTAGAGGAGGATCTTTTATGGTTATTGTAAACATTGTACCTCCGGGTTAGAAGTGTTTACACTTCTCATAACTGATCCAAGTCTGAGGATCCTTGTTTTAGAACACTACATGTGAGAGGGTTGGGTTGTTTACAGGTTTGCAGGTACCCTTAGCCGCATCATACCCAGTTACTATTGTTTAAGAGTACTCCACTTTGGACAGTTCTTGTGATTAACCCTGGATATATGACTCTTTATTTGAGTCCCCCACCTTGGTTACTGGATTTCTGAACCTCCATCTGGACCTTCTTTGAACATATGCCTTATGTCAAGACAGATAATCAGATCCAACTTAATCACAAACCCTTGCATATCATTTGCATACATCATCATTGCATCATTTAACATTTTTTATTTGTTTTTCAGGGTATCCACATTATATCTAGTTTGGTTTTGACCCCTTTCTTCTGCATAGACCTCTGCTTCAGTTGTCTTCATCAGTTATCTGCTTTAGTTATCTCCATCCTCACCAGCATCAGCCTGTCAGTGGCTCATCTCCAGTATCAGCCTTGATCTTCATCAGCACCTATCTTCCTTCTCTTCAGCATTTATGACTACTCCCAGGAAGAGCAACATATCCTACCATTTCTTTGAGCCTGTGTTGACTGGCATCAGGCAGGTCTAGTCACTTATCACACCTGACCACATCCCATTGTTTAGAGAGCACTATGGAGGTATCCTGTATATGGTTATGGACCTTGACCCTTCTCAGAGGAGCATGATCCACACATGTTTGCAGTTTTATGACCCTCCTTTGAGATGCTTCACCTTCCCAAACTTTCAGCTAGGGCCTTTGCTGGAAGAGTTCTGCTCATTGATTGGAGTACCTATCAGAGGTGGAATCCCCTTCAACCCAGAGATGCCTGCTCCCAGTAATGGAGAAGTGGCAAAAGCACTATACCTGGGGCCTGCCTTGATTGAACAAAATATGAAAACAAAAGCTGGGATTCTTGGTTTGCATTTGGACTTCTTGATTTCTCAGGCCATCCTGAAGGCTTCTTTGGGAGAGTGGAGGGCAGTCTGTGCACTGTTAGCCCTCAGCATATATGGGGTTATACTGTTTGCAGATGAGCCCAAATTTGTCAACAAGAATGCCATTCATTTGTTTCTTCTGAGGAACCCAGTACCCACATTGCTGGGAGATTTCTATTACTCCATCCATCAGAGGAATGAGAAACAAAGGGGGAAGTTAGTGAGATGTTGTGCTCCTTTGTTTCACACCTGGCTGCTCAGACACCTACCTAAATCAGATGCTTTCTTGAACCTTCACCAGCAGAAGAATTGGGCCAAGAGGCTCATTGCTTTGACTTCAGATGATATTAGATGGTGCACACAGAGCACCAAAGGCAAAGACATTATCACCAGCTGTGGACAATGCCCAAATGTGCCTCTGATAGGAGTAAAGGGTTGCATCAACTACAATCCTTTGTTGTTTAAGAGACAACTGGGCTATGCTTTGGTTCACCCTCCCAGAGTGCAGGATTTAGCTGAGACCCTGTATTGTGAAGTGAAGCCTAATTCAGCTGCTGTCAGACAAGCATCCTGGGCTTGGGACAACATCCAGACAAAAGGGATGGCAATTCTGGGAAGGTGTAATAATGTTGCTTCAGCTCAGTACTATGACTGGTCCCGTACAAGAGCTCAAATCACTGGAATGCCTTTCACCATTGAGGACATACTGGACCCTCTACAGTACAACCTCCAGCAACTGTCAGCCTAGAAGAATTTGAGAAGTTGAAAGAAAGAAATGAGAACCTATCTCAAGCTTTGAAGAAGACCCTTTGGGAAAGGAATGATGGTCGTCTGGACATTGAGAGGTTGGAAAAGCTTAGGGTGGAGCATCTTGCCAAAATTGAGAAAACAGAGGACTACATCAGGAAGGCCAGAGCTGGGGAACAAATATTGAAGAATGCCTGTAAAGAAGCCAAGATTCAGAAGGCTATGACTGAGCTCTATCTACAAGAGAGTCAGGCTAGGTGGGTCAGGATCACTGAAGCCCGAACACAGGAAGACCAAAAGACTCAAGCCAAGATTGAACAATTAGAGGCCAATGAAAAAAAGAAGCAGGAAGCTTTGTTGGCATCCCAGAAGGAGATTTCAGAGTTGAAGCTTAGGGCAGGATTGAAGAGATCAAAAGACCAGGACAAGCACAAGAAGATGACCACTGCCATTGCCACTAGGAACCTCCTCATTAGGACCATTACAGAGCACCCAGCTGGTCCAGTGACTGAGGCACTCCTGAAGGAGGTCAAGGAGGATGAGTTTGGACTGAATGTTTGACTTCTTTGCTTATTGTTCATTCCCGTTTGATGTACCTTTTTTCTTTTGTTGTATTTTGACCCCCCATGGGGCATGTGTTGTAAAACAAACTATGTATTGTTCACCATTTGTAATATATTTCAGTTCGTTCTCACTTGGGTTTCCTTTCTCAGCAACATCAAGCATCTTCCTCGAGGTCTGGAAAGGTCAAAACCAAGAACCAAACCGGATACCTTGGAAAACAAATAAGCATACTGCATTGCATACTAACTTTTGTTTTGTTTTGTTTCTAACTTTGTTGTGATCTCAGGAAACATTGCTCGTCGCCGAGTGTTCCTTGTCAACCGCACGCACCGGTACCCTACTCGCAACAACCTTCCTGGTATTCAAATGGATCAAGTACAGCAAGATCTGACTGAGGTCAGAAATCAGATGTCCCAATTCATGGCTGTAATGACTGGCTTGGCCCAGAGTCAAGAAAGATTAAGAGAACTGGTGGAAAGGCAAACTCTTGAAGAGCCTCATCTTGGGACAGGAGGAACTAGCAACAATGAAAGGGGTCAGCCTCGTACTGATCCACCAGTGTTTGGACCTCATCTGGATCCAGAAGCTAACATCCCAAGGAATGTGCAGGGTAATACAGCTGGGGGGAGAATCTTGCAGGAGGATCCCCAAGAAGAGCAGTTTAATGTTATGGGAGTAGGAGATGAAGTCTATGATAGGAGGTTAGATGAAATTGCTGAGAAGTTGAGATCTTTGGAGTCTCAGAATTCCTTGGGCTTCGATGTAATGGACATGGGGCTAGTGGATGGGGTGAGAATTCCCCACAAATTCAAACCCCCGTGCTTTGAGAAATACAATGGAACCTCTTGTCCACGAACTCACCTGCAGTCTTTCCTAGGAAGACTTAAAGCCTATACTATGGATGAGAAGCTGTGGATGTTCTATTTTGAAGACAGTCTGACTGGGGCTTCAAGAGAGTGGTATTCGCACTTGACTAGGGCTACCATTAGATGCTGGAAGGACTTAGCTGAAGCCTTCATCAGGCAATATCAATACAATCTGGACATGGCTCCTAACAGGACCCTCCTGATGGGAATGTCCCAGTCTTCCAGAGAAAGCTTCAGGGAATATGCCCAAAGGTGGAGACAGCTTGCTGCTGCTGTCCAACCACCCATGTCAGAAAGAGAAATGGCTGACATGTTCATGAATACTTTGCAAGGAACATACATTGATAGATTGGCTGCCTTTTCCTCAACCAGTTTTGTTGATGTCATCATAGCGGGTGAAAGGATTGAGAGCCTTTTAAAAATGGGCAAAATTTCTGACAATGCTGCAAGTTCATCCAGTAATCCCAGGAAGCCTTTTGTGGGACCCCGAAGAGCCGATGAGACCAATTCCATTGATGCAAGCAGGGGCAGACCTCAGTACGTACACCGGTCAGTAGCAGCAGTTACCATTCCAACTCCGATTCCTCAACAATCAGCATATCCTCAGCAACAACCACATTATCAACAACAAGTTCAGTATCCGCAACAGAGAACCTACAACAACAACAATAGCAAGCAACATCAGCGTCCTTTCCAACAAAGACCATCACAGGCAAACAGGGTGATCGACCCCGTCCCTATGCCTTATGCTGCCTTATTGCCACAACTCCTGAAGCTTAACTTGGTTGAGTTAAGGACTTTGGCACCACCAGATCCTCTCAATCTCCCAAAGAATTATGATGTCAACGCCATGTGTGCATTCCACTCCAATGCACCTGGTCACAACACTGAAAAATGCAGGGCCTTACAGATGAAAGTCCAAGACCTGGTGGACTCAAAAGCTCTTAACTTTGCACCTCCCCCGAATGTCAATAGAAATCTTATGCCTAATCATAGCGGGCCGAGGATTAATTCCATTGAGGAAGACAAACCATCTACCTTGATCACCAGTGTTGCACAAATTCGAACACCTTTGGTCGAAATTAAAGCTCGGCTTTTAGAATGCCAAGTGTTCCCCAGGTGTGAGCTCGGCTGTGGGTATTGCAACATTGCAGTCAATGGGTGTGAAAGGTTAAGAAGCGACATAGATGATCTTATTAAGGATGGTATCCTTCAGATTTCAACAACGGCGCCTACAAATCCAGCAATTCCTTTAACAACAATTCCCGATTCTTCTACAACAGCAACGACAATCATTCCTACCGATTCATCGATATCATCAGCAATTACTCCATCCATCACTTCAACAAGTCAAAATTCAACAACCATTTCTTCTACAATATCAACATCCATTTTATTAGCAGAATCTTCTACAACGCCAGCAAGGATTAATGAAGATGTCTCGACAGTTACAATCTACTATGACCCATCAAACGTTCCTCTCAGCAGCAATTTCCAACAACAAACCATGGCACCTCCTGCCAGATCACCCGTCACAATTTACTATGATCCGCACACCATTACAGTACCCTCCTCTGCAGCAATCAGTCTGGTCACTATTACGGTGCCTGGACCAGTTCCCTATGAAAGCAGTAATGCCATAAAATGGCATTATGGCTCTGATCTCTACTACAACGGGGAGAAAATCACTCTGGATTCATCAACCTCTTCTCCACAAATTGATAATGTTGGGGGAGGCGGAGGCTTCACCAGAAGAGGACGCCTTTTTGCCTCACAAACACAAAGACCTAATGTTGAAGTAGAGGCTGCTGCCAAAGCAAAAGGAAAGAGTGTGGTATCTGAAGAGCCGACTGCCAAAGAAACTCAGAAGACATCTTTTGAACAAGATGTAGACGAGTTCATGAGAATCATAAAAAGAAGTGATTACAAGGTGGTGGACCAGCTTCACCAAACTCCCTCCAAAATCTCCATATTATCACTGTTGATGTGTTCTGAAGCTCACAGGAACGCACTGTTGAAAGTCCTGCACGCAGCATACGTGTCGGAGGAGATTACTGTTAATCAGCTAGAAACTGTGGTTGCAAATGTCAACACCAGTCATGGACTGGGCTTTACCAATGCTGACTTAACAACAGAGGGACGCAACCATAACAAGGCTTTGCATATCACCTTGGAATGCAAGGGTGCTGTTCTATCTCATGTACTGGTGGACACTAGGTCATCACTCAATGTTCTACCAAAGAAAGCCTTAGTGAAGCTAGAGTATGAGGGCTTGGCATTGCGTCCGAGTAATTTGGTGGTGAGAGCATTTGATGGCTCTAAAAGATCAGTGCTTGGGGAAATTAATCTGCCTGTGTTGATTGGCCCGCAGACCTTCAAAACTACCTTCTTTGTGATGGACATACAGCCGGCCTACAGCTGTCTGTTGGGTAGACCCTGGATCCACGCCGATGGCGCTGTTACGTCTACCCTTCACCAGAAGTTAAAATTCGAGTGGGAAGGCCAAATCATCACCATCTGTGGGGAGGAGGACATCTTTGTTAGCCAGCTGGCTACGTATAAGTACATAGAAATGGACGGGGAAATCCATGAAACCATGAGCCAAGGGTTTGAGGCTTTGAACATTAATGAAGCATCTGATGTACTGGGAACTTCCATAACATCGTACCAGCAAGCCCGAAAGGTTGTTGAGGAAGGTACCGCCCAAGGTTGGGGCAAGCTGCTGCCCGTGGAAAAGAAAGAAGACCGATTTGGGTTGGGTTACAGACCAACTCAACAAGATCAATCAGAGGCTGCAAAGGAGCCCAAGTTTGTCAGCGGGGGGATGCTCACCCCGGATGCTGTGAACAATTTGGAAGATGAGTCAGAAGACGAGCGCAACCTGGAAAGTTGGATACGTCCAAGGACCCCGGGGAGCCATGTCTCAAACTGGTCTTCCCAGGAAATTATAAGGGTTACTCCTGCAGAGTAATTATTATTTCCTATATTTTAAAGCATGCATCAAGTCTTGCATCTTGCCCAAGATGTTAAGACTCATTTTGTAATCGGGCCATCTTGTATTTTGTGCAAAGATCAATTAATGAATATCAGGACATCTTTTGCAAATGAGTCTTTTCTTTTTCGCTCACTGTTTTTCATTGTTTCACTTTTTGTACAAAAATAAAATGGCAATGTTTTTCAGAATAAATAACTTCATTTTCACTTTTTTCTAAATAAGATAAAACTGATCACTAAAATAAACCAATCTCAACCCTTGCAGAAAGTACCCTTCAGACTGCACCGACAACAACACTACTATGACTTCGTATGACTTTGACAATCCAATCAATCAAGCTGATGAAGGGGTTGAAGAAGATTACGAGCTGCCTGAAGAGCTAGCCAGGTTTTTAAGACAAGAGGAGAAGGTTATCACTCCTCATCAGGAGGAGGTCGAAATAGTTAATCTTGGTACAAAAGAAGATTTGAAAGAAGTTAAGGTCGGGGCCTGCTTGCAAGATTCAGTGAAAGAGCAACTGATTGACATGCTTCGGGAGTATGTGGATGTTTTTGCTTGGTCTTATCAGGATATGCCAGGGTTGGACACCGAAATTGTCATGCACAAGCTGCCTCTGAAAGAAGACTGTCCGCCAGTAAAACAGAAGTTGCGCCGTACTCGCCCGAATATGGCAATGAAGATAAAGGAAGAGGTACAAAAACAGTGGGATGCCGGTTTCCTTGCTGTAACTAGCTATCCGCCGTGGGTTGCTAACATTGTACCTGTGCCTAAGAAGGATGGCAAGGTGAGGATGTGTGTGGATTACCGGGGACCTGAACAGAGCCAGCCCGAAAGACGACTTCCCATTACCTCACATTGATGTATTGGTCGACAATACGGCTCAGTTCTCGGTGTTCTCCTTCATGGACGGATTTTCAGGATATAATCAGATCAAGATGTCACCTGAAGACATGGAGAAGACAACTTTCAACACACCCTGGGGCACATTCTGTTATAAGGTAATGCCATTCAGATTGAAGAATGCGGGTGCCACTTATCAACGGGCTATGCTAACAGTATTCCATGACATGATCCACAAAGAAATTGAATGTTATGTGGATGACATGATTGCCAAGTCCCTCACAGAAGAAGACCACCTGGTAAATCTGTTGAAGTTATTCAAGCGTCTGAGGAAGTACCAGTTGAAATTAAACCCCAACAAATGCACATTCGGGGTGCGGTCCGGTAAGCTGCTGGGATTTATTGTAAGTGAAAAAGGGATTGAAGTTGACCCTGACAAAGTCAAAGCCATTCAAGAAATGCCTGCACCTAAGACTGAAAAAGAAGTTCGGGGGTTCTTAGGCAGATTGAACTACATTTCACGGTTCATATCTCACCTTACTGCAACTTGTGAACCTTTCTTCAAGTTGTTAAGAAAAGAACAAACGATCAGGTGGAACGAAGACTGCTAGAGGGCTTTTGACAAAATCAAGGAATACTTACAGGAGCCTCCAATCCTTATGCCTCCAGTTGAAGGAAGACCTCTAATCATGTACCTGACCGTATTAGAAGAGTCGATGGGGTGTGTGTTGGGCCAGCATGACGAGTCTGGTCGAAAAGAGTATGCAATATACTACCTAAGCAAAAAGTTTACCGATTGTGAACAACGTTATTCACTGCTCGAGAAAACTTGTTGTGCTTTAGCGTGGGCTGCTCGCCGACTAAGACAGTATATGTTGACCCACACTACTTTATTGATCTCAAAGATGGACCCGGTCAAGTACATTTTTGAGAAGCCAGCGCTTACTGGACGGGTTGCAAGATGGCAAATGATCCTCACAGAATATGACATTCAGTACACCTCTCAAAAGGCCATCAAAGGTAGTGTATTGTCTGATTATCTCGCTGAGCAACCCATTGATGATTACCAGCCTATGAGATTTGACTTCCCTGATGAAGAAATCATGTTTATAAAGGCAAAAGATCATGAAGAGCCTATTCACACTGAAGGGCCTGACCCGGAAGAAGAATGGACTATGATGTTTGATGGGGATGTTAATATGAATGGTCGTGGTGTTGGAGCAGTACTCATTACACCTAAGGGAGTTCACATGCCTTTCTCGGCAAAACTCACCTTTAACTGCACTAACAACGAAGTTGAATACGAAGCTTGCATTATGGGTCTTGAGGAAGCCATTGACCTTAGGATCAAGACTTTGACTGTATTCGGAGATTCAGCTCTGGTAATTAATCAAACCAACGGCAAATGGTACACTCACCAGGATCATCTGATACCTTATCGGGATTATACGAGGAGGTTGTTGACTTTCTTCACAACGGTCAGGCTTGAGTATATCCCTCGAGATGAAAATCAGTTTGCAGATGCTCTGGCTACCATTTCATCCATGATCAAAGTTCAAGCTGCCAACTTTGTGCCTCGGATTTCAGTATCCAGGCTTGATAGACCAGCATATGTATTCTCAGCAGACCTTGCTAAAGACGATAAGCCTTGGTTCCATGACATCAAATGCTTCGTGGAGGACCAAACATACCCACCTGGGGCATCTTCCAATGATAAGAAGACTTTGAGAAGGCTAGCTGGTAGTTTTTTCCTGAATACTGATGGTTCCTTGTACAAGAGAAACTTTTATATGGTACTTCTCAGATGTGTTGATAAGGCAGAGGCAGACTTGTTGATGCACGAGGTGCACGAAGGATCTTTTGGTACCCATGCTGGAGGGCATGCTATGGCTAAAAAGTTGCTAAGATCAGGCTATTACTGGATCACAATGGATGCAGACTGTTGTGCTTATGCCAGAAAATGCCATAAATGCTAGATTTATGCGGATAAAGTGCATGTGCCTCCCAACCCTTTGAATGTGATGTCTTCACCCTGGCCCTTTGCCATGTGGGGCATTGATATGATTGGCAAGATCGAACCGACTGCTTCAAATGGCCACAGATTCATCCTGGTAGCCATTGATTATTTTACCAAGTGGGTTGAAGCGGCTTCTTATGTAAATGTTACAAGGCAAGTGGTAGCCAAATTCCTGAAGAGAGATATCATCTGTCGGTATGGAGTTCCCGAACGAATCATTACTGATAATAGTTCCAACTTGAACAACAAAATGATGGCAGAACTATGCCGGGACTTCAAGATCCAACACCACAATTCTTCTCCTTACAAGCCAAAGATGAATGGCGTTGTAGAAGCAGCTAACAAGAATATCAAGAAGATTGTACAGAAAATGGTGGTCACCTACAAAGACTGGCATGAAATGCTACCATTTGCCTTGCATGGGTACCGTACATCAATCAGAACATCCACTGGGGCAACACCGTATCAGCTTGTGTATGGTATGGAGGCAGTCCTACCTGTTGAAGTTGAATTACCCTCCCTGCGGGTACTCATGGATGTCAAGCTGAATGAAGCAGAGTGGGTCCGATCCCGGTACGAGCAACTGAATCTGATCGAAGAGAAGAGATTAGCTGCAATCTGTCATGGGCAGTTATATCAGAAAAGAATGAAGAAAGCCTTTGATCAGAAATTCAGGCTTCAGGAGTACCAAGTAGGAGATCTTGTGCTAAAAAGACTCCTCCCTCCTCATACAGACCACAGGGGCAAGTGGACTCCAAATTATGATGGTCCGTTCATAGTAAAGAAAGTTTTCTCCGGTGGAGCACTGATGCTCAGTACTATGGATGGTGAAGATTTCCTGTCCCCTGTGAATTCAGATGCAGTTAAAAAATACTTCGCATGAAAATGACCCGCTGGACATAAAAACAGAATGTAAGTCCAGGAAAAAATAGGGCATCCCGGCGAGTCAAAAATAAAATAAAAGACTCGGGCAAAAATAAGGGAAAATATAAAAAAAATGTGTACACCCGCTGAGTTGAAAAGCCACATTAGACAGCTCAGGCAAAAATGGGTATCCTGGTGGATTGAAAACTCGAAAGGGCGATCCACGCAAAATAAGGGAATAAGCGAACAACTGCATTCTGAATTCGTCTGTATCACTTACAACACGGCAAGCTTCGAAAGGTTAAAGCATCGTTCAGAATCAGCCTTCTTCAGAAAGCAAGATGAGAAGAACGTCAATGTCATACAAGTCATAGCAACGGAAGCTCCTTGAAGCATCGTCAACATTGCCAGCACCTTTTTTGTTTCTCAATTTTGTAACAATCTCCTCATTTCAGGGGATCTGTTTCTTTGACTGTATTTGCCCAATTCAAGGCACGCAAATTAATAAAATCAGATTTTCAGTCATATTTCGTCTCGTACATTTTATTTTCATTTGCAAAATGTCCGATGTCCTTAAAATGTTGATTGCATAAGTACATATGCGTTTTTTTCTAAATTACATGCTTACAGGAAATATGTTTGCTCCCGGGAGTATCTAAATTCCTATAATGGAACCCAGCGAGGGACACCTCAGGGTACTTGTACATTTCTTTGTCCTGACAGGATTGCAGGTAGTCAAAGCGCGACATGGAGTGTGAAGGCTTCTCCCCCAGCAAGTTGCCAAATCATTACTTACTCGGCACGTCTTCCAGAAGAGCACCAGAAATGCTTCATCCCCGGCTGAGTTGCCAGTCATCATTCCTCCTCAGCCAAATGTCAGACATGGAACTATCTCCCCGCAGAGTCCCAACCTCTATCCAGAAGAGCAATGTCTGAAGATCTCACAACAAAGCAACGAAAGCTTCCACAGCCCCAGCTGGGTCCCTCATTACCAAGATAGGTCTATCAATGATCTATTTCCTCAAGCAGAGTCATATATACCAGATCTACCAACGATCTCATCCCCAGCTGGGATATCTACTTCATGCAGATCAGCCAGAGATCTTCACGACAACGGGATCCGAATCCCGGATCGGTTTCTCTGCATAAACATAACATTCACATCATATTTTCCCTTAGAGCGTAGCATTCCGTCTAATACGGAGCATTACGGCAAAAATCAAACATATTGCATAAATCATAAGCCATGATCTGAATCAAACACTGGTGAAATACTGACGTTCCACCAACAATATACAAAATACTTCCCAAATTCCCCGGCAGAAAGCCAAAACATCCTCTTTGCACTCACAAATACAGACACATGCTCCTTTTAGCACTCGTTCGTGTCGTTTCCCCTAGAAAGTCGCCCAAGCGTTCTCTACAGACAGATACATATATATACGCACTTCCCTGACACCCGTCCGTGTCACCTCCTCCAGCACGGTTGCCTAAATACTTGTCTATAATACACTTCTTCCGACACCCGTCCATGTCGTGCTCTCCCCAGCAAGCTGGACACTCGTCTATGTCTCACTCATCACTTTTTACTCATACAGATACTCGTCCGTATCTTGTGCACATCACTTAAATCCCCTCAGAGTCGAAACTCGTCCGTGTTCTTTGTTATCTAGTTGGTACTCGTCCGTATCATCATTTCTGAACACGCGTCAAGTGTTTGTTTCTACTGATACTCGTCCGTATCGTAGTCTTAAGGATGCTCGTCCGCATCTTTAATCTATACACCGTGTCAAACACTTATGCTTTTGCTTTCTTGAAATTAGACACTCGACTGTGTCTACCATTCCCCAAGAAGAATTCCCAGCAAATCTTGATAAATTATCTCCTTTTCTATCTGACATTCGTCCTATGTCATGATGCTTCCGGCAGCCGTACCCTGCCAGGTGATCGTCCTTCACCTTTTTGATGATCGTCCTTCATCATCCCCAGCGGAGTCTCTATTCATTAGAACCCCTTCCTATCCGACATTCGTCCTATGTCGTGATACTTGAGCAGTCGTCCCCTGCTAGGTGATCGTCCTTCACCTTTTGATGACCATTCCTCATCATTTTCCGATGGTCGTCCCCATCGTTGACCTTGTTATCCGACATTCATCCTATGTCGTGATAAACCCCGAGAGCAGCCGTACCTTTCTAGGTGATCGTCCTTCACCTCTTGATGATCGTCCTTCATCATGCTTACCCGATGGCCATCCCCATCGTCGACCTTTTCTACCCGGCATTCGTCCTATATCGTGGTACCTTTGGCAACCGTACCCTGCCAGGTGATCGTCCTTCACCTTGGATGACCGTCCCTCATCCTTATCCCCAAAAGAGCAGCCGTCCCCTGCTAGGTGGTCGTCCTTCACCTTTGATGACCTTCCCTCATCATTTATTTCTTCAACCAGATGGTCGTCCCCATCATTGCTTTTACTTTTTATCCCCAGAGGACCTTATTCCTTTGCCTAATGGCCGTTCCCGTCGTAATCTTTTTATTTCCCCAGCATGTCGGTCGTCCCCGTCATTGCTTCATCCTCAGCAGTCGTCCTCTGCTCGACGGTCGTCCTCCGTCGCCCGCACTTTATAATCATACTTTATTTTACAATCTATTTTTCTTCTTCATTCAGTGAGTGCAAATTTTGGACTGTCTTCGGTATTCAACCACGAGTTAACTTGCTTGCCTGTTAAGCCGTTTCTTACATCCTACACAGCTAACTCATGTTTGAATAGGGGCAGCTGTAAACACCCCAAATTTTCCCTCACTCTTTTCACCATGGCTTGTGATTCTTTTCATTTGCATAGTTTCAATCATAGCATCTCATATTGCATTTTTGCTTCACTGCATTGGTTCAAATTCATCTACATCTAGGGTTTGTGATCTGAGCAGTCCCTAAGCTATCTGAGCCACTCCAAAGGTCTTATATCATCTCAAGAGGGTCCATGTATGTTCAAGCATCATGTTATATCCTCACAAGGTCAAGGAAGTCAAAGAATCACAAGAACTGAGAAAGGCATGGAAGCAGAGCTAGGCTTAACTGCACAGATGACCTAGAATTAGGGTTTTGGTTTCAGAGGCCATAAATCCAAATTTTTTGGTCATTTTTTATTCTATTGGTCTCTATATGTTATGAGGATCATGCATATCAATTTTCATGAAGAAATTCAATGGGGAAGGCATCTGATCACAAGATGACTTCTTGAGCAAGTCAATGCAAAATCAGGGCATCTGAGGCCCCTAATCACCCAACTAAAGGGGTTTTCTCCATCATTTTGAATGTGTATGATCTTTATTTGATCATAGAAGATGTTATAAGTTCACAAAATTGAAGAATTTCAAGCCATTTGCAAAGTTGCCTTTTTGGGAAAGTGACTTATAATGTAAACTTGCCATTTTGGGAAAGTTTTTCAACCTCCTCTTTTTGATTCAAAAATGCTTCAAATGAAAAATATTTGGTCATGAAAGTTGTAGATTGGATCCTCCCATTTTCAAAAAGTACAAGAACTCATTCTAATTCATTTTAGATCAAAAGTTATGGCCTTGCAAAGTTGGACAAAATCACTAAATTTTCACCTTTACACCAAAGAGGGAAACTTGCAAATTCACATGCCAAGCATTTCTATGATTTCAAAATGACTTCTAAGCATTACATAAACACAACACATGACCTAAAATTCAGATTGGGCCAAAGAATCATTCATTTTCATGCCTTGATCCTTAAGAAATCCAAAAGGGGCCAAAACTCCATGAATTTGCAAAATGACCCAAAGCTTCTCATCCACTTGTGCCAGCTGCCAAAAATGACTTCCATGGACCTCCTTGAAGCAAGCTGATTCGAACCATGCCTTTGTACCATGACTGAACCAGCCCATACCTTCTCTTACACAAATGTTGACTTTATGCAACTTGAGCCATACCAATCAAACTGAGCCACACCAACTACTCTGACCAATCACAGCTTCACATACATGCCTCAAGGATCACAGTTCACACAATCTTGGAGCCTGAAACCAGAGCATCACCATAGTTCACAAAAACCTCCCTCTTTGCATTTTCATTCGAACCTCCTCACACAAGCCTCAAACCTCAAAACAAACTTCATAGAACCACTCACCATGATCCACTGATCATTTCCCAACCATCACCTTGCCCTAAAAAGCCCAGAATCAAAAACACGATTTCCACATTTCACAAACTGAACCACTGCCATTTTCATTTTGAGGCCATATAAACTCCAGCTAAGCATCACAAACACTTGGGGGAGATCATTGGAGCTTGTTTAAAGCAAGGAACTGGCCAGAAAGCACCATTTTCGAAAGCTTCAGTTCAGGTATCATCAAGAACTTTTTTCCCAGAAACGTGTTTTTAAGTTTCTAATTGATTCTCCATGATTCACTGATAATCCTCATGTGTTTAGTTTTGAAAATGATCAAGTATTAAGCATGTATTGAGTTTCTGAAATTTCTGCCATGTTTTCCGTTTTGCTCTGATTCACGAATTTGGTGATGAATAAATGATTTTTGGTGAGTGATTCTTGTTGGGGTTGATGTGGGGATCATTTCTGGAAAGTTAGAGAGCTTGGGGATGCGTAGGGAGTGAGATAGCATAAGTGACTCGTCGGAGAAGATGACCGGGACACTGTTCCGGTCATCTGAAAGTAATTAGGGTTCAGGATTAGGGTTTAATCATAATTAGCGTAGTTTGAATTCTGACCATTGGATAGCGCGCGAAGTCAACTCCCGCCCCCTTAGGTTTGAATCTGGGCCTTTAGATCAGCTGACTTTCTCATTTTCTCTTTAATTTCATTTTTATTTCATTTGTTTTGTATTTAATTTCTACGAATTTTTAAAAATAGTAAAATACATTAAAAAATTCTGAAATTTTTTATCAAATATTTTATTAATTTTCAGAACCCAAAAATATTTTTATTTTTATTTTTTACATCAAAAATTATTTTTAAATCATTTAAATGTTTATTTTTAATTAGTTAATGGAAATTAATTAATTAAAAATGCATTTAGGTATTTAAAAATCACCAAAAAATTCACATTGCATTTTGATACATTTAGAAACATTATCCAACTCTTCAAACAAATTTATTTTTGGTTCTTGACTTATTTTGACATTTTTCATTGGAATAAAAGTCATTAAAAGGCAATATTTTAGTCCTAACTTAGAAAAATTCATTCTGCCTAACCATGGAGAGTTTGATGATGGTTCTTCTTGCATTGCATCCTTCATATCATGTAGTTTCTAGGGTAAAATTGATTTGAATTTATCTTTCATTTTCAAATTAATGTGCATTTTTCCTTTTGAAGTACCTTGAAACCCTAGCTAACTTGAGAAAATCATAACTTCCATTAGGTTAGGACTTAGGTCCCCTCCTTTGGGCAGTGAACTTATGTAGGGTTAGGGTTCCTTTGATCCCATTTTCAATTTTTTATCTTGTCATTTGCTTCTGATTTTGAATTTTGCATTGCATATTGTTTGTAAACCCTAATTTTTGCCTTCATTTGCATTCATCTCTCAATTGCTTGCATACATGAACTTGCCATGACATTTTGTGCATTCACATGACTTCTAAGAAATCTTAGGACATATTAGAATCATGCTTGATCATTTGTTCATTCATTTGTCATGTTATGCATTCATTCCATTTCATAAACTTTCATGAACCTTTATAATTCAAAGCATGTTTCATTTGCATCCTCATCCTTGTATGATCATCCACAACTCTTGACAT
The DNA here is from genome assembly GCA_963966055.1 of Lathyrus aphaca. Classification (NCBI taxonomy): domain Eukaryota; kingdom Viridiplantae; phylum Streptophyta; class Magnoliopsida; order Fabales; family Fabaceae; genus Lathyrus; species Lathyrus aphaca. The sequence goes on from OZ014524.1 coordinate 289,102,283, forward strand.
GTGTTTGCATCACCTCATAGCATCATTGAAATCATGTTTATGCTTCTGACTTTGGTTTGCATCATGGCATTTCATCTCATTTTCATTGCATTTCATTTTATTGTTATTAACTTTTCAGGTGGTAAGTGTTTGAGAAGTGAATTTGCCTTCACTTCTCATAATCTTTTCTCATCTATATTATGCATCCTTGCTGCATTTTATTTTGCTTTAGGGTGAGCTTGCTCATTCATGTTCCCTCTTCACCTTCTTTCTTCAAGCAACTTGTCTTCTTAAGTGAAGCAAGTTGCCTTGCCTCTGTTGTTTCTCCTTCCTATCATCCTGTTTCTCCCATGGTGGCTTTTCCTTGAAGATCTTTTGCAAGCCTCATAAACCCTAGGAACAACGAAGCATGATCACAATTAGGGTTTGATTAGTCCCCCATTTAGTTTTACCTTTGTGTCATCTTTGAGTCTTCTCTTCTCACCTCATAATCAAGGATTAAACCTTAAAGGTTTTAAGACTTTGTGATTAGGGTTATGCCTGCATCCTTCTATTAGGATGGAGTGTATAACTTTAATCCTAAGTGTTAAGCCCTTAATGTGTTTAATTCCTTCAATCAATCCACTTAATAATCATTAAGACATCAAGCTTGTAACTTGGGCCTTGCATTAGGGTTCTAATTCTTCCTTAATTGGTTAAGAAGGACTAACCCTAGTGTTAATGGACAAGTCCCCCTCAAGTTATCTTACAAATCATAAAATCCATTTCTTAATCTTATCATTAACCAAAATCCATTTAATAAAGGCCTTGTTTTGTCATGAGGTTAATCCCTAATCATGGATTAAGTTGAGGAGCCTTCCTCAGCTTAAATGTTCTCATCTATTATCCTTCTATTAGGATGGTGTAATGAGTCCATTAAATCCCTGATTATGGCTTAAACTCATTACTTAACACTAAACAAAAACTCTAAAAAACATCTAAATAAATGTAAGTAGGTTAATGATCTTAATCCTACATCATGGTGATTAAGTGTGAGGTGTTTACTTCATACTTAAGGTATTCTCATTACCCCTAATCAGAGGGAAGATGTGATGAGTTTACTAACCCTTGATTTAGGCTTAAGCTCATTTTCCTGTGACAAGCATAAAAAGCAATAAAAGATTGAAAGCACCAAAAACAAACAATAATCGTCTCCTCCGGGATTCTTTTCTCACCTCATTCACTCATAAACGGGAACTTGCTTCTTCCGTCTAATGCAAGACAGTTTGCACCTGAGTATGGCGGACCAACCCCCTTTCTCAGTTTCTCTGGTTCGCGACCGTCTTATCCATATCTTTCTAGGTTTATGCAGCATTACCTTTCCTCCGGGATGAAAATGCCTAGCTGGCGACTCTTTTCTTTCTGAGTTCACCCCTGTTTGTTCTCACCTCCTTCGCCGACCGTTCGCGTCTGTACCCCTTCTGACCTGGGTGTCATTTTGGTGGGAGCGACACGTAGATATATTCCTCCTTTTCAATAATCATAGAGACATCTTGGAAGTAGTCATCCCCCCGAAAAGGAATAACTTTGGAAAAAAAGATTTGGATTTGCGAGGTTTTTAAATGTAGAGGACATGATGATCTTAGCGATCAGACTAGACAACTTATTCATTGACTCTAATAAGATCCATACTAATATTCCAAAGTATCAAAGGAAGAAAGAAGACATCAAAGCATTAGTTTTTAATAGTAAGCGTGCTAAAGGACTCTCAAATCCTTTTGAGGTTTCTCTTAATAGAAATGGTGGCTTTGGAGGATTTTTGGGTAGAAGATTGTTCGCCGATGTGGTTAGAAAAAAAGAGTATCAAATGGAGAACGTCTGAAAACCTATTACTCATTTGGAATATAAAACCAAAGAAGTCGACTCCTTAAGATTCAAGAAGGATTTTTTGGGCATCGTTGTGAAACCTAGAACGTCTTATAATATTCAAACCATTTTGAAACTAAAGGTTATTTCACCTTTAAAGTTGCACCACTTGGAGCCAACCTCTGTTTATTAGAAGAAAATGATTAAGGGGAGATCAGAAACTTAATCAGAGAAGGTAAAAGCTGGTGGAGTTAATTTCTCTAAGACCTGATAATGGTGGGAAGAAGATGTTGATAAATAAATGGTAACTTGGTTGAGGTGTTTTAGAACCCCTATCATGCATGTAATACCCCTTTCTTTGAGTTTTTAAACACAATGGTTGGAAGTTTCATCTGTATGAATGATAACACGATGAAATTCAAATGCATGGACGTTGCAAGGATTCTTGTCCGGGCCAGGTGTTCAATGGTTTATAACGAAACCTTTAACATTAAGATTAATGATGAACATTTAAGAATAAAAATGAGGGAAAACTCTCAAGCCCCGATGAGAATTGTTAGAACAAATGTGGTTCTGATCCTCTAAGTGTTTTGATGATAACAAAGTCTTTCATATTAGAAGTTCTAATGTATATATGTACTCTCGTGTAGAAGATAATATTGCTTGAGAAATTCGTACTAGCCAAGGAGAACCATTATAGTAGATACGCTCAAAGAAGAATCCAGCATTAAATGACACATTTATTGGCTGCGCATATATTATTCATTATCTCTGATTTCCGCTTAGAAGATGCTGGTATCATTATTAAAAAGCTTTAATTAAAGAATATGCTCTTTAATATTCAAAGACAAGTATCTCTACTTATGGAAAGAAATTAAGGTATTAAAGTATATCCTAATTTGGCTCAAGATGTCTCCAACGGCTACTTTATCAAGAAATATATAAAGGACATCATTTGAAGAAATCAGACACGAACGCAACGCTATACACGTATCTCATATATTCAAGCAAATCATTTTATCTTGTTCTTATTGTTGTAACTATCACTTAGTGATACCTGCTTATCTAGAAGCATTCTAAGTTACGTCTTTATCTTTCTTGTAATAATTACTTTTTCCTTGAGTGACTAAGTTCAGTCAGAAGACTCAAGAAGACATTGACTATAGGTCTTTGTGTGTATACCTATTGAATAGTGGATTAAGACCTCAGTAGAGGCAAAATCACCTTGGCGGGTGGACTGGATGTAGTTTGAGTTCAAACGAACCAGGATAAAGTAAAATGTGTCATTAGAAGTTATTTTAATTATTCCAGAAAAACCCAATTCCAACCCCCCTTCCTTGTGTTTTGCCACCTTCAATTGGCATCAGAGCGCTAGGTTCTGAGTATTACACTTAACCGTGTCAGTAAAAGATCCAGAAGATAAACACATGGCAGAAACTGGAATTAACAATGACTATCAGAATGACAAGATCAATGCTAAACCACCAATGTTCAATGGCGACAATTTCGACTACTGGAAGGATGTTCTAGAGAGTTTCTTTCTAGCTCTAGATGGAGATCTCTGGGACATGGTGACAGATGGATATATTCATCCTGTTGGAGAAGATGGTCAGAAGATCGAAAGAAAAAATATGACAGTTCAACAGAAGAAGGAATTCAGAAATCATCACAAAGCTAGGACCATACTTCTAAGTGCCATCTCGTACACAGAATATGAGAAGATTACAAACAGGGATTCAGCCAAACACATGTTTGATTCTCTAAGGATGACACATGAAGGCAACTCTCAAGTCAAGGAGACCAAAGCTCTAGCTCTCATCCAGAAATATGAAGCTTTCAAGATGGAAGAAGATGAAACCATTGAAAAAATGTTTTCAAGGTTCCAAATTCTGGTTGCTGGACTAAAGTTCTGGACAAAGGCTACTCAACAGCAGATCACGTGAAGAAAATCATCAGAAGTTTACCGAAAGCCTGGAGACCCATGGTCACTGCTTTAAAGTTATCAAAAAATCTGAATGAAATTTCCTTAGAAGAACTGATCAGCTCCTTGAGAAGTCATGAGATTGAATTAGAAGAAGATGAGCCCCAGAAGAAAGGTAAGTCTGTAGCTCTTAAATCTAACAAACATGTTTCTAAAGCTTTACAGGCAGAAGAAGAAGAAAGCTCTGGATGCTCATCAGAAGAAGATGAATTATCTCTCTTGTCAAGAAGAGTTCAACAACTCTGGAAGCATCGTCAGAAGAAGTTTAGAAACACCAGAAGATCAAACAATTATTCTGAATCAACATCCAGTCACAAGAAACCCAGAAGCAAAGAAGTCGTGTGCTACGAATGCAAAGAACCAGGACACTATAAAAGTGAATGTCCAAAACTTCAGAAAGACAAACCTAGAAACAGATTCAGTAGAGAAAAGAAAAAGAGTCTCATGGCAACATGGGATGATTCTGAATCATCTGAAGCAGAGTCAGATTCTGAAAATGAACAAGCTAATATTGCATTAATGGCAAATATACCAGAAGATGATCACTCATCAGAATCAGAGTTAGAATCAGACTCAGAAGAGGTATTTTCTAAATTCTCTAGATCTGAGTTAGAAGCTAGTCTTTCAGAAATTCTTGAAAAATATCAGAAGCTTCAATTCAAATACAAAGACGTTAAACAAAATCTTGTATCTGAATTAGAAGATATTAGAAAACTGAAAACAGAAAACTCTGAGCTGAAAGAAAATCTTTTTGAATATAAAAATTCTCTTGAGAAGCTCAAAGCTCAGAAGAAATCTGAATTAGAAGATCTAATCAATTCTGATAATATCATAAAACAATATGATTATAGTTTTCAACAATTTCTCACTAAAAGCTTAGATAGAAGTAAGATTGCTTCTATGATCTATGGTGTTAGCGGAAATGAAAGAAGAGGCATAGGCTATGTGAAAAATAATGAAACTCTGAAATTAAAAAATATTGATGACATTGTCATAAATCCTAATACTCCTCTAAGTTCTCATTTCACCTACGGTCATAATCATGATCTTATATACACTAGTGAGTCATCTTGCTCTACAAGTTCTGATTTAAAACCTAAAATAAATCAGAAGTTTGTAAAATCTAACAAACAAGGACCCAGAAAAATATGGGTACCCAAGGATAAAATTGTGTATGTTGCAGATGTCTTTAACAGCAAAACTGAAACACCAATCATGGTACCTGGACTCTAGATGCTCACGTCACATGACGGGAAGAAAGCATATGTTCCAAAGTCTTGATTTAAAAGATGGAGGCCACGTAGGTTTTGGAGGCAATCAAAAAGGAAGAATTATTGGCTCCGGAACTATCGGTAATGGAAACCTTCCTTCTATATCTAATGTTCTGCTTGTAGAAGGATTAATGCATAATTTATTATCCATAAGTCAATTAAGTGATAATGGCTATGACATAATCTTTAATCAAAAGTTCTATAAAGCTGTTAGTCAGAAAGATGGAACAATCCTCTTTAGTGGAAAGAGAAAGAACAACATTTATAAAATAAAGCTTTCAGAATTAAAAAGTCAAAATGTAAAATGTCTAATGTCTGTGGAAACTGAGCAATGGGTCTGGCACAGAAGATTGGGACATGTTAATATGAGAAGAATATCTCAACTTAACAAACTCAATCTAGTCAGAGGACTTCCAAATTTGAAGTTCAACTCAGAAGCTCTATGTGAAGCATGTCAGAAAGGCAAATTTTCAAAAACTGGATTCAAAGCTAAAAATGTTGTATCTTCCTCTAGACCATTAGAACTTCTGCACATTGACTTATTTGGACCAGTGAAAACTGCTTCTGTCAGTGGCAAGAAGTACGGATTGGTGATCGTAGATGACTTCAGCAGATGGACATGGGTAAAGTTTCTTAGACACAAGGATGAGTCAATTGCTGTATTTTCTAACTTCTGTAAACAAGTTCAAAATGAAAAAGAATCAAAGATCATTAAAGTCAGAAGTGATCATGGTGGAGAATTTGAAAATAAACAATTAGAATCTTTTTTTAATGAAAATGGCATCTCTCATGATTTCTCTTGTCCTAGAACTCCACAACAAAATGGGGTTGTAGAACGTAAGAATAGAACCTTACAAGAGATGGCCAGAACCATGATCAATGAGACTAATATGGCTAAACACTTTTGGGCAGAAGCAGTAAATACATCATGTTACATTCAGAATAGAATCTCTATAAGACCTATTCTTGAAAAGACTCCTTATGAATTGTGGAAGAACAGAAAGCCCAACATTTCCTATTTCCATCCTTTTGGATGTACTTGTTTTATGCTAAACACTCTTGATACTCTGAACAAATTTGATTCTAAGGCACAAAAGTGTTATATGTTAGGTTACTCTGAACGTTCTAAGGGATACAGAGTATACAATACAGAAACACGTATTGTGATAGAATCAATTCATGTCAGATTTGATGATAAGCTTGGTTCTGAAAAACCAAAGCAGAATGAATTTACTGCAGATATAGAAGTAGAAATCTCTACAAACAGAACTTCTAAAGATCAATCTTCTAAAGATCAAAACAATACAACTGCTCCATCAACACCTGAAGAACCCATCCAGAAGAAACTTTCCAGAAGCAATATTAATCATCCAGAAGATAAAATCTTGGGAAAGAAAGATGAACCAATCAGAACAAGATCCTCATTCAAAAACTCTGAAGAGACGCTACTAGGACTTGTCTCTCTGATTGAACCATCTTCCGTAGAAGAAGCTCTATCAGAAAATGATTGGATTCTGGCTATGCAAGAAGAACTTAATCAATTCACCAGAAATGATGTGTGGGATCTAGTTCCTAGACCCAGAGGATTCAACATCATTGGCACCAAATGGGTATTCAGAAACAAACTCAATGAGAAAGGAGAAGTTGTCAGAAACAAAGCAAGACTGGTTGCACAAGGTTATAGCCAACAAGAAGGAATTGACTATACAGAAACCTATGCACCAGTCGCCAGGTTAGAATCAATAAGACTTCTAATATCATTTGCTGTAAATCATAATATCATTCTACATCAAATGGATGTCAAAAGTGCATTTTTAAATGGTTATATTGATGAAGAAGTATATGTACACCAACCCCCTGGTTTTGAAAATACAAAATTTCCAGAACATGTTTACAAACTCAAAAAATCATTGTATGGATTAAAACAAGCTCCCAGAGCTTGGTATGAACGATTGAGTAATTTTCTTCTGGAAAATAAATTCATCAGAGGGAAAGTGGATACAACTCTTTTCAGTAAAAACATTAAAAATGATCTTCTGATATGTCAAATTTATGTAGATGATATAATTTTTGGTTCTACTAAAAGTGCCTTGGGAAAGGAATTTGCTAAATCTATGCAGGCAGAATTTGAAATGAGCATGATGGGAGAATTAAAGTTCTTTCTGGGAATTCAAATAAATCAAACATCAGAAGGAACATATATCCATCAAAGCAAATATGTAAAAGAACTTCTGAAGAAATTTGAATTATCAGAAAGTTCAATATCCAAAACTCCTATGCATCCTACGTGTATCTTGGAGAAAGAAGAGGTAAGTAAGAAAATAGATCAGAAGCTCTACAGAGGTATGATTGGATCACTTCTCTATCTTACTGCTTCTAGACCAGATATTCTATATAGTGTATGTTTATGTGCTAGATTCCAATCAGATCCTAGAGAAACTCACTTAACAGCAGTTAAGAGAATCTTTAGATATCTGAAAGGTACTACTAATTTTGGTCTGTATTACAGAAGATCAGAAAAGTATAAACTTGTAGGATATTGTGACGCTGACTTTGCTGGAGATAGAACAGAAAGAAAAAGTACTTCTGGAAGTTGTCAATTTCTAGGAGACAACCTAATTGCTTGGTCTAGCAAAAGACAACCAACCATAGCATTATCAACTGCAGAAGCTGAATACATTGCAGCAGCTGGATGCAGTACTCAGATGCTCTGGATGAAAAATCAGCTAGAAGATTTCAATATCTATGAGAGTAACATTCCAATCCTCTGTGACAATACTTCTGCTATTTGCCTCTCTAAAAATCCTATTTTACATTCTAGAGCTAAACACATAGAAGTTAAACATCACTTCATTAGGGACTATACTCAGAAGGGAATTTTAATTTTAAAATTTATAGACACAAATCACCAATGGGCTGATATTTTTACTAAACCCCTTTCTGAAGATAGATTCAATTTCATTCTAACTAACCTTAGCATGAAGTTATGTCCAGAATGAAAATGCTTTAATCATATGTCTTACCTCTAGAAGTTCTACTATTTATATTCTACATGATTATCTCAGAAGATTCTATGCTCTAACTTCTACTCTTAGAACTTCTGTTCAAAAGATTAACTTGTAGATCTTCATATCAAACACTTGTCAACAAAGCTCTAAGGACTTTCATCAGAATCAAAACACGTGTCCAAATTCTGAAGATTGACAGAACGTGCCTTAGCAACTGTTCGCTCAGAAGGATAACTGTTGAGATTCTTGAATCTGATACGACTAGGTTTGACATCAAAAAGGCAAGAAAATCTCTTGGGTAACTGTTCCAGAATCATTTACGCTTTACCCCATGTCAGCGCATTTAATGTTGTTAATCATTATGTTTTCAAACTTAATTGTTTCCCACTAATTTCGCATTTAATTAATTGCTTCCATATTTTTTTCTCTATAAATATCAAGTGTATTCCTCATTTTCAAATTTTACCCGCATATTACTCTCTCTAAGAGTTATTCTCTCAGTCTCTTGTGCTTCCTCGTTTTTTTTCTAAAAACCCTATACCCTAACAGTTCATCTTAGTCACTAATGGCTTCATCATCTTCACGCAAAGATTTCTCTGATGATTTCTACGTTGAACCATCAAAGACTCTTTCCACCCCTCCTGAAAAACTGGAAGTACTGTGTGAGCTATTCGTTGATTTCGCAAGCTTGAAGGATAATGGTTTTGACCTCCTCCCTCAGGTTGAAGCTCAAGGCTGGGAAAAATACTTTGACAGGCTAATGGGACCAGTTTTCCCTAAACTGGTTAAAGAATTTTGGATGTACGCCTACTCAAATGATGCACAAGTCACCTCCTATGTGCTTGGTAAACAGATTATCATCTCTGAAGATCACATTGCCAAACTCTTTGAAACTGATGGCAATGGTATCAAATGTAGTGATATGGATAGAGTATCTGATGCCGTTGTGATTGCTAAAGAAATTTTCACCGCTGGAAAACCATCAAACAAGATCAAAGACCTAAAGACTCCTCTGCGTATTTGGGCAAAAATTATTCTTGGGACAATCTGTCACAGGAAACCTACAAATTCTCCAGAATACATCAATCTGGATCAATAATTTCTCCTTTATTTCATCTCCAAAAAGAAGAAAATCAATCTTGCCCACACACTTTTTCAGAATCTTAGATTCGCTGTGAAGGAAACAAGGGATACTGAGAAGACCAAAAGGGACTGGATACCTTTTGGACGATTAATTTCTGATATTCTTTGTCAGAACAAGCTAGTGGACTTCCTAGCAGAAATAAATCAAACTGAACTTTTGGAAACAGACGTTGGAAAACCCTTGAATGCTAAAAACCTGAAGAAGATGCGGTTCATCACATCCATTCAGCAAGAACCCACTCTTCAATCTAGAGAAGTTATCAGCACCAGAAGGATACCTCTAGAAGGATTTCCTCTCTTTTCTTCTGACACACCAGCAGATGTTGTTATCAACTATATGGATATATGCAAGCGTCAAGGTACGGTACCTGATTTCAACCCAAAAGAACTCCAACAACAAATTCCAGATGTTGCCTCTCTCAGATTAAAGAAAAGGAAGACTGCTGAAGACCCTTCTCAGAAGATGCAAAAATCATCTAAGACAACAGGTAAGTCTTCTGCTTCTAATCCTGATTCCATTACTGTTGTAGAAGCTGTAACTGTAGAAGTGTCTGAACAACCTTCTAACACCTTACCTTCTAGTCAACCATCTTCTGATATCAACTCTAAACAAATTCATGCTTCTGAACCACCTCATAATATTAGTCCTATTCAAACTGAAGTTCCTACAACTTCTGCTGTTGCATCCATTCTATCCTCTTTATATCCACCAGAAACAGAAACAGTAACAGAAAATCATCAACCCCAAACTTTTGCTGATTTTGATATACCAATTGATGACACTCCACCTTCTGATATTGACTGCTCCCCTACAAATGAAACACAATCTGCCTTGAAAGCTGCTCTTGATCTTGATCTTGAACACTACCAAGATTCAGATGCTGCCTCAATTTCCCATAACATTTCAACAAACCAAAATTCACCTTCTATCATAAACATTCCTGATTCACCAACAGAAACTGTGACTACAAATGACAATCCCCTCAGAACTACAATTGACTTTGAAGCACTTCAAAAACTGTCCTCTATGTCCAACAAAAGAGCTATTCTCGTCCCAAAACCCAAACCATCCAAATCAGACATTTCTACTTTACTGCTGGCTTTTGAAACAGTTCTGAAATTAAAATTAGAAGATCTGAAGACTGCTTGTGCAGAGCTAACTGATCCTGCTGCATCTGATTTTCTATGGGCTGACCTCAGAAAATGGTTTAATGCTGAGTCCAAAAGACTCAAGGACATCTGCTATGATGTTGCTCATCAGAACTTCTGTGAGTACCTTCAAGCAGTAGTCTCAAATGTTGCACAAACTAAACCACTCCTGCTGGACAACAAGCCCTGGAAAGAAACAGAACCTCTGGATAAGCTCTCAGCACTTCAGATGGTTTTAGTATCTTCTGTAGAAGACACTGTTGATGGTCCTGACAATCAAGCTGCCCCTCAAACAGAAGAACCTCTGGGAACAAATTTTGTCTTACAAACTCTGCAAGAATTAAAGAAAGAAAATCAACTAGTGAAGGAACGTCTAGACAAGCAAGAAGAAACAACTGCTGAAATGAAGACTCTACTCACCAAGCAAGTGGAATCTTCATCAGACATTAAATCTTTGCTGGAGACTTTAGTCACTAAGATGAACACCTGATTTTCTCCTCTTCTGCTTTAATTTTTTGTTTTTTTTTTAACTTCTGATTCTGCATTACTTTTTGAACTTCTACTGGTTGTTTGCGTTTGTTTCTAAGTACTTTAACTCTATTAGTTTTGGTTTATAATTTATTTTTCTCTTGCTCTTTAATTTTTTTTATCTTTTTGATTATGACAAAAAGGGGGAGAAACGTATATGATTCTGATCCATAGCAGTTTACCATAATCTTCCTTTTACATATTCTGATAAAATTATTTGAGTTGCTATCATAAAAAGAAACAGGTCAAGTAATCAACTCAGGGGGAGCTAAGGATCATAGAACATCTGAAAGAAGTTTGTCTTCTAATCAAAGGGAGTTCACTTAAATTCATTAAACTCTATTCCTGTTAATTTAAAATGTTTTGTCATCATCAAAAAGGGGGAGATTGTTAGAACAAATGTGGTTCTGATCCTCTAAGTGTTTTGATGATAACAAAGTCTTTCATATTAGAAGTTCTAATGTATATATGTACTCTCGTGTAGAAGATAATATTGCTTGAGAAATTCGTACTAGCCAAGGAGAACCATTATAGTAGATACGCTCAAAGAAGAATCCAGCATTAAATGACACATTTATTGGCTGCGCATATATTATTCATTATCTCTGATTTCCGCTTAGAAGATGCTGGTATCATTATTAAAAAGCTTTAATTAAAGAATATGCTCTTTAATATTCAAAGACAAGTATCTCTACTTATGGAAAGAAATTAAGGTATTAAAGTATATCCTAATTTGGCTCAAGATGTCTCCAACGGCTACTTTATCAAGAAATATATAAAGGACATCATTTGAAGAAATCAGACACGAACGCAACGCTATACACGTATCTCATATATTCAAGCAAATCATTTTATCTTGTTCTTATTGTTGTAACTATCACTTAGTGATACCTGCTTATCTAGAAGCATTCTAAGTTACGTCTTTATCTTTCTTGTAATAATTACTTTTTCCTTGAGTGACTAAGTTCAGTCAGAAGACTCAAGAAGACATTGACTATAGGTCTTTGTGTGTATACCTATTGAATAGTGGATTAAGACCTCAGTAGAGGCAAAATCACCTTGGCGGGTGGACTGGATGTAGTTTGAGTTCAAACGAACCAGGATAAAGTAAAATGTGTCATTAGAAGTTATTTTAATTATTCCAGAAAAACCCAATTCCAACCCCCCTTCCTTGTGTTTTACCACCTTCAAGAATGGCCCTTAAACCCCCTGAATCTAAAAAGGATCAATTGGAAAACATCTCGAAGACAACAAGTTTGTGGGATGAAGATGATGTGAATTTCAATGAATAGTCACTATCAAAAAAAAGTTTAATCAAATCAGTTGTTGGAAAAGACATAAAGGAACATGTTAATGATGGATAATGTTAATGGAAATCAGTTAAATAAAGCAAAACAATGTCTTCAATCACCTTGATATAATTGTAGAGGCAGTGAAAGCATAAAATTTAAAAGCAAAAGGCTTTTCAAATGAGATGGGGTTATTTTACCAAAGTTGCAAAATGGATAAATTTTTGTAAGTCAAAGGATCTTCAAGGGGGATTGGGTCAAAGCAAGTAGGCCCATCAAGGTTTTTAGAGAATCGGAAGGATTATGTAGGAATAAATTTTGATGACCCTCTAACTTTTGAGCCCATCGGGCCCTTAAATCATGTAGAAGACACATAGTTGGGTTCAAATAGTCCTTCAACGATTATTCCTGAAGAAATCCTAGCTCAACCTTTCATATTTTTTAGTCTTGAAAAATCCTATACTGAAAAAACAAAATCAAAAGTTCGTATAAAATCTCTTGTCCTTCTAGAGGGAGAAATAATGAAAACTACTTTTTCAGAAAGCTCTATTTTATGCTACGATTCAACCTCAGGCTCAGATGTTCGACAATCGAATGTTAGGTTTTGGATAACATGGAATTATATATGGGAGAAATCAAAGGGGGGACATTCATCAAGATGAATATAGTTTTAATAAATATTAGAGGAGGTGGAAATAAAGCGAAGTGCAAAAGAATCAACTACTTAGTTTCTTAAAGTAAAATCAATATTTTTCTCATTCAAGAGTCTAAGATCAAGTTATTAGATGACTTTGTTGATAGTAGTTTATGGTACAATGTAGATGTAGTTTGTTCCAATAATAATGTTATTGGTTAATACAGGGGTTTAACTAAAATGTGGAAGAATGGATAGGTTAAAGCTATTCTTAATTTCAAAGGAGATGGTTTTCTAGGAGTCAAATTGGAGTGCAATGACCATCTGTATTATATTGTTAATGTTTATTCTTCTTGTAATCTCAATTTAAAGAGAAAACTCTAGAAGGATTTAATAGAGTCTAAAAAACAAATACTATATATGACAGGGAGTGAATCGTTGGTGGGGATTTTAAATCTAATGTTATCCATATAAAAAGGAAAGGTAACCTTGTCATTAGTAGGAGAAATGAGATGAGGGAAGAAAAAGCTTTTATAGGGGATTTAAATCTTGTAGATATGCCTTGTTCTTGTAATAAATTCATATAGTATAGTGGAGATGGTAGATTTATGAGTAGGTTTGATAAATTTCCTCTATATGATTCTTAAATAGATAAATGGGGGTAGTTAGCCAATTCATAGAAAATATGGATATTTCTAACCACTATCCAATTTGAATTGGGGTCCTAAACCTTTCAGGATAAATGATTGATGGTTTGAAAATAGGGACTTCATGAAATATTATGGGAAAGGAGTTGGAATACATCAAAGTGGAATGAAGGAATTACTATGTCATTAAAGATAAAATGAATTTATTGAAAGTTAATCTAAAGAAATGGAATAGAGAAGTCTTTGGGTGGATTGACTTGAAGGTTAGTGAATGGATAAAGGAGGTCAATTTTGTGGATAAGTTACTAGTGGACTGTAAGGAGGAGTAGATTATTGATTAAATGGTTAGAAGAAGCAATGATTTTAGTTCAATATGGAATAAGCTCTTCCTCAAAGAAAGTTTGCTTCATCAAAGTTGAAATTCTGGCAACTGATATACAATGTCGAACACAATGTCACAACACCAAAAACAACAAGATTAAAACACAATAAAAGACAAAGACAAAATTAAAGAACACAAAGAGTTGTTAACCCATTTTAATGCAATCACACCTACTATGGGGGCTACCAAGCCAAGAAGGAACTTCACTATCAGTAGTATCAATTCAAACATCCACAACAAACACCCCGGTTTGTAATCTTTTCACTTAATACCTACCCAATGATAGTTCTACCTAGGAACTCCTAGATATGAGACCCCTCTCACCCCCCCTCAATCACAACAGTGATCTTAAACAAACAACTCAACAATGCGAAGACACTCTTCAAAATAATCTTTGACCTTGCTTAAAAGCTTCTGTCAAATACAAACACTCTTGCTTAAAAGCTTTTAGTGGACAAAATACAAATGCACACCTAGTCCAAAACAATCATCAAAAGACAATTGTTTGGCTCATAAGAAAACTAAAACACACACGTGAAAAACACTGAATAACAATCCTTATTTTCCACACATTCACACTAGGGTAAAGAAACCTTAAGTAGAACCTTGAATGGGCATTGGGCCGGCTGAACTTGCACAAATCAGATAAAATAATTCCTTAAATAAGGGAACAAAAATAGCAAGAACAGATGTTCTGCTAAAATAACTCCAAGCTAAATCCTTCTTTTCCTTCTGATAAAAACGTGCTAAAACCACACAAAAAAACTTAGTTTTAATGACAACCAGATGCACGCATAAAATATGATTCACTTAGGTCTTCAGGCCCAGTCAGAGATGTCATGACACCAGTCTTGACATCCTGATAAAAACAACTGCACACAAAAATTTCATACCTGCATAATGCTTAAATCACATGTCATAATATTTCTTATGACATCCAGAAACAAACCAAGTTTTACCATAAAATATAGCCAATCTAAAACATCTACAAACTCCCCCTTTGGAATTTTTTTGGCTAAAACAATTTAAGCATTATCAGAACATCATAAATCAGAAAACAAATAGCAGCAGCAGAAGCACACACACTGTAGATGGGACTCCCCCTCAAACCAACAACTGTATCAGATTACAACAACACTAGCAACAACAGAAGCACCAGAAAATATAAGTTGTGCACACATCAGAAAACCAAAACAAAAACTATAACACATTACATCACAACACAACAGCAGCAGAAAATAGAGAGATATTTCATCTTCCCCTCAACCTGTTAAGCTCAGTCCTGCAGCACACAAGAACTGGCAATACTAACATAAATAGTATTCATCAGCATACAACAACTATAGCAGGCTACCTAATTACTCCCCCTTTTAGCCAGAAATTTAGCCAAACAGGATCACAATCATAAAGCAAAAGAAACAAATAGAACCACAAGCACATGAAGAGGAAAAAAAATCCTGGGTATAACAGAAACCCAGAAAGTACATAACTAGAAGTCCAAACAAAAATACATAGGTGCCTTCAAGGGCAAGGAACCACACAGATAATCCAAAAAAACAAAAAAACGGGACCAGCAACCCTCCACAGACATTAATCAGAATCAGTTCTGACATCCTCCTCTCCCTCATTATCTGAGCTACCATCAAAATCACCTTCAACCTCTTCACCATCCCGCTCTTCATAAGTTCCCTCTTCTTTCTCTAATGACTCGATTATCTTCTCAAATTTTTCCTTTCCGGCATCTAGCTCCTTACAAGCTTCCTTGAGCTCAGTAATTATATATCTTTTGTCAAGAGGTTTGCTGCTTGTAGATGTTCCAGTGGATGTCACAACAATGTCAGGGACATGAGCTCCCTGAAACAACTTATAATGGAAAGCAAGAGAACTTTCCCTTTTGTAGGTTGTGTCAGACTTAGTCAAGATAGCAGGATACTGGTTCAAAATAATCCCACAGATGAAGGACAAAAAGGCAATAGGTAATTTCACAGCCATTGTGCTAGCATGCTTCATGATTTGTTCAAATATATAAGTACCATAATCAAATTTGGTTTTAGTACCCACAACATAAATAAACCTCCCTAAGTCAGTAGCAATGTTGGTAGGAACCCAGTTGGCTGCACCTATTCTATTTAACATAGCATACTTAACACTAAGCATGTTGGTTGACAACTTTCCCTTTCTCGGCCAATACTTGACTTGACTAGTAGTGAGGGTCTTATAGACTTGATTATCAGTGACTTCTAACTCAAGGTAATTAGCAGCATCTCTACCTAGATAGGTATTTATCACAACAGAGAAAAGTCAGTGCACTTACCTCTAACATACACTTTCCTGAAGTCCTTGGACTTCCCATCAGCACATTCTTCAGAAAGGTTTACAATAAACTCCTTGACTAGAGTTTCATAACATTGTGAGAACATGGACACAATTTTGAGTAGAACTGCAAAATAGATTAGGTCCATAACTACAGTGCAGTTTAGAAGAGATTCAACAATCTCCCTTTCCAAGGCCAACTTTCTGTGGTAGACAAACTTCCATTTAGTAACACTGTTGATGTAGTGAAAAAAGATGTTGTCCAGAGGTGCATCAGGCACCCTAGAGGTAAGCTTGATAGAAGTCGAATTCTTTCTTGGTGTGATGTCTGGAATATCACTCTCAACATCATTGTCAGACTCAGAAACTGCTCTGACCTTTCTTTTCTTAGTAACTACTTTACTCCAACCTTTGGAGGGACCAACAATAGTCCTTTTGGGCGTGTCCTTTGAGTTGTCTTTTCTAGACACATGCTTTCTTTGAGGAGAGATTTGATCAACAACATTTTTTCCTTTTCTTGAAATCAATCTTTTATCCACACTTGGATTTATGTTGGAAATGAGCTCATTATCAAATAGATCATCAAGATCAATCACATCTTCAGGAGTATCTTCTTTGTTGTTCTCAACTTCAGGAAGATCATCAACTACATGTGCACCTTCATCATCTTGGTTAGTAACCCCAAAAACATGTGTTACAACATCTACTCCAACATCTTTAGAGCTTCCTTCAATGGCTACACAATAGTGTTTTCTTTAGTAGCCTCATTATTTGGTCCAGAATCTGGAATCTTATGATTTTCCTGAGAGGCATGTGTTTCAACAAAGTCATTATTTTCAGGCAGGATTGTTGAGATTAGGTTTTTAGTGGCTTCATCACAAAACTTAATGCCTTGAGATCTAGACAATGGACATGCAGACTGATCCTTTGGTCTACACACATTAGGTGTTCTAGGTTTAGAAACCCTAGCAGCATCAGGAACGACCAGTAACATCTAGGACATCTTCTGATAGATGGTGAACCCTAGACTCAGGCTTGAAGGATGACTTCTTGGAAGGAAAAATAGATGATTGTTGAGACATGTTTATAGGAATTTACATAGAAAAAAATAAGCAGATTTTAAATGGAAGATAGGAGAGCAAATATGCAGTATGGTGTAGTGAAGTGTTTGTGGAGTGATGTGCCTTTGAATGAGTTTTATTCGAATAAGTGAATTAATGATGAAATCAAATATTTCATGCCTCCACTTAAAATGCATTAAACCCGATTCTCGAAAATACATAATGTCCTTAAGAATGTTCCCACATGTCACTAATTGCCACAACCACTCATAAAGACACATTCTCAAGTTGACTGACTGTATTGGAATTTTTGAAGTACAATGTTATGACATTCTGTGTGACATTATATTTAGACATTCTTTGGTCCATCCACACAAGTTGAGAGCACTTGTCCTCAACAGATACACACTCTCTTGAAAAAAATTTCAGACAAGATATAATCACTCTCTTGAGAGTGAAGCATGTCACAGATTCCATCATTTTGAGTAATAATGTTCTCTACTTTTGTCTTCCTTTTTGAGCAAGCTGGCTCTTGATTAACCCAGAGAAAACAGTTATCTCCAGACCTGACCCCCTTCATGATCACAACATTCTCTTCATTTGTAACAAGACATTCTGATTTTGTGAAATTGACAATAAATCCTTGATCATATAGTTGCTTGATGCTAATGAGATTAGCAGTAAGTCCTTCCACAAGAAGTACATCATCAAGATTTGGGATACCTGATCCTTCAAGATTTCCCACTCCTTTGATTTCTCTTCTAGCTCCATCACCAAAAGTCACATAACTGGTATGATGAGGTTTGATATCAGTCAACATAATTTTTATTCCAGTCATATGTTTGGAGAAACCACTATCAAAATATCAGTCCTCTTTAGCTAATACTTTAAGTGAAGTACAAGTTAGCAAGGCAACATGCTTAGGAACCCATCATTGATTCTTGATAATAATGTTTTGCTCGGGTTTGGGCTGAGGATTCTGATCAAGGTATCCATGGAGTCTGAAACAGAAAGGTTTTATGTTACCAAACCTACCACAGTAGTGACACCTCCATCTTTGATATCTTCTCCTTTGATGAGTGAGTCTTCTTATTTCATGATGTTGAGGCACTGGGTTCAATATATGTTCAGTATCATCCTTTTTGAACTCAGGTTGGATACTCCTTACGAAGCCATCAAATCCTATCCCAGATAGGTCTCCCGCACTTCTCCTAGTCTGAAGAATGTCATCAAGAGTTTCAGATCTATTGTTAAGCATTCTGATGGATTTGGTCATTTGATCAAGCTTGGAATTCTGCATGATGACTTCATCATTCAGATGTGATATTGTTGATAAAGGCTCTTTCTTTTCAGCCTCAAAGGTTGTTATGATCTTCTTCTGATTCTCTTCTTCTCTTACCACTTGAGCACACCTTATACATAGCTTTTGATAAGTATTAGCAAGTTTCTCAAAAGTTAATTCATCTTCACTAGAGTCTTCATCAGGCACATATGTCCTTATCAAGGCAATGCTATGTTTAGCTGATTCTTCTTCAAAGTCTCTCTCAGAATCTCCATCAGACCATGTTACATATAAGCATTTCTTCTGTCCCTTCAGATAGGTAGGACATTCAGCTTTAATATAGCCAAAACCATCACACCCGTGACATTGAACTTTTCTGCTTTGACTTGGTTTCTCATCAGGTTTTGTACTTGACTCATTTGATCTGCTGATGTCGGATGAAATGTTCTTGACATTTGGTTTTGAGCTAAAATTTATCCTCTTCACGACCTTGTTGAATTGTCTCCCCATCATGTCAACAACTTCTTTCAGGCTTTCCTCATCATCTACCTCACCTCTCTTTGCTTCCTTCTTAGAATTTGACATAAGAGCTATGCTTTTGTTCTTCTTTTCAGGCACATTATTGAGTCCCATTTCAAAAGTCTGAAGAGATCCAATAAGGTCTTCCACCTTCATGTTGCAGATGTCATATACTTCTTCTATGGTAGTCACCTTCATAGCAAATCTATTGGGAAGAGATCTGAGAATTTTCCTCACAAGCTTTTCATCAGACATATTTTCTCCTAAGGCTCCTGAGGCATTAGAAATATCAAGAATATTCATGTGAAAGTCATGGACAATCTCATCTTCTTTCATTCTCAAATTTTTAAATTTGGTGGTAAGCATTTGAAGTCTTGACATCTTGACTTTAGAGGTTCCTTCATGAGTGGTTCTGATAATATCCCAAACTTCTTTGGCTTTTTGACAATGACGCACAAGTCTGAATATGTTTTTATCAATGCTATTGAACAAGGCATTCAAGGCTTTAGAATTCCATAGTGCCATCTCATCCTTATTTTTTCTCCAATCATCCTCAGGCTTCAAAGTTGTATTTCCATCTTTATCAGTAGTGGTAGGATGTTCCCATCCTCTATCAGCAGCTTTCCAAGCCTTTTTGTTCAGAGACTTTAAGAAGGAAATCATGCGAGGTTTCCAATAATCATAGTTAGAACCATCCAGAATGGGTGGTCTGTGTCCAAATCCTTCTTCCTTGTACATGGTACTAGAATAATGCCCTTAGATTTCACCTAGAAATACAGACAGGGTGCTTGCTCTGATACCAATTGAAATTCTAGAAACTGATATACAATGTTGAACATGATATCACAACACCAAGAACAACAAGATTAAAACACAATAAAAGACAAAGAAAGAATTAAAGAACATAGAGAGTTGTTAACCCAGCTCAGTGCAATCACACCTACTCTGGGGGCTACCAAGCCAGGAAGGAACTTCATTATCAGTAGTATCAATTCAAAGATCCACGGCAAACACCCCAGTTTGCAATCTTTTCACTTAATCCCTACCCAATGATAGTTCTACCTAGGAACTCCTAGATATGAGACCCCTCTCACTCCCCCTAAATCACAACAGTGATCTTAAACAAACATCTCAACAATGCGAAGACACTCTTAAAAATAATCTTTGACCTTGATTAAAAGCTTCGGTCAAATACAAACACTCTTGCTTAAAATCTTTGAGTGGACAAAATAAAAATGCACACCTAGTCCAGAACAATCATCAAAAGACAATTGTTTGGCTCACAAGAAAACTAAAACACACACGTGAAAAACGCTAAATAACAATCCTTATTTGCCACACATTCACACTAGGGTAAAACAACCTTTAGTAGAACCTTGAATGGGCATTGGGCCTACTGAACTAGCACAAATCAGATAAAATAATTCCTTAAATAAAGGAACAAAAATAGAAAGAACAAATGTTCTGCTAAAATAACTCCAAGTTGAATCGTTCTTTTCCTTTTGATAAAAACACGCTAAAACCACAACAAAATATAAGTTTTAATGACAGCTAGATGCATACACAAAATAGGATTCACTTAGGTCTTCAAGCCTAGTCAGAGATGTCATGACACCAGTCTTGACATCCTGGTAAAAACAACTGCACACAAAAACTTCATACCTGCATAATGCTTAAATCACATGTCATAACATTTATTATGACATCCAGAAACAAACCAATTTTTACCACAAAATGTAGCCAATCTAAAACATCTACAAGAGTCCTATAAGCCTCAACTCGAAGGTATGAAATTTAAGAATCTCTCTTAAGCTAAGAAATATTTTCTTGAAAAAGCCTTTCTCTGAGAAGGAAATTAAGGAAGTTGTGTGGGGGTGTAAAGGATCAAAGTGCCCTAGGCCTGATGGCTATAATTTTTTTCATCAAGAATTGTTGGAGCTTCCTTAATGTAGATATCAATGTATTTATGAAGAATTTCCATAGTAAGGTCGAATTATCAAAAGTTATAACATCCTCTTTCCTTACTCGCATTCCTAATAGTCCTAATCCCTATAACTAGACAAGTATATACCAATTTGTCTGGTGGGTGGTTTATACAAGATTCTAACAAAACTCCTTGACTTTAGATTGAAAAGATTCTTGGGATCTCTTATTTCTCCTTTCCAGACAATCGTTGTTCTAGGGAAACAATTGTTAGATTTGGTTTTAGTTGCTAATGAGATCATTAATCTAGCTACAATAAAAAGAAGGATTGTTTCCTCTTCAAAGTCGATTTTGAGAAGGCTTAGATAAGGTCAGTTGGGACTTCCTCAAATTAATGATGAAGAAAATGGGATTTGAATCTCTTTGTATACGATGGATGGAAGTCATCGTATTTACCAATCACATTTCAATTCTAGTGAATGGTATCCCCACCCTAGATTTTGAGATAGAAATAAGTTTAAGGCATGGTGATCCCTTATCACCCTTCCTTTTTGTGTTGGTTATAAAAGGTCTTACTGGTTTGATCAGAAAGGCTAATGAAGTAGGAGAGTATAAAGGATTCACAGTGCAAGAAAATACATCTTTTGAGATCCTATAGTTTGCAGATGACACATCGTTGATAGGAGAAAGTAGTTGGAAGAATATTTTGAGTATCAAATCTATATTGAGGGATTTTGATCTAGTGTCAGGGTTAAGAGTACCACAAGAGAAAATTATTTGGTTTAAACATCTATAAACACTTTTTCGTTAGCTACCCCTAACTTTCTCTTTTGTAAAATTGAATATAAGTCTTTTAACTTATGAACTCCTTTAGGATCAAATCCTAGGAGAACTAAATCCAGAAGTTAGTTTGAGAATGTGTTTGTCCAAAAATACAATATCTCAAATATTCTCATAATATCTCATATACTAGATTGAATTAGTTCTTAAAAATTAAACTAAATTCGATTTGTTCAGTCACGACTTCTTACAGTTATGGTTGGAGAGATCATATTTTTACAACATATGTCGAAAACCCATTGTTAAAGTAACATACCTCAAATAAAAATTATATAAAGAAAGAGAAAAGCAAATAAATTTTTAAAATAAAATAAAATTTCAACATAACTAAAACACACTTTTAGTGAGAATGTCATGACAACCAAAAGTCTCAACTTAATGCAATCTTCTACACGAGCCTTCCAATACTTTTAGTGAGAATGTGATGTGTTGCATACATGTCCATGCTCCCAATTATTTCCACACATATAACAAAAATTACATCCACACTTGAAAACACAAAATGAAGTTATTAATAATAAAATACTTTCTTTTTTATTTTCATTTTGTTCATTATTTGATTATAATTAGTAAGAAAAATAAATGTAGATAATATAATATAATATAATACAGAACCTACAGAGAATGTGTTCACATCCTTTACTCCTTTCAAGATACAGGGAACATAAGGGACATCTCTGCCACTTTTCTCTTTTGACCAACTCCAAAAATAACCTCTCATTTTCAACTTCATCAGCTTTCATTTTCACCTGTTTTTTAAAACCTAGATTATAATATTTTGAGTCTCACCATATATATATAATTAATTATGCATACCACACGATCCTCATGATCACACGTGAGTCATATACTCACCGTAATTCTCAATAGAATTATAACACTTGTCCAAAATAGTTCAACATAGTTCACACCATCAAATAACAAGGCATTACGTGACCTTAATTAACTAATTATTTAATTAATCCACTTAAATTAGTTTTTTTATTTATCATTTTCCTACCATTATTAGGCTCCACAAGCTCCGACAAGTTCCCTCAATCTCTCAGACCAAAATAAATTGCACCAGACGCAAAATCAGGAAAGAAATCGTGAAAACAACAAAATTTTGCACTCACGCTGCTAATACGCGTATTGCCCTTGGCCATACACGTATTGCAAGCTCACTTTCCCACCAGCCTGTGTAATCGTATGCGTATCAGCCTAGCTTCCCAAGCTCATACATGTATTGCCTTGTGCTTTACGCATATGGGCAGAGATGTTTTCCCTCTAAATATTCCCCATTCAAATCCATTATGCGTAATACCCTATCATACGCGTAACCCTCAACCCCATACGCGTACCATTACACATACCAGCAGAAGGCCATGCCATAAACGAGTTTGGCTGCATATCTGACGTGTATTGGCCTGCGAGGACTCAATCATACGCGTAATGCACCCTTCATTATGCGTAACAACAATGCATGTACCAAATCTCACTTTTTCCATACCACTTCAAGTTCTTCTACACTGATCTCACTTCCAACATCCAAATTTGTCCTAAATTTGTTTCTACATCAATTTTAGGATCCATAATTCGATTCTACCCAGTTCTTCTCTTATTACTAGCAAAGTTATTATTTATGAGATCTAATTTCGTCGCTCCACAACCTACAAAATTCCAGACATGCAACCATAATTTATACAATAAAACATGATTTTATTCACTCAATTCATGACAAAATCAATCAATTCATATGAATTTCACAACAGATACATCTACACAGCATCAGATACACAAATAAAATTTATGCATATTGAACCCTCACTACCCTCTCATGTTATAATCACCCATATTGAACCTATTCACCCCTTTACCTCAAATCTGATATGAACTCCTGCGAAAATTGGAGAAGAAACCTTGCCCTAGTACTCTTGTTCTTCCTCTTCTTGTTCTCTTTTTACGTGAAATAGTAGTTACCTCACTACACCCTCATTAAACTCAGCTTAAGGGGTTTCATATTCCTTAATTATCTCCCATTACTAATATTAATAATTAACAATGCTAATAATCATAATAATTCTAGTAATATTAATAATAATGATCACAATAATAATAAATATAATAATAATAACCATACTACTATTATTATTTAACTCCACCTATTATTATTATTCGACTAAGGTTTTAATTCCAATAATTCAATTAACGTCACTACTCTTCACTTACCTGAGCCTAAATTCCCTTAATAAAGCAAATACTCACAAAAATACACACAACGACTAATTATTTTAAATGAGGTGTTACAGGAAAGCCAATGTTTGGTATTGGAACTGGTTGAGTTTTTTGTTGTAAGTCTTACTTCTTCCCAACTATCAAGGCTGCAAAATGATCTTCTGGTTTTGCCCTTGACAACGAAACCGTCGACCATTACTTTTGGAAAGGCGATCCCTCATGTCATTTTTCAATCAATTCATACTATTTCCTCCTCTTAAAGGCGTGGGATGTTGGCATGGGAACTCTCGCTAACAATTCGCTCTTATAGTCTATTTGGAAAACTAAGATTCCATCTAAAATTCTTTCTATCGATTGACATGTCATTCTTGATCAGGACCGAACCTAGGGGTAGGCCACCAAGACTACCACCCATGGCCTAACTTTTTTTTATTTATATTTATATATGATTTTACTTAATGATTTTTTATTTATAAAAAAATCTCTTTAAATTATGTTATATACCAATTAAATAATAACATCTATTTAGAATACAAAATAATACATATTTAATTTATTAATTTAAAACCACATGTATCGATAATAAAGTTTTGAAAATTTTAATATATTATGAGACTTGATATCTATTTTTTATATTGTTTTTCAATTATGATTTTTTAAATAATGAGAAGAGTATTTAGATGAGTTAATTTTATTATCAGTTAAAATAAAATATTAAAGGAAATGAATTATAATAATTTAATAGTTTTACATCCTAAAACATCTACAATATATTAATTTAAAAAAATATTTTTATTATATTAAAAATATTTAATTTTAAATTTCGTCTCAGACATCAAGATTTGTTGGACCGGTCCTGTTCTTGATAGACTCCCTTCGAAGTCGGAGCTCAATAAGAGGGGAATCTTCAATTCCACCATTGATTTGATGTGTGTCTCTTGTCTAGTCTTGAATGAAGACCTTTCTTATCTCCTTTTTCTCTGTCCCATTGTTATCAAAGTGTGGGAAGTGATTGAAGGTTGGCTTCAAATGGAACATATTGTGGAAGTTTCTATCAATAATCATGCTGAAAAATTCTATGTTAACATGAATGGTAAATCAATTAACAACAAGAAGATGTTAATTTGGCTAACTACTTATTGGTATTTGTGGCTCCAGAGAAACTACTCGATTTTCAAAAATAATTTGACAAATAAGGGTATAGAGGAAACAACTTATTATATCAAGCTTTTTTCGTGGAATTGGATTGTTATTGGTTTAAGGAGTTGATTTGTTTTGTTATTGTTAATATTATTGTATTTTGTTTGAGCATAATTTAAACTCTCCTTCAATGAATTGGCTTATTGAAAAAAACCCTTAACTTTATGCTTTTCATTGTCTTATGTGAGAGAGTTAAAATTACTATGAAATCATAATTGAATAATAAAGTCACAAAATATTAGACCCCTTTTAACCATATTTATTGTCAGTTTCTTGAGATTTACAATTGCATCTCAATCCAAATGCTTCAGTAGTTAGTATGGGGAGTTGGTGTGAAGATGTTTGGAATTTGAATGATCAAGAAGTCTCAAATTATTTGCTGGTTAATCCTGAAGTTGGTATTCATGGAATTCTTGATCTTCTGGGCAACCAAGCTCCTATTGAGGGGGGAGAGGACAAAATAATTTGGAAGCTGGAAAACGGTGAAGCATGGCACATCAAAGTTTTTTTTGTAAGCAAGTGATATATTAATAACCGAGTACAAAGGGTTCTCCACCTGAATACAAAAACGGAAGGCCGGGAACGAAAGCTTGCCTAAAGCAAAACAAAAAATATATTACAAACCAAATTGCTTCTATGACATGAAAAACAAGGGGTCCTTGTCAAACTCGTATAAGTTGCAATTGGGATGAGTAATTTCCCCCATCATAGACCACTTCCATAATGCTATCTTAACCCTCCATACCATGACTAAAATGTTCCACTTCAAATTTCCAAAAATAATATCATTCTGAGTCAACCAAATGATCCAACAAACCGCCAACCAAATATTGCCTTGTCTACCTTTTGCGATTTTTTTGGATTTGCAAAAGGCAAACCAATCCTTAAAACTCCTCTTCAAATCCGCTGAAAACGAAAACTTGAAATCAACCCAATCCCCAATCTCCTTCCAAACAAGTTTAGACATTTTACACCTTAATAATATATGGACTACGGACTCAACCTCCACCTCACAAAATGAACACAAAGAAGCGTTAGGAACAACCAAATTCCTCTAATAATCAAATAATCTACCGTGGGTGATCTATTTAAGAAACTCGCCAAGTAAAAACTTTGATTTTGGAAGGCACCAACTAACTCCACTCCACTTCTAAAGCGTCATCATCACGATTCAAGGGACCAAAAGGGATTAGAGAGGAGAAAGCCAAACAGTAAAAAGACTTAACCGAAAACGTACCATTGTCCTCATAGTTCTATAACAGCCTATCCTTTTGCTCATAAATAGGGTGAACATATGATAACAACAAGCGAAGCTGGTGAATTTTGGAAGCCACTCCCAAAACCAAATTTGCCTCAACTGAAGAAAACACCGACTCCTGCACCCTTGAGACTGTTGTACCTGAACTAAAGACAGGCCCTGCAGAACCCAGAAGAGAAACAGGCATTGCTGGGCTTCCCATAACAGAAACAACTAAGAAACCAGGAAACAGAAGGCTGTTAGAAACAAGATCAAACGCTGGAGCTGCTGCGGAACTTGAAGAACCGGCTGTTGAATTGATAACAATAGGAAAACTGTCTTCCGAAATAATAGCAGGGATCAATCCATCATTTTCCTGCAAAAAGGTTGTATTGGCACCCACCATAACATTTCTGTACTCCCTGTTGAGCATCCGAAAACCCTCATGACCCAAATCACTCCACTGCCACCGACCATTCTGCCACCCTCCCATTGCCACAATAGAGACCTCCTTAAGGCGGGATTCCTAAAAAATAGTAGGAAATAATGAAGAAAGCAGTCCGTCGCCACTCCAATTTGACTTCCAAAAAGAAGTATCAAATCCGTCACCAATAACCACTCTACAATCATCCTCCAAGACATCTATAGAGCGATGTTTACCTAAAGAAAATAAATCTTTGAACCAATGGGAGCTTGTCTTTTTCTTAGAAGTATCAATCCGATTATGCCACACCATCAATCAAATATCACCATATCTAGCTTTGAGAACTCGAAACCACATATCATCCGATCCCTCCAAAACCCTCCATCTCCATTTGTTTAAAAGAGCTTTGTTGAAAACGTCCATCCTTTTTAAATTAATACCACCGTTCATAATTGGCAAACATAAGTCTTCCCATTTAATCCAATGAACTTTCCGATTCAAATCTGAGCCCCCCAAAGAAACTTGCTTTGAATTTGCATCATATCCTTCCAAACTTTCACGGGAGCCTTAAAAAGAGATAGGTGGAAAATCACTAAACTACTAAGCATTGATTTTATAAAAGTGATTCTCCCCCCCAAAAGGATAAAAACCGCCCTTTCCAAGACTATAATCTTTTTCAAACTTATTGAGCAAAGATGACCAAAAACTTATTCTTCTAGGATTGGATCCAATCGATAACCCAAGAAAAGTAAACTTATAAGACTCCGTTCTACAAGAAATAAAAACGACAGCCGCATTGATAAAGCTATCAAGAACATTAATTCCAATAATCTTGCTTTTGTGGAAATTGATGTCTAAATCCGAAACCAATTCAAAAGCTCGAAGAACCGCCTTGATGGCCCAAATGTGTCTCCAACTACCACCCCCACCAAAAGAGTATCATTCGCGTATTGT
Organism: Lathyrus aphaca; assembly: GCA_963966055.1. Taxonomy (NCBI): domain Eukaryota; kingdom Viridiplantae; phylum Streptophyta; class Magnoliopsida; order Fabales; family Fabaceae; genus Lathyrus; species Lathyrus aphaca. The sequence goes on from OZ014524.1 coordinate 289,130,106, forward strand.
AAAACATGAATGAAACATTTCCGATTATTATTAATACCGGCAAAATCAACTAAAGTCACTGTATTCCGAATCAAACCCGTCAATCCCTCCGTAACCAAAACAAAAAGAAACGGAGATAAAGGATCACCTTGCCTTAACCCTCTCTTCACAACAAACTCCTTAGTTGGGCTTCCGTTTACCAAAACAAACATTTCGCTAGAGAAAACCAACTCATCCATCCATCCCATCCACACCTCGCCAAAACCTATTCTCCTTAACACATATCTTATAAAATTCTAAGACACTTTATCATACGCCTTTTAGAAATCAACTTTGAAAAGAGTAAACTCTCTCTTCTCCTTTATCACAAAATCTGCCAATTCATTAGCAACAAGAACCCCATCAAGTAATTGACGACCCAAAACAAAAGCCGTTTGACATGGAGAAATAATTGACTTAAGAACCTTCTTCAATCTAGAAGCTAGGAGCTTAGCCAAAACCTTATAGATGTACCACACAAGACAAATATGCCTATAATCGTCAAGGTTCAGCGGGTTATCACTTTTTGGGATTAAAGTTAGAAAAGTTGAAACCACCGATTTGGAAAGAATAGCACTATGATGGAAACCCTTACAACAATAAACAAAATCATCTTTTAAAAAGAACCAACATGTCTTAATAAAAGTAAACGAATAACCATCCGAACCTGGACTCTTAGAACCTCCACAATTCCACACTGCATCCTTAATTTTCTCCTCCTAGAACGACGCCTCAAGTAAATCTTTTTCTAAGGGAGAAATAGACTTGAAAGACACACCGTCTAGCAAAGGCCTATCCATCTCTAAGTCCGAGAACTTCCTAGAAAAGTGCCCAAACACCTCCTCTCTAACTCCATTCACCGAGTCTATAATACCTCCCCCCATATTAATGAAACTCAAAAAGTTTTGCATCCTCCTCTATTTGATAACACTATGAAAGAAACGAGAGTTGTTATCGCCTTCATTTAACCACTTCAACCTAGAATTTTGAATGAGCATATATTCTTTGATTTTCAAATTCTTCCAAAAACGACTAGACGCCTTCTTGCGAAATATATTGACATCCGCCACTTGCGATTCCCCGCACAAAGCTAGATCATCATCTCCATCATTGATCCCCTTAACTCCCAACTCCGCTTCCAAATTGAATTTACCTAACACTTCTGTATTCCACCATCTAAGATTGATTTTTAACAAACGGAGTTTTTCCTTAAGAACAAAATCACTTCTACCATGCACTTTCAAATTATTCCAAGATTTTTCAACGAAAGGTAAAATGTTTTTGTCACCAAACCATTCATTATTGACCTTGAAAGGCTTAGGTCCCAAATTAGAGGAATCTGTCATGAACCAAACTGGGCTATGATCTTAAACATCCCTAGAACCAATCAATTGTCCCAAATACCCAATCTAATGATAATATTTTCCGACACAAGAAAACGATCAAGCCTACTCATGGATATACCATCACCGTTATGCCAAGAGTATTTCTTTCCCTTACACGAAACATTTACCCGATCACAATCGGAAATAAAGTCTGCAAATTCTTTCATTTCAGACCATCTCTCCACTCTTGCCCTTCCCTTACGTTCACTCTGAATATAAATAGAGTTGAAATCACCCCCGATAATCCACTCGCTGTCCGAAAATCTAGACTTCAAAAGAACCAAGTCACTCCAGAGCTTCCTCTTCAAAATAATATCACAAGAAGAGTAAACATTCACAATGTAATAATAAAATTGTCTCCACTTAACTTTCATCCCAAGGAAACCTTCTCCCTTAAAGCTACTAATAATCCCCACACTAGAATTCCACAAGATGATCAACCCACCTGAGGCACCATTAGAACTAGAAAACGACCACCCGACCTCCCTACTCCACAAACTACAAGCAATATCTTCGTTGACAATTAAAAGTTTATACTTTTGGATTAAAAAATATCTGCTTTACCTTTCATAATATTATGGCTAATCCGCTTCATCTTCAAATGGCTGCCCCCTCTGATATTTAAGGTACCAATAATCGTTGATCCCTTAAAGATTTTGCCTTACCTCCATACTTAGACACGTTATCACCCTTTTATAATTCTTTTAATTTATGATTACACTCCAGTTTCAACTTTGAAACTGCAACACCTAGATTAACAATAGCCTCCCTGTAGACAAGGATTTTCGACGCCATTAAATGATATATTTCAACTAAAAAGGGGAAGACGTTTCAGGAATAAATTTTGACCAAGCAAGTGAAGATATTATTTTCTGACGTTTTCGGCAAATAAAGAAGGCATATTTTCGACAGGATCAATCAACAGTGTCATTTTTGACATTTCGACAACATCAGTCTCGTTTCAACAAATTCGACAACTTTGAAGAGATGTGTCGTTTCGATGCAGGAGAAAAAAAATTCAAATTTCAAAAGTTGGCACGTTTGGCAGAAGGACGTGTGTAAGCGTTTGGTGGAAAGATAACATGTGTCGCTCCCGGGATTTTCATCCTAGTATAAACACGAAAGTGGCGCGGAAAAGGTAGAGTCGCCATCCATGCATTTTTATCCCGAATGAATGGGAAAGGTAATGTTGCACAAACCTAAGGAAGAAGGAAATGACAAGGTCCTGCGAACCAAAGATCTGGGTTCGGGAGTCGGTTACGACCTGGAAAGGTATTAACACCCTAGACCGTCCGTCGTACCCAACGGGATCCACGCTTGCTTGTTTGTTTCAAAGGGTGAGAAATAAAATGTTGTTGAACAAAATAACTGCTAACTGGAATGGAATGAAAGGAAAAAGGATATTGGAAAGAAAGAGGGAAATGTGGGGAAAATAAAGAATGTGCTCGAATGGGCCCTACCCCACTACCTACGTACCTCATCGGGAAAATGAGGACCAGAGTCGACGTAGTTCGCCTAACTAAGGCGGGAACTATTTTTTTGTGTTTTTTATAGCTTGAACTGCATATTGCTATGCTCAGGTGTTGCAGGCTCGTATGGTACGAGTGTGTTTACCTCCTTACATGCAAGACGAGTCGTCGCAAGTTCGCGTTGTGAGTGAATGAGATGAGAAGAGAAGTTCCCGCAGGAAAGTCGCTTATTGTTTGTTGTTTGCTTTTTAAGAGTTTTTGTATGAATTTGGCAAAAGGAAGTGAATTCAAACTCTTTTCCATGGAATGTGTACTTGCTACTACATTCCAAGATGGAATAATAGAACAAACACACTGTTGCACCCCAAAATTTGCCCTCACAATACAAGACTTTGTGTGCTAAGAAGGTTCACAATACTTACAAGACCTTTCATGAGGTTCATGAAGTCTACAAGACACTTTATGAGGTTCACAAGGTTCACAATACATACAAGACCTTCCATGAGGTTCACAAGATTCACAATACTTACAAGACCTTTCATGAGGTTCATGAAGTTTATAAGACACTTTATGAGGTTCACAAGGTTCACAAGTGTAGATGTCTTGAATTGGCAGAATTTTTGACCAACAAGAAATATTGGATTCAGTTCAGAATGTCCTATCAAATGTTGGGACATTATCAAACAGAGTATATGAACTTATTTCAGGATGTCTTATCAGATGTTGGGACATTGTGTTAATGATTTAAGTTCAGTTTTTCAGGATGTCCCAACAGATGTTGAGACATCTCAAACCTGCTACCAGAATTAATTATTGACTAACTAATCAGAGATATTTAAGGAGAGTTATCTGGAATTAATTAATGATGGATAAAAACAGAACAAGGCGCATCTGTAGGGAGTTTTATATTGAAGATTCAGATTAAAACAGAAGACCTAAATCACCTAGAATCTAGGAAGTAACAAACCCTAAATTCAAGGTGGAAGCTGCATGTGCATTAGGGTTGGATCATCCTACAGAAAGCCCAAATTACAGATACCTATTTAAGCAACAGAAACTCATAGAATTGAGTACGAATTTCAGAAGACCAAATAGGGTGTCTAGTGTTTTAATAGCAGGTGTTTTATATTGTACCACTTTATGAGCTTTTAAGCATAAGTGCATTTGTGACTTGATTGAAACTGTGAAGTAAGATCAAGCTGTTTTTTGTTTGAAGAATGTCTTCAATTTTATTAAACTTGTAAACTTGATCACTGTGTGATTGAGGGGGAGTGAGTAGGGTACTCTTATCTAAGTTGTGACTTAGGTAGAAATTGCATTGGGTAGTTATTAAGTGATAGATTAAACAGGGTGGTTTAAGTCTAGAATTAATATTACTTATAGTGGATTTCCTCCTGGCTTGGTAGCCTCCAGATGTAAGTGTGGTTATACACTGAACTGGGTTAACAAACTTCTGTGTTGTTTACTTTTCTTGCTATTTAAGTTTTGGTTAAATCTGTTAAGTGTTGGAACATCTCTTAGGACATCTCATACCTGATCACAGAATTTCAATTGGCATCAGAGCAGGCACCCTGCCTGTTTATACTGGGTGAGATCTAGGGAATACAAATTCTGTAACATGGACAGAGATATAGGGTCAGTAAATAGACCACCTATTCTGGATGGATCTAATTATGACTACTGGAAGCCAAGAATGATTGCATTCTTAAGATCACTTGACAACAGGGCATGGAGAGCAGTCAACATTGGATGGGATTATCCTGTCCAAGATACCAAAGATGGATCAAAAGTGCTGAAACCTGAAGAAGAATGGAGTAAGGAAGAAGAAGATTCAGCACCAGGCAATTCAAAGGCCCTAAATGCTTTATTCAATGGCATTGATAGGAACATCTTCAGACTTGTACATCATTGTGAGCTAGCCAAAGATGTGTGGGATACTCTCAAAACAACTCATGAAGGAACATCAAAGGTAAAAATGTCAAGGCTTCAACTTCTCACCACCAAGTTTGAAAACATGAGAATGAAGGAAGATGAATCAATTCATGAATTCTACATGAATATCTTGGATATAGCCAATACTTCTGGAGCCTTGGGAGAAAAAATGACTGATGAAAAGCTTGTAAGAAAGATTCTCAGATCTTTGCCAAAAAGATTTGACATGAAAGTCACAGCAATAGAAGAAGCTCAAGACATTTGCTCTATGAAAGTTGAAGAACTCATTGGTTCCCTTCAAACTTTTGAGATGGGAATGAATGACACAAATGTTAAGAAGAACAAAAGCATAGCCTTGGTGACAAATACTGATGAAGAAGAAGATGATGAATCAGAAAATGGTAAAAGCTTATCAGACAACCTTGCTATGCTTGGAAGACAATTCAAACAGATTCTCAGAGGAATGGATGGCAAATCCAAACCCAATGGAAAATACACAAACTCTTCTGAGAACAGGAGACCTTATGATGCTAACAAAAGGTCAAATTATGCTGAAAAGACCAGTCAAGAAAAAGGAGTCAAATGCCATGGATGTGAAGGATATGGACACATCAAGAATGAATGTCCTACCTACTTAAAAAGGCAAAAGAAAGGACTCTCTGTGACCTGGTCTGATGAAGACTCAGGAGGTGATTCAGAAGAAGAATCAGCTAAGCATATCACTGCTTTAGCTGGACTATGTGAATCTGAAAGTGATTCCAGTGATGGGGAGCTTACTTATGAAGAACTTGAGCAAGCATTCAAAGATCTATACAAAAGAAGCTCTGAAATATGCAGTGAGGTTATAAAGCTAAAGAAGCAGAATGAGACATTAGAAGATGAAAAAGCAAGTGATCAAGAGATCATTGACACCTTGAAAAGTGAAGTAAGTCTTCTCAACTCCAAGTTGGAACATATGTCCAAATCTGTTAGAATGTTGAACAGCAGCTCAAATACACTGGATGTTATTCTCAACAACAATAAGCACTCAGGGGATAAAAGTGGACTGGGATTTAACAGAGTACATAAAGATGAAGCTAGCTCTAGCAAAACAACTTCAAAATCCATACAGTCAAACAAGATGTCCCAACAGATGCTTCAACATCAGGAAAAGAACACAAAGTCAAACATAATGTTCCAACAGATGTCTCAACATTCTGGAAAGAACAAAATGAAGAAGAAGTATCAAAGATGGAGATGCCATCACTGTGGAAGATTTGGGCATATCAAACCTCATTGTTATAAGTTGTATGGATATCCAAATCAGATGTATCAGCAACCTTCCAAGAAGAAAATAGAAGTTACCAAGAAAGTGCTGCATAAACATCAAAGAAATCAGCAACCTCCTAAGCATAAGACAGAAAACATCAAGAAGGTATGGAAACCAAAAGCTAGCACTGAAGCTGATCAAAGCTACAAGAACAAGATCAACAATCAAGCTTGGAGATCAGCTGATAAACAACACACAGGGCAGAGGCATCAAAAGAAATCTCAACTCATCTGGTCAAAGAAAAGTACTGCATACATAGCACATACATCACTAAGAGTATCAGCTAAAGAAGACTGGTACTTTGACAGTGGATGTTCAAGACACATGACTGGATTGAAGAATCTGCTAGTAAACTTAAAATCACATTCATCCAGGTATGTGACCTTTGGAGATGGAGCTAAAGGAGAAATCAAGGGAGTTGGAACCTTGGATTGTCAAGATGTTCCAAGACTAGATGATGTGCTGCTAGTTAAAGGTTTAACTGCTAACCTGATCAGCATAAGTCAATTATGTGATCAAGGGTACAGTGTAAACTTTACCAAAACTGAATGCATAGTGACTAACAAAGAACAAGAGGTTGTCATGAAAGGAGCCAGATCTAAAGACAACTGTTACATGTGGGAATCCAAAAATCTCAGTCTCACTTCAACTTGCTCTTTAGCTAAAGAAGAAGAAGTGAAACTATGGCACCAAAGACTAGGTCATCTTCATTTCAGAGGCATAAAGAAGATAATATCCATGGATGCTGTAAGAGGTATTCCTAAACTGAAGATTGATGATGGCAAAATATGTGGTGAATGTCAAATAGGCAAGCAAACCAAGATGTCCCATCCAAAGCTTCAACATCTAACAACTTCCAAAGTTTTGGAACTTTTGCATATGGATCTGATGGGACCTATGCAGGTTGAAAGTCTTGGTGGTAAGAGGTATGCCTATGTTGTGGTTGATGACTTTTCAAGATATACATGGATAAATTTCATCAAAGAAAAGTCTGATGTATTTGATGTATTCAAAGAGTTATGTCAAAGATTGCAAAGGGAAAAATCCAGCTGTGTGATCAGAATAAGAAGTGATCATGGAAAAGAATTTGAGAACCAAAAGTTCTTAGATTTCTGCTCTTCAGAAGGAATCAATCATGAATATTCTTTACCAATCACTCCTCAACAGAATGGGATTGTTGAAAGGAAGAATAGAACTATTCAAGAATCAGCAAGAGCTATGATCCATGCTAAAAAGTTACCTCTGTACTTCTGGGCTGAAGCTATGAACACTGCCTGTTACATTCATAACAGAGTTACTTTAAGGAAAGGAACTTTGTCCACAATATATGAAGTCTGGAAGGGCAGAAAACCCACAGTTAAGTACTTCCATGTATTTGGAAGTAACTGTTATATTCTGGCAGATAGGGAGCAAAGAAGAAAAATGGATCCTAAAAGTGATGAAGGGATTTTCCTTGGATACTCCATAAACAGCAGAGCATATAGAGTATTTAATTCTAGAACCAAGGTTATCATGGAGTCCATAAATGTGATAATTGATGATGTTCCTACAGATGTCCCAGAAGATGTTGGAACATCTGCTGATATCAAGAGTGAAGCTGAAGAAAAGAATGATCATTATAACTTCACTCAAACTGATACAAGGACAGAAGAATCCAACAAACCTCCATCCATCAGAATACAGAAGGATCATCCCAAAGATCTGATAATTGGTGATCCCAACAGAGGTGTGAGCACTAGATCAAGAGAAGTGATTTCAGGTTCTTGTTTTGTTTCCAAAATAGAACCTAAAAACATCAAGGAAGCTCTTACTGATGAATACTGGATTTGTGCTATGCAAGAGGAATTAGGTCAATTCACAAGGAATGAAGTGTGGAATCTTGTTCCTAGACCTGATGACATAAATGTGATTGGTACAAAATGGGTGTATAAGAACAAGTCAAATGAACAAGGAGTTGTTACAAAGAACAAAGCTAGACTTGTAGCTCAAGGATACACTCAAATTGAAGGAGTAGACTTTGATGAAACCTTTGCACCAGTAGCAAGGCTTGAATCAATTAGACTACTTTTGGGAATTGCTTGTATCTTGAAATTCAAGCTATTTCAAATGGATGTGAAAAGTGCCTTTTTAAATGGCTACCTTAATGAAGAAGTATATGTAGAACAGCCTAAAGGATTTGTTGATCCAAGCTGTCCAAATCATGTATACAAACTAAAGAAGGCACTTTATGGTTTGAAGCAAGCTCCAAGGGCATGGTATGAAAGACTGACCACATTTCTTATCAAACAAGGATACAGAAAAGGTGGAATTGACAAAACCCTGTTTGTTAAAGATGAAGAAGGAAATGTCATGATTGCTCAAATATATGTTGATGATATTGTCTTTGGTGGGATGTCTGAAAGGATGGTCAAACATTTTGTCAAGCAGATGGAATCTGAATTTGAAATGAGCCTAGTAGGAGAGTTAACCTACTTTCTTGGTCTGCAAATAAAGCAAATGGAAGACTCAATGTTCATCTCCCAAAGCAAGTATACCAAGAACATAGTCAAGAAATTTGGAATGGAAAATGCTACTCATAAGAGAACTCCTACCCCCACACATTTAAAGCTTACTAAAGATGAAAAGGGTGAGAATGTAGATCAAAGCTTATACAGAAGCATGATTGGAAGCTTGTTATACTTGACTGCTAGCAGACCTGACATAGCATTTGTAGTAGGTGTATGTGCAAGATATCAAGCTGATCCAAAAGTCAGTCATCTCAATCAAGTCAAGAGAATCCTTAAATATGTTAATGGTACTTGTGACTATGGCATAATGTACTTTCATGGATGTAAACCAATTCTTACTGGCTTCTGTGATGCTGATTGGGCTGGAAGTGCTGATGACAGAAAAAGCACCTCAGGAGGATGCTTCTTTCTAGGAAACAATTTGATTTCTTGGTTCAGTAAGAAACAAAATTGTGTATCCTTATCTACAGCTGAAGCTGAATATATAGCAGCTGGAAGTAGTTGTTCTCAGTTGATTTGGATGAAGCAAATGCTCACTGAATACAATGTCCCACAGGATGTCATGACATTGTACTGTGACAACTTAAGTGCAATCAACATATCAAAGAATCCTATCCAACATAGCAGGACCAAGCATATTGATATCAGACATCATTTCATCAGAGATCTTGTAGAAGAAAAGGTGATTTCATTGGAGCATGTAGCTACAAATCTGCAGTTAGCTGATATCGTTACCAAAGCATTGGATGCTACACAATTTGAGAACTTAAGGGGCAAACTTGGAATCTGTTTATGTGATATTTAGCAGTTAATGAGATGTGCCAACATGTCATATGACATTGTATGGCATAAGTTCCAGATGGCAAAACTAGTCTGGACAAGATCCTTGGGAATTCCATTCCTAATAATTTGCAATGTAACGGCTACTTATTTAGTAACTGTTTATAATCAGCTATCAAGATTCTCATCATTCTATCACAAGCGAATCTCATTAACTAGCTATTCTTCAGAAATCATCAACCCTAAAGCTCTTCATCCATATTCCTTAACAATGTCTCAAAACCCTAACACTCCTGAAGAAGTTCTCAACAAAGAAGACGTAGTTCATGCAACTCCAATCTCTGTAGTTCCAATGAAATCAACTCCATTGGACGAACTCAGAGGAAGTGCTTCTCACACTAAAAAGCCAAGAACTCCAAAGAGAGCTAAAGATCAAGTCTGCAGCAAAGCCAAAGGAGGCATTCCCTCTCCTGCTAACATGCCCCCAAAATCTTCAAAATATGTGGATGATTCCATCAAGGAGATTGTCAACCAAATTCTTTTTGAACAAAGAGTGGTGAGTGGGATCTCTGTTCCTCTGAACACCATGCCTGCACCTCAAGATGAACAAGCTCAAACTGCAGAGGACACTCCTGCAGAACAAGATGTCCCAATAGATGTTGGAACATCTGAAGATGAGAAAAAGAACTCATCTGATGCTGATTTGGAACAAACTGAGGACCAGAATAAGGCCTCAAATGAAAATGATGAAGAAGTCTCTGAGGATCAGACCAAAGCCTCAAATAAAGATCAAATCCCTGCTGATCAACCAGCTGAAGAGGAGACTGCTCAATCTCCTCCAGTGGTCAACCTGGAGCAGGACTCTGATACAGAGATCATAGCCTCTGTTAGAGCTAGCATAGCCAAAAGGCTCAGGTCCAGGAAAGGAAAGATGCAAGCTGAAGCTGAAATTCCTGAGAAGAAGAAAGCTTCCCCAAAGAAAGGCAAAGCTAAAGCTACTTTTGGGCCAACAAAACAATGGAGTAAAGTTCAAACTCAGAAAAGAAAAGCTGTCACCCCATCAGACTCAGATGTTGAATCAGATGTCCCAACATCTCCTCCCAAAAAGAAACCAACACCATCTAGGGCTTCATCTGCTGTTCCATAAGCCCCCTTGGACAACATATCATTCCATCATGTCTCTAGTGTCAACAGATGGAAGTTTGTGTACCAAAGAAGGGTTGCCCTAGAAAGAGAACTGAGCAGCAATGCACTTGAGTGCACTGAACTGATTGACCTCATCTCTGCTGCAGGACTATTCAAAACAGTCTCAGATCTCTCTCCCTGCTATGAACTTCTTGTCAAAGAGTTCATTGTTAATCTTCAGGAGGATTGTTCAAATGGTAAGTCCTCTGAGTTTAGAAAAGTTTTTGTTAGAGGTAAATGTGTAGAGTTTTCTCCTCAAATCATCAATCAGTATCTAGGAAGAGAAACAGATGGACCCAATGAGCTAGGTAAGACAGATAACCAAGTCTGCAAGGTTATCACTGCAAACCAGGTCAAGGCATGGCCTGTGAAGGGAAAGCTCTCAGTAAGCATGCTTACCAGAAAATATGCCATGCTGAACAGGATTGGTACAGCTAACTGGGTGCCTACCAACCACACTTCTTCAATCTCCACTGGTCTGGCCAGGTTTATCTATGCTGTGGGAACTCAAACCAAGATGGACTATGGAGCTTACATTTTTGATCAGACCTTGAATCATGCCAGCTCTTCTGCAACAAAGCTGCCAATAGCTTTTCCATCATTACTGTGTGGTATAGTGCTCAATCAATACCCTGGAATTCTCACTGACAAGGATACAGCCTGCAAAAGAGAAAGCCCCCTGGCTTTTCACTACAAGTTATTCCTCAGTCATCATGATGCAGATGTTGAAGCACCTTCTGGGACATCTGCAGGCCCTTCAACTGCTAAGACTTCAATCTCCAAGAAGGTCCTAATTGGTGAGCTTAAAATCACATGCAAAGAACTTGAAGCAAGGAAGCTGAAACTTGAAGAAATCATCCAAAGGCTGGAGAGTGAAGAAGATCAGAAAGCTGCCTCTGATGAAGAAAGTGAAGCTGATGAAGCAACTGAAGTTGAGGAAGAAACTGAGAGTGATGAATCTGAGTGATCATTGTATGTGAGGACAATTGTAATGACATCATTGTATTTCTGGATTAGTATCTTTGGCCCCATAATTTGTGTCTAACAAGGGGGAGAACAACAACAAATTGTAATGCTGTTTGATTATGAATGAATTCTGTTTGTTTCTGAACTGAATAAGTTTTTTCTGTTGCAACAAGACTGGACACAGATATGTTTGAGGGGGAGTAATCTCAAATATGAATCAACAGAAAAGTAGGATTATACTCTGATAAAAGAACTTCTGCTGCACTCTGAAAACCAGAAAAAATGTTAGCCAAAAATTAGCCAAAGGGGGAGTTTGTAGATGTCTTGAATTGGCAGAATTTTTGACCAACAAGAAATATTGGATTCAGTTCAGAATGTCCTATCAAATGTTGGGACATTATCAAACAGAGTATATGAACTTATTTCAGGATGTCTTATCAGATGTTGGGACATTGTGTTAATGATTTAAGTTCAGTTTTTCAGGATGTCCCAACAGATGTTGAGACATCTCAAACCTGCTACCAGAATTAATTATTGACTAACTAATCAGAGATATTTAAGGAGAGTTATCTGGAATTAATTAATGATGGATAAAAACAGAACAAGGCGCATCTGTAGGGAGTTTTATATTGAAGATTCAGATTAAAACAGAAGACCTAAATCACCTAGAATCTAGGAAGTAACAAACCCTAAATTCAAGGTGGAAGCTGCATGTGCATTAGGGTTGGATCATCCTACAGAAAGCCCAAATTACAGATACCTATTTAAGCAACAGAAACTCATAGAATTGAGTACGAATTTCAGAAGACCAAATAGGGTGTCTAGTGTTTTAATAGCAGGTGTTTTATATTGTACCACTTTATGAGCTTTTAAGCATAAGTGCATTTGTGACTTGATTGAAACTGTGAAGTAAGATCAAGCTGTTTTTTGTTTGAAGAATGTCTTCAATTTTATTAAACTTGTAAACTTGATCACTGTGTGATTGAGGGGGAATGAGTAGGGTACTCTTATCTAAGTTGTGACTTAGGTAGAAATTGAATTGGGTAGTTATTAAGTGATAGATTAAACAGGGTGGTTTAAGTCTAGAATTAATATTACTTATAGTGGATTTCCTCCTGGCTTGGTAGCCTCCAGATGTAAGTGTGGTTATACACTGAACTGGGTTAATAAACTTCTGTGTTGTTTACTTTTCTTGCTATTTAAGTTTTGGTTAAATCTGTTAAGTGTTGGAACATCTCTTAGGACATCTCATACCTGATCACAGAATTTCAACAAGATTCACAATGCTTACAAGACCTTTCATGAGGTTCATGAAGTCTACAAGACACTTTATGAGGTTCACAAGGTTCACAATACATACAAGACCTTCCATGAGGTTCACAAGGTTCACAAGACATTTCATGATGGTTCACAAGGTTCACAAAGTTCACAAATAGTCAGAAAAGTTGACAATTCCCTTAGACAATGCACCTCCTAAGCAGTGCATCCAAAACTAAGGTTTTGACTTTAATCAGGCTAAATGAACTTCCAAGACTTCAAGTGAGCTTCATAACATCTTATATGTGTGTAAGAACCCCCATGACAAGTTTCAATACTTTTCTCAAAAGTTTGCTCAGTCAAATAATTAGATAAGTCAAAATCAGTCAAAGTAGTTAAAAAGTCAAACTGAGGTCAACTGTGGTCAAACCAAAGTCAAACTTCATGATTTTTTTGCCAACATCAAGTATATGAAGTAAAATTCATCATTTTATCAAGGGTTGATCATGATTCATCAAGGATATTTCAGATCATCAAGAATCAGGAGTTTCTAAATTAGGGTTTCCTCAGTAAAAGTCAACTGAACTTTGACCAACCATAACTTTCACATGCTTCATCACCAAGTCTCCATCCAAAGCTCATTTTGAAGGAAATTGAATTCTCTACAACTTTGTGTCTCACAAGCCAATCCCAAAAATGCTTCATTTGGAAGGTATGAGCTAAGACATTATAGGTCCTTTTGAAAGTCAACAAAAAGTCAACAAATTCAAAAGGGCATAACTTGAGAATGGTGAATGATATGAACATTAAACCAGTGGGGTTGGTTAGAGGACTCTTCAAGATTTCCAAAATGTCCAAGAACACCCTCATAGCATTAAAATTGAAGGGTGTGTGCCCTTGCAAAGTTGGGAAATTTTTGGTTGGTTTATGAAGAAAATTGAGGTTTAAAACCAATTTTTTCTAAATGGGCTTGCCATATGATGACCCAATCCACACCAAGACCTCATGCACGACCCACCTATGTAATTTTCTGATTTTTTTTTATTTTATTTAATATTTATTTGAATTTTATTTATTTAAATACATATTAAATTAAAATAAAATCAAAAAATCAATATTTAAGGGTGATTCTTCTTCTAGAAAGTCATAAACACTATTCAAGACCAATTATCAACATCCAAATTCGTGCTAGGCCAAAGTAGTAAGAATATATTGTTTTTTTTTGATATTTTTGGATGAGAGATTTCTTCATAATCAAGTAATCAATTTTCATGATACAAGATCCATTCTTTTTAACCTAATTCATTCATTATATATACTTGAAGACACTGCAAGCACTGGGGACGAATTTGGCAGCTTCAAGAACACTAAACAAATTTCAAAAAATCAAGAAAAAGTTCAAATTCGGATTTTGTGATTTTGTTGTTTTTCAAGTGATTTAAAGGTGGCAAATCATTCTTGGACAATCTCTAAACCTGTTTGCATCATTGTCATCATCAAAATCGTGCCATATCAAGCTAACCGAATCACATTTTGTTCTTCATATTCATGTTTTTGATTCTCTTAATTTAACCAGTTTCAATTGTTTTTGCTTGTGTAGTATGATTTACAATGAAGCTAGGATCGTTTCTGGGCAATTAGAATTGAGTTTTGGTATGCGGATACGCAAACACCATTGTTAGGGTTTATGGTCATAAATTAGGGCTTCCTAATACAGGCAATATAAATGCCTTATGAGACCATATTTGAATTCTCTGAAGCTTGGGAAATCGAATGGTACAAAATATTTGGACAAATCGTACCTGTATACAATATATGTGTAGACCTAGGAATACATACGAAAATAAATTCGCAGGAAAATTTGTATAAGAATTCGCAGGTATTTTCGCAGGTATAGAGGTTGAAGATGACCATAGCGCGGGAATGTCATATTTGAATTGTTAACTTATCTTATTTAGTTTTATTTGTGTTTATATGTTTGAAGCACTGCTTGGCTCAATTGGTAAGGAAGCGTATATGTGAGGCAGCAAACCAGGGTTCGAATCCTGGCTTGGTATATTTTTTGGGCAATTTTCTGTTGATTTTCAGGTTTACAATATCTTGACGTTGGATCCATTCCCCATCAGCTACGCAGGCGCAGCCCAGTGGTTCATCTCCTCCATGGTAATGGGGAGGTCCTGGGTTCAAATCCAGGCCTCCCCCATCTTTTTAGAACTTGTTTTCTTTTATTATTTTATTTTCCTTAATTATTTAATTATATATTATTAACTAATTAACTAATTTGTTTATTTAAATTAAAAAACTCAATTAAAATATTAATCCAAAATTATACTTTTTACAAATATCATAATATGTTTTTTTTGTAAATAATTTTGTATATAATTTTATTGTTTATAATTTGTAAGTAATTTATGTAAATTTATATTAATTGTTTAAAATATCTAAACCCTAATTTTTCTTAAACAAAAAATCTAAACCCTATTTTTTTTCTCAAACCCTAATTTTTCTTCTCCTATTTATTTAATACTATTATTAGTATATATTATATTCATAATTTAGTTAAAATTCTTAATTTAATTAATGTATAAATTGTTTATAATTTAAATTTTTGTATGTAAATAATGTTTAAAAATTAAAATTCTTAATATGATAATATGATATAATTTGTTTAGAATTTAATTTTTGCATGAAAATAATTTTTATTATATGTTTAAAAATTGCTAAATTAATTTTGTATTTATATTTTATTTCTATAATATGTGTATCATTAACTTATTTTTTTATAATTTATAAATAACTTAAAACTTTATAATTAATATAATTGTCCATATTTTCTTATTAATCTTAAATAATTGCTTATATAAAATTTGATCTCTTCTTTTAATTATTATAATATTTTTGCTTATTTCATTATTATTTTCTTAATTATGTTTATATGATTATTACTAACCCCATTTAATTTAGTATTGTTGTTATTATTTTCACTAACCCAATTATAATTATTTATTTATTTTACTTATGCTATTTAAATTGCTTTATTATTATTATTGTAATTGTTCCTCGGTGTATATTTTATTTATAATGTTTATTATTTATTTTATACTATGGTTAGTAAATAGGGAGTGTAAATATATTTGTAATTTAAAATTAATTTAGATCATTTAAATTTAAATATTAAAATTGTACACTCACACACGTAAGTCGATCTTTGATCGCCATCTCACTTCCTTAGGGATGCCTCTCATGTTGCCTATTCAAAAAGGTCAAGTAGGGTGTATAAAGCAAAAGTCCCTCAAAATAAAGTCATCTAGTCCCTTAACAAATAAAAGATCAAGTCTCTTTCGAATGTTGCCTTCGTAATGATCTTGTCCCTTTCGAATAAAGATGATAGTCCCTTCAAAATTGCTTATACACCCTACAGTTGCCTACATAACAGATGTCCCTTCAAGTGTCCCTCACATCCAAGGTAATGACTACTTATTCCTTAATAATAGGGATAGTCTTACCATTTAAAGGATTCAAGAACAGAAAAGACTTAAAACTTAGGGTAGATTCCTCATAGTTACTTGCTCACTCTTCAAAACTTTTCAAACACTTCACACTTTCAAACAAATTTCCAAAACAAAGGTTTTTTACGCATCCGTACATGGATCATTATCAAACTCTTATGAAAATTTTTATTCACACACTTCACATTTCAAAAAACATCTTAAAGTGAGCTAAGTAACTAAGAGCCCATGGATAACCATGGATGTAAAGGGTGCTAATACCTTCCCTTTACATAACCTACCCCCCGGACCCAAAAAAAAATCTTTTAAAAGGTCTTTCCTGTTCTTTTATGCCTTTCCTTTGGATAAAATAAAAGTCGGTGGCGACTTTTGCTATCCACAACATAACTAAAGTCAGTTCTCCCACCGTGTTACAGAACTGGCGACTCTGCTGGGGACTTAATAAAAGAGGGGTACCCTTAGGAATTAGATCACTCTAAAATTGTTTGCCTTGTTTGCTTTATACTTATCTTGTTGGGTGCTCTTATGTATGAAAGATCCTAACCCGGATCTAGTGTACCTTAGGTAAATGGCAATAGACCAAGGAAACTATACGGCGTATACCGATATGGTTGATCTGGTGCCCATAGTTAGTGTGACTTCTTGGTTGGTGCTTATATTCCTTAAGTCAAGTTGAGGATAATATGAGGCTGCCATATGTTGTCAATGCACTAACTAAATTTTAGGACCCTAGTTATCCCATCTTGGCCTTTAGAAAGTAGTGAGATAACCGGCTTTGGTGCAGACTGAAGTTGGTTGATACTCGATACTACGCTCATTGAGATTCTAAACTTGGAGGGTTTTGGTTGGCAAGTAAGTTGCCTACTGAACAACCACCCTTGTGAAGAATCAATGATATTGAGATCCCTTAGAACCTGGTTACTTTTGTAGGACAGGATGAACCAACTAACTTCAGGGGAGGATACTTACCTTTGAACCTCATGCAAGCCTTTAAACCTAGGGCTATTGTGTGACTTGTTTGCGTGTGCCACATGTTTGTGATTGAGCATAACATCATGACATCATCATGCATCATAAGCATAACATTTTCACTAACCATTTCAAGGACCAAAGGATTTATCTTTGTTCTTTGTTGCAGGTCATGGCTTCTGCTCGTAGAAACACTATCAGGATCAACTTTGTAGGGATACCTGCTAAGCTTAAAGAGTTGGTTTCTCAAGTGTCTGATCACTCCCAGTTCATCAAGAGACATGGTCAGCTACTGGATTTAGCCACTTCAGGGTTCAATGAAGACATGATGAGTGTTCTATTTCAGTTCTTTGATCCTAAGCACCATTGCTTCACATTCCCCGACTACCAGCTGGTTCCAACCATGGAAGAATTCTCTAAACTTCTGGGTATACCTGTACTTGATCAGAAACCATTCACAGGCTTAGAAAAAGAGCTTAAACCTGAGGTTATTGCTGCAGCCTTACATCTGAAGAAGTCAGACATTGTTTTAGAAACGAGAAGCGGAGTCAAGGGTATTCTTGCTAAGGTATTAATGGATAAGGCTCAAGTGTTCTTGAAAGCTATGAGCTATGATGCTTTTGAGGAAATCCTAGCCTTGTTGATTTATGGCTTAGTGTTGTTCCCCAATCCTGATCAGTTCATAGACGTGCATGCCATCAACATATTTCTGAGTCACAATCCAGTGCCTACCTTACTTGGAGACATCCTGCATTCTCTTCATACTCGTACTACAAGGGCAAGAGGAACTTTGATGTGCTGCATACCTTTGCTTTCTAGGTGGTTTATTTCTCACCTTCCTCGCTCAGTAATGAAGAATGGGCAAGGGTTCAGGTGGTCCAAAAGGATCATGTCACTCTCGCATTCAGATATTCATTGGTGCTCCAGATCTATGGAGAATGTCACTATCATTGACCGTTGTGGGTGTCGCTCCCACTAAATGGAGCCGGGTCAAATAGGGTACGGACGCGAACGGTCGGCGAGAGGATGATGTGAGAACACACAGGAGTGAACTCACAGGGAATGAAAAGAGTCGCCAGCTAGGCATTTTTATCCCGGAGGAAAGGTAATGCTGCATAAACCTAGAAAGATATGGATAAGACGGTTGCGAACCAGAGAGACTGAGAAAGGGGGTTGGTTACAACCTGGGAAGGTATTAGCACCCAGATTGTCCGCCGTACTCGACGAGATCCACGCTTAAAAGATTTGTGTTTTAAAGGGGTGGTGTCAGTGCAATTTTGTGTGCAAGAGAGCTGGAAGAAGATGTACAGGTGTCTGTGTAAAAGAAGTGTGAAGTGTAATATATACAGTATCAGTGTAAAGGCAAGAGTGAAATGCTCATGATAATGAGGCTAAGAGAATGATGCTGAAAGAGGGGGAATATACAGAGACTTTTGTTCGATAACTGTTAAGTTATGCCTACGTATCCTCTCGTGCAATGAGGAAGTCAGAACACCGTAGTTCGACCCAAAGAGACTGAAAGATGAATTGACTTGTGAACTGCTTGCTTGTCTATGCTCAAGTGTATGATCTGTATGGCACAGATGCAAACTGTCTTGCATTAGACGGAAGAAGCAGGTTCTCGTTTATGAGTGAAGATGATGAGAAAAGAATCCCGGAGGAGACGATTATTGTTTGTTTTTGAGTTTTCAGTCTTTTATTGCTTTTGAAAGTTTGTCATAAGTTAATGAGCTTAAGCCTAAACCAACGGATTTAGTAAACTCATCACATCTTCCCTCTGATTAGGGGTAATGAGAATGCCTTAAGTATGAAGTCAGCTTCTCACACTTAATCACCATGGTGTAGGATTAAGGTCATTAACCTACTTGTGATTATTTAGATGTTTTTGGTGCTTTTTGTTTAGTGTTAAGTAATGAGATTAAGCCATAATCAGGGATTAAACAAACTCATTACACCATCCTAATAGAAAGATAATAGATGGGAATGTTTAAGCTGAGGAAAGATCCTCAACTTAATCCATGATTAGGGATTAACTTCATGACAAAACAAAACCTTTATTAGATGGATTTTAGTTAATGATATGATGAAGAAGTGATTTTTATGATTGGTAAGACAACTTGAGGGGGACTTGTCCATTAACACTAGGGTTAGTCCTTCTTAACCAATTAAGGAAGAATTAGAACCCTGATGCAAGGCCCAAGTTACAAGCTTGATGTCTTGATGATTATTAGATGAATGGATTAAAGGATTTAAACACATTAAGGGTTTAACACTTAGGATTAAAGTTATACACTCCATCCTAATAGAAGGATGCAGGCATAAGCCTAATCACAAAGCTTTAAAGCCTTTATGGTTTAGTCCTTGATTATGAGATGAGAAGAGAAGACTCAATGAGACACAAAGGTAAAATCTAAATGGGGGACTAATCAAAACCCTAATTATTGTCATGCTTGGTTGCTCCTATGGTTTGTGAGGTTTACAAGAAAGATCTTCAGAGGAACCACCAGGAAACAGATGAAAGGAGCAAAGAGAAGCAAAGTAACTTGCTTCATTTAAGAAGACAAGTCACTTGAAGAAAGAAAGTAAGAAGAAGAAGAATGAGCAAGCTCAATTTCAAACACATACAAAATTCAGCAAATGGAATATGAGAGAGATGAAAAGAAATTGTGAGAAGTGAAGGCAAATTCACTTCTCAAAGTACTTACCACCTGAAAGGTTAATGAAAGGAGTGAAATGCAATGCAAAATGAGATGAAATGGTATGATGCAAACCAAAACCAGAAGCATGTATGTGATGATAATGATGCTATGAGATGATGCAAACAAGAAACAAGGCATGAGGATGATCATACAAACATATGGATGCAAATGAAGCATGCTTAGAACCATGAACATACATGAAAAGTTATGGAATGCAAATGACATACAAAAGGGCAAATGAATGAGGCAATGATGAAACATGATTCTCACATGTCTTAAGATGTCTAATGAATCAAATGGATGCACAAAATGTCATGGCAAGTCATGGTATGCAAGCAAATGCAAGATGAATGCAAAAGGAAGCCCAAATTAGGGTTTATGATCAATGCACAAAACAAAAACCAAAACCAGAAGCAAACATTATGATAAAAAATTAAAAATGAATTCAAGGAAAACCTAAACCGATACAAACTCACTGCCCAAAGGAGGGGATCCAATTTTTAACCTAGTGAAAGTTATGAATTTCCTAAGATTGCTAGGGTTTTAAGGTACCTTGTCAAGAAAAATGTCAAACAAATTGAAAATGCAAGATCCAAACATGCCAATTTAATCCTACAAACTACATGATATGCAAGACACAATGCAAAAAGAATCAAAGTCCAACTCTTAAAGACTAGGCAAAAATGAATTTTTGAAGATTGGATCAAAATAATTCCTTGAAATGAAATTAATTCCATGAAAAATTGTCAAAAGACATCAAGATCAAAAAAGAAATTTGGTTTGAGGGTTGGACAATGTTTCTAAATGATTTTAAAGGTTTCATGAATTTTTTGTGATTTTTAAATACTTAAAAGTATTTTTAATTAATTAATTCTCATTAATTAATTAAAAATAATCTTTTAAATGATTTAAAAATATTTTTTTATGCAAAAAATAAAAATAAAAATGTTTTTGGTTTCTGAAAATTAATAAAAGATTGTATAAAAATTTTCAGAATTTTTAAAGATGTTTTACTATTTTTAATAAAATGAAGAAAACAAATGAATTAAAATAGAAAATAAAATGGATTTAATGAGAAGTATGCTGAATCAATGGCTGACATTCAAACTGGACGCGCGGGAATTGACTGCGCGCGTGATCCAGTGGCTGAAATTCAAACTTGGCTAATTCCTTATTAAAAATTAATTAAACTGAATTAAGAAAGTCAAATGAGGATTAGGGCAAAATGGTGAGATCCTGAACGTTCAAACGCGCGCGGGTCAACGCATCCAAGGGTTATTATTCAAACTTCATTAATGACACTGATTAGCCCTAAACAGATTCAGGTGGCCGGAGAAGACTTCCGGTCATCTTCTCCGGCGGGACTCCCACCTGAAAATTGCTAAATCCCTCAAAACACTATGAAAATGAAATCTAATCACCCAGAAATCATCCCCATTCGAAACTAAATCAAAACCCCCAAACAAAAACCATTTTTCATCCATTAATCATGTGAATCGAAGCCAAACATGTTTAGGTCAGAAAAGTTTCAGAACATGATTAAATGCTTATTTCTCAACCATTTCAAAAAGTAAAAGCATCAGAGTGATCAGCAAAGCATGAGGAACAATTTAGAAACTTAAAAACTCATTTCTGGAAAAAAAGTTCTTGATATACCTGAGCTTTGAGCTTTCTCAGTTTGCAACTTTCTGACCCTCTCTCTTTGTGCAAACCACTCCTCTTAGGCCCCTGATGAAGTCTTGATGCTTAGAAAAAGTTTGTGGTGGCTGGTTTGGAAGATTGCAGGAGTTATGTTCAAGGTGGGATGGAAATCGTATTTTTGATTCAGGGAGTTTTAGGCAATGGTGATGGGTGGTTTGTGACCAGGGAAGTGTGCTGAGTTGATTTGTGAAGTTGGTTTGTGTGTTTGCTAGCTGTGCTGAGTGCTTCGAAAGCTTTTGCAAGTTTTGAGCAAAATGATAACTATGGCTTGTGGGCAAGATCAGAGTGTGTTGTGTGATGTGTTAGGCTGGGTTTTGTCCATGTATCAAAAGGGGATAGGTCAGAAAGTTGTTGGTGGCCTATGGTGATTGGTATGGGTCTTTGGCCAAAATGTCAACTTGATGTGTACTTGAGGTATGGGCTATGGTATGACTTGCTTTTTGGCTTGCTTTTGCTCATCTTGAATCAAGGAATGCTGTGAAAAAGGTTTAGAGGCAATGCAGCAAGTGGTTTGTAACTTATGATGAGTTTTGCAAGTTGGTTCAAGCTTGGTTCCTTTGAGATTTCTTGAGTTTCAATGCATCAAAGTGCAAAGTTCTTTGGCCCATTCTGAATTTTAGAGGTCATATGATCATGTTGTGAAGAAATGATACACATTTGAGGCCTTTAGAACACTTGAACACACCATTTTGCAAAATGTCTCTTTGGTAGAAAACTTCAAATTTTGTGATTTTAGCCAACTTTGACAAGCCATAACTTTTGATCCAAAATGAATTAGGTCATGTTCTTGTACTTTTTGAAAAGGGAATGATCCACTCTACAACTTTCATGACCAAAGTTTTTCCATTTGAAGCATTTTTGGATCAAAAAGCAAGGGTTGAAAAAGTTTCCCAAAATGGCAATTTCATTAAAAGTCAAACTTTCCCAAAAAGTCAACTTTGCAAATGACTTGAAATTCTTCAAATTTGTGAACTTCTAACATCTTACATGATCAAATAAAGATCATACATAATCAAAATGATGATGAACACCCTTTGGTTGGGTCATTGGGGGCCTCAGATGCCCTGATTTTGCATTGACTTGCTTGAAAAGTCAGCTCTTGATCAGATGACTTCCCCATGAAATTTCTTCATGAAAATTGATATGCATGTTCCTTATACCATATAGAGACCAATAGAAACAAGAATGACCCAAAAAATTGGAGTTATGGCCTTTGAAACCAAAACCCTAATTCTAGGTCATCTGTGCAGTCAAACCTGGCTCTGCTCCCATGCCATTTCCAGTTCTTGTGATTCTTTGACATTCTTGACTTTGAGAGGATATAATATGATGCTTGAACATACATGGACCCTTTTGAAGTGATTGATGACCTTTGGAGTGGCTCAAGAAGCTCTTGGATTGCTCAGATCACAAACCCTAGGTGCAGATGACTTTGAACCAATGCAATGAATCACAAAATGTAATATGAGATGCCATGATTGAATTTATGCCTATGAAATGACCACAAGCCATGATGTGAATGGGTGAGGGCAAATTTGGGGTGTTTACAGCTGCCCCTATTCAAACATGAGTTAGCTGTGCAGGATGCAAACAAGATAACTTGTGGTTGAATACCAAAGACAGTCCAAAATTTGCACTCATAGAATGAAGAAGAAAAGGGATATAGATTGTAAAGGAAAATAAAGTATATTGTAAAGTACGGGCGACGGAGGACGACCGTCGAGCAGAGGACGACTGCTGGGAAAGAGCAATGACGGGGACGGCCGACATGCTGGGGAAAAAACGGGAAATAAAGCAATGACGGGGACGGCCGACATGCTGGGGATAAAAGAGATTATGATGGGGACGACCATCAAGTTCATAAAGTAATGTAAATAATGATGGGGACGGCCATCGGGCTAAACTGATGAAGGACGATCATCAGGAAAAGGAAAGGGGACCACGACGGGGACGGCCATCGGGTTAAAGAATAAATGAAATAATGATGAGGGACGGTCATCAAAGGTGAAGGACGATCACCTGGCAGGGTACGGCTGCCGAAAGTATCGCGACATAGGACGAATGCCGGATAAAAAGTCAACGATGGGGACGGCCATCGGACGAGCATGATGAAGGACGATCATCAAGAGGTGAAGGACGATCACCTAGCAGGGGACGGCTGCTAAAAATATCACGACATAGGATGAACGCCGGATAGAAAAGGTCAACGATGGGGACGGCCATCGGATAAAATGATGAAGGACGATCATCAAAAGGTGAAGGACGATCACCTAGCAGGGGACGACTGCTAAAAATATCACGACATAGGACGAATGCCGGATAGAAAAGGTCAACGATGGGGACGGCCATCGGATGAGCATGATGAAGGACGATCATCAAGAGGTGAAGGACGATCACCTAGCAGGGGACGGCTACTCTCAGGGTTTATCATGACATAGGACGACTGTCAGATAGAAAAGAAATTTTGCTTTGCTGGCGATCTACTGGGGAATAGTAAACACGGACGAGTGTTTATATTCAAGAAATAA
This sequence comes from Lathyrus aphaca, assembly GCA_963966055.1. NCBI lineage: Eukaryota > Viridiplantae > Streptophyta > Magnoliopsida > Fabales > Fabaceae > Lathyrus > Lathyrus aphaca. The sequence continues at coordinate 289,154,320 of OZ014524.1, forward strand.
AAGGTATAAGTGTTTTGACGCTGTGTATAGATTAAAGATACGGACGAGCATCCTTAAGACTACGATACGGACGAATATCGGATAGAAACAAATACTGACACGTGTTCAGAGATGATGATACGGACGAGTATCAACTGGTTAACAAGGAACACGGATGAGTGTTGAATCTGAGGATGTATAAGTGGTGTATACAAGATACGGGCGAGTACCTGTATAAGAGTAATATGAGTGATGTATAAATGAGTGTTTAACCCGCTGGGGAGAGGTGACACGGACGAGTGTTAAAAGGAGAAAAGTATAGTATAAACAAATATCTGATATACAAAGTGTTTAGGTTACTGTGCTGGGGAAGGTGACACGGACGAGTGTCAAGGAATTATATATACATGTATCTGTGAGTGCAAAGAGGATGCTTTGGCTTTCTGTTGGGGATATGACACGAACGGGTGCCACAAGGAGTATATACTGATGTTTGTGAATGTAAGGCAACTGCTTTAGCTTTAGCCCTCCGCTGGGGAATCTGGGGAGCGTTCTGTATATTGTTGGTGGATTGTCATTATTAACAAGTGTTTGATTCAGAACATGGCTTATGATTATGCAATATGTTTGATTTTTGCCGTAATGATCCGTGTTAGACGGAATGCTACGCTCTGTGGGAAAAATATGATGCGAATGTTATGATTATGCAAGGATACCAATCCGGGATTCGGATCCCGTTGCTATGAAGATCTCTGGTCGATCTGTTTGGAATGGACATCCCAGCTGGGGATGAGATCTGATGAAATGTATCTGCTTGGGGAAATAGGTCACTGATAGGCCCATCCTGGTAATGAAGAACCCAGCTGGGTTTTGTAGAAGCTTTCGTCACTCTGTTGTGATTCCTTCATGCGTTGCTCTTCTGGATAGAGGCTGAGGCTCTGTGGGGAAATGGTTCCTTGGCTTTTGTACTTGGCTGAGGGGGAAGAATGGTTGGCACCTCGGCCGGGAGAAGTAACAAGTGGCAACTCAGCCGGGGAAAAAACACTTTGGGTGCTAAGACTGAGTGAATATTGGTTTGCCAGCTTGCTGGGATGAAGCTTACATGCCCCATGTTGCGCTTTGAATACCTGCAATCCTGCAAAGACAAAAGACGCACAAGTAATCCCGAGGTGTCCCTTACCGAATCCCGTCATGGGAGTTTAGTTACTCCTGGGAGTAAGTATATTTCCTGCAAGCACGTAGTTTCAGAAAGACGCATCTGTATTTATGCGATCAGTATCTTAAAGACATCGGACACTTTTGCAAATAAAAGAGCACGAGACTACGTATGACTCAAAATATGATTTTATTAATTCATGTGCCCTGAATTGGCAAGATACAGTCAAAGAAACATATCTCCTAAAATGAGGGGATTGTTACAAATTGAGAAACAAAATGTTGGCAATGTTGACGACGCTTCGAGGAGCTTCCCTTTTGCTATGACTCGTATGACATTTGACGCTCTTCTCGTCTTGCTTTCTGAAGAAGGCTGATTCCGAACGAAGCTTGATCCTTTTGAAACTTACCAAGTTGTAAGCGATACAGATGAATTCAGAATGCAGTTGTTCGCTTATTCCCTTGTTTTGCATGGATCGCCCTTTCGGGTTTTCAATCCATCGGGATACCCATTTTTTGTCTGAGTTGTCCAATGCGGCTTTTCAACTCAGCGGGTGTACATTTTTGTTTATTTTCCCTTATTTTTGCCCGAGTCTTTTATTCTGTTTTTGACTCGCCGGGATGCCCTATTTTTGCCTGGACTTACATTCTGTTTTTGTGTCCAGCGGGTCATTTTATGCGAAGTATTTTTTAACTGCATCTGAATTCACAGAGGACGGGAAGTCTTCACCATCCATGGTGCTGAGCATGAGAGCTCCACCCGAGAAAACTTTCTTTACTACGAATGGTCCTTCATAGTTCGGAGTCCATTTGCCCCTGTGGTCTGTATGAGGAGGGAGGATTCTTTTCAGCACAAGATCTCCTACTTGGTACTCTCGGTGTCTGACTTTCTGATCGAAGGCTTTCTTCATTCTTTTCTGATACAACTGCCCATGACAGATTGCAGCTAGCCTCTTCTCTTCGATCAGACTCAATTGTTCGTATCGGGACCGGACCCATTCTGCTTCGTTCAGCTTAACATCCATCAGTACCCGTAGGGAGGGTAATTCAACTTCAACAGGTAGGACTGCTTCCATACCATACACAAGCTGATACGGTGTTGCCCCAGTGGATGTCCTGATTGACGTACGGTACCCATGCAAGGCAAATGGTAGCATCTCATGCCAGTCTTTGTAGGTAACTACCATCTTCTGCACAATCTTCTTGATATTTTTATTAGCTGCCTCAACAGCGCCATTCATCTTTGGCCTGTAAGGAGAAGAGTTGTGGTGTTGAATCTTGAAGTCCCGGCATAACTCTGCCATCATTTTGTTGTTCAAGTTGGAACCATTATCAGTAATGATTCGCTCGGGAACTCCGTATCGACAGATGATATCTCTCTTCAAAAATCTGGCTACCACTTGTCTTGTAACGTTTGCATAGGAAGCTGCTTCAACCCACTTGGTGAAATAGTCAATGGCAACCAAGATGAATCTGTGGCCATTCGAAGCAGTTGGCTCAATCTTGCCAATCATGTCAATGCCCCACATGGCAAAGGGCCAGGGTGAAGACATCACATTTAGAGGATTCGGAGGCACATGTACTTTGTCCGCATAAATCTGGCATTTATGGCATTTTCTGGCGTAAGCACAACAGTCAGCATCCATCGTGATCCAGTAATAACCTGATCTTAGCAACTTCTTGGCCATTGCATGTCCTCCAGCATGGGTACCAAAGGATCCTTCATGCACTTCATGCATCAACAAGTCTGCTTCTGTTCTATCAAAACATCTGAGGAGTACCATATCAAAATTTCTCTTGTACAGGGAACCGTCAGTGTTCAGAAAGAAACTACCAGCAAGCCTTCTCAAAGTCTTCTTATCATTGGAAGATTCCCCAGGTGGGTATGTTTGATCCTCCAAGAAGCACTTAATGTCGTGGAACCAAGGCTTATCATCTCTGACAACATCTGCTGCGAACACATATGCTGGTCTGTCAAGTCTGGATACTGAAATCTGAGGTACAAAGTTGGCAGCTTGAACTTTGATCATGGATGAAATGGTAGCCAGAGCATCTGCAAACTGATTCTCGTCCCGAGGGATATACTCAAGCTTGACTATCGTAAAGAAAGTCAATAACCTCCTTGTATAATCCCTGTAAGGTATCAGATGATCCTGGTGTGTGTACCATTTGCCGTTGGTTTAAATAAACTACCAGAGCTGAATCTCCGAATACAGTTAAAGTCTTGATCCTGAGGTCAATGGCTTCCTCAAGACCCATAATGCAAGCTTCGTATTCAGCTTCGTTGTTAGTGCAGTTAAAGGTGAGTTTCTCCGAGAAAGGCATGTGAACTCCTTTAGGTGTAATGAGTACTGCACCAACACCACGGCCATTCATATTAACAGCCCCATCAAACATCATAGTCCATTCTTCTTCCGGGTCAGGCCCTTCAGTGTGAACAGGCTCTTCGTGATCTTTTGCTTTTATGAACATGATGTCTTCATCAGGGAAGTCAAATCTCATAGGCTGGTAATCATCAATAGGTTGCTCAGCAAGATATTCAGATAATACACTGCCCTTGATGGCTTTCTGAGATGTGTACTGGATGTCATATTCTGTGAGGATCATTTGCCATCTTGCAACCCGTCCGGTAAGTGCTGGCTTCTCAAATATGTACTTGACTGGGTCCATCTTTGAGATCAACAAGGTAATGTGGGTCAACATATACTGTCTTAGTCGGCGAGCAGCCCACGCTAAAGCACAGCAAGTTTTCTCGAGCAGTGAATAACGCTGTTCACAGTCGGTAAACTTTTTGCTTAGGTAGTATATTGCATACTCTTTTCGACCAGACTCGTCATGCTGGCCCAGCACACACCCCATTGACTCTTCTAATACTGTCAAGTACATGATTAGAGGTCTTCCTTCAACTGGAGGCATAAGGATTGGAGGCTATTGTAAGTATTCCTTGATCTTGTCAAAAGCCTTCTGGCAGTCTTCATTCCACCTGACCGTTTGTTCTTTTCTCAGCAGTTTGAACAAAGGTTCGCAGGTTGCTGTAAGGTGAGATATGAACCGTGAAATGTAGTTCAACCGACCTAAGAACCCTCGAACTTCTTTTTCTGACTTCGGTGCAGGCATTTCTTGAATAGCTTTGACTTTATCAGGGTCAACTTCAATCCCTTTCTCACTTACAATAAATCCCAGCAGCTTACCAGATCGCACCCCGAATGTGCATTTGTTGAGGTTTAACTTTAGCTGGTACTTCCTCAGACGCTTGAATAGCTTCAGCAGATTTACCAGGTGGTCTTCTTCAGTGAGGGACTTGGCAATCATGTCATCCACATAACATTCGATTTCTTTATGGATCATATCGTGGAATAATGTCACCATAGCCCGTTGATATGTTGCGCCAGCATTCTTCAGTCCGAATGGCATCACCTTGTAACAGAACGTGCCCCAGGGTGTGATGAAGGTTGTCTTATCCATGTCTTCAGGTGACATTTTAATCTGATTGTATCCTGAAAATCCGTCCATGAAGGAGAATACCGAGAACTGAGCCGTGTTATCCACCAATACATCGATGTGAGGTAATGGGAAATCATCTTTCGGACTAGCTCTGTTCAGATCCCGGTAGTCAACACACATTCTTACTTTGCCGTCTTTCTTAGGTACAGGTACTATATTAGCAACCCACGGTGGGTAGCTAGTTACAGCAAGGAACCCGGTGTCCCACTGCTTTTGTACCTCTTCTTTGATTTCATTGCCATGTCTGGGCGAGTACGGCACAGTTTCTGTTTAACCGGCGGGCAATCTTCTCTTAAAGGCAGCTTGTGCATAACAATGTCGGTGTCCAACCCTGACATATCTTGATAAGACCAAGCAAATACATCCACATATTCCCGAAGCAGGTCAATCAGTTGTCTCTTCACTGAGTCTTGTAAACAGGCTCCGACTTTAACTTCTTTCGCATCTTCATCTGTACCAAGATTAATCGTTTCGACCTCCTCCTGATGAGGAGTGATAACCTTTTCCTCTTGTCTCAACAACCTGGCTAGATCTTCAGGAAGCTCATACTCTTCTTCAACCCCTTCATCAGCTTGATTGATTGGATTGTCAAAGTCATACGAAGTCATAGCCGTGCTGTTGTCGGTGCTGTCTGAAAGGCACTCTCTGCAAGGGTTCAGATTTGTTCATTTTAGTGATTGATTTTAATCTTGTTTTAGAAAAAAGTGAAATGAAGTTATCATTTTGAAAACATTGCCATTTATTTTTTGTACAAAAAGAAAAATGGAAAAACAGTGAGCGGAAAAGAAAAAAGACTCATTTGCAAAAGATGTCTGATATTTCATTGATTAATCTTATTGCACAAAATTACAGATGGCCCGATTACAAAATGAGTCTTGTCATCTTGGGAAAGATGCAAGACTTGATGCATGCTTAAAAATACAGGAAATAATAATTACTCTGCAGGAGTAACTCTTATAATTTCCTGGGAAGACCAGTTTGAGATACTGCTCCCCGGGATCCTTGGACGTATCCAGCTCTCCAGGTTGCGGTCGCTTTCATCCTCGTCTTCCAAGTTGTTCACGGCATCTGGGGTGAGCATCCCCCCACTGATAAAATTGGGCTTCTTAGCAGCCTCTGCTTGATCTTGTTGAGTTGGTTTGTAACCCAACCCAAATCTGTCCTCCTTCTTCTCTACAGGCAGCAACTTGCCCCGGCCTTGGGCAGTCCCTTCTTCAACAACCTTCCGGGCTTGCTGATAAGATGTCATGGAGGTTCCAGGTACAACGGATGCTTCATTTATGTTCAAGGCCTCAAACCCTTGACTCATAGTTTCGTGGATCTCTCCATCCATCTCAATGTATTTGTATGTAGCCAGATGGCTAACAAAAATATCTTCCTCCCCACAAATAGTAACGATTGGCCCTCCCACTCGAATTTTAACTTCTGGTGAAGGGTCGACGTCACGGCGCCAGCGGCGTGTATCCATGGTCTACCCAATAAACAGCTGTAGGCAGGCTGTATATCCATCACGAAGAAGGTCGTTTTGAAAGTCTGTGGGCCAATCGTTATAGGCAACTCAATTTCTCCCAGAACTGATCTCTTAGAACCGTCAAAGGCTCTCACTACCAAGTTACTGGGGCGTAGTGCCAATCCTTCATACTCAAGCTTCACAAGGGCTTTTTTAGGTAAGACATTGAGGGATGACCCTGTGTCTACCAGTACATGGGAAAGAACTGCACCCTTACACTCCAAGGTAATGTGCAAAGCCTTGTTATGATTGCGGCCTTCCGTTGTCAAATCAGTGTTGGTAAATCCTAGTCCATGACTAGCGTTGACATTCCCAACCACTGCCTCTAACTGATTGACGGTAATATCCTCTAGCACATAAGCTGCGTGCAAAACTTTTAGTAGTGCGTTCCGATGAGCCTCGGAGCACATTAGCAATGATAAAATGGAGATCTTGGAAGGTGTCTGGTGAAGCTGGTCCACTATCTTGTAATCACTTTTCTTGATGATTCTCATGAATTCATCAACCTCTTGATCAAAAGGGGTTTTCAAAGCTTCTTTAGCAACTTGTTCTTCTTGCACCATGCTCTTCCCTTTTGCTTTGGCAGCAGCTTCTGCTTCAGCAATGGGTCTTGGAATTTGCGGGGCAAAGAGACGTCCGCTTCGAGTGAAGCCTCCGCCTCCTCCCACATTGTCTATTTGTGGTGAAGAAGTTGATGATTCCAAAGTGATTTTCCGTCCTTCGCAGTATAGATCAGAGCCGTAATGCCAAGGGATGGCATTATTGCTTTCATAAGGAACTGGACCAGGCACTGTGATAGTGACTGGACTGATAGCAGCTGCAGAAGGGACCATGATAGTACGTGGATCATAATATATTGTAACTGGTGCTCTGATAGGAGTGGCATTTTGTGAGTTGTAGGCAGAATCATTTGCAGGATCATAATATATTGTAACCGTTGAGACACTTTCATTATTTGCTGTTGATGTTGTAGGAGATACTGTTGACTGGATGGATGTTGAAGTTGTAGAAGAGATGGTTGTTGATATTTGGTCCGTTGAAGTGACATATGAAGCATTTGTTGACGAGATTGAAGAATTGTTTGGAACAATTGTTGTTGCAGTTGTAGAAGACCCGGGAATTGTTGTTAAGGAGATTGCTGGATTTGGAGGTGTTGATGTTGTGATTTGAAGCAGGCCACTCTGGATGAGACCATCTATGCCACTTCTCAAGTTATCACACCCATTTACTGAAATGTTGCAATAAGCACATCCTAGCTCACATCCGGGGAACATTTGACATTCAAGGAGTTGAGCTTTAATCTCTACCAGGGGTGTCCGAATCTGCCCCACGCTGGTTATCAAGTAAGACGGCTTATCTTCTTCAATAGCATTGATTCCGGGTCCACCGTGATTGGGCATAGGGTTCTTACTGACATTTGGCGGGGGTGCAAAGTTTAGAGCTTTGGAATCCACTAGATCCTGTACTTTCATGTGCAAAGCTCTGCACTTCTCTGTACTGTGGCCAGGTGCATTTGAGTGAAAGGCACATCTGGTGCTGGCGTCATAATTTCTGGGCAGACTGGCAGGATCTGGAGGTGCCAATGTCCTTAGCTCAACCAGGTTGAGTTTCAGGAGTTGTGGCAATAATGCGGCATAAGGCATAGGGATCGGATCAATCACCCTATTGGCCTGAGATGGTCTCTGTTGAAACGGTCTTTGCTGATTGTTGTTGCTGGTGTTGTTGTTGTTATAATTTCTTTGAGGTGGATACTGGGCTTGTTGCTGGTAGTGGGGTTGCTGTTGTGGTTGGTATGCTGGTTGTGGATGAATTGGAGCGGGAGTGGTGACAGCTGCCACTGACCTATGAACATACTAGGGTCTGCCCCTGCTGGTATGGATAGCATTAGTCTCACCAGTTCTTCTTGGACCCACAAAAGGCTTTCTTGGGTTGCTGGACGAGCTCGCACCATTGTCGGAAATCTTACCCATCTTTAGAAGGCTCTCAATTCTTTCTCCAGATATAACTACATCAGCGAAGCTGGTGGAAGAAAAAGCGGCTAGCCTGTCAATGTATGTCCCTTGAAGGGTGTTCATAAACATGTCGGCCATCTCCCTTTCCGACATGGGTGGCTGGACAGCAGCAGCAAGCTGTCTCCACCTCTGGGCGTATTCCCGGAAGCTTTCTCTGGATGACTGGGACATTCCCATCAGGAGGGTCCTATTGGGAGCCATGTCCAGGTTGTACTGGTATTGTCTAATGAAGGCCTCATCCAGATCCTTCCAGCACCTGATGGTTGCTCTAGTCAAGTGAGAGTACCATTCCCTTGAAGCTCCTGTTAAGCTATCTTCTAAATAAAACATCCATAGCTTTTCATCCATGGTATATGCCTTCAGCCTCCCCAGAAAGGATTGCAAGTGGGTTCGCGGGCAGGAAGTCCCGTTGTACTTCTCAAAGCACGGAGGTTTAAACTTGTGGGGAATCCTGACCCCGTCCACTAAGCCCATGTCCATGACATCAAAACCCAAGGAGTTTTGAGACTCCAGGGATCTTAATTTCTCAGCAATTTCATCTAGCCTTCTGTCATAGGCCTCATCCCCAGCTCCCATCACTGTGAACTGATCTTCTTGGGGGTCTTCTTGGAGTACTCTGCCTGTAGTAGCATTCCCTTGTACATTAGCAGGGATATTGATCTCTGGATGAAGGTGGGGTCCAAACACAGGTGGGTTAATATGAGGCTGAACCCTCTCATTGTTGCTTGTTCCACCAGTCCCTAGATGGGGGTCTTCCTGAGTCTGCCTCTCTACCAATGCTCTTAATCTTTCTTGGCTCTGTGCCAATCCATTCATCACTTCCATAAACTGAGTCATCTGATTCCTCATTTCCAACCTCTCATTGGCCATTTGAGTCCTGACCTCTGTAAGATCCTGTTGTACCTGGTCCATCTGTATACCCGGAAGGTTGTTGCGGGTAGGATATCTGTGCGGACGGTTGAGTGGGAACACCCGACGGCGAGCAATAGTTCCTGAACCACAACAGAGTTAGTAACAAAAACAAAATAAACCTACAGAACAAAACAAAGGTTAGTATGCAATGCAGTATGCTTATTTGTTTCCAAGGTATCCGGCTCGGCACTTGGTTTTGACCTTTCCAGACCCCTGAGGAAGATGCTTTTGATGTTGCTTGAAAGAACTCAGATAAAACAAACCAATACATATATTACAAAAGGTGAATGATACATAGTTTTTTTTTTACAATACATGCCCTCTGAGGGGTCAAAATTCAACATAAAAAGGAAAAGTACAATGAAATGAAAGCAACAACAATCAAAAGTCAGACACCAAGACCAAACTCATCCTCCTGAACTTCCTTTAGAAGTGCTTCAGTTACCGGATCAGTTGGACGCTCTGTGAGGTTCCTGATGAGAAGATTCCTGGTGGCAATAGCTGCAGTTAGCTTCTTGTGTCTGCCCTGGTCCTTTGACCTCTTCACACCAGCCCTAATCTTCAACTCTGAGATCTCCCTCTGGGCTGCTAGCAGGGCTTCTTGCTGCTCCTTTGCACTAGCCTCCAACTGTTCAATCTTGTCCTGAGTCCTTTTATCTTCCTGAGTACGAGCTTCGGTGATCCTGACCCACCTAGCTTGGCTTTCTTTCAGATAGAGATCAGTCCTAGCCTTCTGGAACTGGGCCTCTTTACAGGCATTCTTCAAAATCTGCTCTCCAGCCCTTGACTTCTTGATGTAGTCCTCTGACTTCTCAATCCTGGCTAGATGCTCCACCTTAAGCTTTTCTAGCCTTTCAATGTCTAGACGACCATCACTCCTCTCCCAGAGGGTCTTTTGCAGAGCTTGAGTCAGGTTCTCATTCCTCTCTTTCAGTTTCTCAAATTCCTCTAAGCTGACAGTGGCTGGAGGTGGTGCTGTGGATGGTCCAGGTGCATCCTCAATGGTGAAGGGCATCCCAGAAGTTTGAGCCCTGGCATGAGACCACTCATAGTACTGAGCTGAGGCCACATTGTTGCATCTCCCAAGAATGGCCATTCCTTTGGTTTGGACATTGTCCCAAGCCCAGGATGCTTGCCTGACAATAGCTAGATTTGGCTTAACCTCACAATAAAGGGTTTCAGCCAAGTCTTGTGCTCTAGGAGGGTGGACCAATGCATAGCCCAATTGTCTTTTGAATAGCAGAGGGTTGTAATTGATGCAACCCTTCACTCCTATCAGGGGTACATTGGGGAACTGCCCACAACTAGTAATGATGTCCCTGCCCTTGGTGCTCTGAGTGCACCACCTGATATCATCTGAGGTCAAAGCAATGAGTCTTCTAGCCCAATTCTTTTGCTAGTGAGGATTCAAGAATGCATCAGTCTTGGGCAAGTGTTTGAGCAGCCAGGTATGGAACAGGGGAGCACAACATCTCACCAATCTTCCTCTTTGCTTTTCATTCCTTTGGTGAACAGAGTAGTAGAAATCTCCCAGTAAGGTGGGCACTGGGTTCCTCAGAATGAAAAGGTGAATGGCATTCTTGCTAATAAATTTAGGTTCGTCTGCAAAAAGTATAACCCCATATATGCTGAGGGCTAACAAAGCACAGACTGCCTTCCATTCTCCCAAGGAGGCCTTTAGGGTAGCCTGAGAAGTCAAGAAATCCAAGTGTAGACCAGAGATTCCGGCCTTGGTAGTCATGTTCTGTCCAATCAGAGAGGGTTCCAGATATAGTGCCTTTGCCACTTCTTCATTACTTGGAAAAGCCATATCAGGGTTGAAAGGGATACCACCCCTGACAGGTACACCAACCAATGATGAATACTCCTCTAACAAAGGCCCCAACTGAAAATCCTGAAAGGTGAAGCACCTCAGAGGGGGATCATAGAACTGCAGGCAAGTATGAATCAAGCTCCTCTGAGAAGGGTCCAAATCCATAACCACATCAAGGATGCCTCCATAATGTTCTCTGAATAGTGGTATATGGTCTGGAGTAATAAGGGCCTGGACCTTCCTGATTCTAGCCAGCTCAGGCTCAAAGAAATGATATGAGATGTTGCTCTTCTTGGGTGCCATGCTTGCTGATGAAGAGCTGAAAAATAACTGCTGATGATGAAGACTGATGCTGGTAATGAGCCACTGACAGACTGAGACTGGTGATGACAGTAGCTGAAGCAAGTAGCTGATGAGGATAGCTGAAGCAGATAGGTCTATGCAGATGAAGGGGTCAAAACCAAGCCAAAAGATGATATGGATACCCTGAAAAACAAATAAACACATGTTAAATGATGCAATGATGATGTATGCAAATGATATGTAGGGGTTTGTGATCAAGCTGGATCTGATTACTGCTTTGATATAAGTCCATGTATGTTCAAGAAATCCGGATGGAGGTTCATAAGTCCAGTAACCAAGGTGGGGGACTCAAATAAAGAGTCACATGTCCAGGGTTGAAATCACAAGAACTGTCCCAAAATGGAGTACTCTTAATCAAAACAAAGTAACAGGGTATGCTGAGGTCAAGGGTACCTGCAAACCTGTAAACAGCCCAACCCCCTCACAGGTGGTGTTCTAAAACAAGGATCCTCATACTTGGATTAATTATGAGAAGTGTAAACACTTCTAACCCGGAGGTACAGTGTTTACAATAACCATAAAAGATCCTCCTCTAATTCACCTCAGTTTCTGAAGGTCACAATAAAGGTCATCCAGACTTAGCAGGCTTCCCAGATAGCCCTAGCACTACAGGAAATCTGTAGCACAGAGTTCTCAAGAAGAAACCCATATCTGAACCGTGTTTCATATTCCCGCACCAGGCCGAAATGGAATGGGAAAGAACATGAACCACTCTAGCCTAGGTGTCACTCAGGTCCCAGGTATATGACCTTAACTCTCAATGGAACCCCACCCACCAAAGCAACAAAACCAGATCCAGCCAGAACAGTATGACAGTTATGATGAATATAAAGCTATAAAGAAAGCAGCCAAACGAATGTACATAAAGCAAAAAACAAAATAAATAACCAAACACAAATAGCATATAACACCCCAGTAAACACAAATCAAACAAGCGCTAGGAGGAACCCACAAAAAGAACCAGAAGCCCTGGTTACAGTATAAGGTCCCCAGCAGAGTCGCCAAGCTGTCGCTCCCACTAAATGAAGCCGGGTCAAATAGGGTACGGACGCGAACGGTCGGCGAGAGGATGATGTGAGAACACACAGGAGTGAACTCACAGGGAATGAAAAGAGTCGCCAGCTAGGCATTTTTATCCCGGAGGAAAGGTAATGCTGCATAAACCTAGAAAGATATGGATAAGACGGTTGCGAACCAGAGAGACTGAGAAAGGGGGTTGGTTACAACCTGGGAAGGTATTAGCACCCAGATTGTCCGCCGTACTCGACGGGATCCACGCTTAAAAGATTTGTGTTTTAAAGGGGTGGTGTCAGTGCAATTTTGTGTGCAAGAGAGCTGGAAGAAGATGTACAGGTGTCTGTGTAAAAGAAGTGTGAAGTGTAATATATACAGTGTCAGTGTAAAGGCAAGAGTGAAATTTTCATGATAATGAGGCTAAGAGAATGATGTTGAAAGAGTGGGAATATACAGAGACTTTTGTTCGATAACTGTTAAGTTATGCCTACGTATCCTCTCGTGCAATGAGGAAGTCAGAACACCGTAGTTCGACCCAAAGAGATTGAAAGATGAATTGACTTGTGAACTGCTTGCTTGTCTATGCTCAAGTGTATGATCTGTCTGGCACAGATGCAAACTGTCTTGCATTAGACGGAAGAAGCAGGTTCTCGTTTATGAGTGAAGATGATGAGAAAAGAATCCCGGAGGAGACGATTATTGTTTGTTTTTGAGTTTTCAGTCTTTTATTGCTTTTGAAAGTTTGTCATAAGTTAATGAGCTTAAGCCTAAACCAACGGATTTAGTAAACTCATCACATCTTCCCTCTGATTAGGGGTAATGAGAATGCCTTAAGTATGAAGTCAGCTTCTCACACTTAATCACCATGGTGTAGGATTAAGGTCATTAACCTACTTGTGATTATTTAGATGTTTTTGGTGCTTTTTGTTTAGTGTTAAGTAATGAGATTAAGCCATAATCAGGGATTAAACAGACTCATTACACCATCCTAATAGAAGGATAATATATGAGAATGTTTAAGCCGAGGAAAGCTCCTCAACTTAATCCATGATTAGGGATTAACTTCATGACAAAACAAAACCTTTATTAGATGGATTTTAGTTAATGATATGATGAAGAAGTGATTTTTATGATTGGTAAGACAACTTGAGGGGGACTTGTCCATTAACACTAGGGTTAGTCCTTCTTAACCAATTAAGGAAGAATTAGAACCCTGATGCAAGGCCCAAGTTACAAGCTTGATGTCTTGATGATTATTAGATGAATGGATTAAAGGATTTAAACACATTAAGGGTTTAACACTTAGGATTAAAGTTATACACTCCATCCTAATAGAAGGATGCAGGCATAAGCCTAATCACAAAGCTTTAAAGCCTTTATGGTTTAGTCCTTGATTATGAGATGAGAAGAGAAGACTCAATGAGACACAAAGGTAAAATCTAAATGGGGGACTAATCAAAACCCTAATTATTGTCATGCTTGGTTGCTCCTATGGTTTGTGAGGTTTACAAGAAAGATCTTCAGAGGAACCACCAGGAAACAGATGAAAGGAGCAAAGAGAAGCAAAGTAACTTGCTTCATTTAAGAAGACAAGTCACTTGAAGAAAGAAAGTAAGAAGAAGAAGAATGAGCAAGCTCAATTTCAAACACATACAAAATTCAGCAAATGGAATATGAGAGAGATGAAAAGAAATTGTGAGAAGTGAAGGCAAATTCACTTCTCAAAGTACTTACCACCTGAAAGGTTAATGAAAGGAGTGAAATGCAATGCAAAATGAGATGAAATGGTATGATGCAAACCAAAACCAGAAGCATGTATGTGATGATAATGATGCTATGATATGATGCAAACAAGAAACAAGGCATTAGGATGATCATACAAACATATGGATGCAAATGAAGCATGCTTAGAACCATGAACATACATGAAAAGTTATGGAATGCAAATGACATACAAAAGATAAAATGAATGAGGCAATGATCAAACATGATTCTCACATGTCTTAAGATGTCTAATGAATCAAATGGATGCACAAAATGTCATGGAAAGTCATGGTATGCAAGCAAATGCAAGATGAATGCAAAAGGAAGCCCAAATTAGGGTTTATGATCAATGCACAAAACAAAAACCAAAACCAGAAGCAAACATTATGATAAAAAATTGAAAATGCATTCAAGGGAACCCTAAACCTATACAAACTCACTTCCCAAAGGAGGGGATCCAATTCTTAACCTAGTGAAAGTTATGAATTTCCTAAGATTGCTAGGGTTTTAAGGTACCTTGTCAAGAAAAATGTCAAACAAATTGAAAATGCAAGATCCAAACATGCCAATTTAATCCTACAAACTACATGATATGCAAGACACAATGCAAAAAGAATCAAAGTCCAACTCTTAAAGACTAGGCAGAAATGAATTTTTGAAGATTGGATTAAAATAATGCCTTGAAATGAAATTAATACCATGAAAAATTGTCAAAAGACATCAAGATCAAAAAAGAAATTTGATTTGAGGGTTGGACAATGTTTCTAAATGATTTTAAAGGTTTCATGAATTTTTTGTGATTTTTAAATACTTAAAAGTATTTTTAATTAATTAATTCTCATTAATTAATTAAAAATAATCTTTTAAATGATTTAAAAATATTTTTTTATGCAAAAAATAAAACTAAAAATGTTTTTGGTTTCTGAAAATTAATAAAAGATTGTATAAAAATTTTCAGAATTTTTAAAGATGTTTTACTATTTTTAATAAAATGAAGAAAACAAATGAATTAAAATAGAAAATAAAATGGATTTAATGAGAAGTATGATGAATCAATGGCTGACATTCAAACTGGACGCGCGGGAATTGACTGCGCGCGTGATCCAGTGGCTGAAATTCAAACTTGGCTAATTCCTAATTAAAAATTAATTAAACTGAATTAAGAAAGTCAAATGAGGATTAAGGCAAAATGGTGAGATCCTGAACGTTCAAACGCGCGCGGGTCAACGCATCCAAGGGTTATTATTCAAACTTCATTAATGACACTGATTAGCCCTAAACAGATTCAGTTGGCCGGAGAAGACTTCCGGTCGTCTTCTCCGGCGGGACTCCCACCTGAAAATTGCTAAATCCCTCAAAACACTATGAAAATGAAATCTAATCACCCAGAAATCATCCCCATTCGAAACTAAATCAAAACCCCCAAACAAAAACCATTTTTCATCCATTAATCATGTGAATCGAATCCAAACATGTTTAGGTCAGAAAAGTTTCAGAACATGATTAAATGCTTATTTCTCAACCATTTCAAAAAGTAAAAGCATCAGAGTGATCAGCAAAGCATGAGGAACAATTTAGAAACTTAAAAACTCATTTCTGGAAAAAAAGTTCTTGATATACCTGAGCTTTGAGCTTTCTCAGTTTGCAACTTTCTGACCCTCTCTCTTTGTGCAAACCACTCCTCTTAGGCCCCTGATGAAGTCTTGATGCTTAGAAAAAGTTTGTGGTGGCTGGTTTGGAAGATTGCAGGAGTTCTGTTCAAGGTGGGATGGAAATCGTATTTCTGATTCAGGGAGTTTTAGGCAATGGTGATGGGTGGTTTGTGACCAGGGAAGTGTGCTGAGTTGATTTGTGAAGTTGGTTTGTGTGTTTGCTAGCTGTGCTGAGTGCTTCGAAAGCTTTTGCAAGTTTTGAGCAAAATGATAACTATGGCTT
Organism: Lathyrus aphaca; assembly: GCA_963966055.1. NCBI lineage: Eukaryota > Viridiplantae > Streptophyta > Magnoliopsida > Fabales > Fabaceae > Lathyrus > Lathyrus aphaca. The sequence goes on from OZ014524.1 coordinate 289,170,281, forward strand.
GTGGGCAAGATCAGAGTGTGTTGTGTGATGTGTTAGGCTGGGTTTTGTCCATGTATCAAAAGGGGATAGGTCAGAAAGTTGTTGGTGGCCTATGGTGATTGGTATGGGTCTTTGGCCAAAATGTCAACTTGATGTGTACTTGAGGTATGGGCTATGGTATGACTTTCTTTTTGGCTTGCTTTTGCTCAGCTTGAATCAAGGAATGCTGTGAAAAAGGTTTAGAGGCAATGCAGCAAGTGGTTTGTAACTTATGATGAGTTTTGCAAGTTGGTTCAAGCTTGGTTCCTTTGAGATTTCTTGAGTTTCAATGCATCAAAGTGCAAAGTTCTTTGGCCCATTATGAATTTTAGAGGTCATATGATCATGTTGTGAAGAAATGATACACATTTGAGGCCTTTAGAACACTTGAACAAACCATTTTGCAAAATGTCTCTTTGGTAGAAAACTTCAAATTTTGTGATTTTAGCCAACTTTGACAAGCCATAACTTTTGATCCAAAATGAATTAGGTCATGTTCTTGTACTTTTTGAAAAGTGAATGATCCACTCTACAACTTTCATGACCAAAGTTTTTCCATTTGAAGCATTTTTGGATCAAAAAGCAAGGGTTGAAAAAGTTTCCCAAAATGGCAATTTCATTAAAAGTCAAACTTTCCCAAAAAGTCAACTTTGCAAATGACTTGAAATTCTTCAAATTTGTGAACTTCTAACATCTTCCATGATCAAATAAAGATCATACATAATCAAAATGATGATGAACACCCTTTGGTTGGGTCATTGGGGGCCTCAGATGCCCTGATTTTGCACTGACTTGCTTGAAAAGTCAGCTCTTGATCAGATGACTTCCCCATGGAATTTCTTCATGAAAATTGATATGCATGTTCCTTATACCATATAGAGACCAATAGAAACAAGAATGACCCAAAAAATTGGAGTTATGGCCTTTGAAACCAAAACCCTAATTCTAGGTCATCTGTGCAGTCAAACCTGGCTCTGCTCCCATGCCATTTCCAGTTCTTGTGATTCTTTGACATTCTTGACTTTGAGAGGATATAATATGATGCTTGAACATACATGGACCCTTTTGAAGTGATTGATGACCTTTGGAGTGGCTCAAGAAGCTCTTGGATTGCTCAGATCACAAACCCTAGGTGCAGATGACTTTGAACCAATGCAATGAATCACAAAATGTAATATGAGATGCCATGGTTGAATTTATGCCTATGAAATGACCACAAGCCATGGTGTGAATGGGTGAGGGCAAATTTGGGGTTTTTACAGTGGGGAGTTTCCTAATGTGCCACTTCTAGGCATAAGAGGAGGCATCACCTACAACCCCTCTCTAGCTTTACGACAGTTTGGTTACGCTCGGAGTGATGACCCACATGACATGTTGATTCAGGGCATTGTGTTTGACTAAGACAACGATCTTCAAGGTTACCGTCAGAGATTCATACGAGCATGGGGAAAAGTGAACAAGGTTGACAGCAAGACTCTGGAGCCTAAGTACACCATTCCTATGGAAGCTTATCTCAGATGGGTGCAATCTCGTGCTCAGACTCTCATGATGCCATATCCTACTATCCTGCCAGTTACCATGGAACCTGTTGCTAAAAGAGATACTGCTTATACCATCCTTCACCCAGACATGCCTACTGACATGGAAGATTTACAGAGATCCTGGATCCAGTTGAAGGAGCAAAGGGATACCTTCGAGGCTCATTACAAAGCAAGCCAAGAAAGAATCCTGGAACTAACAAAGCAACTTCACGAGGAACGGAATCTCAACTCATACCTCAACACAAAGAGGAAACGTCCATGGGAGACTTAAAACCCCATCTCTTGTATTTATTTCATTTCATTTTTTTTAAGCCCAAGGGGCAAAACAAATTTATTACTAATAAAAGTTTACCTTCTTGTTTGTTTAAGCAAATTTAAATCATGCGGTCCTTGAAAACATTGCATACGCATTTATACACCATATCATTGAATCACAGGTTTCTTGTGCACAGGTTTCTTATCTTCTCGCTGTTTATTTTAGCAATGGCTCTTGAACAAACAGTTAAAGATCTCCAGGCACAAAATGCACAGTTCCAAGAGTTGATTCTGAACTTGTCCAAGGGACAAGATGAGTTGAAGACACTGCTGGCTAAGAAGAAGAGTCCTGAGGACAACAAGGATGGTCAGTTGGAACAATTGCAAGCTGAGATAACATAAATGAGGATCCAGATGAATGGCCAGGTGGCTCTTATCCAAAGTTTAGCTCAGGGGCAAGAAGAGCTGAGAACCTTTGTCCAAAAACTTCAAAGTAATGGAGTCAGAAACCTAATTGCCAATCAACCTCCGTTAAAACAAGCTGGTTTGGTTGAAAGGAAGATGAGGATAAAAGAAGGTAAGAAACCGGTTACCACTGATTGTTCTTCAGTTAAAGAAAAAAGACATGGTAAAGTTAACCCACCTCAACACAAGGGATGTAGAAGACAGTTTATCAAATTCAGCACTCCAATGTCACAAGTTCTGCAATGCTTGTTGGAGATGAAACTAATTTCCTTGAAAAATTCTCCTCAAAATCCTAAAACTTCCTCTCCTCGCTATAATCCTAAGGCAAGGTGTGGGTATCACTCCAACTGTCCTGGACATGATACTAATAGTTGTTGGACATTTAAGGAAAAGATCCAAGACCTGATTGACGAAGGAATCCTAGAGGTTACTCCAGAAGGTCAAGTTGAGTTCTACTATCGTCCATCAAACACCGAAGCTGCAAGACAAGTTGCCCAGTGTAGCAAGAAAGGAAGCCTACCTATTCCTGCTGAGATATGGGGCACCTTGGGACATCCAAGTGGTAAATTTGATTTCATGGTGAAGTATACTGCTCCTCAAAGTTCACAGATTGCAATTGAGGACATTCAGCCAACTGGATGGGACAACATTTGAATTTTCATTTGTAATTTCTTTTATTTGTTTGAACACTTACTATTATGTTAAACTTTTGTTTTCATTAATGCATTGCATATGTTTGTCTTGAATTAATCCATTCGTTCCACTATATTTTGAATTATGCTTCTTATTTCTATCTTGTGATATTTAACTCCTGATAAAGCTATAAGCCTGTAGAGGGAGGATGACGAAAACAATACCATAATATTAGGCAGTATGCTTTTGAACAGACTATGCTGACGATGTACAGGCATTGTTTCAATTCCTAAACAGTGGAGATATAAGGAAGTTAATCCCTAGTCAACCCTTTTGAGCCTATGAAGTAGGAGTTTTAATTCTCGCACAAATTAAAACCCTTATTCATAACCCGGGGCAGGGTAGTTACTCGGTTAACTCAAATATGCCAATTATCTGTGTTGTACACAACTAATGATGGTTCTCTGTAATCATTAAATCTGACAGTCAATATCCAACAAAAGAACAGTCTTGCTAAGTCAAAACCTATGAAGGAGACTTAGCAAAACATTAAGACATCCCGCTGACTGTAACCTTGAAATAAGCAGTTCAGGCAAAGAGAAGGGATAATAAAGTCAAAAGAAAAAAAAGGAGGTCACTATGAATCCTCAACAAAGAAAGATGACTGAATGTTCAAATAAATTTTGGGTTTCTGAACCATCACAAATGTCAGTGTTACAATTCCAAACTCATTTGAGCCTTAATGCATAAGTTAACTGAGTATAGGACTGAAGAACATCATGGAGAATGGGTTGGGTACAAATAAATTTGAGCCTTTATCTTTTGTTTCTTAAACCATGAACCAGGCCACGTTACAACCCTCTAAAAGTCCTAACTGAAGCATGGTTAGTTCGAAAGCGTACTGCTACAAAAAGGTATCCTGACTCCTTTAGGGCTTATTATAAAACATGAGTTAATATCACAGTTTTCTTAATAAAATTTTTTTTTAATAATTCTTTTTCAAAAAAATTCAAGACAGACATAAGCATTGCATTTTTGAATACATTTGTTTGCATATACCTGAGTGTTTGACAAATGGAGAAACTTACAGGATGAATGTTCAATGATCCAAAGTCCTTCCAATGAACAAAGTTGCTTCCTGGATCAAAGTCCATGTATACAAAGGGGCATAGTCATTATCTCCCAATCAAGGGGGCAGGCCATGATACTGCCTAACTCATGTGGGGTAATCAGGACATGATTCAGTTATGTTTAAGTATCTAGGGGCAGATCTCCACATCTGTCTAAATTACTGAGGGTAACATTACAAAGTTCATAATGCCAGGGGCATAGTCACTGTTTCCCAGTCAAGGGGCATACCAACTTACTGTTCAATTCATTTGGGGCAATCAGGTCCAGATTCAACAATGCTTAATAGCCAGAGGCAGCTCTCCTCATATATGTGAGTTTCATGATGTCAGGGGCATATTATTGTGAAGCACTCTGTTTATTTCTCTTGAGGTAACTACATTCAGATACTTCCATTATGGGACAATTCATCCTCAACCAAGGGGCAATGCTTTCTTTTCAAATCTAATACCCGGAGCGTATATGGTCCATCACAATTTGAAGACACATTCCTCTCATTGTATTACCTTGATATTGGATTCTCAGCTGAAACCATGATGGAAATTAATTGTCGACGCCAGTAGTATCAGATGGTGTCAGTATTATGTCCTCAGATCCAGCTATGAGGATTTATGGGAAGGTATTCAGGAAAGTTAAGAATTTCAGGAGCTCCAAATCCAATTGGTTATACACTCTCGAAGTTGAAACGATTCTATTTTCAAGTTCAGCTTTACTTTTCCCTCTGAATCCAGATTTACTTTTACCCTATTTACATAAGCGAAACGTCCATTGGTTGTGTTTGAATGTATGTATGCTTAATATGATTGATGTTTACCAGAAATGTATGAAAATGCAGTAATAGTATTTACTAAGGACGAACGAGGGAAGGATTTCAACGAAGCTTCGCCGGTTCATTCCCACAGGACAGCTACAAAACCCCCAGTAGGGCAAATCCATCTTCACAAATACTTCAAGTCACATCTCCCCTGGAATTTATATCCATCTCTTTTATACTCATACGGATATTCGGGAATTTATTTTCCAATAAGAGTATGACGAACAAAGACGGGATGGTTATGTATACCCTACTATCAAACGAAGACGGGAGGTTATGTATACCCTACTATCGAACGAAGGCGGGAGGTTATGTATACCCTACTATCGAACGAAGACGGGAGGTTATATATACCTTACTATCGAACAAAGACGGGAAGTTATGTATACAAGATGGGAACAAGTTCCTCATGTTCTTCAGCAATAAATCAGGATTTATTTTCCCAGGCCAGCAGTTGTTATACGAAGATATCCAGACGCTTCAGGATGCATCATATCATACATACATCATTTACATCATACCATACATATACATAGATACATAATACATCACTTAAGTGCATCATATTGTACATGCATACATAATACATAAACTAATATTACCATACAGAATGCTACCTTGTTTTTCAGGTTAATTCTCCAGCAGACAAATTTCATCAACAAATTGTGACTATTGGGCCGTTGTTTATCCTCCCAAAGGTTACCATTTCCTCAGGACATTGTTATCCTCCTGAAAGCTATCAATCCCTCAGGACGTTGTTTATCTTCCTGAAATCTATCATCACCTCAGGATGTTGTTTATCCTCCTGAAAGCATATTATCTCCTCGGGACGTTGTTTATCTTCCTGAAAGCTATCATCACTTCCTCAGGACGTCGTTTATCCTCCTGAAAGCTTCTTATACCTCAGAACATTGTTCATCCTTCTGAAAGCATATCATCACCTCAGGATGTTGTTATCCTCCTGAAAGCATATTACCTCCTCAGAACGTTGTTATCCTCCTGAAAGCTATCAATCCCTCAGGACTGCTTTATCCTCCTGAAAGCATATTATCTCCTTGGGCCGTTGTTTATCTTCCCAAAGGTTATATCATTACCTCAGGACTGCTTTATCCTCCTGAAAGCATATTATTTTGGGCCGTTGTTTATCTTCCCAAAGGTTACCCCATTTCCTCAGGACGTTGTTTATCCTCCTGAAAGCATATCATAATTATTGGGCCGTTGTTTATCTTCCCAAAGGTTACCATTTCCTCAGGACATTGTTTATCTTCCTGAAAGCATATCATTACATCGGGACGTTGTTTATCTTCCTGAAAGCTATCATCACTTCCTCAGGATGTTGTTTATACTCCTGAAAGCATATTATTACCTTGGGCCGTCGTTATCTTCCCAAAGGTTACCACTTCCTCAGGATGTTGTTTACCTTCCTGAAAGCTATCACCCCTACCTCAGGACGTTGTTATCCTCCTGAAAGCATATTATTACCTCAGAATGTTGGTTATCCTTCTGAAAGCATATCGTTACCTCGGGACGTTGTTTATCTTCCTGAAAGCTATCATTATACCTTCATATTTTGGACTGCTTTATCCTCCAAGAAATGTACCTGAAGAATTTTTCTCCAAGTGGCATCTTTAAGCCCACTCAAGCATATTCAACTAATCATCTGTATCACTCTATGCACTGATGAGTGCAGATTTTTGGGCTTTTGTGTTCAATCCCCTTCAACCTTCTAGGTCACGACTAGCAAATATGCCAATCTAACCCCTCAGGTTTCAGAAAATTGAACAGGGGCAGCTGTTGCACCCCAAAATTTGCCCTCACAATACAATACTTTGTGTGCTAAGAAGGTTCACAAGGTTCACAATACTTACAAGACCTTTCATGAGGTTCATGAAGTCTACAAGACACTTTATGAGGTTCACAAGGTTCACAATACATACAAGACCTTCCATGAGGTTCACAAGATTCACAATACTTACAAGACCTTTCATGAGGTTCATGAAGTTTATAAGACACTTTATGAGGTTCACAAGGTTCACAAGATTCACAATGCTTACAAGACCTTTCATGAGGTTCATGAAGTCTACAAGACACTTTATGAGGTTCACAAGGTTCACAATACATACAAGACCTTCCATGAGGTTCACAAGGTTCACAAGACATTTCATGATGGTTCACAAGGTTCACAAAGTTCACAAATAGTCAGAAAAGTTGACAATTCCCTTAGACAATGCACCTCCTAAGCAGTGCATCCAAAACTAGGGTTTTGACTTTAATCAGGCTAAATGAACTTCCAAGACTTCAAGTGAGCTTCATAAAATCTTATATGTGTGTAAGAACCCCCATGACAAGTTTCAAGACTTTTCTCAAAAGTTTGCTCAGTCAAATAATCAGATAAGTCAAAACCAGTCAAAGTAGTTAAAAAGTCAAACTGAGGTCAACTGTGGTCAAACCAAAGTCAAACTTCATTATTTTTTGCCAACATCAAGTAAATGAAGTAAAATTCATCATTTGATCAAGGGTTGATCATGATTCATCAAGGATATTTCAGATCATCAAGAATCAGGAGTTTCTAAATTAGGGTTTCCTTAGTAAAAGTCAACTGAAGTTTGACCAGCCATAACTTTCACATGCTTCATCACCAAGTCTCCATACAAAGCTCATTTTTAAGGAAATTGAATTCTCTACAACTTTGTGTCTCACAAGCCAAGCCCAAAAATGCTTCATTTGGAAGGTATGAGCTAAGACATTATAGGTCCTTTTGAAAGTCAACAAAAAGTCAACAACTTCAAAAGGGCATAACTTGAGAATGGTGAATGATATGAACATGAAACCAGTGGGGTTGGTTAGAGGACTCTTCAATCTTTCCAAAATGTCCAAGAAAACCCTCATAGCATTAAAGTTGAAGGGTGTGTGCCCTTGCAAAGTTGGGAAATTTTTGGTTGGTTTATGAAGAAAATGGAGGTTTAAAACCAATTTTTTCTAAATGGGCTTGCCATATGATGACCCAATCCACACCAAGACCTCATGCACGACCCACCCATGTAATTTTCTGATTTTTTTTATTTTATTTAATATTTATTTGAATTTTATTTATTTAAATACATATTAAATTAAAATAAAATCAAAAAATCAATATTTAAGGGTGATTCTTCTTCTAGAAAGTCATAAACACTATTCAAGACCAATTATCAACATACAAATTCGTGTTAGGCCAAAGTAGTAAGAATATATTGGGTTTTTTTGATATTTTTGGATGAGAGATTTCTTCATAATCAAGTAATCAATTTTCATGATACAAGATCCATTCTTTTTAACCTAATTCATTCATTATATATACTTGAAGACACTGCAAGCACTGGGGACGAATTTGGCAGCTTCAAGAACACTAAACAAATTTCAAAAAATCAAGAAAAAGTTCAAATTCAGATTTTGTGATTTTGTTGTTTTTCAGGTGATTTAAAGGTGGCAAATCATTCTTGGACAATCTCTAAACCTGTTTGCATCATTGTCATCATCAAAATCGTGCCATATCAAGCTAACCGAATCACATTTTGTTCTTCATAATCATGTTTTTGATTCTCTTAATTTAACCGGTTTCAATTGTTTTTGCTTGTGTAGTATGATTTACAATGAAGCTAGGATCGTTTCTGGGCAATTAGAATTGAGTTTTGGTATGCGGATACGCAAACACCATTGTTAGGGTTTATGGTCATAAATTAGGGCTTCCTAATACAGGCAATATAAATGCCTTATGAGACCATATTTGAATTCTCTGAAGCTTGGGCAATCGAATGGTACAAAATATTTGGACAAATCGTACCTGTATACAATATATGTGTAGACCTAGGAATACATACGAAAATAAATTCGCAGGAAAATTTGTATAAGAATTCGCAGGTATTTTCGCAGGTACAGAGGTTGAAGATGACCATAGCGCGGGAATGTCATATTTGAATTGTTAACTTATCTTATTTAGTTTTATTTGCGTTTATATGTTTGAAGCACTGCTTGGCTCAATTGGTAAGGAAGCGTATATGTGAGGCAGCAAACCAGGGTTCGAATCCTGGCTTGGTATATTTTTTGGGCAATTTTCTGTTGATTTTCAGGTTTACAATATCTTGACGTTGGATCCATTCCCCATCAGCTACGCAGGCGCAGCCCAGTGGTTCATCTCCTCCATGGTAATGGGGAGGTCCTGGGTTCAAATCCAGGCCTCCCCCATCTTTTTAGAACTTGTTTTCTTTTATTATTTTATTTTCCTTAATTATTTAATTATATATTATTAACTAATTAACTAATTTGTTTATTTAAATTAAAAAACTCAATTAAAATATTAATCCAAAATTATACTTTTTACAAATATCATAATATGTTTTTTTTGTAAATAATTTTGTATATAATTTTATTGTTTATAATTTGTAAGTAATTTATGTAAATTTATATTAATTGTTTAAAATATCTAAACCCTAATTTTTCTTAAACAAAAAATCTAAACCCTATTTTTTTCTCAAACCCTAATTTTTCTTCTCCTATTTATTTAATACTATTATTAGTATATATTATATTCATAATTTAGTTAAAATTCTTAATTTAATTAATGTATAAATTGTTTATAATTTAAATTTTTGTATGTAAATAATGTTTAAAAATTAAAATTCTTAATATGATAATATGATATAATTTGTTTAGAATTTAATTTTTGCATGAAAATAATTTTTATTATATGTTTAAAAATTGCTAAATTAATTTTGTATTTATATTTTATTTCTATAATATGTGTATCATTAACTTATTTTTTTATAATTTATAAATAACTTAAAACTTTATAATTAATATAATTGTCCATATTTTCTTATTAATCTTAAATAATTGCTTATATAAAATTTGATCTCTTCTTTTAATTATTATAATATTTTTGCTTATTTCATTATTATTTTCTTAATTATGTTTATATGATTATTACTAACCCCATTTAATTTAGTATTATTGTTATTATTTTCACTAACCCAATTATAATTATTTATTTATTTTACTTATGCTATTTAAATTGCTTTATTATTATTATTGTAATTGTTCCTCGGTGTAATATTTTATTTATAATGTTTATTATTTATTTTATGCTATGGTTAGTAAATAGGGAGTGTAAATATATTTGTAATTTAAAATTAATTTAGATCATTTAAATTTAAATATTAAAATTGTACACTCACACACGTAAGTCGATCTTTGATCGCCATCTCACTTCCTTAGGGATGCCTCTCATGTTGCCTATTCAAAAAGGTCAAGTAGGGTGTATAAAGCAAAAGTCCCTCAAAATAAAGTCATCTAGTCCCTTAACAAATAAAAGATCAAGTCCCTTTCGAATGTTGCCTTCGTAATGATCTTGTCCCTTTCGAATAAAGATGATAGTCCCTTCAAAATTGCTTATACACCCTACAGTTGCCTACATAACAGATGTCCCTTCAAGTGTCCCTCACATCCAAGGTAATGACTACCTATTCCTTAATAATAGGGATAGTCTTACCATTTAAAGGATTCAAGAACAGAAAAGACTTAAAACTTAGGGTAGATTCCTCATAGTTACTTGCTCACTCTTCAAAACTTTTCAAACACTTCACACTTTCAAACAAATTTCCAAAACAAAGGTTTTTTACGCATCCGTACATGGATCATTATCAAACTCTTATGAAAATTTTTATTCACACACTTCACATTTCAAAAAACATCTTAAAGTGAGCTAAGTAACTAAGAGCCCATGGATAACCATGGATGTAAAGGGTGCTAATACCTTCCCTTTACATAACCTACCCCCCGGACCCAAAAAAAAATCTTTTAAAAGGTCTTTCCTATTCTTTTATGCCTTTCCTTTGGATAAAATAAAAGTCGGTGGCGACTCTTGCTATCCGCAACATAACTAAAGTCAGTTCTCCCACCGTGTTACACACACCAAGTAAGAAAAATTTATCCATGACTTGTTTCCAAGGATTAGGGTCTAAGTTCACTAGCTTGTTGAACTTATTACATGTTTTTGTAGTTTTTGAAGAAATGTCTTTTATGCTTTCTTTGTGAAATAACCTATTGATCAGACTTGTACATCATGCTAGACAAGCCCATACTATTCCAAGATGGAATGAATGTAAGTGCCCCATGGAATAAGGTTATACACAAGAGATCCTTTCATGTCTTTATTAAGTCTTTTTGATTTTGTTTGAAGATGAGGAAAGAAGACTTAAGAGGCAAAAGGTCAATGCTAATGGGTACTAAGACACAACCCTAAGTTATCTCATTATGTACAAAAGGTGATCCTATGGTTTGTGAGGTATTCTAAACCTAAGGAAAAGAAAAGAAAGTTAGAGTTCAACTTACTTCCTAAGGAAGTTAAGTTGAATCTAAAGAACAAAAGGGAACCTATGAACAAAGAACCAAGTGCTAAGACAAGCATAATTAAAATGCATAGGAGAAAGGAATGAAGAATGATTACCTCATCTTCCCCCCTACAAAATAAATGTTAGCATGATGAAGTAATTTGAGCAATTATAACATGGCAAACTTCAATTAAGAACTCACACTAGCTTAAGAGAGGTGTTAGTGAACTTCTAAGACTAATAACTAAGTCTAAGGTATCTTATAAGGTAACACACTTCAAAATTCAGTAGCTAAATCATATTAAAAGTATCTAAAGGGATTAAGTGAATCAAATTAAAACTATGCCCTAAAGTGTCACTAAACCCTAATGAAACCTAAGGATGAGGTTAAAAGGGAAACCTAAGTGCTTTAACATGTTAAAATCTCCTAAATTCAAAGGTAAGTGAAAAATCCAGAACTTAACACTAAATGGAAATGAGGGATGAGGTTATATCAAATGAGAAAGAAGTGATTCAAGTTAAAGATATTCAAACTTGGGATTGAAAGGTGGAAGAAAGCACATGGAGCCATGGTTTTAAAGATGAAACAAAATGACTTAGAATAAAAAATCAAAAATGACCAAAGAGACTTGACCTCCCCATAAAAAAACAGAGGCTTGACAACAAGTTAGAATGGAAATTAGATTTGTAAATTATTCACAAATGAGGTGGTGAGATGTATCTTAAGGCTAGGTGTCCAAATTAGGGGTTTTAAGGACCTTTAGATGACAAATGAAATTCAAAAGAATGAAAAAGGATCTACACTTGAGGTAAACATATGGTAATGATCACACAATATTTATGAGACACAAAACAATGATATTATGAAGCTATATCATGCATAAATTGAATTTGATATGGTTAATGTGAAAGAAGAAGTGGAATTAGGTTAAAGTGGAACATAGGTGACTTATGACTCAAGACAACCCTAAAAGTCAAAGGTGAGAGTCTAAATATGGTACCCAACACTTGAAGACATCGCATAGGACCTATAAGACTCAAAATTAAGACCTCAAGGTAATGGAATAAATGCTTTATTCTAATTGGATCAAAGAAAGTGAATGAAAGGATAAAAATGTGACTTATGACCTAAACAACTTAGAAAAATACCAAATGATCATGAAAAATTATGAAACTTGACAATTGAATACAAAATCCAGAGAGTGACTTATGCCTAAAAAATATCACAAAAATTATTATTTTTGAGTGGGCAAATGAAGTGTGGAAGTGAATTAGGGTTTATGTGCATACATGTGAAAGAATGGGACCAAAACATGACTTATAATGACCAAAAAATCAAAACAAAATTACTTTGGAGAAGTTTAGGGAGTCCTTTGAATAATGCAAGAATAATGAACAATTTATCTTTTGTGGTTTGGGAGAAAGAAAATGAACAAATGGATTGGTCAGAAATGAAGAAAATAGGAAATTAATTAATTTGAAAATTAATTATGGCCTAAAAATAAAGGAAAAATGGGAACAAAAAATATAGAAAATTATGAGGATCTCATATGAATTAATATGGAATTTTTGAAGCTGTTTGGATATTTTTAATAATAAAAAACGAAAATGGAGTTAAATGAGAATAAAAGAAAGAAAAAGAAATTAAAGAAATTATTGGATTGGGCCTGGGGGTGAGAATAACAACAAATTAAACTGAACTGGGCCGAGACATAAGCACGCTGGGGGTGTTAATAGAATCTGGAAAAAATCCTTCACAAAATTCGCACGTGGATAGCACACATATCATTTATGTGTTGGCATTGTAAGGACCACTGGATTGAATTCATCTAACGGCTGTGACATGTTCTAGGAGATAAATTAGGGCTACTGTTCAGGTGACCAGAGCTAGTCTCTGACCACCTTCTCCGGTGAAGCTCAGACTAGGGCTCGGTCGAAACACCATGAAAATGAAAAGTAAAACCACAGGAATGTTCGCAAGGTTGAGGATAACAAGAATCCAGGATCACAATTCATTTATCATGCTTAATCAGTGCGAATCGAAGCAAACAAAATCTACCTAAGAAACTGAATCTAAGCATCTACTATGCCTATCAACTAGCCATATAATGCACAACTTCTATCAAGCTTTAAACCACACAAATCAAGTAAAATGGAAGGAAATTGTGCCAATTGAATTTCAGAAGAAACCTGAAAATGCAGATATGCAGAGGTTGAAGAAATCCAGAGGTTGTAAATCCATAATTTCGACAAGACTGAAATTAAGGGTTTTGAGATTATCTTTGTCGAAAGATAATAAAAGGAAGAAATTTCAAGGATTGCTGACAGGGTTTAAAACCCCATTACTTCGACAGAGAGGTAAATGTTGTTCTGGCAGAATAAAGTTGGGAAGTTATTTGTGACTAAGTATTTGGCAGAGGAAAGTTCTCTTTCGACGGTTCGACAGAAGATAGTCTTTCAACGATTTCGACAGAAGAGGACATTTGACAAAAGAATATTTGGCAAGTGCTGAAGAGTTTTGTTTCTTCTTTAAAAGGGTTTCGACAGTTTGAAGAGTTACAAGGTTTTCGTCACCAAGGAAGAGATTCAAATTCAAAAGGTTGTAACCTTTGGCAGTTGGACACATGGAGGTTTCAGAGAAGAAATTTACATACAGGCTGACACTTGTCGTTTAGTTATAGTTTTTCCGTTCTAAGCAGTTATTTTGTTTATGTATAAATAGGATAGTTTGTGGTTAGAATGTGTGTGTGAAAATTGATACAAAATTCCTGTAAAAAGCTCTAAGTACCCAGTGTGAGAGAAAATGAGTCTAATATTTGGAACAATGTACGTTTAAACACCAGTTATATTTCAAAGTTATTTTAAATTACTTGTTTATTCTTCAAGTTCATGTCATTTTAAATTTTATTTACTTTTCTGCAAGTTTTTAGCCTTCGACATTTCTTTTTTCTTGTTTAAAACTCTTAACTTTATTTCATCTTTAACTTAAATTTTATTTTACTTGCAAAGATCAAAGTCTCTAACACTTTGACAAAATTGATAAAACAAACTATAAAGTTATCACCAATTCTAAGAGTATTTCGACAGAAACAATGCACATGTATCCCAGGACTTGTATGGTTGGTCCTGCAAGTAACCCAACTTTCTGAAGAAATTGGTTAACCAGAGGTTGTTCGCCAGAAACCACCGCGAACAAATTGGCACACCCGGTGGGACTAGTGCATTTGAAAAATTTAATAGAGAACTTCTTAGACAAATTGTTCCTTGCTACGTTGTATGATTCTTAGAAGCGGTAAACTAGCCGTAACCGACGTAGAAAGACCAAAGAGAACAAGAAGAAGAAACATGGCTAACTTGCCAAATGCTTCAAACATTCCTGACGAAACAATACCAGTTTCCAATCCTATCCCTTCGTCAGGAACAATACCAGCGTCTGGCCCTGTTTTAGAACAAATTAGGCCTCCTTCGGGAGATTCTATACCAACGGGTTCAGGATCCCAGAATGCGCCTAGTTCTTCCACCATGGGACACGCCAGGCCCTTGGGAACCCCTCCCCCTGGAGGAAATACATTCAGGCCATATCTGAATTATTCTCAACCTTTGACTAGGAGGGAACAACCATATGGAATGCCAACTTCAATGATGGCAAACCTACATAATTCGTCACCATTATTCTCTGATGCTATGGTTCAAGTGTCATCACCATTGCAGGGATCAGGATATGGTGGAAATGGAAATAGAATAAACCAAGTTCCACCAGGTTTCCATATGCCTGCTATGACAAACCATTCTGCACAAGTAATTCGTCAACAGATGGATGAAAGCAATCATGATATGGTGCAGGCTTTGACACACCAAATGGGATAAGTGTTCAATCCCTTAATACAGAACACTACCCAAACAAACCAAATATTGGCAGAACAGATGGCACGCATTGCTGACTTTTTTGGAGTCCCGCAAGCACAGCAAAGAATGCAATTGAATCAGAACCCTGCCAATAGGGCTGTC
Organism: Lathyrus aphaca; assembly: GCA_963966055.1. Classification (NCBI taxonomy): domain Eukaryota; kingdom Viridiplantae; phylum Streptophyta; class Magnoliopsida; order Fabales; family Fabaceae; genus Lathyrus; species Lathyrus aphaca. Next base: position 289,185,508 of record OZ014524.1, read on the forward strand.
GAAGAGGAACTTACTATAAACCAAAGGCCCTTAGGAAATCCTCATGAAAATCCCAGGGGGCAAGAGGTGATAGTCGAACAGCCTAATGTAGAAGAGCCTATTCGACAGGAACCAAGAAGGATAATAGTCCAGAGAAATCAAAATGCTGACGAAGTGTTACAGCAGAGAATGCGTTACAATAACATGCCTGTCGAAAACAATATTGCCACCATGGTTGAGAGAATAATGGCACAAAATGGAGTAAACGTAGGATTACAAAGGCCTAGTTATACACCCCCCTTGTCTGAATTTGTCTTACAACAGGAATTACCACCAAGATGGAAAGTCCCCAAATTTACAAAATTTTCAGGGGATACTAGCGAGTCCACCATAGAACACGTGGCACGTTATTTGATAGAAGCAGGAGAAATTGCTAATAATGAGAACCTAAGGATGAAATATTTCCCAAGTTCTTTGACAAAAAATGCGTTTACTTGGTTTACATCACTTCCTGCAACTTCAATTTTTACTTGGACCCAATTAGAAAGATTGTTCCATGAACAATTTTATATGGGACAAACCAAGATAAGTTTGAAAGAGTTGGCAAGTGTCAAAAGAAAGTTTTCTGAACCTATAGATGACTATTTGAATAGGTTTAGATTATTAAAAGCCAGATGCTTTACGCAAGTGCCGGAACAAGAACTAGTCGAAATGGCTGCAGGGGGTCTAGATTATTCCATAAGGAAAAAACTGGATACCCAGTACTTGAGAGACATGGCACAACTGGCAGACAGAGTGAGGCAAATAGAAAGACTAAAAAATGAAAAATTTAGATCAAACAAAAACAAGAAGGAAAGAGTGGCCTATGTAGGAGTAATTCAAGAAGATGATTATGACGAAAACGAACAAGTCATTTTCGACCAGCAAGAAATTGATCTTGCAGAATTAAAATAAGGCCCTCCATATTCTTGTAAAGTTTTAGCCCCGTCGAATGGAAAAAATCCAGTCGAAGTGGAAAAGAATGACAGGTTCCCTAAAAGAACCTATACATTCGACATCACTAAGTGTGATGAAATATTTGATTTATTAGTCAAAGATGGTCAGTTAATAAAACCAGCAGGCACTAAGGAGCCTCCTGTAGACCAACAGAAAAAGAGAGGTTTTTGTAAATACCATAATTTCTTGGGTCATAAAACTTCTCAATGTTACCTTTTCAGGGATCTTGTCCAGAACGCAATCCAAAATGGAAGGCTGAAGTTTGGAGACAAAGCCAAGCAGCAGATGAGGATTGACTCCAATCCTATGCAGGTGGTAGAGGCCAATTATGCTGAACCAGAAATGGTAAATGTGGTCGAAATGGAGATCATGGCTGAAGAAAATTTTGAAATAGTGGAAGTTACTGAAAGCTTCGACGCCAACTTCACCATGATAGAAGCTGCTGAAGGTTTCGACACCCATGTAAATGTGGTGGAAGAAGGTGATGATCTTGCTGACCAGGCTGAAGAAAAAGAAGTCAAAGCTTCTGAAGACTTCGGCAGTGAGAATGCTATCGAAACTACTGAAGGTTTCGACGAAAGAAATTCAGTCAAAGTGGGAAGAAGCTTCGACAAGAAAAACTACGAAAGAGATGCTGAGCAGGGGGTGATCTGGGATACCTTGGGAGAGTCGAATGGGAAGTTCGACTTCATGGTGAAATATTCAGCACCACCAAGCTCCAAAGCAGACATCAACAAAATCAAACCCACAGGGTGGGGAGATTCCTTCAAAAAGGATGACGAAGAGGAGGGTAACAAAACCCTCATTGTCCAGAAAGAGGCCACTGAGGGCCTTGATCAAGAGGAGAGCAACACAGCAGGGACTGATGACAATTCCCCCACTGTCGAACCAATAAACATTGGTACCACCAGAACTGAAGAGCATCCTGTCGAAAGGGTTGCACACTGCTGCAAATACATCTATAAGGGTTTACACCCAAAAGGCAATGTGAGTCAGTCAAAGGAGGACATCCCTGAGGAAATCAGGTTAGTCGAAAAAATGAACAAATTGAAAATTACAACTGAACAGAGTGCTGGGATTCATATGGTGGAAATCACTCAAAAGGGAGGACCAGACACCAACAAGGGAAAGAAACGTCAAGAGAAGCATCAGAAGCTAGTTTACCCAGAAGAGAACGAGAGTCTTGTCGAATTCATCCAGAGGTGTCAAAGGAAGAATGCAGAAGTCATGCTTTGCCCAAGGTGCAGTGCTGTGTTCGACAAGAAAGCAGCTGATGACTTAGAAGCAGCAGAAAAGACCCAGAGGAAAAGAAATTGGGGAACAATCCCACCAACCAGAAACGAAAGATTCGACCCAAGAAGAGGGAAGTATCACAGTCAAGGGGTAGGAGAAAGACGTTTCAACACCTACAAACCATCCAACAGACCAAATGATGACAAATGGGTTCAGCCTATAAGGGATGCCCAAGGTCAGAAGAAATGGAAGAGTTTTGAAGTGAACAGGGGTCCCTCAATGGAAGTTAAAAAGGAGGCAAAGCCGAAATACGTCTCTGAAAACTACAAAGGGAAGAATCCTATGTCCAGATCCCAATGGAGAAGATTCCAAAGGCAGAAGAAAATTGAAAAGGAAACTGTAGAACACAAAAGGGTTGGGCAGAAGGAAGCTGAATCAAGCAAATGTGTGCAGATCACAAACAAGGGGATACCTCTGGCAGAAAAAGAAACCCCTGAGAAGAATGGATCTAGTAACACCACAGAAGTGCAGAAACCAAACAACAGAATGCCAGTGGACGAAGAAGTCACAGATGAATTTAGTTCAGAATCAGATGCCTCTTTCGACGTAACCTGCAATGTGGTTTCTGTGCTGCCCAGAGATTATGACAGGATAATGGAAGTCGAAGACGAAGAGGATGACATGGTAGACGACAGCATAGGCTTGAAGCCTGTATGTTACTACATAATGAATAATGGCTGTGTCGAAGAGCAAAATGCTTTCTTCGAAAAGCCAGATGATGCAATGAAGGCTCATTTAAAGCCTCTCTTCATAAAAGGAAAGGTAGAAAATGTGGGTGTCAACAAAATTCTGATAGATGGTGGAGCAGCTGTAAATTTAATTCCTCATTACATGATAAAGAGGATTGGAAAAGATGACTCTGACACTAAGCCTCACAATATGGTGTTGTCCAACTATGAAGGTAAAGTAGGGACAACACTGGGGGTAATACAACTGAACTTGACGGTAGGATCCATCACCAGGCCTACCATGTTTGTAGTGATAGCATCAAAGGCAAATTACAACTTGCTGTTGGGAAGAGAATGGATCCATGGGATTGGAGTTGTGCCATCCTCCATGCATCAAAGGATAGCAATCTGGAGGCCAGATGGGATTGTCGAAAACATTGAAGCAGATCAGAGTTACTTCACAGCCGATGTGAACAATGTCACTAGTCGTAACTTCGACAAAAATCTAGCCCATATAGCACCATGCAACCCTGCTGCTTTCGACCTAACAGCTTCCGACAATGCTTACTGTTCCATGTACCTCCATCCTACGCATGGTTTCCAGTGGGATAAAGAAATAATTGGGGAGACAAATTGCACCTGGGGAACTGCCCATGTCAACCCAACTGGATGGGGGAGTGAATTCAGTGAAGATGACTGAAGTTTCAGCCATGGAAAGGATTTCGGCTTATATAGCCGAAAAACAACTCAAAACGGCCCTTGAGGCTGAAGTTAGGAATATGGCTCTCGAAGCCAGCACTCAAGTTGTCACAGAACAACATCCTCAAGAAAATATTGAGGGACAATATGCAAATCAGAGTTTTGAAGAAGACTCTAATGGCGAATGGCAGGATCAAAGACTTGATGCCATTTATGATGACGAACCTTTGGGGTTCGAAAAGGATCCAACCTCAACCAATATGAAAATGGTGGCATAGGATCCTTTAGAGGAGATTAATCTGGGACTGGGGGCAGAGAAAAGGCCCACTTACATCAGTGCCAAGTTGAATCCTCAACTCAGAGTCGAAATGATCCAACTGCTGAATGAATTTAAAGATTGTTTCGCCTGGGATTATGACGAAATGCCTGGTTTAGACAGAAGTTTGGTGGAATTGAAGTTGCCAATACTGGAAGGGAAGAAGCCAATAAAGCAGACCCCCAGACGCTTTGCACCTGAAATTCTGTCGAAGATCAAAGAAGAAGTCGAAAGGCTTCTAAAATGCAAATTCATCCGTACAACAAGGTATGTCGAATGGATTGCTAATATTGTTCCTGTGATTAAGAAAAATGGCAAACTAAGGGTGTGCATTGATTTTAGAGATCTAAACTCAGCCACCCCCAAAGATGAATATCCTATGCCAGTAGCAGAAATGCTAGTAGATTCTGCAGCAGACCATGAGTATTTAAGTATGCTTGATGGCTATTCTGGTTACAACCAGATTTTCATTGCTGAAGAAGACGTTCCAAAAACAGCTTTTCGTTGTCCAGGAGCAATAGGAACATATGAGTGGGTAGTCATGCCCTTTGGTTTGAAAAATGCTGGAGCTACTTACCAAAGGGCCATGAATTCTATTTTTCATGATTTCATCGAAACATTTATGCAAATTTATATAGATGACATTGTGATTAAATCTGCTTCAGGTTTGGACCATATCAACCATCTTCGACAGTCCTTTGAAAGGATGAGGAAGTTTGGTTTGAAAATGAATCCTCTTAAATGTGCTTTTGGTGTGCAGGCTGGGGACTTCTTAGGCTTTGTGGTCCACAAGAAAGGGATTGAAATTAATGAAAACAAAGCTAAGGCAATAATGGAAGCAAAAGCGCCATCGACAAAGAAGGAATTGCAGTCTCTGCTAGGGAAAATCAACTTTCTCAGAAGGTTCATCTCCAACCTTAGTGGAAAGACTCAGGCCTTCTCACCTATGCTTCGACTGAAGAAGGAGGGTTTCACTTGGGGGAAAGAGCAGCAAGATGCCTTCGACAAGATCAAGGAGTATTTGGAAAATCCCCCAGTCCTAATATCTCCTTGTCGAAAAAGAAGCATGAGGCTCTACATATCAGCATCTGACAGAACATTAGGAAGTATGCTTTGTCAAGAAGATGAACATGGCGTCGAAAGATCCATTTATTATCTCAGCAGAGTCTTAAATGATGCTGAAACTAGATATAGTATGATAGAGAAATTATGTTTATGTGTATATTTCTCTTGTACAAAATTGAAGCATTATATAAAACCCATTGATGTACATATATCTTCTCATTTCGACGTAATAAAGCATATGTTGTCTAAGTCTATTTTACATAGTCGAATTGGAAAATGGGCTTTAGCTTTGACTGAATATTCTTTAAAATATATGCCTCTAAAGGCTGTTAAAGGGCAAGTAGTTGCTGATTTTATAGCTGACCACTCCATACTTGGAGATGAAACAAATTATGTCGAAAAAGAGCCTTGGAGGTTATATTTCGACGGTTCCAGTCACAAAAATGGAACAGGTGTTGGGGTGTTAATTATTTCTCCCAATAAAGTTCCAACAAAGTTCAAGTACAAAATAGAAGGATTCTGTTCAAACAATGAGGCAGAATATGAAGCCTTAATTGCTGGACTTGAAATCTTGTTGGAACTGGGGGCAACAGAGGTCGAAATAATGGGTGACTCTGAGTTGGTGATAAAACAATTGACGAAAGAGTACAAATGTGTCAAAGAAAATTTGATCATGTACTTTGTGATAGCCAACAGACTCCTCAAGAGATTCGACAGTGTAGTCTTTAGACACATTCCCAGATTAGAAAATCAGGAAGCAAATGACCTGGCTCAATTGGCTTCAGGGTATAAAGTGTCGAAGGAAAATCTGTTGAAAATTGTCGAAGTAAGAGGCAAAGTTTTATCTACTAAGCTGTCCCCATCTGATTTGGAGACAGTGAGATTGGGATATGGTGATAAAGAAAACTTTGAGATTTTCAATGTAGGTAATCTAGAAGTTGGGGATTGGAGAAAACCCATCAAAGATTATTTACAAAATCCAAATCAGACAGTCGAAAGAAAGATAAAGTACAGAGCCATAAGCTATGTGCTCTTTGGAAATGAACTGTTTAAAAAGACTGCAGAAGGAGTTCTGCTAAAGTGCCTAGGAGAGACTGAGGCTTATATAGCTCTGTCGAATGTGCACAGTGGTGCATGTGGTGCCCACCAAGCAGGACATAAGATGAAATGGCTATTATTTCGACAAGGGATGTATTGGCCAACCATGTTGAAAGATTGTGTCGAATTTGCAAAGGGTTGCCAGGAATGTCAAGTTCATGCAGGCATACCTCATGTGCCAGCAAGTGAGTTACATTCTATTATAAAGCCTTGGCCATTTAGAGGTTGGGCTTTAGATTTGATTGGTGAGATTCGACCAGCCTCTTCAAAAGGGCAGAAGTACATATTAGTGGGGGTAGACTATTTCACTAAGTGGATTGAAGCCATACCTTTGACGAATGTAGATCAGGAAGCAGTCATAGACTTCATCCAGAAACACATAATGTATAGATTTGGAATACCAGAGACTATAACCACTGATCAAGGATCTGTGTTTACTGGCAGAAATATGCAGGCATTTGCAAGAGAGACAGGTTTTAAGTTGTTGACTTCGACACCCTATTATGCCCAAGCAAATGGTCAGGTCGAAGCAGCCAACAAAGTAGTAATAAACCTGATAAAGAAACATGTGGGGAAAAAACCAAGAAATTGGCATAAGACTCTGGATCAAATCCTTTGGGCTTGTCGAACATCCCCTAAGGAGGCAACTAATTCTACCCCATTTAAATTAACTTATGGACATGATGCAGTATTGCCAGTCGAAATATGTTTACAGTCAATACGAATTCAAAGACATCATGAGATTCCATCTGAAATCTATTGGAGTATGATGATGGATGAGTTAGTTGATTTGGATGAAGAAAGGTTGCATGCTTTAGAATTAATAAGAAGGCAGAAAGAGAGAGTTGAAAAATTTTATAACAAAAAAGTAAAATTCAAAGCCTTTTTAGTAAATGATTTAGTCTGGAAAGTAATCTTGCCCATGGAGAAGAAAGACAGAGTGATGGGAAAATGGTCCCCTAAATGGGAAGGACCTTTCAAAATTCTAAGAGTTTTTTCCAATGGTGCATACGAAGTCGAAGAAATAGAAAGAGATAGAAGAGTGATGAAAATAAATGGGAAGTACTTAAAGAAGTATAAACCAACATTGCAGGAAATAAAAATAGGAACAAATTAAAATTGCAAACGAAACTTGTCTTCGCCAAACAAATGGCGTAAAATAGCATTACATATAAAAGTGCTAAAAGAAAATATCCTTAAACAAATAAAATTCCTAAGTCCTATTACAAAATCACTGTCGAAGGAATGTGGCTTTGAGCTCGTCGAATTTTTTCTTTTGGAGTTGAATTCGACGCTCACAAAGACTTTTGCTTACAGTCATTTCGTCAAGTTCCCTGTGAAGTTGCTGGGCTGTTTCTGCATGTTGTAGCCCCTTCTGGAGTTCACTGTCTATTGCTTCCTGATTTGGTTTTTGGAGAGAGGCCTGGCGTTCTTTTTCTTGAAGGATTTTCTTTTGCAGATCAGCAATCTGGGCCTGGTAAGCTTGAATATTGCTTTCACACTCAGCAACAGCCTTAGTATATTCGTCAGAAAGCTTGTTCAGCTCTAAAATCTTTTCTGTCGAAGAGGCCACTGTGTTCCATGCTGAAACTTGCTCTTCAGACTTGGCTGTGATTTTTTGGGAAAATTCTTTTTGTCGAACCAGATCAGCGCTAACAGAATCAATCAAAGATATCAAATCCATCACCAAACGGCTTTCCTCAGTCGAAGCCTCCAGCAAGTTGGCACTTTTCAGGAGTTTCTTCAGATCATATTGAGCAGAAGCATTCTCAGCCAAGACTTCAAACAGGTCAACTCCAAGGATCCTTGTCTTGATCTCATCCATAATGACATTGATTGGTTGAAGGTCAGAAGTGGCCCCTGAAGCTGTCGAACCACTGGGAGAGGAATCTTGGAAGTTATACCTGGTGTCGAGCAAAGCTTTTAAGTATTCAAAGGGTTTTCTAACCTTCAAGCTCTCAATCTCTTCATGTGATAAACTTGTCGAATCAGTACCCAAAGAGGTTTCGACAGGAGCTTTTGATGAAGAAGGAATGTTTTGAGAAGTTCCTCCAATGCTCAAGTTGACTCCTGGCTGATTCGACAGAGTGACCTCTTCTTCAACATTTTCTTTGTCAACTATGGTGGTGTCAGTTGGACCTGGGGCTTGTACATCCTGAACAAGGGCATCTGCGTCAGTTTCTGGTATGACAACTGGTGTTGGTAGTGGTACATCTTGATCTGGACTTATTTTTTCTGCAGTGGGGTCTGGTCGAAAAGGAGAGTTGTTGTCAGAAGATTCAGAATCACTGAGGTCGAATTCATCCAAGGTTTGAGGTCCATGGACACCTGCATCTGGAGTGGCATCATCTTGAAGCCTTTCAGCCAGAGTCCTCTCAGAATTAGAAGGGGCATTCTCTTCTTGGATTGCAGAAGTCTCTTCGACATCAATGACAACCTACAAAAAACATAAAAGAGAGCTATAAGATAAAGATATTTGCAGTCAATATTAGGGATGTGTTTGTCGAAATGATTACCTGAGGAATTTCAGTATGGGCACTTGAGTCTCCACTTCTTTCACTCCTTGAAGGAACTTTGTTGACTGGACTGGCAGGGGGAGTTCGTCTTTGGACCAGAGATCTTTGGGATGCCACTGTTTTGATTCTTAGACCTTTGTTTCTTTTCAAAGGTTGGGGTTCAGGGGATTCGTCTTCAGACTCTTCGACGCTTTCCTCCTTTTCTTCTGGTTTTCTTTTCTTTGCTGGGGTACGAGTTACCTACAAAAGAAAAAAATTGTTCAGTATGAGAAAATGTGAAGTACATAAATAAGGAGGGATGCTCTATTGTGTCGAAACCTTCTTAGCAGTTGTAGGAGACTTTTCGACTGTCTTGGAAGAAGTTCCTTCGCCAGTAGTCTTCCTAACAATTCTGACAGCTGAAAAAGAAAAGTTGCATGAACATTGATATAATAGTAAAAGGAGTTAGAAACAAAAAAGGAAGAATGTAATTTCTTCGACACCTTCAAGAATGGGTTCGTCCACAGTAACATGTTCTATCCCAATATGAAGGTGTCCTGTGAAGTTGTCCAGATGATACTTCGTCGCAACCACGCGTTCGGCAGGTTTTTTGTTGCTTTCGCGAAGCAGTTTTAAATGAGATCCACACACAAACCAATCTGGAAATGGAGGACACAAGGCCACTCCAAATTCTGCAGAAGGGAGTGGAGGGAATTTTGGAGGAAAAGTTGTGAATGCAAAGTCATAGTGTGCATGTGGTGGAAGAGATGAAGGAAACCACAACTTATTCAATTTTTCTGTGAATTTGTATTTTAAAGATACTGCTGCTTCAGCTATGGTTCGACGAAGATCATCAGGCCTGTAAATAGTTTCAAAATACTTTTGAAACTTATGAACTTCTTTGATATGCTGATCTGTACCTTTTTTCTTCCTGTCCTGCACAAAGGTAAAAGCATTCGTCAGAAGAGTAGTGAAGGTTGCTACGTCGAAAAACTTGTTGATATAATATTCTTTCCACCAGACGTCGAATTCTTCAGTACAAAGGAAGTTTGGTAGAAAAATGGTGGGATAAACCTCCAGAGATGGGTCGAAAAACTTGTTGTACAGCTCCAAACTTTTGTCGAAGTGGTGAAATGAGTTGTAGAAAATGATGGCACCTTTCTTGTGATAGATAGGCTTCGTCTTCGTCTGAATTAATCCAAACTGCCTAGCTACCAAATTGGGCTGGTACACAATGAGGGATACCTTTGTGTTGTTAAGGCTATGATGGGAGAAGAAGTGCCTGGGCATGAGAAAAGCTTCCCAAATGGAGATGTAGGAATCTTCATCTTTCTGGTTCTCCACAGGGAGTCTTCTGGTAAACCATCTAGGGCCTACTTGTCTGTTGGCGAATGGTGCCATTGAAGGTGAAAATTTGTAGCGTTTGGCGAACATCATGATGTAGCCAGTGAATGCTTGTTGAAGACTTGTATTATCATCTGTAGGGGTCAGTTGAACCAGCCTAGGCCATTCGATGCGCCTTTCTTTTACTGCTTCTTCGACAACAGGCATTTTGGTGGGGATGAAATTTTCAAAAGTGGCATTCAGCCATAGTTGTAGAAGCCAAAAGGGGCCTGTAAGACTAATGTTACCTTTGTCTTTGAGGGTTTTGAGGTTGCTTACACTTTCACTTAAAGATTCGTAAAGGTTCGCCAAAAGTAGCTCACTCAGGCAGAATGCAACTCCATGATGAAGCTGATTAGCCATAATGATAAAACTTCTGGCCACCTGAAGGGATCTTGTACAGAATACAAATTTGGACAACCACAGGCTGAGGAAGGCAATGTGCTCTTTATCAGAGACTTCTTCATTACTTTCACCTTGGTGATGGGCTATGAAGACAGAGTACCCAGCATGCTTTGTGTCGAAGCTTATGGGATCCTTGTTCAAGTGTCCAGGTTAAATATTTCCCCTAAAGGACTAAGGCCAGTTATGGCTGCTATGTCGAATAGGGTGGGAGTCATCATTCCACATGGTAAGTGGAAAGTATTGTAAGTACTATCCCAAAAGTATAAGGAGGCTAACAGCATATTTTGGCAATAACGGGGACCTTCTTTCGACAATTGGATTAAGTCATAAATTCCACTTTTCTTCCAAAACTTTTCTTTGGCTTTTTCGACCCTAGTAAGCCATGCTAGGTAATCAGAGGGATCTTTCGTCAAAGGGGGACTCCTAAAAATCCTATTTTGGTTTAGATAAGACAGGTCTATTTCTGTCGAAGCCATAAGGACTTCAGATTCTTTTGATGAGGTTTCGACAGGCTTAAGGGTTTTGTTAGCAGCTATGGGTTTTAAAGCAGAATAACAGGGATAAAATTCTTTTAGACGGTTAGAATCAGCAGTGGGATAAAAAATAGGACCTAACATAGCATGATGGACTCCAGAAACAGAAATGGGAATTATTACCTGTGACCTGTAAATGCTTGCCTTCTCCCTTTCATTTGGGGGTTCTGGAAAATACTGTTGGTGCTGTGTTTGTGTAGGCCCAGACAGTATGTGAGCAGGAGGAAGATCCATGGTCTTCTTTGTTTTCTTTGCGCTGCGTCCAGTGGTAGTCTTTGGAGGAGCCATTGATTAGATGAAGAGATTGAAGGAAGCAGAAGCTCTGAAAAGTCTTGAAATGGAGTTTTTACGTTTGGAAGAGAAGAGTTGAGAAGGTGGAAAGTGTGAAATGTTATTGAAAGTGGTATTTATAGAGTTTGAAATAAATGATTAATATTAAATAGAGGGAAAATGAAAAGATTTCTTTTAATTGGGAAGTGGAAACGTGTGTTTTTGATCCCTTAGTGGAAGTTAGAAAATGGCAGTTGGTAGGAGGCCATGATTTACCTACAATCTAGGGTTATGGGAGATTGTGTAAAAACGTGGGCTAGACATGACGTTTTGGTAAAGTGGAAATCATGATGTTTTCTTGGGACTCAACAAAATCACTTTACAATAAATGCAACTGACAGGAAGTCAAAGGTCATTTCGACAGCAAAAGATATTTCTCCAAGGATAGTCGAAAACATCTTTGCTGGGGGGCAATTTGTAAATCCATAATTTCGACAAGACTGAAATTAAGGGTTTTGAGATTATCTTTGTCGAAAGATAATAAAAGGAAGAAATTTCAAGGATTGCTGACAGGGTTTAAAACCCCATTACTTCGACAGAGAGGTAAATGTTGTTCTGGCAGAATAAAGTTGGGAAGTTATTTGTGACTAAGTATTTGGCAGAGGAAAGTTCTCTTTCGACGGTTCGACAGAAGATAGTCTTTCAACGATTTCGACAGAAGAGGACATTTGACAAAAGAATATTTGGCAAGTGCTGAAGAGTTTTGTTTCTTCTTTAAAAGGGTTTCGACAGTTTGAAGAGTTACAAGGTTTTCGTCACCAAGGAAGAGATTCAAATTCAAAAGGTTGTAACCTTTGGCAGTTGGACACATGGAGGTTTCAGAGAAGAAATTTACATGCAGGCTGACACTTGTCGTTTAGTTATAGTTTTTCTGTTCTAAGCAGTTATTTTGTTTATGTATAAATAGGATAGTTTGTGGTTAGAATGTGTGTGTGAAAATTGATACAAAATTCCTGTAAAAAGCTCTAAGTACCCAGTGTGAGAGAAAATGAGTCTAATATTTGGAACAATGTACGTTTAAACACCAGTTATATTTCAAAGTTATTTTAAATTACTTGTTTATTCTTCAAGTTCATGTCATTTTAAATTTTATTTACTTTTCTGCAAGTTTTTAGCCTTCGACATTTCTTTTTTCTTGTTTAAAACTCTTAACTTTATTTCATCTTTAACTTAAATTTTATTTTACTTGCAAAGATCAAAGTCTCTAACACTTTGACAAAATTGATAAAACAAACTATAAATTTATCACCAATTCTAAGAGTATTTCGACAGAAACAATGCACATGTATCCCAGGACTTGTATGGTTGGTCCTGCAAGTAACCCAACTTTCTGAAGAAATTGGTTAACCAGAGGTTGTTCGCCAGAAACCACCGCGAACAGAGGTGAGGTTCCACTGTGCTTGCTAATTGTTTCTGATCCTTAGTGGAGTGAAATAAACACTCACTGGATGATGAATCTTGGAGAAACTTGGAGTAATGCAGTGATGATGCAACAACTGAATCTTGAAGTTTCAAACTGCTCGTGCCATGGATCTTGTGCCTTGGATTATGGTGAAGTTGCAATGATGATGATTGATGCAAGATTGATGAAGATCAGTGAGAATCTAAGAAATTTGCAGAGGTATGCATTGGTGCAATGTTGAAACTCCCACTGAATTCAGCCATGGAAATGGAGTTTGAGTTGATGATGATGATGATGAGCAATGAAGAATGGAGTGTGTTGATGAAGAACAACGCAAGCTGAGAACAAAATGCAGAGTGAAATCTTCAATTTGCAGAGAGAATTTTCAGAGCATTTTGAAGTATGATTCGAGCCAATTGAAAAGTTCGTTATGATTCAGTTATGAGAAGCCTCTTATAGGTGTGGTTAGAAGTTAACTACTCTAGTTAACATTTGGAACTATATTTAGTTAGCTTGAGGGTGAAGTAGCATGCAGGTGTTTGAATCAATAGAGTGAAGCTGAATTCATGTAACTCGTGGTTAGTGTTAAAGTGTGATGCAGATCATGGAAATTATGGTGAGGTTGAGTGATATATGATGAAGCTGAGATTAATGCAGCACAAGTCCAATGCATAAGCTTTTCACTTGTTTGGATTCTTCATGATAGTGTATGGCAGTTGGTGTGTATGGTCATACATGTGATGACTTACACTCTAAGAATGAAGCCTTGTGATCATAACATGGTAACTGAAGTTTGCAAGCCTGAATTGAATAAAACCAGTTCATAATTCAATGCCTTAGCCTACAAGAAATCAGGATGCAAACTATAATCTTTCCTTATGCAAAACCTCAAGCTCAAGGTATCAATTGAAGCAATTCTTGTGATCAAATTGAAGATAATGCAACATATAACAAGTTTGATGTTTACTCCAAGATGAGATATGGCCTCTAGGTACTTCAAAATTGTCATTGAACTCAATGCATAAGACTGCATACATGGGCCTGCAGAGATTGGGCATGCTTTGGGCAACATGCACAAGGGATGATCAGTGTGAGAATGTCACTTTGACCCCTCATATCTCTTAAACCATTGATCAAACAAAAATTCTTACAACATTAAAGTTGTAGAGGACATGCCAATGAACAACTTTGATGTTCAAAGAAAATTCATTTGAAACCTCCTTGATGGAGTAATTTGGCTTGACATGTTGCACATCACATGTTTGATGAAAAACCTTGCCTATCGCGCGCGTAGGATGCAAGGCCTGCCTTGGTTTTGCCCTAGCTTGCCTTAATTTACACCAACTTTGAATGATCATAACTCCTTCAGTTTTAATGCTATGAATGATTTCCACATATTGATTTGAAGCTTAAGATGCCCTCTTTGATTGGCTCAAGGTATAATTTTGAAGGCCCTTGTATTTTGGGAGAAGTCCTCTCTTGAAGTGGCTGCAAAAATAACTTGCCATTTTTGGAAACCCTAATTTTCCAAAAATGGTAAGTTTTGGTTTTCTAGATTTCTCTTGATTCCTCCATAATTTATTGATCAAATTTGAACCATAGGATCCTTGTAACCCTAATTTCATGATTTTGATCTCAAAAAGTCAGGAGTTGACTTTTTCCTCAGCATGATTGACTTTTCCCCAATTCCCTGATTTTCAATCATCTGGACAATGGAACCTCTTCCAAAATGTTTCTATGGATGAAATTTGAACCCTAGGAAGTTGACATCATAAATAATACAATGGAATCAAATTTGGATCAAAATTTCAATAAGAAGCCCAGTAGAATAGAAACCCTAATCTGATCCCTTTTCATTAGGAGATGTTGCACTGCTTGCCTCCTTTGATCAATTCAATTCTTCCTACGACTTGTGGCTTTAAATGAAGACTTGTGGGATATTATGAACCCTTTGCACAAGGTTGAGAAGCTTTGTGGCTCCTTGGTTGTCTTTGCATAGCCTTCAATTGCTCCAATCAAAGATCATATACCTATGCCTCAATTATGATGAACATGATGCAATGTTTTTGATTATTTCATGAATTTGTTTATGCTATGCAAAATGTTGAGAAAATGAGAGGGCAAATTTTGAGGTATTACAACATGCTGAAGGCCAAATGGCGTATTTGTAGGATTTATCCGTTAGTTGACAATTGTTTTATTCATGTATAAATACAATAGTTTCTTAGAAACCAGGAGGAAAGAGTCGAACAACCTCGTGTATAAGTTCATGTCCAACAAGAGCCTAGGAGGATATTAGTCCAGAGGGGTCAAGATGCTGATAATATAGTGCAACATATGCGTTATCATAATGGGGTGAATGTAGGATTACAAATACCAAGTTATATATCTTCATTATCAGAATATATTCTGCAACATGAATTACCCCCAAGATGGAAAGTTCCTAAGTTCACCAAATTCTCAGGGAATACTAGCGAATCCACTATAGAACACGTTGCACATTACTTGATCGAAGCAGGGGAAATAGCCCACGATGAGAACTTGAGAACAAAATATTTTCCAAGTTCTTTGACGAAAAATGCATTTACTTGGTTCACGTCCTTGCCTGCAAGTTCAGTATATACATGGACTCAATTAGAAAGGTTATTCCATGAAAAATTCTATATGGGACAAACCAAAATAAGCCTAAAAGAGTTGGCCAGTGTTAAA
The DNA here is from genome assembly GCA_963966055.1 of Lathyrus aphaca. Taxonomy (NCBI): domain Eukaryota; kingdom Viridiplantae; phylum Streptophyta; class Magnoliopsida; order Fabales; family Fabaceae; genus Lathyrus; species Lathyrus aphaca. The sequence continues at coordinate 289,200,879 of OZ014524.1, forward strand.
AGGAAAATCTCTGAACCAATAGATGATTACTTGAAAAAATTTAGATTACTAAAGGCAAGGTGTTTCACCCAGGTTCCTGAACATGAGTTAGTTGAAATGACCGCAGGGGGGTTAGATTATTCTATAAGAAAGAAACTAGACACCCAATATTTAAGAGATATGGCACAACTAGCAGATAGAGTGAGACAAGTCGAAAGACTAAAAGCTGAGAAATTTAAAGCAAATAAAAATAAGAAAGAAATAATGGCTTATGTGGGAGTCTGCCAAAACGATGAAAATAATGTAGACGAATTAGTTAGTTTCGACGAACAGGAAATTGGCTTAGCAGAATTAAAACAAGGTCCACCATATTCATGTAAAGGATTGGTTCCATCGAACGAAAAGAATTCAGTCAAACCTGAAAAGAATGAAAAGTTTCCTGAAAGAACTTATACATTTGACGTCACCAAGTGTGACGAAATCTTCGAATTGATATTTAAAGATGGGCAAATGATAGTACCACTAGGCACAAAGGTGCCTCGTATGGAACAACAAAAAAAGAGAGGTTTTTGTAAGTACCATGGTTTTCTGGGTCATAAAACATCTCAATGTTTCCTCTTCAGGGATCTCGTACAAAATGCTATCTGCGACGGATGGCTGAAGTTCGGTGACAAGAAGAAATAACAGATGAAAACTGATTCAAATCCTATGCAGAATGTTGAAATTCACTATGTTGAGCCATCCATCATAAACATGGTGGAAGTCGAAGAGGGTTATGAATACAGTTTTGAGATGGTTGAAGCCATTGAAGGTTTCGACAACAACATCAACATGGTGGAGATTGCTGATAATCTTACATTCCATGACGAAGTCACTGAATGGTAGAACGTTGAACACCTTGTGTAGGGAGATTCAATTGGTTGCACCAACAAGGAGTCTACTGAAGGCCTAAATGACACAAAAATGTTGAAATCACTGAGGATTCCGACGAAATAAAAAATGGTGAAATCACTGAAGATTCCGTCTTGAAAAAAATGAAGGCTGTTGAAGGCCTCAACAACTCAAGCAAGGTTGAAGCCACTGAAGGTTACAACAAAGCAAGCAACAACGAAGTCACTGAGGATTCCGTCAAAAAGAGAATGGGGGCTACTGAGAGCCTCAAGATAACAGAAAATCAAGTAGCTACTGATAATCTGATCAACACTGAAAGGGAGGCCAATGAAGTCAACAATGTCGAAAAGATGGTTACTGGAGGCCTCACTACCAACACTGAGTTTGATAAGGATGCTACCAAGATGAAGGCGAGGATTGCTGAAGGTCCTGAGAAGCCAGTCACGTATGGAATCGTACATAGAACTATGGAAGATCCCAGAGGAAAGTCAGTTAAAGACTGCTGCCAAGATGTCAGTGGAGACTTATCCCCAAATGAAGAGCATGACTCAACAAAGGAGATAAGTGAAACTGAGCAAGCGCTTATTGAAAAGATGAACAAATTAATTATTGGTGTTGAAAAAACAGCCAGTATCAACATGGTGGAAACATCCCAGAAAAATCAAGCACAGACTCCTGAAGAACACCGTCAAGAGGAGTACCAGAGGTTGGCATATCCAAAAGAAGACGAAAACTTGATTGAGTTCATCCAAAAATGCCAAACAAAAAAGGCTGAAGTGATGTTGTTCCCACGTTGCAGCACTATCTTTGACAAGAAGGCAACAAAAAATCTGGAGGTAATAGATAAGTCCAAGAGGAAAGGAAACGGGGGGCAATCCCAACTTCCAAAACAGAGAGATACGATCTAAGAAGGAGTGAATTCCATCAACAGAAAGTTGGAGGACGAAATTATAGTTCGTGCAAACCAACACAAAAAGTTGTTGGCGATAGATGGGTGCAACCAATTAGGGACGCTCAGGGACGGAAAGACTTAAGAAGCTCCGACATCCAAAGAGGCCCTTCAGTAGTGGAAAGAAATGAAATCGAAAAGCGCAAAACAAGAACTTATCCTACTGAAAACTATAAGGGTAAGAACCCCATGACAAAGTCCCATTGGAAAAGGTTCCAAAGGCAGAAGAGAGCAGAGAAAGAGGCTGCAGAAAAAAGCATGGTCAAAAAAGATGTCGTCAAGAAAAATGAAGTTGCGTCCAGCAACAACATCCAAGGGATGGACAAAAAAGAATCATCCCACAACAATTATCCAGGCAACAAGGTTGAACAAATCAAACCCAAAGAAAAAGCCCAAGAGTATGATGAGATGACTGATGATTTCTAATCCGACTCAGAGGCATCCTTCGATGTCATCTGCAACATGGTCTCAGTCATGCCCATAGACTATGACAGGTTAATGGAGGTCGAAGACAAAAACGATAGTATGAAAGAAGAAAAAATGTCACATAGACCTGTTTGCTATTATATAATGAACAATGGCTGCGTAGAAGAACAAAATATGTTTTTTGAAAGGCCAGATGACTCAATGAAAGGGCACTTGAAGCCTTTGTTCATAAAAGGGAAAGTTGAGAATGTCAGAGAGAATAAGATACTGATAGATGGGGGAGCAGCATCCAATCTGATGCCTCATTTCATGTTAAAGAAAATTGGTAAGGATGATTTCAACACCAAACCTCATAATGTGGTGTTCTCAAATTATGAAGGAAAGATAGAAACCACCATGGGTGTAATCCAGGTGGATTTAACTATCGGAACAATAACAAGACCGACGATGTTCATGGTGATCGCTTCAAAAGCAAACTATAATTTTCTTCTTGGAAGAGAATGGATACATGGTGTAAGGGTTGTACCCTCATCAATGCACCAATGAATAACTATTTGGCGAGCAGATGGCATAGTCGAAAATATCGAAACGAACCAGAGTTACATTATGTCTGAAGTGAACAACGTGGACCGACTAAGTTTCGACAAGAATTTGGCCCACATACCCCCATGTAGCCCAGCAGATTTCGACCTAAAAGAAACTGATAACGCCTACTACTCGATGTATCTTCACCCAACATATGGTTTTCAGAGGGAAAAAGAAGTGGTCGATGAGTCGAATTTTATATGGGGTACTGCCCATATAGAACCAACTGGTTGGGGAAGTGAATTCGACGACAATGACTGAAGTATCAGCGCTCAAAATAATTACGGCTTACATAGCCAAAAACAAATTAAAAGTGGCACTTGAAGCCGAAGTAAAATATATGGATGTCAAAGCCAACCAAGAAGATTCCAACAAGCAATGTCCTCAGAGAGACGTTAAAGAAGATTGTGAAAACGGTTAGATGGGCGAATGGAAACACCAAAAGCTCGACGCCATTTATGACGATGAACCTTTAGGGTTCGAAAAATATCCTGCATCGACCATCATGAAGATGGTAGCACAAGATCCATTAGAAGAAATAGATCTAGGACTGGGGGCACAAAAGAGGTCAACTTACATAAGTGCCAAGATGGACCCACAGTTCAAAATCGAAATAGTCCAGTTGCTACGTGAATACAAAGATTGTTTTGCATGGGACTACGACGAAATGCCTGGTTTAGACAGAAGTTTGGTTGAATTGAAGCTGCCCATAATGGAAGGAAAGAAGCCAGTAAAGCAGGCTCCAAGACGCTTCGCACCAGAAATTCTGTCGAAGATAAAAGAAGAGGTTGAAAGGCTTCTGAAATGCAAATTCATCCGCACAGCCAGGTATGTTGATTGGATTGCAAACATAGTTCCTGTAAGTAAGAAAAATGGCAATTTAAGGGTATACATTGATATTCGAGACTTAAACTCAACCACCCCAAAAGATGAATACCTTATGCCAGTAGCAGAAATGCTTATAGATTCGGCAGAAGGCCATGAGTACTTAAGCATGTTAGATGGATACTCTGGTTATAATCAAATTTTTATTGCCGAAGAAGATGTTCCTAAGACAACATTTCGTTGTCTTTGGGCAATAGGAACTTATGAATGGGTAGTAATGCCCTTCGATCTTAAAAATGCTGGAGCGACTTATCAACGTACTATGAATTCAATTTTCCATGATTATATTCAAACTTTCATGAAAATCTACATTGATGATATTGTGATTAAGTCTGTTTCAGGAAAAAGTCATGTAGACCTTCTTTGACAATCCTTTGAAAGAATGAGGAAGTTCGGTCTGAAAATGAATCCCCTAAAATGTTCTTTCGGTGTGAAAGCGGGTGATTTATTAAGCTTTGTGGTCCACAAGAAGGGGATCAAAATAAATGAAAATAAATTCAAGGCTATAATGGAGGCGAAAGCGTCATCAACAAAAAAGGAACTGCAGTCTCTGCTGGGGAAAATCAACTTTCTAAGAAGGTTTATCTCTAACCTTAGTGGAAAGACGCAGGCCTTCTCACCTATACTTCGACTGAAGAAGGGAGACTTCACATGGGGGCAAGAACAACAAGCTGTGTTCGACAAAATCAAAGAGTACCTGTCAAGTCCTCCAATTCTAATGTCCCCTTGTAGAAAGAAAAGCATGAGGTTGTATATTTCGGCATCAGAGAAAACACTAGGAAGCATGCTTTGTCAAGAGGATGAAAATGGCACCAAAAGGGCCATTTACTACCTTAGCAGAGTCCTGAATGATGCCGAAACTAGATATAGTGTTATAGAAAAATTGTGTTTAAGTGTATATTTTTCTTGTATAAAGTTAAAGCACTATATAAAACCGGTTGATGTATATATTTCTTCTCATTTCGACGTAATAAAATACATGTTATCTAAGTCTATTTTACATAGTAGAATTGGGAAATGGGCTTTGGCATTAACAGAATATTCCCTGAAATACTTGCCTTTAAAAGCTGTTAAGGGATAGGTGGTTACTGATTTCATAGCATACCACTCAATAAGCGAAAATGGCGTAGAATATGTCGAAGTAGAACCATGGAAATTATATTTCGACGGTTCCAATCATAAGAATGGAACTGGTGTTGGAATGTTAATAATTTCTCCTAAAAAAATTCAACAAAATTCAAATACAGAGTCGAAGGTCTGTGTTCGAATAACGAAGCATAGTACAAAATGTTGATTGCTGGACTTGAGATCTTGTTGGAATTGGGGGCAACGAGAGTCGAAATAATGGGTGACTCTGAATTGGTTGTAAAACAATTGACCAAAGAATATAAATGTGTAAAATAAATCTAATTATGTAATTCATAACAACCAATAGACTTCTCAAAAGATTCGACAATGTGACCATCAATCATATACCTAGGATGGAGAATCAAGAAGCAAATGACCTTGTTCAAATTGCATCTGGTTATAAGGTGTCAAAGGAGAATCTAGAAAAATCTATTGAAGTTATAGGAAGAGTCATATCCACCAAGTTGTCTCCATCAGATTTGGAAACAATAAAGTTAGGATATGGTGACGAAGAAATTTTTGAAATTTTTAACGTAGATTATTCAGGAGTCGAAGATTGGAGAAAATCCATCAAGAATTATCTACAAGACCCAAACATGAAAGTCGAAAGAAAATTTAAGTACAAAGCTTTAAGTTATGTACTCTTTGGAAATGAACTATTCAAAAAGACTTCAGAAGGAGTTTTGTTAAAGTGCTTGGGCGAAGAAGAAGCTTACATAGCTTTGTCGAATGTACATAGTGGGACTTGTGGCGCACATCAAGCATGCCACAAAATGAAATGGTTATTATTTCGACAAGGAATGTATTGGCCAACAATGTTGAAAGACTGTGTCGAATTCGCCAAAGGATGTCAGGAATGCCAATTGCATGCAGGCATACCACGCGTTCCTGTAAGCGAGTTGCATTCGATTATAAAACCTTGGACATTCAAAGGATGGGCTTTGGAATTAATTGGCGAAATTCGACCAGCTTCTTCAAAAGGGCAAAAGTACATTCTAGTCGGAATAGATTATTTCACTAAGTGGATTGAAGCTATACCATTAGTGAATGTGGATCAAGAAGCAGTCATCTAATTTATTCGACGGTATATAATTTACAGATTTGGAATTCCAGAAACAATAACTACAGATCAAGGATCTGTGTTCACTGGAAAGAATATGCAAACATTTGCAAAGGAAGTAGGATTTAAACTCCTTACTTCGACGCCTTATTATGCCCAGGAGAATGGACAAGTTGAAGCAGCTAATAAAGTTGTGATTAATTTGATAAAAAAAGCATGTGGTTAAAAAACCTAGGAATTGGCATAAGACTTTAGATCAGGCTTTGTGGGCTTGTCGAACGTCTCCTAAAGAAGCCATAAATTTTACTCCATTTAGGTTGACTTATGGTCATGATATAGTATTACCAGTCGAAATCTACTTACAATCGATTCGAATTCAGAGACATCATGAAATCCCATCAGACATATATTGGAATATGATGATGGATGAGTTAGTTGGTTTAGACGAAGAAAGGTTGTGTGCGCTGAATTTAGTAAAAAAGCAAAAAGAAAGAGTCGAAAATTTTTATAACAAGAAAATAAAACGTAAAACTCTTTTACTTGGTGACCTAGTGTGGAAGGTAATTCTTCATATGGATCGAAAAGATAAACTAATGGGAAAATGGTCTCCTAAGTGGGAAGGACCTTTCCAGATTCTAAAAATATTTTCGAACGACGCATACGAAATCGAAGAAATAGGAAAAGATGAAAGAATATTAAATATAAATGGAAAGTACTGGAAAAAATATTAACCAATATTGCAAGAAGTTAAGATAGCCGAATAATAAAATTGCATATAAGATTTTACTTCACCAAATAAATGGCATTAAAAGTCATTACAAAACAAACTCCAAGTAAACATTAAAGAAAACTAATACATCAGATTATCCCTATTACAATTTAATGTTAACAAAAGACTTCTTCAATTCTTCAAATTTCTTCTTTTGAATTTCGAGTCAACGATCGCAAAAAATTATGTTGGTCGAAAGGTTTTCAATCTCCTGGGTGAGTTTTTGGGCCCTTTCGGCATGATGAACGCCCACCTTCAATTCTTCTTCAATCTCTTTCTAATTAGGTTGTCGAAGGGATTCCATATGCCTCTTTCCTTAAGAAATATTCTTGTTAAGGGTGGCTATCTTTTTCTTCCACTTTTGGATGTTGTCATCGCATTCAGCAATTTCGTTGGTGTAGGTTTCAAATAGTTGCTACAACTCTGAGACTTTGTTGGTCGAAGCAGCTGCAACATCCCATTCAGCAAGTTGGTTCTCAGATTTATTAGAGTTTTGTTTGGAAAAATCTTTGAGATGGTTCAGGTCAGCGTTTGCCAAGTCAATCAGAGTAGTCAGGTCCATTACAAAACTGCTCACTTCAGCAGGACATTCCATGACATTTACCTGCTTTGAGATTCTCTTCAAGTTGAAGAAGGCGATTGAGTTCTCTAAAATCTGGAACAAATCCACATCAAGGATTTTTGCCTTGATCTTAGCCATTGTGGCATCAAGAGAGTGCGCACTAGAAGTTACTCCTGAAGTAGTCGAAGTACTTTGAGAAGAATCTTGAAAATTGTAACGAGCACTAAGTACAACTTTTATGTACTCCAAAGGTTTCTGCACTTTGAGATTTTCAAGTTCTTCACGGGAATAGCATGTCGAACCAGTTGATGGTGGGCCTCCTTTCAGCAAGTCAGGATTTAGTTAAGTGTTTTGTCCCTGTTTCAAGCCAGCATTCTTTTGTTTCGACTTGCCATCCTCGCCGCCAGTTTCTCCTTGTTTATCATCCTCATCTTCGACCTCAGCGTCAGCATTCAGGTCATCACTTTTCTGGCTAGTGTCTGATTTTGGAGGAGGAGGAGGAGATTGGTTATCAGAATATTGAGGAGAATCAGGAGATTGTTCCTTCTCCATTTCTGTTTCTTTCATCAAATTCTTTGGAGAAAGAGGTGGTAGGCTGGCATCTTGGTGAATTGAATCATCTTGTTTTGTTGATGTACTTTTCTTTTGAGGTGTGTCGTCTAGGTTGATCTACAAATAACCCAAAATTAAAAAGAAAATGTAATAAGCAGTAAAAGGTAAACAATCGAAAAATAATTACTTGAGAAATCTCGGTGTGAAAACTAGTGTTCCCAAACTCTGCATCTTTTACTTTCATTTCCATAACTGGACTGTGTGGGGGAGTTTCTTTGGGCGGTTTGACTTTGGATTTTTAAGGGGAAGCCTTTGTGACCTTCTTCTTTTTTTGAGGTTGAATTGGCTCTGGTGATTCATCACCAGATTCGTCACTAGAAACCTTTTCTTCTTGTTGTTTCCTTTTGGGGGCAGGTGGTGGTTTTCGACCTCCCTGGATGTAGAAATAAAAGATGATTCAGCATTGAAAGACAAAATAAGCTAAGCAGAGAGAAAGGGATTATACCTTTGTTGCAGTCTTTTTGTAGTAACTGGTGGGTCTTCTTCCATCTTATCAGTTGTGCTTTCGACAACAACTTTCTTGGGCGGAATTTTTGTGGCTAAGAAAACAAAACAAAGTCAGAAATGAATACAAGAAATATACAAAATTAGAATGACAAAATAAAAAAAAAATTTGTTAAACACCTTTAAGAATGGGAGTTTCCACGCGAACGTGTTCTATTCCAACATGAAGGTGTCCTCTGAAATTATCCAAAGTGAAGTTAGTAGGAACCACTCGCTCATCAGGTTTTTTAGATTGTTGTCGAAGAATTTTCAAAGAATCCCCACAAACGAACCAATCTGGAAATGGAGGGCTTAATGTCACACCAAAGTCAGCAGAAGGTAGAGAGGGAAACCTTGGTGGATAAAGATTGAAATCCAATTCACATTGTTGTTCTGGTCGAACGTATGAAGGCAATTTCAAATTTTCCAATATTTCTGTCAACTTGTGTTTTAAAGTCACTGCTTCTTCGCGTATGGTCCGACTAAGTTCCTCTGGTCTATAGATGGTTTCAAAATATTTTTGTAATTTCTGTATCTCTTTGATGTGCCTTTCTTTACCTTTTTTCATCCGGTCCTGCACAAGAGAAAATGCGTTTGTTAGATGAGTAGTGAAAGCTGCTACATCATAGAATTGGTGAGATAATATGCCTTCCACCAGACATCAAACTCATGAGGGCAAAGGAAGTAGGGTCGAAAGACCACTGGGAAAATGTCAAGAGATTAGTCAAAACATTTCTTCGCCAGATCTTTTCTTTGTTCTTCAGTATGATAGGAGTTGTGAAAGATGATAGAGCCCTTTTTGGGAAATATGGATTTGGGTTTCGGTTGCACAAGTATGAACTGTCGAGCAACGAGGTTAGGTTGATAGACAATCAACACAATTTTTGTTTTTGTGACGTTATGTTTAGAAGGGAGAAGCCTAGGAATCAAAAATGATTCCCAAACATCGAGAAATCCGTTTTCGTCCTGCTGCATCTCAAAGGGAGGTTGTTTGGTAAACCATTCAGGTCCAATTGTCTTGTTGGCAAAAGGTGCCATGGAGGGGGTGAAGTTGTATCTTTTGGCGAACATCATGATATAACTGGTGAAAGATTAGCGAAGACTAATCCCTTCCTCAGTTGGGGTCAGTTGTACCAGGCGAGGCCATTCGACAGCCTTATCCTTCACTTCATCTTTGTTTATGTCATTCTTGACCGAAAAAGAGGCTTCAAAAGTGGCATTGAGCCAGAATTGCAAAAGCCAAATTGGCCTTGACACACTAAGGTTGCCTTTCTCTTTCACGGTCTTTAGGAAGCTTGCGCTATCACTTAGCGATTCATAAAGGTTTTCCAAAATCATTTCGCTTAGGCATAGTTTTGTTCCTTGGTGAAGTTGATTATCCATAGTGACAAAACGTTTGGCTACCTGAAGAGATCGAGAACAAAAGACGAACTTTGACATCCATAAAGTCAGGAAGGCTATATGCTCTTTGTCAGAGACTTCTGCAGTGGTCTTGACATGGTAGTGGTTTGTAAATGCATAGTAGGAAGCTTTGTTGGAGTCAAATTTTATGGTATCTTGGTTCAAAATAGTAGGGTCAAAATTTGCTCATAAAGGACTTAGTCCAGCAATGGAAGTTATGTCGAAGAGGGTAGGGGTGACCATTCCACAAGGAAGGCAGAAAGTATTGTATGTGTTATCCCAAAAATAGAAGGAAGCCAGTAACATGTTGAGGGAAATGTTAAGTCCTACTTTCGACAAATGAATCAGGTCGAAAATTCCTATTTCTTTCAGGAATGGTGCCTTGACTTTTTCAACCTTACTTAACCAGGCTATATAGTCTGAAAGATCTTTCGACCTGGGGAAGGCTCTAAACATCCTAGCATTATGAAGATAACATAGGTTTAGTTCTGCATCAGTACTTGGCTCTATTTCCTTAGGGTTTAATGCAAAAGGTTTAGGCCTAACCCCAAAACCTATGGGTTTAAGGCGTTGATAAGAAGGAAATAATTCTCTCAGCCTATCTGGGTTTATGTATGGGTTAGGGAGAGGACCTAATATTGCATGACAAGTACCAAAAACAAGAATTGGAATTAATACATGGGACTTGTAGATGCTTGCCTTCTCTTTCTCATTAGGAGGTTATGGGATGTATTGTTAATTTCCGATGATGTTGGGTCCAGTCAATCTGTGAGCGTATGGAAGTGAAGTTGAAGTTTTCTTGCTGCTGGAAGGTTTGGATGAAGCCATTGTTGTGAAGAGAGATCTTTGCAGTTTGAGAAAATGAGTTTTATTTTGTTTGAGAATGAAAAGAAAGAGAAATACGTGAAAAAGTTTGAAGAAGAGGATGAATGGCTATTTATAGAGAAAGAAAACTGAAACGTGGCAAAAAATTTGTGGAGAAAGTAGGTTGAAGGAAGTTGAAACACCGATGACCTCCTAGCTTTTAGGAAATGATGGGGGTTGATGTCAGAAACGTGGGATGAGTTTGACGTTTTGAGAAAAGCATGATGATGAGCTTTTAGGGATTTGAAATGTCAATTCATGGAAATGAAAAAAAATGATAAAGGTAACGAGGCATCAAAAAGATTCATCTACAACAAATGATCTTTCTCCAGGGATTAGTAAAAAACTCTTTGCTGGGGGTAATTTGTAGACAAGGATTTTCGACGCCATTAAATGATATATTTTGACTAAAAAAGGGAAGACGTTTCAGGAATCAATTTTGACCAAGCAAGTGAAGATATTGTTTTATGACGTTTTCGGCAGATAAAGAAGGCATATTTTCGACAGGATCAATCAACAATGTCATTTTCGACATTTCGACAGCATCAGTCTCGTTTTGACAAATTCAATAACTTTGAAGAGATACATTGTTTCGATGCAGGAGAAAACATTCAAATTTCAAAAGTTGGCACGTTTGGCAGAAGGACGCGTGGAAGCGTTTAGTGGAAATATAACATGTCGAAGGCTAATTGGTGTATTTGTAGGATTTGTCCGTTAATTGACAGTTGTTTTATTCATGTATAAATAGAGTAGTTTCTTGTCAAAATAAGGTGTGAAAAATATTGTACAAACTTCCTGTAAAAATACTCAAAGTACCTGTGTGTGAGAAAAGAGTCTTGTTCTGAAAAATGTACGTATGCAACACCAATTTACTTTATCCAGTTTAATAAAATTCTAAGTTATTTAACATCCATTTATATTTGCAAGTCATTTACTTGTTCTTCGCCATTTAACTTCCTGCATTGTCAAATTCTCTATACTTTTAAGTTTCTAATAAGAATTTTTGCTTTGCAATTTGCTTTACGCATTTGTCAGAATCTACTTTCTTTAAGTTTTCGCCAAGAATTTAACTCTTGTACTTGACCATAAGAATCATACATAAAAAAACCAATAAAAGTGGAATCACAAAGAGTATTAAAGTTATATTCTTCGACAAACTTTGCGCTTATGTCCTATGATTTGTATGGTTGATCCTGCAAGTAAACCAATTTAGTGTTAATTGGAAAACCAGAGGTTATTCGTCAAAATCAACTACGAACACTCCCATAATTGTTTCCCCACCATGGAACACATATTTCTCCTCAGCCTGACATTGCTCCTCAAAATACAAGAATCTTCTGAATTTGTTCTATGAAAAAATTTTAAGTTCAGATTGATGTTACCCTTAAAACCTTCATTGAGAGAAGAATGGGCTTCTTCCGTCGAAATAGGGTCTGAAGCTGAAAAATATTTTGCTGCTGATTTAATATTGTTCTTTCGCCCCTTTTGACTTGCTTCAGTGTTTTTTTAACTTTTTGCATCCTCTTTGACTTCTTCTTATCTCCCCAAAACCATTATGTCATTTGTATTTTAACTTTTTCCAACCAATATTATTAATTATGTGGTCCCCTCCCATAAAATCTTGTGTTAATGAAATAGGCCTTTTATCTTCCAACGAAAAAAGTTCATTTTCTTTTTGAAAAGTTAAAGAGTTAGGGTGATGGTCCCCACCCCCTATCTTGTCCGCTTCAAACTCCCTGTCCGTACCTACTACCTTTTTTCTAGCACCGAATTCCTCTATAGACTGGCTGAAACTCCTCTCAGCTTCCTTGTCCCCATTGGATAAACAAAAAGTGTTTTTTGCCTTGATGACTGCGTCATCAAAAGAACCCTCAACATGAGCTGAACTACACAAGTTAGAATCCAACTTTCCTGTAATTTCCGCACCATTTTCGTTAACAATGTTAACTAAATCCACTCTCACAGGACTGTCGTTGCACTTGTTGCCAGAAGTAGACCGCACCGGAACTTGGTCCTCTTCCTCAATGTCGTCACTAACCATCTCCTCTTCTGAACAATCTTCAGCCAGAACACTAGTGTTGTCTGCGTAGATCCCGTAAACTGAATCACAATCACTTGAAGAAGCTCCAGATCCCTCCTTTTTTTAATTTCTCCGAACCATTGAAAAACTCAAAGGACCAAATGAATCTTCCTTCAATTGCAAACAAAATTCTTTAGCATCAGTAACCACCATACAATGTGCTTGCAGAATGATTGTTATAGGCACTCTTATCATCACCCTAGCAACATCCATCTTGTTCCTTTTTGCAGTGTCTTCGTCGCAACAAATGTAGTTTCCAAAACTATTAGAAAAGGCTTCAAAAAAATCTATACCACAAACGTGACAAGGTACACCATAGATACGTAACCACATCGTTCTGTCCTCATCGATATTATCTTCCTTCCATTCTCTAATGGCACTAAAGAACTGACTCCACCAGAAGCTTGCATCATTGATAAATTCCTTCAATGCTCTCGGCTCATGTTCTTCTAACAAACACATGTTTGAGCCCAGCGGTGACTTTTAAATAGAATATCCCCTCCATCTCAAAATTCCTCTGCATCACGTAAGACACACCAGGTGAGTGCGTGAAACCAACAAACGCCTTCTTCAACTTTTCCGCCATTATCAGTACTGAAGTGTACCTGAAAAAGATTTGCTTTAATTTACTTCCCACCGCATCTGCATAACTCTTGCCCGAAACTTTTCTGTTAGTTGAGTTTGAAAAAAGACCACCACGTTACATCCTCGTATATCTTCCTCCTAGCAAGGTTTTACATCCTCGACACCACTTCTGATGATCCTCTTCTTTTTCAGTCCCAAATTCCTCTCAAACCTCGGAGGATTTGCGTGAATTTTCCTCCCATCAATGATCACATTATCCAACTTAACGCCTAGAATATGAACATCTTCCACCTCGATAAATCTGCAAAACCAAAACATTTACCAAACTTATTTCTATTAGGAGATAACACAACTTTCGAAACATTTCCGATGCAACCGAATAACACATAAAGGTCTCTAGCAGTGGTTCTTTCCGAAAAGTCTGAAACATAGTACGAGCTAATCCTCTCCACTTCCTCAACTCTCGACGACTTACCACCGAACGTGAATATATCCAATTTCACCACCTTCCTGTTAGAGTTCTTGTATGAAACTTTCGTCCACACCATAAGAAACAGTCCTAACCATCCTTATCGCAGATCTTAACGCAAAGAAAACCTTAGAGAAAAGACAGAGTCTCTCTCTAAAAATTTCCGCACCATTTGTTTCTCATTTTCGTTTGTGATTTGTGTGTTTGTAAAGTGAAATATTAATTTAGTGTTCACTTTCTAGAAATTCTAGAAATTATAGTAAAATATTCAATAATAACAAGCTGGCACATCAAAGTGATAGATTGGAATTGATTAATCATAAAATATTTCAAAATCCAACTGAATTTTTTATGAGATCTTCTTTAACTTGTCTTTCACAAGGTTGTAGTTGATTTGAAATTTTTTTGGGCCAATTTCTATGATTTCTTTGTAATTAGACAAGATTCTATTTTAATGAATTCTTGCTTAAAAAAAATAGTTCATGAAATATATTATGGAAGTTAATTTGAGAATATATGAAATATTATTTATAATAGACAAGTTATTACGATGATAATGATTGAAAATGACTCTAATGAAAATAAACTTATAATTAGATCATGACAATGATGACATACCTCATATAAAAATTGCATAAATAAAGAGAAAAGCAAAAGGAATATTTAAATAAAATAAAATTTCAACATAACTAAAATACACTTTTAGTGAGAATGTCATGAAAACCTAAAGCTAGAACTTCATGCAATCTTCCACACTTTTAGTGAGAATGTGATGTGTTGCATACATGTCCATGCTCCCAATTATTTCCACACATATAGCAAAAATTACATCCACACCTGAAAAAACACAAAATAGAGTAAGTAATTTTACATACTTTTTTTTTTCCATTTTCTTCATAATAGTATTAGTAAGAGAAATAAGTGTATATAATATAATGCAGAACCTGCAGACAATGTGTTCACATCCATTTCTCCTTTCAACATACATGGAACATAAGGGACATCTCTGCCACTTTTCTCTTTTGACCAACTCCAAAAATAACCTCTCATTTTCAATTTCATCGGTTCTCATCTTCACCTGTTTTGAATTTTTTAACCTTGATTATAGTAGAAAATTTTTAAGTCTCACCATTTATAGAGATTTAGTTTCCAGAAGGTAGGAGTAAGCATAACAAAATTTCAGGGGATGTATGTGCATATAGTAAAATTAAATAGCAGTTGTTGGGAATAGATATGGCCGGTTAATCAAAGAGTTTTTTTTTGGAGTAAATTGATTTTACACTTTATTTTTAATTGTCTTGGGGAAAATAATTGTTTTTTGTAAACAAAAAAAAAAGTTTGCTAAGGATCTTCTCTATATTGAATGGCTTTTTCTATGCAATAAGTTTTTGAAGAATACAGGTTCCCAAAGACCCATTAGTCAAGTGACCTTCAAGGTTCCAATGGCTCATTAGGTTTGTTGTTGTTGTGACTTGTGATAGAGAATTGAATTCAATTAGTACGGTTCCAATCCCTCAACTAAAAGAAAATAAACCAATTAATTACAAAAATCTAAGGGAAATAAATTACTATCCTTCAACTATAAAATAAAATAAAGTCAACCAATTCCAAGATGATATCATACTATATTGAAATAAGGCATCAATATCCCCCACCTCGTGTTTATACATGATTCTATTTCTTGCCATCCAAATGCTCCAATAAGTAATGTACCCAATCGAGTTCCTGAATCAAATGTTTCATTTTATTACTTAAATTTTTAATGTTGTAATTTCTAATACACCCTTCTTTAATTTCATTTTCATTTTTCAACATGTAAAATTTTAATTCAATTATTTAGAGTTTAAACATGTGTTGTAAGTTTTTTTTTGAATAAGTAAAATTTTATATATCAAGGATACAAAAGGGTATCCAAACCCGCAAACGAAAAGTCCACCTTAAGTAAGCTAAAATCCCCTATAAAAACTCACAAGTGAAATTAAACCATTCGTAATAATTACAAATAAATTTCTTCCTAAGATTCTTCCCAATCCACCACAAAGAAAACAAAATTGCTTTATGGACAACTGGCTCTTCATCCCAAAACTCATCCTTAAACAAAATGATGTTTCAACATAACCACAAGTTCCAGCAAATAATCAACCACATGGCTACGCGCAACTTTGAAATCAATATTCTTCTCAAGCATAACCTCAATCCACTTTTTAAAATGATCAATAAGATCAACAAAACTGTCCAATTTAATCTCCAGCCAAGAATACATCCTACTCCAAACTCTTTGACTTTTGCAACAATTAATCAAAATGTGAAAAACCAATTCATCGACCAAAAAACAGAAAGGGCAAACCTTTTCATGGACATTTGATATCACCCGGCGCCACCGTAAGTTGTCCCTCGTCGAAAGCCTATTATGGAACACCCTCCAACCGAACACAATTGTTTTTAGCGGCAAAACAACCCCCCAAATTAAACTGAATACAATAGGTATGTCACCACCAAACTCTTCCGAAAAAGACTCCGCCATCAGTCACTCATAGCCAGATTTCACCGAATCATATCGAGATCTATCATATAGCCAAGTTAATTCATCCTCCTTGAACTTGTCAATGGTCACCAAATCCCATATAGTAAACAAATCCACAACGCCATCCAGCTCTTCCTGTACATTTGCAGCAGACTGGTGCTAGAATGCCACACCCAAATATCAGCGTCCTAGTGCCCAAACTACTCAACCACTCCATCCTAGTTGTTAGATCTTCCCACAATGAAGGGAATATAGAAAGCTAAACTAGAATTTTCCACCCACCTAGACACCCAAAAGAAAATCTTCTCTTCATTCCCTAACTTGCTGGAAATTAAATTACCAAATGGTTTATCACCAAAACATCTAACTACCTTGAATAAATCTTTCCACCATAAAGATAGAGCAATTTTGTATTTAGGAAAAAATCTAACAGTTAACGAATACGCATAACCACCGTATCTACCTTTTAATAATATCCTCTAAATAAAATCTTTGAACCCGGTTATTTTCCACGCCCATTTCGCTATCAAGGCCACATTAAAATTCCTAATGTCTTTAACTCAACCTCTGTCCTCTTTGCTTTTGCACACCGTCCTCAAATTAATCCACGTTATACCTTTTTTACTCACAGATCTGTTCCATAAGAATCTTCTTTGAATAGTCGTACGGATACGAATCACCTTACTAGGCATTTTACAGAAGGACATAAAATGTATGGGAAAATTTGATATCACCGACATGATAAGAGTGGATATACCGCCCATGGATAAAAAAACTACCTTTCCAAGTTGCCAATCTGAGATTCACTTATCAATAACCAGTTTCCAAAAAGATATAAGCCGATGATTGCCACCGATAGAAATTCCAAGAAATTTGAAAGGACACTTGTCGGTTTTACATGAAAGAAAACTCTCGGCAACCGCTAAGAAGGATTCTTCCAATCCAAACCAATAATAGAACTTTTATTGAAATTTATCTCAAGGTCCAAAAAAAGTTGAAAGCCTTTAAGAATAACCTTTAAAGACCAAATATTTCTCCAGGAAACATCACCAATTATAACAGTATCGTCGACATATTATAAAGGTTAAAAGACACACCTTGATCTATCATGAGACCCTTACAAACCCTATCGCAATCGCCCTCTTCATAAGAACAACAGGACCCTCCGCGGCAATAAAAAACAACAAAGGAGACAACAGGTCGCCTTGTCTAATGCCTACAGAAACCTCGAAGTCACGAGTGGGGCTCTCGTTAACAAGAATAGACATAAAACTATTTGTGACTCCACCTTCTATCCAAGATATCCACTTTTCTCCAAATTCTATAATTTCCATGACGTTACGGAGATACTTCTAATCGACACAATCATACGCTTTTGCAAAGTCTACTTTCAATAACAATACATTCCTTTTTCTTTTCTTTGCAAAATCCACAATTTCCATTAACTCTAAAACCCCTTCAAACAAATTTTTCCCTTCAATGAACGCCATTTGAGAACTTGAAATAATGTTGTCCATCACTTTTTTTAGTCTATCTGCTAGAATCTTAGATATCACCTTATACACATAACCGATCAAACAGATAGGCCTATATTCATAGAGACTTCTAGGATTTTCTTTCATAGGAATTAGAACTAAAAAGGAAGAAGAAAGCACCTTAGGAAACCTAACATTATCGAAAAGTTCTAGGACGCACTTGGAGAAATCATTCCTGACAATATCCCAACATAATTTGAAGAAATCAAAGTTAAATCCATTCGGGTCTGGACTTCTCTCCCCATCATAATTAAAAAAACCATTTTTCTAATTTCTACCAACTCAATCGGAACTTCCAAACCGGAGCTATCACAACCAGCTAATTTATTGAACATGTCATCCCTAACCCGCACAAGAGAATTACTAGACCGTTGGAATTTATTTTTGAAATGCTAAAAAATAGCGCCTTTGACGCCATCCACATCCTCTACCTCCATATTATTTACAAAAGACGAACCAATAGAATTGAAAGAATAACATTTCTTGATGGCCGCATGAAAGATATTAGTGTTATGATCACCCTCTTCGATCCATTTTACACAAGCCTTTTGATGAATGATACTATCCTTAATCCTAAGGTCACTCCACATGTCTTCCACTACTTTGTTTCAAAGAATAAAACAGAATCATCCATCGTACCCATGTTCAAAGCAACCATATCTTCAATTCCATTATTAAAACCAATATTGTTTGCGATCCTAGTGTCAATCCGACCAAACACGTTATGATCCACCACTTAAGTTTCTCACGTACAAATTGAAGTTTCTTGGAAAAGATGAAATAAGTTTTCCCATGGAAGTCAAAATATTCCTAAGCCTCCTTCACACAGGGAATAAAGGTCGGATGATCGAACCAGCATTTCAACACTATAAATGGTTCTGGGCCCCAATTGTTGTTCCTAGCTGATATCCAAATCGGCTTGTGATTGAAAATATCTCTATCCCCCACCTTTTGGTTTACCAAATTCCAATCATTCAATAAACTAGGTGACATGATAAAATCTATCTAAGCGACTACATGCATTACCAGACGCGTTGTACCAAGTAAAACTGTTACCATGAATGGAAATATCCACACAACCCGACAACTCAATGAAATCTCCGAATTTAGATATGATCTTTTTTCTTTGACTAATTCTACCAATTTTTTCATTAGAATTTTTAATGGCGTTGAAATCTCCACCTATAACCCACTCTCCCACAACCAACGTTTATTTCAAATGCAAGATCTTACTCCATAAGACTCTCTTATCCTAAATTGAACAAGGAGAGTAAATGTTTAAGAAATAACAATTCATACCTTTCCAAATAGCATTAAACCCGATATAACCTTTGCCTAAAAAACTACAAATAGGATCCATCACGAATTTCCTCCAAATAGTAAGAATTTCTCCCGCAAGCCCTACCGCATTCGTTGCAGACCATTGAAAAACCTAACCGCCCCACAAACTGCCCATCAATTCATATGTCATTTCAGCGCATTTTGTCTCTTGAATAAAACAAAGGCCGACGCCCAATTTATTCACCAACACTTTGATCTTATTTTTAACACCCCATTTCTACCCAGCAAATAATAACAAAATCAGAGTTACAAAATTTCCAACAAGTCATGGAATGCTACATTTTCGACTTAAACCACGACATTCAATCACATGTAGTTCATATACATAACACATAATTTTGGGTGAACTGATAACAACCTGATTAGTCTTTCAAAAATAAAATAACTTTCATTAGTACGTAGCAGATTCATAAAATTCAACTTGAAATAACATAGCTCATGTCCAACTCAAAACAACTTTAAAATAACAAGTCTCTAATGAAAATAACCTAAAAATTCAGCAACATAATAAAAGCCAACAATAAATAAAATATGCGTTTATCCCCCCCCCCCCCCCCCGAGTGCTACGTATCAGAGTGACAACACTGACTCGAACTAACGAAGGTAAGCAACTTTATTTTGGATTACTCGCACGTTACCAACAGAGGGCAATATTCAAACAGAAGGGGTGAGATATCAAACTATATAATCAAATGTATGATAAATAACGTATTAGATCAGATTATATAAGAATCATCATTTCACAACTTGCAACTAACATCAATCAACACAATTCACAACATAACAACGTAATTATGCCACTTAGAATGTGACTTATAATATGCACATGCATGTGGTACCATTGGAGAAGAACTCCCAACTTAAAAATCTGCCAATTAATAGAGGCATCAATAAGGCATAAGCATTCAACTTAATTTTGTCAATCCAAGCCAACTTACCGAGCAGCAACTCCAACTTGATATGATATGTATGCGACTCAACATGAATGTCAGAACAACAACAATAACAATAGCATAGCAACACAACAATAACTTAACATTGGCCATAGGCCTGCAACTTAGATTCTTGCCACTAAGAAGGTAATGCAACAAGATTCACAACTTCCAACAACGAACACAACACAAAGAATCAACCAATAATACCGTAACCCAACCGCATTACTATTTGTACAATTTTCTACTAAAACTGGTTAATTAATTATCGGCTAAAAGTTATATTGTTTCTACTTCGTGCTAAGGTCTTTATTATCCCTTTGTTAACTTCATGTTACACTGTCAATAACTATTTTCCCAAAACCTGCTTCTAAAATACTACCTCGCTGCTACTGAATTTTACATTTTAATTATCACAGTTACTGCTATTAATTTTATGTCAAATAAAGTACTTTGCTAGACAAAATATATTATATGTTTCATCTTATTATTACTACTTCTACTGTTACGCTTAATGTGATTCTCCACTTAATTAATTACTAATACTACTTATACTGATTATCAACTTAATTATGTTCCTGTAGCTTCAATTATATTTCTGGAGAATGAAAGAAATTAGGTGTCATCACAGGTAATGCAACAAAATAGAAACCATGCAAATTATAACACAGACAAGTATGAAACTCGTCACACATTTCATGACCATCGTCACACACACACACACACACACACACACACACACACACACATACGTGACAGTCGTAACATGGGGGTGACGGTCGTCACTCCCCCAAGACGGGCGTCACATGCCTTTTGGGACGGTAGGCGAAGGAGTTGCAATCGAAAGAGGCTGAGAAGTGCCTACTCTAGCCTGGTAAAAATACAAAGGTAAGGTGAGTCGAAGTCTAAAGAAAAAGAGATCAAAAGAATAAGAGGAAAAATTAAATACCTCATTCTCTTCACCTCCTGGGTTGGAGTTAACACTTTCAGGGGCACCACCAACAGGCTTCACCACAGGGGTGGGAAGTTTAGTTTCGACACCACTTGTCGAAGGTTCCTTTTTCACAATTTTGGCCACCTTAGAAGAAGGTTGGCCAACAACGCTAGGAGACTGTGCAGTCTTCCTTTTCCTCTTGAGGGACTGCTCCTCAGGGGATTCATCATCATCATCTGTTGGGATAGCAGCACTTGAAGCCTTTTTCCCTTTTTTGGGGATGTCGAAGGATTTTTAGTTGTCTGAAAGGAAAACCAAAATTAGGAGGCAAACACATGTGAAGTTGCAGAAAATAGGGTTATGAAATACCTTAGTGCCTTCTTTGTTTTCAGACTATATTACCACACATTTGTTGGCAGTGGTTCTTATGGTAACTATTGAAAGTGGCAAAAACATTTGTTACAAGTTAATAATTGATCACTCAGCAAAGGGTAAATAAAGACCTCAAACCTTCATATATGTCGGATTCGACGTGAACGTCTTCGAGCCCTATATGAAGGTGCCCTTTGAAACTGTCCAGTGTGTGCTTAGTCGCAACCACCCTTTGGGATTTCAGTTGAGACTGATGTCGAAGGATTTTAATTGAATCCCCACAGACGAACCAGTCTGGAAATAGAAGGGAAAAGGCCACTCCAAAATCAACAGTAGGCAGTCGAGGAAATGTTGCGGGAAAGAGTCGAAAAGCCACCTCATAACGCTTCTTACGATGAACGTTAGAAGGGATTTTCAACTTATCCATCTTTTGCAAAAGTTTCTCCTTCAAAGTGACAACAACCTCACGAACGGTTCGACTAAGATCATTTGGTCGATAGACAGTTTCAAAGTACTTTTAAAAAACTTGTATCTCTTTGATGTGAGTGGACTTACTTTTATTGACCTTCTCCTGAACATTAACAAAAGCAAGGTCAAGTTGGGCAGAAAATTCAATGGCAGTGAAGAAATTCTCACTGTAGTAGTGACGCCACCAATCATTAAAGATATGGGTGCGTTAGATTGTGGGTTGAAAGTAGACATGGGATAGGACTGCTTTTTGAACATCCCATTTGGCAAAGATCTCAGCAACATCATATTCGTCAAAAATGTTGTTGGAGAAAATGACTTGGCCCTTTCTTTCGTAAAGGCATTTAGGGAAGCTCTGAGCCAGCCCAAACTGCCTAAAAACCAGGTTTGGTTGATAGGAAATAATAACCGTGTCCGACTTCCCGCCATTTAGCCTATAAACAAAAAATATGGGAATAAAAAAGGCTTCCCAAAATGAAATAGAGTCCATATGGAGCTTCTTTGAGGGGGAGTTTGGAAAAGTCCTAGTAAACCATTTAGGACCACAAGTCCTTGCTGCAAAAGGAGCCATGAATGCAACAAAATCGTATTGATATGAAAACATCATTATATAGATGGAGAAGGCCCCTTTTTGGGTTTCACCTTCATCATTAGGAGTAAGCTTTTCCAGTCGAACACCTTATGTGCTCCTGAGTCTGATCTCCTCTGACTCCTCATTAACTTTTCCTTTTCTGGGAAGTACAGGTTCAAAAGTGGCATTTAGCCAGAGTTGAAGGAGCCAGAGAGGGCCGGTAAGACTCATGGCACCAGAGGTGCTTCCTGGATTCCTCAGTCGAGTCACTCCTTCACTAAAAGACTCGTAAAAACTGGCCAAAATGAGTTCAATCAAGCAAACCCCTCTGTTGTTCAAAGTTGAAAGCTTTTGCTTTCTGACCTTTCTTCTGGGAAGTAGTAGCTTTGGAAGACGCCATTGATATAAATGAAAATGGAGTTTAGGGTTCTTGGAAGAAAGTAGTAATACTTTAGCAAAAAAATGATGAATGTTTGCAAGAGTTTGGAAAGGTTTTCTTGTTATGCTGAAGTCTATATTTATAGGAAGGGAAGGCGAGAGGTTATGAAGTCCAACCACTTGATGTAAAGTAATATGGTGGGGCACGTGGCACTTGGGATCTGACGAGTTGAGGGAACAGTTAATGGAAAAGACGTTAGCGCATTGTTTCCGGGAGAAACTCATGACCAGAAAACCGTAGAAATGACTTATGGAACTTTTGGGATTTTTGCCATTATGACATGACGTCATGTGCGTGGGTGGAGAATCACAAGAGTTTTAGAACGTCGGTTAGGTAGTTCCAACCGTACTTTTGTCTGACCTAAGTTGGCGTCGAAAAAGATGAATATCAAAAAATGATATTTTCATCAAGATGGTCGAAAAGAACATCTTTGGGGGACAATTTGTTATCCCTGAATTTCGACGCTAGCCATTAATGAGGTCATTTGGCTTAATAAAGAGTTTTCTCATTATGAGCTAAAAGTGAGGTTTTTGACCTTACTCATTAAAAAGATGAGAGTCAAAGGAACCTACTTACCAATTTGGTACTTAGAGAAATTCTAAGTTAAAATAGTTTCTAAGTGTTCGGATGATTCGACCATGTTGAATTTCGACGAAGATGACAGTTACATGAGTTTGACACGTTCAAGTTTGGAGCGAAGTTATGTAATTTTCAATTCAAATACAGAGACAAGTGGCGCAAGATCAAGCTTCTTCACCCCATTAGTGGTACAAGTGTCATCATCTTAGGATAATTTTAGGAATAACCGTCGAAAATGGTTACTTTGTAATGTATATAAATAGCTTAGTCTAGTGTTAGAATAAGTGTGTGGAAATTATATGTACTAGTAACTCCGTATACTCAAAGTATCTGCGTGTAGAGAAACGAGTGCAGTGAGAATGTACGTGATTGAAACACCACCAAATTTATCTCCAATGTCAAATTTATCTTTGAAGTCATTTATCTTTTACAAGCCTTTATTTTAAAGCATTTATCTTTCAAAGTCATTTACCTTTTCAAACACTTTTATTGCATTTTCCTTTACAATTCTTGCCTTTACTTTCTAACACTTTAACATTTTGCCTCGCATTTACTTTCTCTTTACATTTTCAACCATTTACGTTTCCAAGCCTTACCCTTTCTTTTATTTACTTTTGAAAGTTCTTGCTTTACTTTCTTTCTTTTATTTTTAAAACAACTTCTGAATCTTGTTGAAAGATTCAAGACCCTTTCCCCAAAAACGTTATATACCAAATCAACCTTTTTAGCACATATCCTAGGATCAATCTGGTTGATCATGCGAGTAATTGATGATATTTTGGTATCTTCAGATGACCAACGGTTGTTTACCAATTTTGGTGGTAAACATATTAAAAATGAGAAAATCATTCAGTGATTCCAAAATATGAAGAACCGTGGGAAATAATTGTAATATCTATATTTTTATTTTTGAAAATAGAATATTATAAATATTGACCCCACTATACAAATATTTTGGGTCCGTCCCTTAGTTTGGTCATGGCTGTGAGGCCACAACACAATCACCTCCTTTTTTCGCTCTAGTTTCACCGACTCCATCACGTATAGTTTCGAAATCTAACAAAGAATTCAATCGCCTCCAATTGTTATTTAAAATTTCACAAAAACTCGATGAAAATAATATTATCTAAAACTTCAACAAATTGAGTCATACATCAACCAACAAAGAAACTACCTCTAACAACCTTGGATTAAACAACACCCCCGATTTTAATTATTATATTTAAAACTAGGCGTACACCTGTGTGGTGGACAAATATACTTTATAAAATAAATTCTTAAAAACTTAGCTTAAAAAACATGGATTAAATATAAAAATACATGGATTAAAAATAAAATAAATAGTAAGTTAATTTTAAAAACGTACGTTAAAGGTTGGTTTTGATAAATAATTTAAAAAGGATAGTTAACTTTAAAACATAATTTTTTTTTTTTAAATTAATAAAGTAAGAAGTTAGTGGGATAAAGTAATTTTTAATGAATTGTTAAAAAATACTAAATAATTAATAACATAAGGTAACATAAATTATGAAACAACTTTTATATATAAGATAACTAAAAAAATAAAATTAAAATGAATATAAAAAATTACTAAAATAAAAATGAATATAACCAGTTAGTAGAATAAAGTTGGTTTTTAGTAGATAAATAAAATAAATAAAGTTAAATGAATAGTAGAGTTAGTGGGAAAAATGAAAGTAGGTGCAAAATACGGTTATTAATATTGCAACAAAAACGATATGGTTATTCAAAATTCCAGTATCACGAAACACTCATTCACGATGAAAAACGAACGCACTCCTGAAAATGGAACGCAAAATTCAAAGAAGAGAAAATCTCTTTCAGAAGATCGCTATGATGAAAACAGAAAGAAAGCAACCACAAGTCATCGTCACCTTCAATCTCTTTCAGACGAATCCTCAAAAAGAAGATGCGGTATATGTTTTGATTCTGTAATTATCTCTGAAATCTTCAAAAATCCTTTATGCAATCACCCCTTTTGTACTAAATGTATATCCAAGTATGTCAAACTTCAAAGAAAAGAAAAAGTGGTGAAACTCAACTGTCCAGATCCAGAATGTTCTTTGGAACTCAAACCAAAATATTTGCAATATCTTTTACCTAAACGAGACATTGAAGAATGGGAGTATGCAATTTACGAGTCTTCGATTTCTTTGAAGCAAAATATTTACTGTCCTTATAAGAACTGTTCTGTTATGTTGGTGAATGACCGGGAAGAAGTTGTTACAAGCTGTGAATGTCCTTCTTGTCATAGGCTTTTCTGTGCACAATGTAACGTTCCATGGCACGCTGACATGAGTTGCCGGAGATTTCAGAAGTCGGCAAAGTATCAAAATGAAAAGGAATTGGATGAGAAATTTATGGAATTGGCTAAAAGAAAAAAGTGGCAAAAATGTCCCAAATGTTGTATGCATGTTCAGAGAAATGGTGGATGCGAACACATTTCGTGCAGGTTGTATATCTTAATCATGTTAACTAGTTTTAATTTTGATTAAATCTGTACAATTAATTATAATGACTGCAATGTTTTCAGGTGTGGATGTAATTTCTGCTACAACTGTGGTAAGGATTGGAAGCATGGACATATATGCAAATATTCGCGGTAATTAACTAACACTTTGCAAGAAATTCCAAGTTTTGTACTGGCTATTGATTGGTTATGCTTTTTTAAGGCACATTTTCTGTTGTGAAAATGAAAACCTCTTTGATGTTTAAACTGATTGTAATTTGTTTATGTTTACAATGCTTATAACAGATGAAATTTGTGTTAGGAGTATCGTGTGGCGAATATGAAGGAAGTTGCAGCTGTTTGTTAGTTAGTGATCACAAAGATAGAATATTTGGTAACATGACATTCTAGTGGTCTAGCTAAAAAGACTGCACTAGTGATGCAAACTTTGTTTTCTTGTAATCATAGTGAGACTACACAAGTTGAGAGCTAGATCTTTTTTTCTTTCTATAAAGATGTTAATCTGAGAACTACGAAAATTCAAATAATTTACAGATGCAATCATATTTCATTTATCTCTTTTATATAATAGGAGTGTATAATTTGCTAACTATTCTGTTAACGATTTAAATAAATGTGAAGTGTTGTCATTTTTTGAAGGATTTAGTGTGTACCTTCCAATATACATTCCATTGATATTCAGTTCCTAAGAACAGCTCTCCCGGTAAAGGAATGGGTTCTCCAAAGGCCTCATTGCTCTCTCAAGCTTAATTATTGGAGGTTGTGATGATATTGTTAAAGGAGTAACTCTTTTTTGTTGTGGCCGGATTCATTTAATCTTTTTTATTCTTAGTTTTGATCGACTACCTTGCGCAAAATGAAACTGGTTTCACCGGATACCCTAGTGGTAATCAATCAGATACAACAAATGGTATTTGTAAGCAAGGTTGTTAAAATCGTGTTTTAGAACCTATACTCGATAGATTTCAAGTTTATATAGGTCACTATTTCGTGTTAAATCGCAGGTAAATCTTTTTATTATGTAAAAGCGTATTCTAGGACGATTTTACACTATTAAAATTCTTATGAAATTGTGTAAAATCATTGAATTATAATCTTTGACCCAATTTTACCTTTTTTATGTCAAAATTTCAAAAAAAAACTCATTATATATTAAGTTCAAAATTTAAAAGGTCTTGCAAACAAGTGCCTTTAAGGCACTCTTTAAGAAAGAAATTAGTTTAAAAAAAATTCAAATAGTTCAATTTCCAATGCACTTACTTTTATAAAAACTTACTATATTTGTAAAGAATTCCTCAGGGCAATGGTTAGCATTTTCCAAATTTAAATTATTGATGTATTTACAATATTATTTTAATATAAGATAAACTCTATAATTTTACATTTTAATTTTACCTAGACAAAAATCAGTTAAGGTAAAACTTGATTCTGATAGCCTTCTTTATACCATCATCTTTTTTTAATGAAAAGATAGATTCATTAATTGATAACAGAATTAAAAATATAAGAAGGATTGATGGTTGTTGGTATATGATCAAACCAGGTTCTAGAACCTCTAATCCTACCAAGACGAACCATTTGATTAGCATCCTCATTATAATTCCTAGGAATACACATTACTATGAATCTATCAAACTTGTTCAACAGAAAAATACAATAATCCGCAATGTGGCTAATGCTAGCAAGGACAAGACAATCATTGATGCAATCTATCACCTGTTTCACATCCGACTGCAGAATTACGCATTTAAGCTTCAAGTCATTGGCTAACTGCAATGCTCTTCGAATGCCCAAAACTTCCGCCGTAATAGGATCTGCAAGGCTTGAAATTCTTTGAGTAGTTGCCATAAAAATATTATTAGTCGGGTCACGAATGACGCAACCGAGTGATATAATACCATCAACAAAACATCATGCATCTGATTGGACGATCCAAACATCTTTTGGTAACTCCAAATCGGAAACTGCAGCAATCCTGGTACAATCTGACAGCACTACTGAAACATTTTCTTCAAACAACTCAAATATTTCCTTCGCGACCAAAGTTGGGCCAGGTTCAGAATTTTTAAAAACCACAGAATTACGGATTTGCTAAATCCTCCATAAAGATATTCCAATCAATTGGCCCAACTTAGCATCCTTAGAATCAAGTACATGACTAAGCCAGTCCAAAACATAACCAACAGTAGGAATCTGATTTCCTAGCGGAGACGAAAATAGGGTACGCTTCACAAAATCGCAATGGAGAAAGAGATGGGTTAACGTTTCAGCATGCTTAAAACAACGCGGGCAAGAGTCATCGATATCCATACCTTTACGTCGCAAATTGGATTTTAGAGGAAGGATGTTCTTTGACAGTCGCCACAGGAAATTCCTAACTCGAGGATTCACGTCAACCTTCCAAATCTGTTCCAAACATCTGCGTTCCCAGTATTAGAAGGACCTGGATTTTTTGCACGTTGTTGCTCATCCAGACAATGATAACCGAATTTTACCGAAAACTCACCATCCTTTTCAAAGTGCCAGATTAGTTTATCCTCAGGCATCTGATGTGATAAAGGTATACTTGTAATCTGAAGAATCTCAGAGGCGTCAAAGTTCTCCTCAATCACACTCATGTTCCAGCAAGCATTTGCCTCATCAATGAGTGAATTAACAGTAGCATCAGGCTCAAGAAAACAAGGGGAAGGTAAGTTTAAAACCTGTGCCTAAGGGAATCCACTTATCTCTTGTAATGGAGATAATTCTTCCGTCACCGACCCTCCAATGGGCACCACTTAACACCAGATCCTTGGAACTCAGTATGCTACGCCACACATAGCTTGGATTAAATCCCACTTTCGCATCTTCAATATTGCATCTCAGATAATAACGACCCTTGAAGAATATCTCTAAAAGAGTATTGTCCCTTCTCATGAGATGCCAGAACTGCCTCCCTAGAAGACTGGAATTAAAGTCGTGAATACCCCGAAAGCCTAGACCGCCCAAATCTTTACTCTGAGATAATATTTCCCAACTTAGCCAGTGAAGTTTTCAGTTTTCTTCCTTTGATCCCCACCAGAACTTTGACAACATTCCTTCAATGTCCTTGCACACGCTCTCCGGGATACGGTAACAGCTCATGATGTAAGTAGGTATCGCTTGTGCTATCGCCTTAATCAACACATCCTTTCCCGCCCGAGACAAAAAGGATTCTTTCCAACCTTTTACTTTCTTCCAAATTCTTTCAGTAACCAACTTGAACACTTATTTTTTTGATCGGCCAAACACCACTGGTAAACCTAGATACCTAGAATGACTAACAACTCCTTTGCATCCATGAATGGCCTTAACTTTCCCTTGGGTATCCAGACTCACATTACCACTGAAAGAAACCTATGATTTTCCTGCATTAACGAGCTGTCCTGAAGCTTGTTGATAAACCTCCAACACGTCTTTGATCCTAATCGTCTCTTCCTCGTTCTCTCTTGCAAACAACAATCTGTCATCCTCTAAAAAGAGATGAAAGATAGTTGGAGACTTTCTAGCAACCTTGATCCCATGAATTCTCTTAGCTTCCACCTCTGACTTAAGCATTCCGGACAAAATATCTGCACAAAGAACAACAAATAGGGTGAGAGGGGGTCTCCTTGATGTAGGCCCCGTTCAGGAGCAAATCGAGTACTAGGTTGTCCATTGATGAGGATTTGATATGTGACCGACGAAATGCACTTAGAGATGACTTGGATCATAGGCTCAGGAAACTCCATTTTCCGAAGAACTTCAGTAACAAACTCCCATTCGATCCTATCATAGGCTTTTGACATGTCAAGTATAAGGGCCATCGTTCCTTTCTTCCCATGCTTTTTGTGTTTCATCCAGTTGAAACATTCCAAGGCAATAAGTGCATTATCCGTGATTAACCTTCCTCTTATAAAAGCAATTTTCTCTTCGCTCACAACATCTGGTAACACAATCTTCATACGGCTGGCAATGGCTTTTGTCACCGCTTTCATACTAACATTACAGAGACTTATTGGACGAAAATCAGCCGGTGAGGATGGGTTCTTCTTCTTTGGGATCAGAGTAATAAAAGTATCATTAATGTCAGAAGGATCCCTCCTGGTATTGAGGATTTCTAGCGCAACCGCCACTATATCCTCTCCAACAATAGACCAAAACTTCTGGTAAAAGAGTGTTGGAAGTCCGTCAGGGCCAGGTGTCTTTGTCGGATGCATTTGAAAAATTGCCAATCGAATCTCTTCAACGGTGAAAGGCCTAGAACATAAACCTTTATGGTCAGGAGTAAGTCTTCCTGGGGTATGGAAATAAACCTCATCAATGTTGACAGGATGGCTGGTAGAGAACAAGTCATTGAAGTACTTAACCAGAATAAACTTACAGTTAGGACGACCCTATTTCCACAAACCATTATCATATTTGAGTCTCTTAATTGTATTTGTTCGCCTTCATTGATCAGATTTCGAGTGAAAGAACTTTGTATTTTTGTCGCCGTCCTTAAGCCACACCACCCGACTCCGTTGCCTCCACATTATTTCTTCGGTCTTGAGAAGTTTATCACGTTGTGTACCTAGAGCCTTGAATTGTTGAAATTCCAAAGGATCACTGGACCATCTTTTGTCTTCTTTCATCAAACCTTCAATTATCTGAATTTCCTTAGAAATTTTGCTAGTTCTGAATTCACTAAAGTTATGCTGGATGGCTTGTATAGACTTCACTTTTTGACTGAATGAAGAACAATTAGAGTTCCACAGGTTGCCCACCACATCCTTACAAATAACCTCCTTGGACCAAGCCTCTTCGAACCTAAACAAGTACTTCCTTATTTCATCTGCAGCCTCCCTTTGAATAAGAATGCGAAGAGGTGCATGATCGGATCCATGCCTCTTCAAGTGAACTACCTTAGAGAGAGGGAAAGTTCTTTGAAAATCCATTGAATACAAAGCTCTGTCAAGTCTACATTGTACATTGTTCTCACCATGCCTTCCATCCATGTAAATGGATAGCCCTCATAACCAACCTCTTTGAGACCACAACTATCTAAAACAGATCTGCTCCAAGAATATTGTGTGTCAGTTCTGTTATTACCTCCCTTCTTATCTGAATCAGTTGTTATATCGTTAAAGTCCCCAAATATAATCATCTTCATATCACCCTCATCCTTAAGAGTTTGAACAAGATTCCAAGTCTCCCTCTTCCTAGGTTCGTCCGAGAAACCATAGATACCTACGAAAGACCAAACATCATCCTCCTCGTCTTGTCTGCAGCAGCCAACAATGTGGTTTAAGGAAAAAGAGGAAATTTGGATATCCACATCTTCATTCCACCATAAACAAATGCCTCCTGCCCTATCTTTACCTGATCCTATACATCCAATAGAATTATGGAACTGAAACTTAAATCTTCGCTTCAAATCAGTGACTTCATCAATCATCAGCCTAGTTTCCATTAGGAAAACCAGATGGGGTTTTTCAGCATGTATAAGCCTAGACAAGGCTCGAATTGCTTGAGTACTCCCCAATCCCCGAAAATTCCAAGATAAGATTTTCATTGTGATAGGCGGTGTTGGTTAACCAACACCACCTCTGGTTAGGTTGTAAACTTATCCTCGACCTCAATGACTTGCTTTCTTTTCTTCTCCTTAATACATTGCATATCCACAGGCCCCTCCGTAATCATAACGTCAATCAAGTTTCTTTTAACCAACATCGGTTTTGAACTGCCAACCTTATTCATTTTCGGAGTCTTACTATTCTTCCTCCGTGTCCATTTTTTCTTAGGCATTTCTGTTGAGCCTTTGATTTGACAAGTCTCCTTACCGGTAGATAGAGCCACCACACCTAGGGACTCCGCAACTTTTTCCACATCAACACTAGGAGCATGGTCCTTTAAAGCTTTTATCAAACTCTTCTCTTTCTGAACCATGATAGCATCATTGTTTTGAATTTCAATCTCTTCACCCTTTCCTGCATCTTTAGAACCGCATCTGCTTTGGCTTGATGATACTTCAAACAGGTCTTTGTTGCATTTGCTAGAGCTTGAATCTTTTGGTTTACTTTCATCCATCATCTTTGGTAGAGGGGATGCTCTCAACCATTGCCCGAAGGATAAGTCTTGTTCTTCGATGTCTTCATAACCTTCCTCATTCAATCCCTCCACAACCTCACAGTCTTTAATCTGGTGCCCCATATGCCCACAAACAAAACAAAATGTCGGCAACCGTTCATACTTGAAATGCACCCTGAGAGTTTTCTCTTTGTATTTCACAACCGTCCCTCTTTTCAGTGGTTCCTTCAGGTTGATGGTCACTTTAACTCGAAGGAATCTACCGTTCCTATGCGCCTCCTTTGTATCCATTTCCTTAAAGACCCCTACGATATTTCCTATCTTCCTCGCCATTATCTCAGATCTAAGAATGAGAGGGAGCTCATATATTCTTACCCAAAAAGAGGCATAATGTAGATCCATATCATGCTCATATATGCAAATATTCGCGGTAATTAACTAACACTTTGCAAGAAATTCCAAGTTTTGTACTGGCCATTGATTGGTTATGCTTTTTTAATGCACATTTTCTGTCGTGAAAATGAAAACCTCTTTGATGTTTAAACTGATTGTAATTTTTTTATGTTTACAATGCTTATAACAGATGAAATTCGTGTTAGGAGTATCGTGTGGCGAATATGAAGGAAGTTGCAGTTGTTTGTTAGTTAGTGATCACAAAGATAGAAAATTTGGTAACATGACATTCTAGTGTTCTAGCATTAGTTATGCAAACATTGTTTTCTTGTAATCATAGTGAGACTACACAAGTTGAGGAAAGTTAGTTTTCTATAAGGATTATTTCAATCTTTTTTATTCTTAGTTTTGATTGACTACCTTGTGCAAAATAAAACTGGTTTTCACCAGATACCCTAGTGGTAATTAATCAAATACAACAAATGGAATTTGTATGCAAGGTTGTTAAAATCGTGTTTTAGAACCTCAACTTGATAGATTTCAAGTTTATAGGTCACCATTTCGTGTTAAATCGCAGGTAAATCTTTTTACTATGATAAAGCGTATTCTAGGACGATTTTACACTATTAAAATTCTTCTGAAATCGTGTAAAATCATTGAATTATAATCTTTGACCCAATTTTACCCTTTTTATGTCAAAATTTAAAAAAAAAAACTCATTATATATTAAGTTCAAAATTTAAAGGATCTTGCAACGAGTACTCTCAAGACACTCTTTAAGAAATAAATTAGTTTTTAAAAAATTCAAATAGTTCAATTTTCAATGCACTCAATATATATTATGGCAAATACTTTTATAAAAAATTTCTAATGTGCAACTAATAGTTTTACATTACATAACAATATTATTTTATTCTAGAGGTGTCGTAGTTATGTGATTGTTTTGCATAATTTTAGATAATGTCACGAAATATTTTAAAGATGATCGAATTGATCCGCAACTCGGTACACGACAATTTTTTCTATGGCAATTTTTCATAATCCAAAACAATACTAACAAAATGATAATTTCAATCCACATTTCCACTTGCATTTCTCTAAAATAGTTCGATTGTAGTAACATTAAAACATAGTACCACAATTACACCATATAAATATTCAAAATCACTTCTACGAAAAGCAATTTTAAAAAGAGAAAAAAATTCCAACATTGATGCCGTCTGTTATAACTTATAAGCACTTGTAAAATTAAACAAATTAGAATCAGATAAAACATTAAGATATGTTCAGTTCATGTTTAGTTCTAACGTAAACTTTATCCAATTATACTCTTCAATTAAAAAACTAAATATAGTTTACAATTCCTATCCCATTCCATTATTTTATTTCATGTTTAGTATTTCATTTCACTTCATCCAAATTACATAATTTTATTCCATTTCATCCTACACCTTCAATCCAAACATACTTCGTACAAAAAACTCGAAAAGTCTTGATATTTTTGTATGTACTAAAAATATATTAAATCCAAAAAATATTTGACACTTTAAATTTCTTTTTTATATCTAATCATTGCTTATCAAAATCATGTTTATAACAATAGATTTCAAAAGATTTTCAAAACACGAGGGAGATGAAACATTTTTTTTTTCTTTCAATTTTTTAGATTACTTTTCCTTTTGAAAAAAAGTAGTCTATTATCTACCTTTCAAAATATTGGTGTATGACTTCTCCATTATACCCTTTATCCATTTTAAAAATACACTTACTTTTGGATAATCTGGTAATTAACAAATCCTCCTATTTCTTCATTGCCAATTGCTTCCAACATTTGTCAATACCCCATTTGCTAACACAAAAACCAAGATCTCCACCTTTTGGTTTTGTATGTTTACACGCATAATTTCAAAAATCACTCCTCTCAATCCGGTTTCCCTATTTCATTTTCCACTTCTATTTCTCTCTCTCTCTCTCTCTCTCTCTCTCTCATGTTTTCTCTCTCTTTGATTTCTTCCTCATAAACCCTAAACTCAATATGTCTCCGCCCCGCACCCTTACCCCACCTTATATACCGCCATCACCTCCTCCAATAAAAAAATTCAAAGCCATATTCTTACTCTTCATGTCATGGCCTCCCTAAAGAACCAATTGGAATTTTGTTTCGATCAACTTCGTCGTCGACAACTGTTCTCCTTCCCCTGCTACTCTCAAAAGGTATGTTGTTTAAGTTACTTTCTTTAACTTTGTGAATGATTTTGTTTTCTCTATTTATTTTAAATCTGTTACTCTGTGTTTGTATTGATGTTAGATGTTAAGTTTAGAGTAAAAGTTTGCTACTGGTTTGAGCCCAAAATTACATAGCAAATGCGGGATTTCAAGAACTTGATGTGTGTTGCTGACCCTAGACATGGACGATACCTTACCACATCATTATCTATCTGTCTGTAATGTTAAACTTCATTCCAGTTTATCTGAAATTAATTGACTATGCTTGATTTTTAAGTGTTTTTTGTTTGAAGTTGAATTTGAAATTGTTTATACGAGGGTTCCATTTGAGAAATTGTCAAGGATGGTCGCGCTTGTGCTTTTGAACTACTTGCATCTTTAGCCGGTAAATTGTTGAGTCAAATGTAACGCCCGTATTTAATTAATTAATTTAATTAAATATTATTGCGTGTATTTCCCGATTTTAAGTTGTTAAGTGTTGTTTTGTTGTTTGTGTTGTTAAGTCGTTTAAGTTGTTTAAGTCGATTTTTATGTTGCGGGTTAAGTTGTGTTTGGGTGGTTTAATTAATTAAATTAAGTCGATTGAATAAAAGAAGTATTATTAGTATAATATTAAGTTGGGCTAGTTTATGGTATAAGAGTAGTAAGTTGGGGGTGCTAAATTGGACCTGTTAGTAATTAAGGTTGATTAGTGTAAATTAGTAGGATTAGACAAAAGAAACCTAATTAGATAGAATAATCGAAAATTGTAAGAGGAGGAAGAGTAAGTCATAAAGGGAGATCAAGAAGAGGCTAGGTTGAAAATTTTCGCGGGAAGTTTTGCGGTGAATTCGAGCTGCCTTCTATCCAAGGTAAGGATGGGGTTCAAATTCCATAACATGGACTAGATGATCGTATATAGGCTGGAATTTTCGTGTAATTTCGTTGTTGTGATTTGTGATATGATTGTTATTGTCAATTTTGCTTGATATATGATGAAGAAACATGTTGTTCTTCTTGTATTGCTACTATAATCATTGTTGTATATGTTGTCTGTGTTGTTGTGGAACTGGTTATGCTGCATAATCCGTGTAGAAGGAGTTAGGGTTCGTAAAAATTGGTCATGGAATTTGATAGATGAATAGATACATGAGTTTTTGAGAGTAAAATCAATGTAGAAACCCAATTAAGATTGAACAGAATGAAGAAAGTGTGAGAAATCGTAGCAGAGTTGGATTTTGAGGCATTCTGGTCATTTGTGTAACAGATCTGGTGTTACGCGTAATAGACAAGGTCATACGTGTAACAATCCCTATTACGCAGGCCATACGCGTATCACTCAAGACCAATACGCGTACCAAGGAGGTTATACGCGTATGCGTAAGTTAAGTGCGGAAAAATGCAGTTTTTGGCGATTCGACCTGTTTTCGCATCCGTTTTAATTTGGATTGATCTTAGACTTAAAGTAAAGATAAAATAAGTTGTTTATAGTAGATTTGAGATTTTAAAATAATTAAATTATTAATCTAGTCGATGTAACTGTAAATTGTCGTTTCCACGTTGAAGTTGTTATAAGTTGTGTTGTTCCGGTCTTTGGAAAGATTAATATGTTGTAGGTCCTATGACCAATGTTGATTCATGTTGCTGAGTTGTTCAAGTTGTTATGTTGACAAGTTGTTGAGTATGTTGTTGTTGTATGCCATTCATAGTTGCATACATGTGCATATTTCAAGTTGGAGCGTATGCTCGATTCAAGTTGGACTGGATTGGTAAATAAGTTGATAATGCCTCGATAACCTAACAATGTTTTAAGTTGAGAGTTTACTCTAAATGGTACCACATGCATATAAGTTGAGTCGCATCGAGTTGCATAATAATTATGTTGTTTGTTGGATGTAAGTTGTATGTTGAGGTTGCTTGTTGTGTGAAGCGGTGTGATTATATGATTATCTTGTTTACATATTGATTATCGTATCCTGTTTATGTTATTCGATATCTCACCCTTCTATTTGAATGTTGCCCTCTGTTGGTAACGTGAAGGTAATGAAGAGTCCAATACTTAGTAGCTTCGAGTTGGTGTTTGTCGTGTTAGACGGTGTGACTAGTGATCGAGAGGAGGGTGAATAGATCACCTCCTTTTGAACTCAAGGATTTAAAAATACTTATCAGAGTTATTGAAAATTAGCGGAAAATTACGATCCCGAATCGACTTTCGTCTATTCTGGACCAGCTACTAGAAAACTGGACACGTAAATTAATGCTGGATTTATATTAGGATGACAAAGATTTATTAACACCATATTAATATTGAATCAAATGCACTTATCATAAAATTCTATTTCCAATGAACAAAACTCAGCTGACATTTTTGTCAAACATTTGGCGTGTATGTGTTCAATGATTAACAATAATGGTGATTAGATAAAAGTTTTCTTACCATTATTGTATCATGAAACATAAAGACACAATACACCAACTGAATCACAAAATTGTTGAAAACGTAAGGAGAGATAAAGAAAGAATACGATACACAGAGATTTGGTAAGGAAGTTCCCTACTTTCGTCCTCGCGTGTGGGTACGTCTCCCTCTCAATTTCAAACTGAAATTGAGACCTGTTATATCAATAATGCTGAATTCGTTGTTTACAAGGTTACAATACAAAGCCAGAAATTTAAACCCCAAGATCTTCCTCTTGTATGAACCTTCACTTAATCTGAGCGTAATCAAGAATTTCCCTGCAAGAAATACGAATAATTCAGCGGTTCCACGACCTGTTTGCGAAATTAACCAAATTTCCAAACCCTACAATGCGGCTGAATATGTTCTGCAAACATGACTAACAAACCCTCAAGAACACGCCCGTTCTTGAAGGACAAACCAAATGGTTTTTCCTAGAAACCCCCTTCAAACCTTCAACTCAGCTAAATCCTTGATTGTTCTGCTGAACGTTATCTCGTTGATCCTTTAATCCAAATAACAAGAATGGTTGTGTGTTGATGTTTTTTAATCAAGGTGATTGAGAAGATGATGAAGATGAAGTATCTTTCACGTCTCTAAAACTGCTCACAAAATTGATGCACACCAAACTACTTTGACCGTGAGACACAATTTTTACTCCGAAATTCAATCATTTAAAAACTGAACTGTCATGCCCTTTTATATGTCAAACAGAAACTGTTAGTAGTAAAAACAGATTTATGTATCAATCCCAAGCTTGTATGAGTCGATACATGTTAGTTATATAACATGTTTGAGTCGATACACAGATGTATGCATCGATGCATACTAAAGCTTTGATTAATTTCAGTAAGTTAATTCAATCATGCATCGATATATATCACGAATGAATCAATACGTAGCTTATTTTCAGAAACAACAATGAAACATGTATCGATGAAACACTCGTATGGATCGATACATAATATATTTTTCAAAAACATAAAAGAAGCATGTATCGATGCAAAATTCGTATGAATCGATCCATACAAAAGAAAATTCATTTTTGTGATTATAACAAAGAATTGTGTCAATGCAAAACAAGAATGTATCGATACATACACAAGCAAAATTGTTTTTATGATTTCTTTTAAGGTATGTATCAATGCAAATCTCTTTGAATTGACATGAAAATATAGTATAGGTTAAAATCACAAATTTGTACAAACTTAACATGTACACTAATGCACAACAAACACATAGACATTTATCACACAATTTTCTATCATTCAAAACTTATCCAAAGTATAGGGTTGCTCACAAACTCCCCCTTTTTGATGATGGCAAATTTTTGCAAGATGTGTGATAAAACACTCCCGCTGAGTTTGTGAATAGCTGTCAACATCTTCCTTTCTTTCTTCTCCCCCTCTGTCAACATCAAAAAGAAGAAGAAAAAAAAACAGTCTCTTCTAAGCATCATGGTTAAAGAGTCACAGAGCAAGAATGTTGTAGCAATAAACAACAAAACTGATATAGAAGCTAACAATCACAAAGAAAGAAGCTTAACAGAAAATAATCACTCACAAAGAATGACAAATAAGGGCAAAAACAACACAAGTAAACAAAAAGGAAATAAAGGAAATATGCATTGAACTGTTAAGAAAGTATTTAGAATTACATAAGCAAAACCAAAACATATAAAGTTTGAACAATATGAAATAATAAAAACATGAATCGACTCATAACACGAATGTATCGACCGGAACCTTGAATGTATCAACACATACACCTGTTACATCGATACATATTGATGCCAAACCAAGTTTTAATTAATTTTTGAACAAACCAGTTGAGTATAAGACTTATTAACAGCTCTAAGTTTGTGCAATATGAATCATGTCATGATAATTATGCCCAAGTATAATTCACAAATTAAATATTAATGTTCAAACAACATATGCAAAGGAATACATATAAACGATCTTAAAGAATTTGTTCTAACATACAATAATCACACAGTTCCAAAGAGATATAGAAAGGAATGATATTACCTCAGTTGATGTAACCGTATGAAGTATGAATGAAGTCTAAAAACAAATCTCAACAAAAAAGGTGAGACATATATAAATAAGATCAAACATGCTTAAGACATCAATGAAGAGAGGTATAAAATCCCTAATTCACGAAGAATGTTGAAGAATGGTTCCGTTGCTAAAGGTTTAGTGAAAATGTCAGCAAGTTGGTTTTTAGTATCAACATGCTCAAATACAACGTCTTCTTTTTCAACATGATCGCGAAGAAAGTGATGTTTAATCTCTATGTGTTTAGTGTGTGAGTGTCAAACATGATTCTTAGTAAGATTTATGGCTCTAGTGTTATCATATTTTATTGGAATACGTTTGAGTTGTATATCAAAGTCTTGTAGTTGTTGCTTTAGCCACAAAATCTGAGCGCAACAACTACCGGCTGCAACGTACTCAGCCACTGCAGTTGACAACGCCACAAATACCTGCTTTTTGCTATGCCAACTTACCAAAGAGTTTGGAAACAAGTGACATGTACCACTAGTGCTTTTCCTATCTAATTTGCAGCCAGCAAAATCAGAATCGGAGTAACCTACTAAGCTACAATCACTTCCTTTGGAATACCAAAGCCCATATTTAGATGTTCCATGAAGATATCTAAATATACGCTTAACAGCTTTCAAGTGTGATTCCTTAGGATTTGATTGATATCATGCACACATACAAACACTAAACATGATGTCAGGCCTAGAAGCAGTAATTGTTGAGTAGTGGATTTAGCTTCGATCACAGAGGGAGGAATAACTATTGTACTAATGGGTTGGTTAATCTCACTTACAGAATTATAACCAGAGCCAAAATCAGAAGTTGGGTGATAAGTTGGCTCACGATAACGGTTAAAAGAACTGTGGGCAAAGGAGTAGCAGTTGAAGGAGGTTGAGAAATGCCTACTCTAGCTTGATAAAAGGAAAAAGGACAGTTAAGTTGAAGCTGTAAAAGGATATTAAAAGGGTAAGAGGCAAAGCTAAATACCTCATTCTCTTCACCACCTGGACTAGAGTTGGAACTCTATGGAGGACCACCAGCAGGCTTCACCATAGGGGTTGGAAGTTCAGCTTCGACACCACCTATTGCAGGTGCCTTTTTCATAACTTTGGCCACCTTAGAGGAAGGTTGGCCAACAGCACTAGGAGACTGTGCAGTCTTCCTTTTTCTCTTGAAGGGCTACTCCTCGGGGGATTATCATCATCTGCTGGGGTGGCAGCACTAGAAGCCTTTTTTCCCTTTTTTGGGGACGTCGAAGGCTTTTTGGTTTTCTGAAAGGAAGACCAAACATTAGGAGGCAAGCATGTGAGAAGTTGCAGGAGTAAGGATTATGAAATACCTTAGTGCCTTCTTTGTTCTCAGTTTTTATCACCACACCTTTGTTGGCAGTGGATTTTCTGGTAAGCACTGGAAATGACAGACAATTGTTATGAGTTAATAATTAATTATTCAGTAAGGGGTAAATAAAGACCTCAAACCTTCATATATGTTGGATTCGACATGAACGTCTTTGATCCATATATGAAGGTGCCCTTTGAAATTTTCCAATGTGGGCTTAGTCGTAACCACCCTTTGGGATTTCGGCTGAGACTGTTGTCAAAGGATTTTAATTGAATCCCCAAAAATAAACCAGTCTGGAAATGGAGGGGAAAAGGCCACTCCAAAATAAGCAGTAGGCAGTCAAGGAAATGTTGGAGGAAAGAGTCGGAAAGCCACCTCATAACGTTTCTCACAAGGAACGTTTAGAGGGATTTTTAACTTATCCAACTTTTGCAAAAATTTCTCCTTCAAAGTGACAGCAGCCTCACGAACAGTTCAACTAATATCATTTGGTCGATAGATAGTTTCAAAGTATTTTTGGAAAGCTTGTATCTCTTTGATGTGAGTGGACTTACTCTTCTTGACCTTCTCCTACACGTTAAAAAAAGCTAGGTCAAGCAAGGCAGAAAATTCTATGGCAGTGAGAAATTTGTCATTGTAGTACTGGCGCCACCAATCATTAAAGAGATAGGTGTGTTGGATTATAGGTTGAAAATAGACAGGAGATATGACTGCTTTTTGGGCATCTCATCTGGCGAAAATGTCAGCAACGTCATACTCGTTGAAGAGGTTGTTGGAGAAAATGACTTGGCCTTTTTTGTTATAAAGGCATTTGGGGAAGCTTTGGCCCAACCCAAACTGCCTAGAAACCAAGTTTGGTTGATAATAAATAAGGATTGTGTATGATCTCCCACCATTCAGCCTATAGACAATATATCTGGGATTTAAAAAGGCTTCCCAAACCGAAACATAGTCCATGTGGAGCTTCTTTGAAGGGGAATTTAGGAAAGCCCTAGTAAACCATCTGGGGCCACACTTCCTTTCAGCAAAAGGAGCCATGAATGGTACAAAATCATATTGATGTGAAAACATCATTATAAAGCTAGAGAATGCCCCTTTTAGGGTTTTTCGTTCATCATTAGGAGTAAGATTCGCCAGTCGAACATCGTCAGTGCTCCTGAGCCTAATCTCCTCTGATTCTTTATCAACTTTCCCTTTTCTGGGAAGTACAGGTTCAAAAGTGGCATTTAGCCAGAGTTGAAGGAGCCAGAGAGTGCCAATAAGATTCATGGCACCAGAGGTGGTTAGTGGGCTCCTCAGTCGAGTTACTCCTTCATTGAGAGACTCGTAAACGTTGGCCAAAACAAGTTCACTCAAACAAACCCTTCTGTTGTTGTGGAGTTGGTTTGCCAAGGGAAGGTATTTCTTCGCCACCTGTAAAGACTTGGTGCAGAAGACATATCTGGATAACCAGAGAGTGAGGAAGGCAATGTGTTCCTTATCAGAGATCCTCTCATCATTGGGTTTAGAGTGATGGTTGATGAAGTGAGTATATGTTAGCTTCGAATTATTGAAACCAATAGTATCCTCAACTTCAATGGAAAGGTCATATGTTGGACCATCAGGTTGAAACCCTATAATAGAGGCTATATCAAAGAGAGTGGGGGTAACCATCCCACAAGGGAGATGAAAAGTATAATGGGTGCAGTCCTAGAAGTATAGGGAAGCAGCCAGAAGGTTTAAGCAGTAGGGGATATGAGTCTTCGAAAGCATCAACGGATCATAGATCCCTATAGTTTGCCAGTTACTAGCCTTAGATTTTTCCAATCTAGCTAGCCAAAGATCAAAGTCATTGAATTGGCTTACATCCCTAACCAACCTAGTACCATTATAAAGGTACTTCAAGTCCAGTTGATTGAGAGTAGGTGGGTTAGATGAGGAGTCAACAACTTTAGGAAGATGTTTGTGCCCTAACAGTTGGGTTTTACTGTAGCAAGGAAAAAACTCTTTCAGCTTCTCATCCGTTTTCTTAACTGTAGCCAAAGGACCAGATAAAGCAAAAGGACAGTCATTGATAGTAAATGGGATCGTTACCTGAGATTGGTATAAACTCCTGGTTTCAGCATCTCTGGGTTCCGATGCAAACTGGGGATTTTTTATTGTCTTTGGTTCGATGTTGTTGTTGAAAGGAGGTAAAGTTTGCTCAAAGGTGAAAGCCTTGGCTTTCTGACCTTTCTTCTGGGAAGTATTAGCCTTGGAAGGCGCCATTGATGGAGATGAAAATGGAGTTTTTAGGGTTCTTGGAAGAAAATATGAAGACTTAAGCAAAGAAGAGACAAAGTTTGCAAGAGTTTGGAAAGGTTTCTTTGTTGTGCTAAGGGGTGCATTTATAGGCGTAGGAAATGAGAAGTTGTGAAGTCTATCCATTTAATGCAGGTGTGAAGTGGTGGGACACGTGGCACTAGGGATCTAACGCGTTGAAGTAACAGTTAAGGCAAAAGACGTTTAGCGCATTGTTTCAAGGGAAAACTCATGATCAGGAAGCAACAAAAACGACTGATGGGTCTTTTGGGATTTTGCCATTATGACATGAAGTCACGCGCGTGGGTGGAGAATCATACTAGTTTTTAGAATGTGGGTTAGGTGGCTCCAACCATACTTTCGTCTGACCAAAGTTGGCATCGAAAATGATGAATATCAAAAAATGATCTTTTCATCAAGATGGTTTAAAAGAACATTTTTGGGGGGCAATTTGTTATCCCTAAATTTCGACGCTAGAAATTAATGAGGTCATTTTTCTTAATAAAGAGTTCTTTTGCAAAAGCTAAAAATGAGGTTTTCGACCTTACTCATTAAAAGGATGAGAGTCGAAGGAGCCCACTCACAAATTTTGTACTTAGAGAAATTCTAAGTTGAAATATTTTCTAATTGTTGGGATGATTCGACCATGCAGCAACTTGATGAAAGTGGCAGTTACATGAGTTTGACACGTTCAAGTTTGGAGGGAAGTTATATAATTCTCAATTATAATGTAGAGACAAGTGGCGCAAGATCAAGCTTCTTCAGCATGTTAGTGAGACAAGTGTCATCATCTTAGGATAGTCTAAGGGAGAAACTGTTGAAAACGGTTACTTTGTAATGTATATAAATAACTTAGTCTAGTGTTAGAATAAGTGTGTGGAAATTATATGTACTATTAACTCTATATACTCAAAGTATCCGCGTGTAGAGAAAAGAATGCAGTGAGAATGTACGTGATTTAAACACCACCAATTTATCTTCAAATGTCAATTTATCTTCAAGTTATTTATCTTTGAAGCCATTTAAACTTTCAAGTCTTTTATATTAAAACATTTATCTTTCAAAGTCATTTACCTTTTCAAGCACTTTTACTGCATTTCCTTTACAATTCTTACCTTTACCTTTCCAGCACTTTAACATTTTGCCTTGCATTTATCTTTCATTTACATTTTCAGTCATTAAAGTTCCTCTGCTTTGCCTTTAATTTCCATTTACCTTCAAGTATTGTCTTTACTTTTTTTCTTTAAAATTTCAAGCCTTTCCCTTTCTCTTTATTTTACTTTGAAAGTTATTGCTTTTACTTCATTACTTTAAAACACCTTCTGAATCCTGTTGAAGGATTCGAGACCTTTTTTCCCAAAAACATCACAAACCAATCAACCTTTTAGCACATGTCCTAGGATCAATCTGGTCGATCCTGTGAGTAACTGAGGGTATTTTGGTATCTTCAGAGGACCATCGATTGTTTAACAATTTTGGGGGTAAACAATACTCTCATGGTTTAGGGCAGGAT
Source organism: Lathyrus aphaca (assembly GCA_963966055.1). Classification (NCBI taxonomy): domain Eukaryota; kingdom Viridiplantae; phylum Streptophyta; class Magnoliopsida; order Fabales; family Fabaceae; genus Lathyrus; species Lathyrus aphaca. The sequence goes on from OZ014524.1 coordinate 289,245,097, forward strand.
GTGTAGATGATAGAAAAGGCACATTGTAAACACCCCAAATTTGCCCTCACCCATTCACACCATGGCTTGTGATCATTTCATAAGCATAAACTCAATCATAACATCTCATACCACATTTTTGATTCACTGCATTGGTTCTAAGTCATCTGCATCTAGGGTTTGTGATCTGAGCAATCCAAGAGCTTCTTGAGCCACTCCAAAGGTCATCAATCACTTCAAAGGGGTCCATGTGTGTCCAAGTATCATATTATATCCTCTCAAAGTCAAGAATGTCAAAAAAATCACAAGAACTGAAATGGCATGGAAGCAGAGCCAGGCTTGACTGCACAGATGACCTAGAATTAGGGTTTTGGTTTCAGAGGCCATAACTCCAAATTTTTTGGTCATTCTTGTTTCTATTGGTCTCTATATGGTATAGGGAGTATACATATCAATTTTCATGAAGAAATTCCATGGGGAAGTCATCTGATCAAGAGTTGACTTTTCAAGCAAGTCAGTGCAAAATCAGGGCATCTGAGGCCCCCAATGACTCAACCAAGGGGTGTTCTTCATCATTTTGATTGTATATGATCTTTATTTGATCATGGAAGATGTTGGAAGTTCACAAAATTTAATAATTTCAAGTCTTTTGCAAAGTTGACTTTTTGGGCAAGTTTGACTTTTAATGAAAATGCCATTTTAGGCAACTTTTTCAACCCTTACTTTTTGATTCAAAAAAGCTTCAAATGGAAAATCTTTGGTCATGAAAGTTGTAGAATGGATCATTCCCTTTTCAAAAAGTACAAGAACATGACCTAATTCATTTTGGATCAAAAGTTATGGTTTGTCAAAGTTGGCAAAAATCACAAAATTTCAAAGTTTCTACCAAAGAGGCATTTTGCAAAATGACTTGATCAAGTGTTCTAAAGCTACCAAATGGACTTCTAAACTTCACAACATGATTACATAACCTCTAAAAGTTAGATTGCACCAAAGAATTATCTCATTTCATGCTTTGAAACTCAAGAATTCACAAAGGGGCCAAAACTTGTGAAATTTGCAAAACACATCATAAACTTTATGCAACTTGCTGAATCATCTCAAATCAAGTTCCATGGTTCTCCCTAAACACAGCTGAACACAACCATGCTCCTGTCCTAGCCTGCCACTTGCCCATACCTCCAAGTACAACTTGCTTGACTTTTTGCAACTTGAAGCCATACCAATCCGACAGTGACACAACCACTCTCTGCCCAATCCAGACTTTACAAACACATCCCAAGGCTTCATTTTCATAACATACACAAGGCTGAAACCTCCCACAAGACAGGATTCACAAAATCTCTCCAACTTGCATTTTCCTTCGAAACACTCTCCACAAACCTCAAACACCAAAAAAAACTTCACAAACAATCTCAACTCACTTCACTGATCACAAACCACCCCTCACCATGGCCTGAAACCCCCTGAATCAAAAAACACGATTTCAACACACACTTGACCTGAGCTTCTGCCAACTTTCTCTAGAGGCCATACAAACTCCAACTAAGTGTCAAAAGCTTCAAAGGAGGATCATTGGGACTTGTTTGAGCCAAAGACCCAGCCAGAAAGCTCCTGAATCGAAAGCTCAATCTCAGGTAGCTTCATGAACTTTTTTTCCAGAACTTTCTTTTTAAGTTTCTAAATGAATCTACATGCCTCACTGATTATCCTGATATGTTTACTTTTGAGAATGACCAAGAAATGAGCATGTATTGAACTTCTGAAAGTTTTGTTCAGTTTCACGATTTGCTTCGAATCTTGTTTTTGGTGAATGATAAATGTGTTTTGTTTGATGATTCATGATGTATGATGCTTGGGGATCATTTCTGGGCAAGAAATTTGGGGTTTAGTGACCTAGGGAAGAAGTTAGGTGTTTTGATTGGCCGGAGAAGACGACCGGAACAGTGTTCCGGTCGCCTGAAAGTCATTAGGGTTAATTAATTAGGGTTTAGTCTTAATTGCGCAAGTTTGAATTTGGACCGTCCAGATACGCGCGCAGGTCAATTCCCTCCCTTTTAGTTTGAATCATGGCCTTTGGATGCGCTGACTTTTCTTTTTTCAGTTTAATTCATTTTTATTTTTCATTTAAATGCATTTGTTTTCTACATTTTATTTAAAATAGCAAAACAATTTTAAAAATTCTGAAAATTTTTGTATAAACTTTTATTTAATTTCAGAAACCAAAAACATTTTTATTTTTATTTTTTGCATTAAAAAATATTTTTAAATCATTTAAAAGTTTATTTTTAATTAATTAATGAGAATTAATTAATTAAAAATACTTTTAGGTATTTAAAAATCACTAAAAAATTCATGAAACCTTTAAAATTATTTAGAAACATTGTTCAACCCTCAAACCAAATTTCTTTTTTGATCTTGATGCATTTTGATAATTTTCCATGGAATTAATTCATTTTCAAAGCATTATTTTGATCCAAACTTCAAAAAATCATTTCTGCCTAACCATTGAGTGTTGGACTTTGATTCTTTTTGCATTGTGTTGTGCATATCATGTAGTTTGTGAGATTAAATTGGCATGATTTGATCTTTCATTTTCCTTTTGTTTGGCATTTTTCTTGTTAAGGTACCCAAAAACCCTAGAAATTTTAGGAAATTCATAACCCTAATTAGGTTAAGAGTTGGAACCTCTCCTTTGGGCAGTGAGTTAATATAGGTTTAGGGTTCTTTTGAATGCATTTTCAAATTTTTATCTTGATGTTTGCTTCTTGTTTTGGTTTTTGTTTGATGCATTGATCATAAACCCTAATTTGAGCTTCCATGTGCATCCATCTTGCATTTGCTTGCATACCTTGACTTGCCATAACATTTTGTGCATCCATTTGATTCATTGAACATCTTAATCAGGGACTAAACCCTAAAGGCTTTAAGGCTTTGTGATTAAGCTTATGCCTGCATCCTTCTATTAGGATGGAGTGTATAACTTTAATCCTAAGTGTTAAACCCTTAATGTGTTTAACTCCTTTAATCAATTCACATAATGATCATCAAGACATCACACTTGTAACTTGGGCCTTGCATTAGGGTTCTAATTCTTCCTTAATTGGTTAAGAAGGACTAACCCTAGTGTTAATGGACAAGTCCCCCTCAAGTTGTCTTACAAACCATAAAATTCACTTCATCATCTCACCATTAAATAAAATCCATTTAATCAAAGGCTTGTTTTGTCATGAGTTTAATCCCTAATCATGGATTAAGTTGAGGAGCTTTCCTCAGCTTAAACATTCTCATCTATTATCCTTCTATTAGGATGGTGTAATGAGTCTGTTTAATCCTTGATTATGGCTTAACCTCATTACTTAACACTAAACAAAAACACCAAAAACATCTAATTAATCACAAGTAGGTTAATGATCTTAATCCTGCATCAAAGGTGATTAAGTGTGAGAAGCTGACTTCACACTTAAGGTATTCTCATTACCCCTAATCAGAGGGAAGATGTGATGAGTTTACTAAATCCATTGGTTTAGGCTTAAGCTCATTTTCTTATGACAAACTCTCAAAAGCAATAAAAGACTGAAAACTCAAAAACAAACAATAATCGTCTCCTCCGGGATTGTTTTCTCATCTCATTCACTCACAAACGAGAACTTGCTTATTCCGTCTAATGCAAGACAGTCTGCACCTGAGCCAGACAGGTCATACACTTGAGCATTGACAAGCAAGCAGTTCACAAGTCAATTCACTTTTCAGTCTCTTTGGGTCGAACTACGGTGTTCTGACTTCCTCATTGCACGAGAGGATACGTAGGCATAACTTAACAGTTATCGAACAAAAGTATCTGTATATTCCCCCTCTTCTAGTATCATTCTTTTAGCTTCATAATCTTGAGCAATTCATTCTCTGTTCTTACACTGACACTTCACATACTCCATTTCACACTTCTTTTACACTGACACCTGTACATCCTTTTCCAGCTCTTTTATACACAAATTGCACTAACACTACCCCTTTAAAACACAAATCTTTTAAGCGTGGATCCCGTCGAGTACGACGGACAATCTGGGTGCTAATACCTTCCCAGGTTGTAACCAACCCCCTTTCTCAGTCTCTCTGGTTCGCAACCGTCTTATCCACATCTTTCTAGGCCTATGCAGCATTTCTTTTCCTCCGGGATAAAAATGCCTAGCTGGCGACTCTTTCATTCCCTGTGAGTTCACTCCTGTGTGTTCTCACATCCCTCCTCTCGCCGACCGTTCGCGTCTGTACCTTTATCTGGGCCATTCCCATTTATCGGGAGCGACACACATTTGTATGATGCTTCTTTTTGGGAGTCAATATGATATCTTGGTTCAGTAAGAAGCAAACTTGTGTTTCTCTATCCACAACGGAGGCTGAATATATAGCAGCTAGAAGCAATTGTTCTTAGTTGGTTTGGATGAAGAAAATGCTGACATAATACAATGTCTCACAAGATGTCATGACATTGTACTGTGACAATTTGAGTGCTATCAGCATCTCCAAGAATCATATTCAACATAGCAGAACCAAGCATATTGATATTCATCATCATTTCATTAGAGAGCTGGTTGAAGAAAAGATTGTTGCTTTAGATCATGTAACCAATGATTTACAAGTGGCTGACATTTTCACTAAAGCCTTGGATGCCAATCAGTTTGAAATTTTGAGGGGTAAGTTAGGGATTTACATTAATGAGGATCTATAGCAGTTAACGTTGTGTGGGAAGACTGGTCAAGTTATTTCAGTTCTCCAACTGCAATTTTTTCAATTGTTTCAATTTTATAGTCTCCCACATCATCTCTATTATGTACTTATGGAAGATACTAGATCAACTGCTGAATTATATGATGATGAATTGATCAAGAATGTGAATCCTGGTGTTGACATGAGAATAAAAGACAAGGAAAGGAAAATTTGTTGTTATATCCCCTGCTAAAAGCAAGTTGAAGAATGTTGTTGTGTCTGATAATGACTCAGACTATGATGTTGAAGATGATGTTCAGAACATTATCCCTGGGAAGAAAGATGTTGCAAAGAAGACAATTGTTAATTCTGAAAATGATGTTGCTTCCACTACTGACATGGGAAACTGGTGTGTGCTCTCACTCCTTTGAATAGTAATCATGTGTTATGGGGGAGCAACTGTGTTGGTATGGTTGTCATATTATGGCTAAAAATGGGGAAAGTTATCTAATCTATTTTGTTTGTTCAGCTGCTGTGATTGGTTGTCTGGTTGAGAATAGTTGTTGATCTGATTGGGTGATATTTTAACAGATGTTCTATCTTGTGCTACCAGAAAAAATATTCTCTGATGTTAATCTCTATATTTTTGTTTGTCTTTCTGGTTGACTGATTCTGATAAAGTTTTAGCCACAATTTGCCAAAGGGAGAGATTGAAGGTTCTTGGTTTGGCTGCATATGTAGAAAAACATTATCATATGTTTGGATGTCTTGTAAGATGTCTCTGACATACTTGAAGAACATCTGTTGTGAGGGTTTTGTGATGTCAGATCAGATGTTGTAACATCTGTTTTGACAGATCTGGGACATCCTTATGCAGAAAGTTTTGATTTAATTTCTGCATGTATTTAGAAGGTGTTTATTTTTGTGATTTACTCAGGTGTCTCCGAAAATCAAGGAAGGTTTGCTGTAAAAATCAGAAGCTGTTAAGTGCTTAGTTTTTGGAGATTTAGAAGATCTTTTCATCCTTGATTTGGAGTAACTAATGTGATCGTATCAGTGGAAGTTTATAATCTGATCCAGGCCCATTTAGAATGCTCTATAATACTGGATGTTTAAACTTATTGAAAGACACGTAATATTTTGTATAGTGAAGCTTAGTGATTTTGAGTTTTAAAGTTTCCTTGTGTGTGTGTGTGTGTGTTATTGTGAGCCATTCTAACATCACCTAAATGTTTGAATTTGACTGTTTTTTGAGTTGCATTTTGTCCACTCTAAGCTTTTAAGCATGAGTGTTTGTTCTTGATTGAAGCTTTTAAGCAAGATTGAGTTATTGTCTTGGAAGAGTGTTCTTCTTTTCTTTCTAAGGTTTTGTTTGATTATCACAGTGTGTGATTGAGGGGGAGTGAGATGGGTTCTCTTATCAAACGTTCTTAGATAAAAATTGCATTGGATAATGATTAAGTGAGGAGTGTAAATTGGAGGTTTAACTCTGAATTGATACTACTGATATTGGATTTTCTTCCTGGCTTGGTAGCCCCCAGAGTAGGTGTGTTTGCACCGAACTGAGTTAACAATTACTTGTGTTACTGTCCTCTTTACTTTATGTTTTATTTACCTTGTTAATGTTCAGATATTAATGTCGTGACATTGCCTTAGACATCACATATTAGATACCAAAATTTCAATTTTTTAGTTTTTAAATATTTAGAACTCTTCAAATAAGGATTCTGATTTGTTTGAAATGACTCTGAAATAAAAGAGAAAAATAAAACCCAAAAAGAACTCAAGATTATTCATTACTCTATTATTATGGCTAAATTTTTATTATTGCCAATGACCTCTAAATGGTCGGGACCGGTCCTAGAAACCATAACGTGATGCATAGTTTTGATGAGAAAATGAATTCTCATCTAGACCTTTGACATGAAGATTAGGGGACGGTGCATACGTTTCTTTTTTGAATAGTTGTTGGTTGGGCCAGATACCTTTAAAAATGTTATTCTTAAATCTATTTAATTTTTCCATGCTGAAGTTGTTTGTTGTGTCCATGGGGTGTGGAGGTGGTATTTTGACCTTTTGAACCAGAATCTGTCGTCAGAATTGTTGGTGGAATTTCAATATTTGAAGGAGTTGTTGTTGGAAACTAGTCCCTGCTGTGGAATAACAGATTATTTTGTTTGGAAGCCTAGTTGAGGTGATTTTTGTACAATTAATTCATTTTATCATTCCTTGTTGTTTCATTCTATTGTTGGTGCAATTGAGAATTTTTCCAAGGTAGCATTAGTCCTGTGGTAAAAAAAAATTCCAAAAGAAGGGAGAGTTTTTAGATCGAGGGTTGTGTGGGATAGGCTTCCAACAAGAGATAATTTGACACCCAGGGGAATAATCTCATACCCTCACGATTTAGTTTTCCTTTTTTTGTTTCGGGCCGTGGAGGATATCAATCATTTATTATGTTCTTGTCCGTCTATTATTATTGTTTGGAGGAAGATTGTCGATTGGGTGAGAAATCCATAGTTGGAAGTGGAGGTTTGCATCATTTATTTTAAGTGTTCTTGAAGGTCGTCTCAAATACTTTCAAGTCTATGACTTGTTTTATTTGGTTCACAATTTGTTGAATGATTTGGTGGACGAGGAACCAAATCATTTTTAATAACATGATTGGTAGACACAAAGATATCCTAAACAATAAACCCTAAGCCTAGATGTAGTTTCTATAATTGGTTTAAATCTTCTTTGGAGTATTTGAAATTCTTTTTGAAACAAAAATATGCCTTATTATGATATTGTTGGTTATAAAAAAATTATATTTAAAACAAATTTTGGATTGGATTTTATAAAAAGAAAGAAAATAGTTTGTTTTTAAAATCAAAGATGAATTATAAATAAAAAAATGATAAATTATTTCCATTTATATTTTGCTTACATGCTTAAGTCGACTAACCATATAAAACATATCACCATTACCATATAAAAAATAGAAATCACTACTAAGAAAGATAACAAAAGAAGAGAAAAACAAAGTTCCCAACACTGGTGCAGTCTTTTTAGCTAGAACTACTAGAATGCCATGTTACCAAGTTTTCAATCTTTATGATCACTTGCTAACAGCTAGAACCTCCTGCGAACTCCAAACCTAAATTTCATCTGTTATAAGCACTGTAAACATAAATACATTACAATCAGTTTAAACATTCATTAATGCTTATCAAATTCATGTTTAATTCTACATGCATAGAGTTTCATATGTTTACTGTAGCAAGGAAAAAACTCTTTCAGCTTCTCATCCGTTTTCTTAACTGTAGCCAAAGGACCAGATAAAGCAAAAGGACAGTCATTGATAGTAAAGGGGATCATTACCTGAGATTTGTATAAACTCCTGGTTTCAGCATCTATTGGTTCCGGTGCAAACTGGGGATTTTTTATTGTCTTTGGTTCAATGTTGTTGTTGAAAGGAGGTAAAGTTTTCTCAAAGGTGAAATCCTTGGCTTTCTAACCTTTCTTCTGGGAAGTCGTAGCCTTGGAAGGCGTCATTGATAGAGATGAAAATGGTGTTTTTAGGGTTCTTGGAAGAAAATATGAAGACTTAAGCAAATAAGAGACAAAGTTTGCAAGAGTTTGGAAAGGTTTCTTTGTTGTGCTAAGGGATGCATTTATAGGCGTAGGAAATGAGAAGTTGTGAAGTCTAGCCATTTAATGCAGATGTGAAGTGGTGGGACACGTGGCACTTGGGATCTGACATGTTGAAGTAGCAGTTAAGGCAAAACACGTTTAGCGCATTGTTTCAAGGGAAAACTCATGATCAGGAAGCTGCAGAAATGACTGATGGGTCTTTTGGGATTTTTCCATTATGACATGAAGTCACGCGCGTGGGTGGAGAATCATACTAGTTCTTAGAACGTGGGTTAGGTGGCTCCAACCATACTTTCGTCTGACCAAAGTTGGCATCGAAAATGATGAATATCTAAAAAATGATCTTTTAATCAAGATGGTTGAAAAGAATATTTTTGGGGGGCAATTTGTTATCCCTAAATTTTGACGCTAGCAATTAATGAGGTCATTTTTCTTAATAAAGAGTTCTCTTGCAAAAGCTAAAAATGAGGTTTTTGACCTTACTCATTAAGAGGATGAGAGTCGAAGGAGCCCACTCACAAATTTTGTACTTAGAGAAAATCTAAGTTGAAATATTTTCTAATTGTTGGGATGATTCGACCATGCAACAACTCAAAGAAAGTGGCAGTTACATGTGTTTGACACATATACTCAAAGTATCCGCGTGTAGAGAAAAGAATGCAGTGAGAATGTACATGATTTAAACACCACCAATTTATCTTCAAGTTATTTATCTTTGAAGCCATTTTAACTTTCAAGTCTTTTATATTAAAGCATTTATCTTTCAAAGTCATTTACCTTTTCAAGCACTTTTACTGCATTTCCTTTACAATTCTTACCTTTACCTTTCCAGCACTTTAACATTTTTCCTTGCATTTATCTTTCCCTTACATTTTCAGTCATTAAAGTTCCCCTGCTTTGCCTTTAATTTCCATTTACCTTCAAGTCTTGTCTTTACTTTTTTTCTTTAAAATTTCAAGCCTTGCCATTTCTCTTTATTTTAATTTGAAAGTTCTTGCTTTTACTTCATTACTTTAAAACAATCACAAACCAATCAACCTTTTAGAACATGTCCTAGGATCAATCTGGTTGATCCTGTGAGTAAATGAGGGTATTTTGGTATCTTCAGAGGACCATCGGTTGTTTACCAATTTTGGGGGTAAACAATACTCTCATGGTTCCAATTTAGAGCTTTGTGGTTATTGTGATGCTGACAGGGCAGGATGTGTTGATGATAGAAAAAACACATCTGTAGGATGCTTCTTTTTGGGAGACAATCTGATATCTTGGTTCAGTAAGAAGCAAAATTGTGTTTCTCTATCCACAACTGAGGTTGAATATATAGCAGCTGGAAGCAGTTATTCTTAGTTGGTTTGGATGAAGCAAATGTTGACATAATACAATGTCTCATAAGATGTCATGACATTGTACTATGACAATTTGAGTGCTATCAGCATCTCCAAGAATCATATTCAACATAGCAGAACCAAGCATATTGATATTCATCATCATTTCGTTAGAGAGTTGGTTGAAGAAAAGATTGTTGCTTTACAACACGTAGCCAATGATTTACAACTGGTTGACATTTTCACTAAAGCTTTGGATGCCAATCAGTTTGAAATTTTGAGGGGTAAGTTAGGGATTTACATTAATGAGGATCTATAGCAGTTAATGTTGTGTGGGAAGACTAGTCAAGTTATTTCAGTTCTCCAACTGCAATTTTTTCAATTGTTTCAATTTTGTTGTCTCCCACATCATCTCTATTATGTACTTATGGAAGATACTAGATCAACTGCTGAATCATATAATGATGAATTGATCAATACTGTGAATCCTGGTGTTGACATGAGAATAAAAGACAAGGAAAGGAAAATATGTTGTTGTATCCCCTTCTAAAAGCAAGTTGAAGAATGTTGTTGTGTCTGATAATGACTCAGACTATGATGTTGAAGATGATGTTCAGAACATTATCCCTGGAAAGAAAGATGTTGCAAATAAGAATATTGTTAATCCTGACAATGATGTTGCTTCCACTACTGACATGGGAAGCTGGTGTGTGCTCTCACTCCTCTGAATAATAATCATGTGTTATGGGGGAGCAACTGTGTTGGTATGGTTGTCATATTATGGCTAAAAATGGGGAAAGTTATCTAATCTATTTTGTTTGTTCTGCTGCTGTGATTGGTTGTCTGGTTGGGAAGAGCTGTTGATCTGATTGGGTGATGTTTTAACAGATGTTCTATCTTGTGCTACCAGGAAAAAAAATTCTGCTGTTGATCTCTGTATTTTTGTTTGTCTTTCTGGTTGACTGATTCTGATAATGTTTTAGCCATAATTTGCCAAAGGGGGAGATTGAAGGTTCTTGTTTTGGCTACATATGTAGAAAAACATTATCATATGTTTGGATGTCTTGTAAGATGTCTCTGACATGCTTAAAGAACATCTGTTGTGAGGGTTTTGTGATGTCAGATCAGATGTTGTAACATCTGTTTTGACAGATCTGGGACATCCTTATGCAGAAAGTTTTGATTTAATTTCTGCATGTATTTAGAAGGTGTTTATTTTTGTGATTTACTCAAGTGTCTGCGAAAATCAAGGAAGGTTTGCTGTAAAAATCAGAAGCTGTTAAGTGCTTAGTTTTTGGAGATTTAGAAGATCTTTTCATCCTTGATTTGGAGTAACTAATGTGATCGTATCAGTGGAAGTTTTTGATCTGATCCAGGCCCATTTAGAATGCTCTATAATACTGGATGTTTAAACTTATTGAAAGACACGTAATATTTTGTATTGTGAAGCTTAGTGATTTTGAGTTTTAGGGTTTCTTTGTGTGTGTGTGTGTGTGTTATTGTGAGCCATTCTAACATCACCTAAATGTTTGAATTTGACTGTTTTTTGAGTTGTATTTTGTCCACTCTAAGCATTTAAGCATGAGTGTTTGTTCTTGGTTGAAGCTTTTAAGCAAGATTGAGTTATTGTCTTGGAAGAGTGTTCTTCTTTTCTTTCTAAGGTTTTGTTTGATTATCACAGTGTGTGATTGAGGGGGAGTGAGATGGGTTCTCTTATCAAGAGTTCTTAGATAAAAATTGCATTGGATAATGATTAAGTGAGGAGTGTAAATTGGAGGTTCAACTCTGAATTGATACTACTGATAGTGAATTTTCTTCCTGGCTTGGTAGCCCCTAAAGTAGGTGTGTTTGCACCGAACTGGGTTAACAATTACTTGTGTTACTGTCCTCTTTACTTTGTGTTTTATTTACCTTGTTAATGTTCAGATATTAATGTCGTGACATTGCCTTAGACATCACATATTAGATACCAGAATTTCAATTTTTTAGTTTTTAAATATTTAGAACTCTTCAAATAAGGATTCTGATTTGTTTGAAATGACTCTGAAATAAAAGAGAAAAATAAAACCCAAAAAGAACTCAAGATTATTCATTACTCTATTATTATGGCTAAATTTTTATTATTGCCAATGACCTCTAAATGGTCAGGACCGGCCCTAGAAACCATAACGTGATGCATAGTTTTGATGAGAAAATGAATTCTCATCTAGACCTTTGACATGAAGTTTAGGGGACGGTGCATATGTTTCTTTTTGGAATAGTTGTTTGTTGGGCCACGTACCTTTAAAAATTTTATTCTTAAATCTATTTAATTTTTCCATGTTGAAGTTGGTTGTTGTGTCCATTGGGTGTGGAGGTGGTATTTTGACCTTTTGAACCAGAATCTGTCATCAGAATTGTTGGTGGAATTTCAGTAATTGAAAGAGTTGTTGTTGGAAACTAGTCCCTGTTGTGGAATAGTGGATAGTTTTGTTTGGAAGCCTAGTTGTGGTGATTTTTGTACGACTAATTCATTTTATCATTCCTTGTTGTTTCATTATGTTGTTGGTGCAATTGAGAATTTTTCCAAGGCATCATTGGTCCTGTGGCAAACAAAAATTCCATAAGAAGGGAGAGTTTTTAGAACGAAGGTTGTGTGGGATAGGCTTCCAACGAGAGATAATCTGACACCCAGGGGAATAATCTCATACTCTCACGATTTAGTTTTCCTTTTTTATTTCGGGGCCGTGGAGGATATCAATCATTTATTGTGTTCTTGTCCGTCTATTGTTATTGTTTGGAGGAAGATTCTCGAATGGTTGAGAATTCCATAGTTGGAAGTGGAGGTTTGCATCATTTATTTTAAATGTTCTTGAAGGTCGTCTCAAATACTTCCAAGTCTACGACTTGTTTTATTTGGTTCACAATTTGTTGATTGATTTGGTGGACGAGGAACCAAATCATTTTTAACAACATGATTGGTAGACACAAAGATATCCTAAACAATAAACCCTAAGCCTAGATGTAGTTTCTATAATTGGTTTAAATCTTCTTTGTAGTATTTGAAATTATATTTGAAACAAAAATATGCCTTATTATGATATTGTTGCTTATAAAAAAATAATATTTAAAACAAATTTTGGATTTGATTTTATAAAAAGAAAGAAAATGGTTTGTTTTTCAATCAAAGATGAATTATATATAACAAAATGATAAATTAATTCCATTTGCATTTCCCGCACATGCTTAAGTCGACTAACCATATAAAATATATCACCATTACCATAGAAAAAATAGAAATCACTGCTAAGAAATATAAAAAAAAAAAGAGAGAAAAACAAAGTTCCCAACACTGGTGCAGTCTTTTTAGCTAGAACTACTAGAATGCCATTTTACCAAGTTTTCCATCTTTATGATCACTTGCTAACAGCTAGAACCTCCTGCGAACTCCAAATCCAAATTTCATCTGTTATAAGCACTGTAAACATAAATACATTACAATCAGCTTAAACATTCATTAATGCTTATCAAGTTCATGTTTAACTCTACATGCATAGAGTTTCATAGATTTACCAATGAATATTATGATCTATTACATCTATGTCCATGAATCCAATTCTTCCCACACTTGTAGCAGAAGCTAAATCCACACCTGAAAAAAAAAGTCATTACAACTAAATTTTCATTAACATGGTGTTATAAAAATTAACTATACAGATTCAATAAAATTAGTTAAAAGAGTGAACCAGAAAAGGTGATATTTAAGATAAATAACCTGCATGATATGTGTTCACATCCACCATCTTTCTGAACATGAATATAACATTTGGGACATTTTTGCCACTTTTTTCTTTTAGCCAACTCCAAAAATTTCAGATCCAATTGTCTTTCATCTCGATCCGTTTTCGACATCCGAAATTCCCGGCAATTCATATCAGCATGCCATGGAACCTTACATTGTGCACAGAATAGCCTATGACAAGAAGGACATTCACAACTAGTAACAACTTCTACCCCGTCATTCACCAACATAACAGAACAATTTTTATAGGGACAGTAAATTTTTTGCTCCAAAGAAATCGAAGATTCATAGATCGCAGATTCCCACTCAATAATCACTTGTTTAGGTAAAACGGATTGCAAATGCTGTGGTTTCAGTTCCACGGAACATTCTGGATCTGGACAACTCACTTTCGCCGCATTTTTGTTTATTTGAATATTCACATACTTGGATATGCAGTTAGTACAAAAGCGATGCTTGCATGAAGCGATTGTGAACATATTAGAGACTGTTACAGAATCAAAGCATATACCGCAGTTGAATCTTTTTGAGGATTTACCTTGATGAGTAGCTGATGCTTTCTTTGTTTTCTTCTTTTCATCATCACGGTCCGCTACAAGGGATTTGCTCTTCATTGTATTTTGGTGCATAATGTAAATTAAGTTGTTGGCTTTACATATCACAATGATGGATCAATAATTCTTGCTTTTAAACTTTTCATTTTGAACGTCCCTAGACTTTTTTTAATTAATACCGAGACTATTTTTAATGCAAGCACTTTTCATCTTCACCTTCCTAAAACTATTGGCAAGATCAAAGGCCAATTTTTCCATTCGTTTTTAAGGAACTTTACTGTTCGAACTTATAGTTCCCATGAGGCACTAGATAAGGAATATTATAAATTATCCTTGAACATATTTAATTCTTTAAAAAAACTATAATTTAATATACTTAATTATCATCTCTTATAGATTTTTTTTTTTTATATAAACAAAAATTGATTCAATCGGGCTACTAAGGTTAGTCAAACTCATATACAAATAGACACATAAGAACGACGGAAACACAAAACCTATACGACAAAAGAACTCACCAACAATCATCACAATCTATGGTTATAAACAATCACAAGGGAATTTACTCCAATCATAAAAAATACGTTTTATAAAGTTATTATCCCTCTTGAGAAACCACCATCAAGATAAAAGGATAATCCTATGGATAATAAACATCGGATCATTGATTTCGTCATTAAAAAGAATTTGATTTCTTCCCCCCACCAAATACACCAACAAACAATTATCCATAACCCCACGACATTCGACTGTTCAGCCTTACCCATTAAACTATGAATCCAACTCGCCAAGTGTTCACAAGCCACGACACTAGCACCCACGTTCACCCCAAACCAATAACCAATATGATATCACACAAAGCTAGTTTTAGCGCAACCGAAAAATAGATGATTTACATTTTCCACCATCTCAAAACACTACTAAAAAAACGTCATTTTAGCCTCCAACTTTAGAGACGGTCACCGACACCGATACTATTAGTGTCGGCAAAACCCACACTAACTGATTCTATTTAGATACATTATTCGTACAAATTATTTTTTTCATTAGCGTCGGTATTATCGACTCTAAATGTACTATTATCTCTAAATTATGTTTAACATATATTTTTTAAACAAATTTATTTATATAGTAATAAATATTTATTTTATTTGGTTATTTAATTAGACTTTATTTAATAAACATATTATTTTTTTTATTAATTTTTTTAATTATAGTCTATATATAATATTTTTAAATATTTTAGTTATTATTTAGAGTCTGTTTGACCGACTCTATTTAATAACATATATTTATGTAATATTTTTAAATATTTTATTTATTATTTAGAGTCTGCTAGACCGACACTATTTGATAACATATATTTATTTTATGAATTTATTTATTTAATTTTAAAAAACAAAATATATATTAATTGTAGCGTCTGTCAAGACCGACAATACTATTCTAAATAATCATATTTTTTATTTTTCTGTTTATTTATTTAATGAAAATACTTGTGTATGTTTGACCGACGCTAATGAAATTCTAATCATGCCCCAACTTTTTTATTTCCCTCTTATTTTTTGTTTAGTGCCATTTGTTATTATTTTAATTAATTAATTTATTATTTTAATATTTGTGTAGGTTAACCGACGCTAATGAAATTCTAATCATGCCCCAACTTTTTCATATCCCTCTTATTTTTTCGTTTAGCGTCATTTGTTATTATTTTTATTTATTTATTTATTATATTTTAATATTGGTGTCGGTTATACCGACGCTAAGGATATTTTAGTGTTTGGGTCGGTTTAACCGACTCTATTTAGAAATAAAAATTAAAAAATTCACTCGTGTTTTTCTTAATTTTCATTTTCTTACTCATTTTCATTTTTATTTTCCCTTGTGTTTCTTTTCGTTCTCTTTTTCCTTTCATTTCTCTTTCATTTTCCTTCTTTCTGTTTCCATCTCTTTCATTTTCCTTTCCTTCATCAAACCCTAACCATGAAATCCTCAAAAATCATTTCAAGTTTTTACATTTCAACAACAATCAATCGTTTCAAGTAAGTTCTTCGAGAAGAAAATCGATTGACCACAAAAATGCTTCAAACTCAGAAATAATTTCAAGTTTTTGAATCGTTTTTCACATTTCATGTTTTTGGCTTCAAGAATAATCATATCTTGTGAAATCGTTTCAGGTAAGCTCAGAAATTACTTCAAAAAGAAAAGACATTTGAAACCGCAGAAATCATTTCAAGTTCTGTTTTGACCTCATAAATCATTTGCCTCAGGTAAGCTCTTCATAAATCATTTCTTGTGACGTCTTTCTTGAGTCAGAAATTGATTTTTATCTTTTGCCTCAGCTAAGCTCAAAAATCGTTTCAAGAAGGAAACTGATTGACCTCGGGTTTGGGTTTTCTTCATCATTGCCTTCTTCAATCTCAGGTACTACTTGAATGTGTTTTAGTGATGAATTTCTAAGAGTTTGTTTACTACCCTGTTAGTGTTTACTAGTGTTGTAGTGTTTTAGTGTTTTAGTGTTGAATTTCTTGCTACCGATTTCATGTATTTAATGTATTTTCGAATATGCATTGTGTTTTACTAGAGTTAATAAGTATTTCTTAGTTGTTGCTATTGCATTCATATATGTTGCAGGTTTCTTAGTTGTAGTTCATCTTGAAGAACAAGTGTTTTTGGGATGTGCTTCACTTTGTTAGTTGTAGTTCAACTAACAAACAGAAACTAAACATAAACTACACACAAACCACTAATATTGCTCTGTTTCAAACCAGACCACTAATTATTTTTTCATTTGCACAGTGATGAAGAAAGTGATGATAGATTTATGGGAAGGTGGTGATGAGTTTCCAATGTGTATTATTATGTATTTGACTGATGGATGGTACAAGAGAGAAAACAAGTGATGAATCAATAATAGATGTATATTTTGATTAAGCTTTAATTATTTGCTTCTAATTTGAGTGTTTTGTACTTTAGATGGTTAAGATTTGTATCTTAGTTGATTTTATTGAAGTGCTTTAATCTTATGGTGATTAAACTTTGTATCTTAGCTGATTTGAGTGTTTTGTACTTTAGATGATTAAACTTTATTTCTTCTGTTAAGTGATTAAACTTTAGTGATAAACTTTGATTAAACTTTATCTAACATATGTATTGTTGTAATCTTGTTCTGGAGCACTTCGGTTAGCAGATCGAACTCTCGCTCTGTGTTAGACAGTCCATAACACTCACAATCTTTACCCATTGTCGTCACCTTCCTTCATCAGGTTCTTTTAGTTGTGTCATTAATTTTTTAACATATGTTGACTCTCAATTGTGTGAAATATATATGCTTTAACATGTGTTTAATATAAGATGATACTGCAACATTTATCGGTGAGAAATATATATGCAGAACCTAATGGAACTGTAATGTTACATCCTGTCCATGAGTGAATCTTATTTTATGTTTATTTGTTGACTCTAAATTGACTCCGTTTGAATTTTCTAGGCAATAGTTGACTCTGAATTACTAGAATATTGTATACATATGTATATATACATATATATATATATATATATATATATATATATATATATATATATATATATATATATATATATATATATATATATATATATGTATATATATGTATATATATATATATATATATATATATATATATATATATATATATATATATATATATATATATATATATATACATATATATATATATATATATATATATATATATATATATATATATATATGCATATATATATATGCATATATATATATATACATATATATATATATATATATATATATATATATATATATATATATATATGCATATATATATATATGCATATATATATATATGCATATATATATATATATATATATATATATATATATATATATATATATATATATATATATATATATATATATATATATATGTATATATGCAACACCTAATTGACTCCGAATTGTGTGTATAGCTAATACTCCATTTGAACTATACATAAAGTTTTGTTTGTTTGTTGCAAACACATTTTTCTCATGCTTTGTTAATTGAAGTCTGGTTGAGTAATGCCTGGTTGTGAATTTTTTTTTAATATAACATACTTTATTAAATAATTTACCAAAATAACATATATTTGAAAAAAATTACCAAACTAACATAGTTTGGTAACATGTTCGCCAAATGGATTGATGAACTTGTGTATATTAGGAGCAATTCGCCAAATGGATTGGCTAGCCCTAAAAAAATTGGCCTAATTCGCCACACCATTTGGCGAATGTGTTGTAACATCATGCATGCATTCGCCAAATGGAATGTTGCATGTGTTTAGGTCATTTAGGGTTAGCATTTTTTACTATATATATGCGTCACTCAGAGACATGGATGCCTCACTCATAAACATCAGATTTACCTCACTCCTTCCTTAGAAACCCTAAAAAATCAGTCCTTTCAGTCTCCCTCTCTCACAATATGGCTTCTCCCCGTCCATCTAGTTATGCATCGACGCCGTCTTCCTCAACATCAGAAGAACCACTTCCAAAATTTGATATCTTGAAGAAAAATGCTTTAGTGTTTTTTTCGGCAACAAAGCCTCCTCTGAAGATGCTGTTATGGAACCCCCAAACTTTGGAACACTTGCACAGAGAATTAACCCGCTGGTTAGAAGGAGAGATCGACCACAAAGAAAAGATAATTAAAATTGAGAAGCGGGTTGTGGAGTCTGGTGTGACGAAATGGAGAAAAATTGTCAACGATGCAGGTGTTCTGTCGATGATGCTAGGCGGAGGTGAAGTTGTCCTGATGGTTCTGATAGGCTATATTTGTTGAATGTTGCA